>OX352471.1:6052500-7308333 GCA_947093115.1 Brenthis daphne
ATAACATTCAAATTAATGTTTACATATGAAATCCGCCGCCACTTGGCGGCCGACGTCGACTGATGTGCGCTCTTAACACTAACTCGACTGTTAAATTGGGGCAGTAGCTCAACTCGTTCAAACCATCGACATATTAATATATGTATTTTTTAAAATATCATTAAAATACCGAATAATATTTGAATTTTGTAGCTACGACCTCAGAAGAGTACATTAAATATATCGTATTACGTCTGATCGCGAATTGAGTTGTCGAGTTCTTACAGAATAGCAATACCTATATTTCTTTTCTGCTAGTGTTATAAAATATAAGATAAACAAAGTTATTATAAGAACTCAGTACTCCTTCCTACATTTTCCATGTAACTAGATAGATGCAAGGTAAAAATGTAAATATACGATGACGAAAACGTTGTATAAAAATATTTTTATATCAAGAACATCGATGAAGTATGAAATTTTCCTTCACATAAGACACGAACATATTGCTTACAAAATGGCATTTTCACTGAACAACATAACGGTGTGGCGGTTTACGAGATCATGTACTTGCATTAATGTACATGATTGTAATCCTGAAGGACGCTAATATGAAACGTGAGACCGCGCTTTCCGGATTGAGATAAAGTAGACCGCTCAAAAGAATTATGTCGGCAGCCTTTTATTCCTTTTAGTTCTATTATTAAAAATATGGAGTTCATAAGCTTTTCATAGATTTAATTATATGAGGCCATAATACGTGAAATATTCACAAATAAACTGGCACTGCCAGGCTTATAAGTTTTAACTTCATATGACTGACAAAGTAATAACTGACTGTGATTTTCGCCATACGAGTTGAAATGTCCACTTAAGAACCTAATCGGTGTGCGCTAGTACATTTAGTAAATCACTTCCTTCTCAAAGGCTTATCTGTACTGCATATTTGAGTATGCAGCTCCCACTCTCGAACTGTTCAGCTTCATCGACCATCAACCTCATTCTACGAGCGATTTGCCTTTTGCTAATTTAGATTGGCTATTATGCGAAATCCCTTTAATGTCTATAATCCGATTTCTCATTTCTTAATCAATCGTACTCATATTTCTTATATTAACTTATTTGAAAGCTCAGTTAACATCATCCAGCATCATGTTGGGATCATCTGCGGAGAAATGAAAAGTATATTTCATATATTAACATTACATTTTTTCGTAATAAAAAGTAGCCTGTGTTATTCTGATGTATGAGCTATATTATTTTAAGGTTTCATTAAAATCCATTCAGTAGTTTTCCGTGAAAGAGTAACATTCAGTCACAAACTTCGTGAAAGATATTAGTAAGTAGGATTGTCATTACATATGCATTATGCTATTTCAATTGTTATATATTATATGTTATTATCATCTAGTAGTCATTGAATTTGATTACTATTCATGTAAAATGAGAATAAAAAAGCTATTTTCTATTATAAGAAATCTGTTTGAACGTGTAGGAATTCCAATAACAAAACAGGAAAGGAATTTAGTCGACAACTTTTACTATCAACATCATGATCGTTCCGTTTCCTTTGACTACGAAACCAATATTATGACGACTGAAGGTGCAAAGCTATCATATTAAAGACGACTGTTTACATATGTACATATAATATTTTATATAAGAAATAGGTGTAATGAAACGTTTATGTTTTATATAACTATTTATACATTTAATCTATTTATACGCTTATTAACTTTAAGCCTATTTTATAATATGCTTTCGTTCTTGTGTGTGTTTGTATTCAGCCCTTATTAACGTCCCACCGCTGGGCACGGGCCTCCTTTCAATAAGAGGGGCACCAGACCGTAGTCAACCACGCCGGCCAAGTACAGGTTGGCGGACTTTACATATCTTTCGAAAACTTTCTAGGTTCTCTCAGACACGCAGGTTTCCTCACGATGTTTTCCTTCGTCGTAAGACAAGAAGTAATCATGTTGGAAGTGATTCACACATGATAATGTCAAACTTGCGAGACTCAGGATTTGAACCTGCTTCACTCGATTTCTAAAGCGAGCGCGTTACCAATGGGCTACCACTGCCTGCCACTGTGTGTTTGCCAACCGTAATCTACGTAACCCTACGATTTGCTTCCAAATGTAATATGTTGAATGGAAGATATCTTTTTAGTGATACCTGTATATTATGTAGTTTTTATATTCTTTTTACATTGTAATATTTTTGGTGTAGTAAAAGTTTAAATAAATTAAGTCTTCACACTTTTTTAAGGAAAAACAACTAAAGAAAGTAATATATAGAACACAATGAAGGAGCACACTTTATTCTGCACTTCCAATATCCGATCAGAGCAGCCTATTGCACTCAGATTAGTTAATACACCGGTCATTACTCCCATAATGTTTATGGTCCTATAAGATGGCAACTTGATCAAGAAAACACTAGCATAGAACCCTCTTTATAAATAAAAATAAATGTTTGTATGTTTCTCTTCTATGTGTTCCAAAACTATTAATCAGATTATGATAAAACTCTAGTGGGTTATTCTGTATACGCTTGCCAAGGTTTCTGGGCCAAAAAAAAAAGATTTTTTCGTTGGATGTTTGTTTTTTATGCGTCCCTAAACCATTCAAGCTTAAAACACATCAGGCCCCAGTTTATATGAGGACTGGTTTTCTCCTTTACGAATGATAAGTTACAATAGTTTCTTTTTTATTTAAATTTCTAAAAAAATGCCATTATATTTATGAGTAGCTTTAGAATTCCGTTCTTTTTTATAAGAATAAAATTCAATTTAATCCTCATAAAGATTAAACTTGAAAACGTCTAATTATTTCAGCCAGGAATTGAAGAGTAGCTGAATAACGAAACTGCGAGAATAAAAGTTCTTTTGATGTTTAAGGATTACAGCTTGATTATTCATTATAATAATATTCTATAAAATATTAGTTGGTACTATAATGAATATGAAAAATTCTGTTAAAAACTATAGTTTATAACAACATAGTTAACGTATAACACAATAATTATAACTCTTATGACTTAAACGTCTTATATTTCAACCTATCTATAGGATAGAAATAGAAACTTTTTTATAAAAAGGCAGTTATTTTAAAAACGTACATACATACCTACTTCAATTTTATTATATTTAATAAAAAAATTCAAAATTGTAACCCTAATAGCAAAAATATATTATTATATTCTATATATTATCACTAACATGTAAATCAATGTTCAAATTACTTAACAATTTTCTATTTGGATGGATGCAACCTAACACTGCTGCATTGTTCATGTAACCTAACGTATGCACCACAACGAACGTCAAATTGATTGATTGAACAATAGTAGTTGTGGGTTGTATGGCCGGCACCATTGGATCAAATTCGCATCTGGGCTTACCGCTTTTACTAAGAAATATAGCTTTTGTACCAAACAAATGGAAATACAGAACTTTTCACAGAGTATATACTTCTATTGCCGCTATAACAACAAATAATAAAAATATAAAAACTTTTTAACAAAAAAATAAAAACCGACTTCAAACAAAAGCACTAAAAAGTAAAAAATAACTGATTGGTAGTTTTCATTTACTATACATACCTAATCAAATATTTTCGAAGTCGGTGTGCTTTACTTTGTATGGGCTGGCACCGATTTCGAAAATATTTGATTAGGTATGTATTTAATAGGTAGGCTTTAATTACTTAGCCAAAGCACACCGACTTCGAAAATATTTGATTAGGTATGTATAGTAAATGAAAACTACCAATCAGTTATTTTTTACTTTTTAGTGCTTTTGTTTGAAGTCGGTTTTTATTTTTTTGTTAAAAAGTTTTTATTTTTCCCTTTTTAGTGTAGACAGTAGTAGAAAAGTAAGGATTCTAACGTGTTAGGCTTGTCAAATCAAACAAAATCAGCCCAAACTCAAAGTATCTACTATTAGCCGTTGAAGAGTTCCACCTATCCACCTTTTGGCCTTGCCATCAGATCAGGTCAACAACACCGAACCACTGTACTATCAACGGAAATAGAAATACTTGCAAAGTTTCAAGTCAATATGACAATTAGAAGTAGGTTAAATTCATCATTAGTTGCTTTTCCACCCTTAGGGGTGGTATTTTTTTTTGAAATTTAAATGGGACCAATCTGGAAGTATACCCTTTCAAACGACACAAAAATGGTCCAAATCGGTTAATAAATGACGGAGTTCTGAGGTAACAAACATAAAAAAAAAAAAAAAAAAAAAACATACAGTCGAATTGAGAACCTCCTCCTTTTTGAAGTCGGTTGAAAATATAAAAATACAAGAAACATTTTTAACGGAATCCTTCGTGTGCGAATTCGACTCGCTCTTGACCGATATTTTTTAAGATTATAAGATATACATAGCAGACATTAAAAGGGCGAGGAAATCACGTCGTGGATTATACTAATTAAGAAACTACGTACTTGCGTGTCTATTATCTCCGTAAGGGATTTGACGCTGATTTATTTACACTAATATTATATATGTGAAAGTTTATATGTATATGGGATTTGTTTGTTACTCCGAAATGCTGAATGGATTTGGGTATTTAATACTCGGATGGACCATGGACGTGGAGTAACACATAGCTTATTGTTATAAATTATAATGTTATGGGGTCGGCTCTATTAATTTTCTATCAAAAGCTATACACATATATCAAAAGCTTTATTAACCATAATATCATAATTTTGCTACAATAAAATTAACGACAATTTCATCGTAATAAGTGATCCGACCATCGAAGTTATATATTATACATCTGGCACATATCTTAAAGCAAAATGCCATCGTCTCATTGAGCACTATATATGATGAACAAAGCATCATAAACTTAATCAAGCAAATTAGTTACATTATTCCATTCATTAGTCAAACGCCCGCTCAGATGCCTTGTACTCTACTAGATTCAATTGTGGGTGTATATCAAATGAATGATTTAATCACATAAGAGATGTAATAAGATTTTTGTATACATTATCTTAGAGTATGTATTTAACTATAATAATGTGAGGTTGAATAGGTATTATGAGATAAAAGTAAATTTTACAAGTTCTTTGTACCGCAATTTGCACCTGTCGGTTGGTACTCCATCCTACGTCGGAGTTCACAAGTTCAATGTTCTGTGGAAGCCATTGCCAAGCTATTGACAGTATATATGCATGTCGTTTTTTTTTAACGTTAGCAAATGCATTCACACTCATGTATACATACAGGTGTGGGACTTACTAGTTAGAAAAGCTAATATTACCCATTAAAACCCAAGGGAACTTTCCCTGTCTTAACTGGACGTCGCAAGAAATATGATGGGAATATGTGCATGTCCTGGTCCAGCTAAAATTATCTATATCTAGTATTCAATGCTTTGTTAGTAGATAGTAATAAAAAATTTGAAAATTCTAGTAAGTCAGAAAAACCTATATAATTATGATAAATTATTTTAAATTACACATAACATATAGTGCAAATCTATGAAATGAAAATTTAAAAAACTAGGTAACTAAAACAAATACGGGGAGAATTCATGAAAGGCTTAAAAGAAAAACAAGTAAAATGTGATGAAATGTTTTAAAATTCGTTCCCAGCTTGTTAGTGAGCATGAGGTGTCTTTTCTATAGTGCGTCCCACAGAAATAACAAGCTACTTGTTTCTAGCTGGAGTTGTGGCCTAGAAAATGTTTTTTTTTTACAAACAGTAATAAAGTTGAGCTTACGGCTTAATGATCCTGTTCGTATATTTTGATGGTTATTGGAGTGGGATCTATAATCTTCTATTCTCTACGAATATATAAATAAAAATGAATGTACGTATATTTGTCCTTTTTACGCTAAGCCGTTGATGCGATTGTGATGAAACTCTGGATTCTGGATTATTCTGTATACGCCTACGATGATTTCCGGCGCAAAAAAAAGATATTTAGATATTTTAAATGTTTTCCCCTTTTAACCGACTTTCAAAAATCTGATGCCCAACAAAGCAAATCTATTACGATATGTGTAAAATCGTTACAACTTGATGCATAATATTTTAACTATTAGTTCATACCTATTACCATGTTTGCCTGTTAAATATTCATATCTTGTCTTGTCGGCACCGACTTCGAAAATATCTTAGGTGTCTATAGTAATTCAGTTATTATTTTTTTTAAAGCTATTTTTAATGAACACAAATAATTAAAAAAACTCCTATAAAAAATTTAAAAATTTAGGGAATTATGAATCATTTTTACGTGACTTTAAAATCGGTACCACTTTTTTACTTAAATACTATTAAAGAATTAAGTAATATGCTTAGCGTGTACTTTAATCTATACAGACAAATAAAATTGAATTGTCTGTAATGTCAAAATCACAGCGTTTTACTAAATGCATATGAAATTATGTACAGTACTTATAAGAAAAACACTTTTTTTTTTAATTTTTGTCTATCTGCCTTTCTTCTGGATAATCTCTGAAGCGGCAGGACTGATTTTGATGGGACTTTCACTGGAAGATATCTGATGTTATAAGGAGTAATATAGGCTACTTTTATTTGAGAAAAAGAATTAGGGTTCCGCTCAAAAAAATTAAAACGTACCTAGGAACGAACACGAGCGGAGCGAGGGTGAGTCGCTAGTTATTATTATATAACTTGAAAATAAACATTAATCTCTGAAGAAACCTTTGTGCTGGAATGGAACAGTATGTGGCTGCCCACGACAGGGGTTATGTATCCGTCCTATATGGAAATAGCACTTGTTTATTAGATTTTATCTCAGTCTGGTTGAACCGTAGTCTTTAGGTATTTTGAATAAAATGATCTACAAAGACGAGTAATTCACGTTGGTATAGAAATTAAACTTTAAAAAAGCTTAAGAACATCAATTATAATTTTCCATTGATATTTATATCACAGATCACATAATACTATAGTAATTATTTATTAAAAAACAACTAGCTTATTTAATTTAGGGGCGAAGTAATTTATACCGATAAATTGAAGTATCTCTTTGTAATGTCAAAATAACAGCTTTTTACTAAATACATAAGAAAATGTATGAGGTATTTACAATAAAAAACATTTTTGAAAATGTTTGTCTGTCTGTTTGTTCTGACCAATCTCTGAAACGGCAAGACCGATTTTGACGGGACATTCATTGCCAGATAGCTGGTGTTATAAGGAATAACTTGGCTACTTTGATTTTAGAAAAAGGATCACGGTTTCACGCAAAAAAAATTAAAACACAAGAAAAAGTCCGCGTGTCCACTGTAGTGTAGTAAGTTGCTAGTTATACATAAATATGTTACGCGAACAGAGTCATGGCTAAAAACTAGTCTTCGAGAAGATTAAACATGTACATAAAATTTTCTCGTCTTCTATAGTGTTATGACTTTACTATATATGGCAAAGCTTTAGACCTATAGGTTCAGATTTTACGACTTCTACAAAGTTTAAGATTAAAGTTAGATTTTATGAATTTTGTTATAGCGAAATGTACATACTAAAAAGTTACGAAGTAAAATGTTAAAAAAGTTATTAAACTATATTGATTTTGTAAACTCAAACTTTCCCTTTGTTAGAAATACTTATACAATATTTTATTTTTTAGTTTAATATTTAAATTTTTGAAAACGGATGCTTATACCTAAATACTTAACATTACTTCAAGTTCGCATTTTCTTATGTTAGTTATATTTACAGAGACGCATGCCTCTGAGTGCTTAAAAAACTTTTCTTTGAAACATACTAAGAAATATAATTTTAACATAACATTCACGATAGTATCTTGGAACTGCAGTATTATTTCTTCTTTCAAAGGAATTTTTTAATTTAGTTAGAAAAAGTTAAAGCCGTCGCAGGAAGTCTAGCTGATGTGAAACATCAACACTATGTATATTGTACAGAAAATATACGTGTAAGTATGATTTATTAAAAGAAATTAATATGGCATAATCAAAAATATCTTATAATCAAAAATAAAATATGCAAATTTTTTAAAAAAACAAAATATTTGTAAAAAATTGTAGAAAAAAAATACAAAATTAAAAATCAAAATACGAGCTTAGCTGAGAGATAGGGGGATCGCCGAGCCAAATCGAAAGAAAGTGAGAGCGCTTGTAGGCGCGGATCCAGAGTTAAATTGGGGGGGGGGGGGGGGTAGGTGTTGCCAAAAAAAACCAAGACCTTAAAAGTTTTATGGCTTTAAAACTTTAGCAGGTATATAAGGAACAAAAAACGTTGAAAAATAGGTTTTTTTTTAATTTCTGGCTTGTTGTGACATCTTATCGAAAAATATTCTTTATATAAATTTCATCAAAATCTGTCCAGTGGTTTTCTCGTGATGCGGTAACAGACAGACACACAAATATTCTAAAAACTATAGATTCGGACTCTGTATTGATACTAATGTCTATTTCAATTAGATTTCCCAAACAATGTTTAATGTACAGATTCGACTTAGTTACAATTTTATAATATGTATATAGATTTCTGCAAAAACTTTTTGATATTCATGAAACTAGGGGAATATAATTTTCGAAATACATATAATAAACATTTTCTTTAAATTGTAATGTTTATCCGTTTATTCCTTCCTTTCTTAGACTTCAAACTTCTCTAAAAAGTATATTTGGCTTGGGGGGGGGGGGGGTCATGATACGCGCTTGAGCGCTTGACCCTGATTAGTACTCACTTTGTAAGAAAGAAACGCCACCGACCAGTAAAGGTCGGATGTGAAAAATTTCTAACGTATTTATTATTTTTAATATACTTCCTGATTGATGATGATGATGTTCTATTTAATCCAGCGGTAGTATATAGTATATATTAGGTAGACTACTTTATATTCCATCTTTACTAATTTGTGACCGAAGCAATGAAACACCATTAGTATTCCATATACATAATCATGAATATTAAGGTAAAACTTATACTTAGGTATTACCCAAGACATCTTCACTTTGTCATGGACATGCAAGTACACGCCTTAGAAACTATTCGCTTTCAAACTCAATAGCCACTTCATCACTGCGGCTTACTGTACTTCTCGATTTCAATGGAGCTATATTGACAGAATATATCTTATCGTTGATTCAAAAGATTTAAGTAGACGTGGGTAGTAATTTAAAAAATATTAAGAGGTAGTTGTTAGAAGTAACTATATATCGATGGGATTTTTTAACTTTTATCATAATTTACTATTATTATCAAACACAAGGAGGTTGAATTATCATTCTATTTCTATCGGAAATGAATTTTATCAATCTTTTCTGACCTTAGGGTGCTTATCTAAATTTTAGAATTTATGCTTGTAAACCGGTTTTCCTTACTAGCGATAGAAGTTTGATATAATTCTAATTTCTTGAAAGCTTCAAATAGGATATTGTGAACCGGATTTAGATTGTATTTAGTCTGTCTATTAGTATTAATGTTTTTGTTACTTATACAAATTCTTTTAGGATTATACAAATATATATATTTAGTACTAGCGAATCACCCTCGCTCCGATCGGGTTCGTCCCCAGGTACGTTTTAACGGTTAGTATAGATTTCTCAGAGATGAGATATGTATTTTCCCGCAGTAAAAAGTATCCTATATGTGGATCCGGATAACCAGCTGTCACCATACTAAATTCCATCGAAACCCCTCCAGTGGTTTTTCCGTGATACGGTAACAGACAGACAGACAGACAGACAAAAATTCCAAATACTATAGATTCTGCCTCTGTATCGATAATAATGCCTATTTCAATAAGATTTTTCAAAAAAATATTTAATGTACAGATTCGACTCAGAATTTTATTACCTATATGTGTAGATTAGATATATATTAAGTTATGTAATTTATTTACTAAAATAAGCAACTAAAATTATTTTTAAATACAATATATTTTATATGCAGTTTCAATTCATTTGGATTGCGTTTTAGATATAAAGCAGCGATGCCTTAAATCGCTCTCTACTTAGTAAGGCACTAATGTGGAGGCAGTACTCGTTGAGAGGCTTTTCCAATAACCAAACTGGGACAAACATCTATTATATAGCCAATAATTATTATTATACTGACTTGACTACCTCAGTGATGTATAAGCTAATATGTGCGGTTGCACATTTGGAGTTCCTGGGTTCGAGTCCCGGGCGAGCCTTTCTGTTAAAAAGTCCCAGTAATATCCCAGAGCTGAGAAGTTGGCGGTGTTTCACTCCCGTGTCTCGGAGAGCATGTAAAGCCATCAGTCATGCGCCTGATCTGTTACCGGTCGTGTCGAATTATATATTATTTTTTTATTCAGAGTTATTCCTTTTTTATTATTTTTTTATTCAGAGCTAGGTTATTGCTTTTCTTATTCAGATCTTCATATTAGAGAAAAAATTCTCTACATATAATAAAATTGTAACTAAGCCGAATCTATACATTGAATATTTTTTGGAAAATCTTATTGAAATAAACATTATTGTCGATAGACAGGCTGAATCTATAGTTTTTAGAATTTTTGTGTGTCTGTCTATCTGTCCGTCTGTCTATCTGTCTGTTACCGCATCATAGAAAAACGACTGGAGGGATTTTGATGAAGTTTGGTATGGTGATAGCTGGTTATCCGGGTCAACGTATAGGATACTTTTTACCGCGACAAAATGTCTCATTTCTGAGAAAAAAAACTGCCATGTAAGAGTATACTAATATGTAAAACCTAGAATTTGAGTTTTGGTCATCTGAACGCGGGCGGAGCCGCGGGCAATGCTAGTATAATATATGTATATAAAATATAGATTTTACATATTATCTTAAAATTTAAGCAACAACACTTAATAACGTTATATTAAAAAGTATTTGTATTACAATATTTATATTAAAAAAATCTAGCAGATAACTGATGTACATAATAATAGTGAATTCCCCATAACAATCATTAAGAAGAAGGACACAAAGCCGCCCATGCAGATTATACGGAAGCCCTCTTAACGTTAATGATATCTCAGCATTTCTATTATGGTTAAAGTGATATAACAATAGCCTCTTTAAAATTAATTATATTATGACTATAAAATATTACGAAATTTTCTGTATTTTGTTTTAAATATATAAATAAGACCAATAATGTGTAGTCTACGTCTATAAAGTGTGGCAGTCGATATCCAATCCATACCTATACAAAGATTTTAGTGAATATATTCTTAAAAAATATTAAAAAGAAGTTGTTCATAGCTAATATAATAAAATTAACTGCTTCTGTTTGACGGGTGGGCGTCACTAAGAAAAGAACCGATTTAAATAGGTTTTTTTTTTAAGTTTTGTTTCAATATAATAAATCATTGATCTTATTCATATTCCATTAAATATATTTTGATATAAATTAGACCTTGTCAAGCAACTAGTTCTTGCTGCTACGTTGATAAAAAGTAATTGTAAGGTGATCTGTTGAGCCGTTAGAACGTGTTGTTATTTACTTACAAATTTACTCAAGCATTCCAACACAAATTTTCTAATTTTCATATAATGTTATGTGATTATAATTAAATCCCCAACGGATGTACCATGCAAGCTACTAAAGTTACAGCAGTAGATACGGAAACAGTGCCTGAAATAAAAAAATAAAGACGTTACAGGAAATAACATCCTTTTATGTCATAAATATCCTTTCAAGAAAAAAGACCATGTTGCCGTGTGATGCTCAAACTATAAAGGCAAGATATCAAGTCAATCTTGCAAGTATACCACCTGTACATTTTCTAGACAATATTTTAACTGTATAAGGTAAATTCGGTGTAGAATAAGTGAATTAAAAGGAAAAAAGTAGATTTTATGCTTTCTATAGAAAATATAGAAAAAATATATAAAATATTATATATTTTATATATTTTTTCTACCACGTAACAATTGTTAAATAATAATATTATGTAGATGTGTAAAGAACAGATATTAGTAATACTATTTACGTCGAATATGACGAAATGGAAACGGCGGTAGCTAGGTAGGTACATTAAAGCCCAAGATTCTTACAACTTCGACCATCTTTTCTATAAACAAATTTTTATTGTCATAACTAGCGGCTCATGCTCACTTCGCTCGGGTTCGCCTCTAGGAAAACAAAAACAAACCTATTCCACGGAGACCGTAAATTTTTTCCTAATAAAAAGTAGCCTATGTGTTATTCCAGACTATAATCTATCTCTGTGTCAAATTTCATCCAGATCCGTTCAGCTATTCTGGCGTGAAAGAGTAACAAACATCCATACTCATAAACTTTCACCTTTATAATATTATAATAATAGAAATACGGATTTAAAAAAAAACATATCTCCTTTTATCTATTACAAATAACGCGATATAAAAGTAGCCTTTACTATCGCACTGAAAAACAAGTTGGTAACTTCTACTAGAAATACACACTGGAAGTCAGTCTGTCCAAGCTACAGAAACTAATACAAAGTAGGAACTTACAAGCGTTGAAATGTAGTGAACTGTGTCAAACAAGTTTATTTTTCTAAGAAGCGGTATTCATATAAGCGGTATCACTGCCTCCGTGGTGTAGTGGCTAGCATGTACGGCTGCACACCCGGAGGTCCTGGGTTCGAGTCCCGGGTCGGGCCAAGTTTAGTTATTGAGTCTTTCTGTATAAGTAAGCCTCAGTAACAGCCCGGAGTTGGGAAGTTGGCGGTGTTTCACCCCCGTGCCTCGGAGAGCACGTAAAGCCGTCGGTCCTGCGCCTTAACTCTCACTGGTCGTGTCGAGCAGTCGTCCCACCGGAATATGAGAGTGACAGGAATAGAGAGTGCACTTGTGTCTGCGCGTACACTTGTGCACTATAATATCTCCTGCGCAGTTGGCTAGTCTCAATGAGATTGGCCGCCGTGGCCGGAATCGGTCGGGAGAACATCATCATCATCATCATCACTAAGTCGATCTCTACATCTATCATTTCAAGAAAATATTATTAAGAATTGGCAAGCCAACGTATTTAACATTTAGGTACGTTTTAAAAAGATAAAAAGAGTTATCGTGATTGTACCCCGAGAAGATACATACATAGCACCGACTTCAAAAATATCTGATTAGGTATCTAATTTAAATGAAAACCCCCGTTTAGTTATTTTTTTACATTTTAGTGCCTGGAAGTCGGTTTTCTTTTAAGTTTTTATATTATATGTATACAGGTCCACTGACATACTTACGGAATAGTTTGATTTGACAATCAAGAACAATTTTGTATAAGAGAAAGAAACAACCTTCTTTACATATATTCTGATATTTTTTTATATATGTATATTTTGGGTAATTTTTACAATTTTTCTTTCCGTACAAACCTCATTTAGACTTAGCCAAATCTGAAATCAATCCAGCCGTGCTCTCGTTTTGGGCTGAGCATCGATCAACATTTCATTTTTATTTATATAGATGTATCTATTTCATCCAACTCAGACTCCAATTGAATAAATGAGAATTGAAAGGAATTGATAGGTTGCTCTCTTGATGCCAGCCCTTTTGTTTCAAAGTTTTGCCTTTAAAGTAAACTGGAACGACACAGGCAATATTTTCTGTATGCTGCACTTTAGATCGATATATAAATATTTGTCGTATACTTTATCTAGAAAGAGCCATGATATTTTTAAGATTGCAAGTTACAGAAGATAATAAAACTTTATTTAATATTACAATAACTTTATTTAATAAAACCTCTTTAAGTACTTTTGAAATAATCTACTAATAATCATTTTTTTTAGTAATAAAAAATGGAAACGTTTTATATATCCATCAAATAGTCTTTTTTAATAAATTAAGGTCCAAAGACAACCTTAAATAAACTTTAGCTACATTGGTAAATATATATAGATAACAGAACAAAATTTAAAACAATTTATTATACAGATATGATTTTCCTATGATTTTATCAGAATTATTAGCACTATCCACGTATTTTTCAAAAAAAAAATATTTGCAAATTTTTGCTATTATTTAGTAAATAATAATAATGTTTTTAAATCTTTAAATATAAAAATCGGACAAGTGCCAATCCATCTCGCACGTTAACAAGTCCGTTTAGCCAAATACGGTTTTGTTTTTACTTATTTACATACGTATTGTTTAGTCAACACTAAAATATAATACGAATATTTACGTTTGCACAAAATCGAAATTTTATCGATTACAAAAATACGTTGGTGTTTCATATATTCTATTTTTTTACTTATTATTAAAACACAGTTAGCGGTTGCTAAACTAACAAAGCGTGTGACTGGAAATGTTCAATATCTCAAACACTACGTAACGTATGTACGAGTATATCCTGAAAAGCAATTTTCGTTAAAAGTATTTTGGAAGCTGTTTTACCTCAATTACTTAAATTATTTTGACACCACTTCTTGCAAGGTAAAGGAGGAACATTAAGATTTTAAAAAAATACAATATTTACGTTATAATAATTAATATATACATATTTCAGCAACATTTGTTAAAAAGTAAATATTATGATAATTCAAATATATTGTGCATTTAATAGTCATGTAACTTCAGAACTTCTTCGGTGAATGATATCGTAGAATCCTATAGGTACCAATTTAGAGAGCCTATTACCAATATTTATACTTATGGATCAAAATGACTTGCACAGCTAAAAATAGTGGTAAAAGGAAAGTCGCTAAATCTGAGAAAATCACAAAGCAAAAGCCAGAATAACGAGTATTAAGTCAATAGGTAGGTTGCATTTATACGTGATTGGTTATTATACGGAACATAGAAATACTTGGTAAGGGTTTTCTGAGAAACAATATCTAATGCTATAGATAGCTAGAGCTATTACATATTATATTTAAATTTTACATCTGTTGCTATTTTTAATTTGTAATATTTAGATATTATAAATTAAAAATACCCTTTATTTGTTTATTTATATCTAATACATATATGTATGACTTGTTTGTATGTAATCTTACTAATATTATAAAGGTGAAAATTTAGACGTTTGGATGTTTCTTACTCAATCACACCAGAACGGCGAACAGATCTGGATGCAATTAGGCACAGAGATAGATTATAGTCTCAAATAGCGCATAAGCTACTTTCTATCCCGAAAAAATGTATGGTTCCCGTGGGATAGATTTGTTTCTGTTTATCTAGAAGCAAACTCGAGTGAAGCAAGAGTGAGCCGCTAGTATTATTATAAATAAACAATAATAATTTTAGAAAACCAAATTTGAAAGTGCACTTAATTATCATCGAAACCATATACAATGTACATGTACCATGTTCTGTACAAACATGATCGCATATACTTTATACTAGTTTTCATTCACGACTCTACGTACGGTTTATAAAGATTTATCAGTAAATTTCGTTAAAATCCGTCAAACTGATTATTTTTTATCGTCTATCCCACAGGAAACTTACTCTATCACAAGAAATAAAAATAACATAAGTAACTTTCACTTGAATTTTCTATTCACTAAAGAAAACCACTCAAATTGGGACGACCACCATTTTAGCACATATACATAGACACTAAACTCTTTTTATACTTATAGAAAGATTTTTTGACATGAATTTAATATTGGAAAGTTATCTTATATCACAGACAGATACTACAATTAATTCTATATATAGAATTGAAGTCATTAAGCTCACTCCAGCTTCTTACAACGCTAGAGTGAAGCAAACATTATTTGACGTTAATACTTGCGTCTGATTATTATACATATGTAACTAGCTTTTCACCCGGCTCAACTTGCGTAGTTATTTTTGTAGAATTGCTTAACTAATGGGACAACATTATGCTAATTAACATATAACCTTTCTTGATGTATAGGCAATAAAAAGACAATCTTACAGTTTTATAATCAAACTACAGTTAAGCAAAACTTTGTATGTTTGTAGGTGTGTTACTCCTTCACGCTTAAACGGCTGGAATGTTTTGGCTCAAATTTAGTTCTATATATATCTAATATATATTAGAGATGACCTTTTTTTAATGTTGGGAAATGCATTTACTCATATCACCTGTATACATACATGTAGGACTCATCGGCTAGAAAAGCCAGTACTATCCCCTAAAACTAAACAGAACCACGATGCCCCCACGGTAGGTCTGTTGAAGTTGACCAAAGGGCTTGCTCCATCCTTCGGTCCACTTTGCTATCAGAGCAGTACCAGAAGCGACCCACATTGTACACCGTCCACCGAAGAGGGCCACTGCGCAGTGTATTTTTTGGCTTCACACTCAGCTGGATTGCCGGACATTAACGAGCCCCACCACCACGAGGTAAACCCATATTGTGGGTTGAGATAGCTGATAGACTACAACCTGAAGTAAAGAATAAATGAGAGCAAAGCGAGGGTAAGTCACTTATAGTATAAATGTCGTTAACGTCACTAGGAGAGTAATTTCTATTGTTTCTATCACATTTGCCCTCAACACGGATGCTTCGAATACTTGCTACTTAAAAACTTTAGCCACCCAAGTCGGCTCTTGTATGTGAAACTATTTCAATAACGTTATGCCTTCCATGTAACTTGTCCAATGCGACTCGTAATCAGCTATTGAGCTTTTACTATACATTTATAGTATATACTTCTAATTAAACTTGGGCCAGTATGTTTTATTCATTTATACATATAATAAAATTGTAACTAAGCCGAATCTGTATATTAAATATTTTTGGGAAATCTTATTGAAATAAACATTATTATCGATACAGATGCCGAATCTATAGTTTTTAGAATTTTTGTCTGTCTGTCTGTCTGTCTGTCTGTTACCGCATCACAGAAAAACCACTGGAGGGATTTTGATGAAACTTGGTATGATGTGAAAGATTACTAGAAACATCTTTTTCTCATCAACCAGTGTAAATACCAGATAAATTCAAAAATACAAAATTGACTAAATAAGCTTTTAAAAAAAGTTGCTTTCGATTTTACCATCATATTGATTCTTTTTATTTATGAATTTCTTAAATTGAAAATAATAGATTAAATAAATAATAAAATTGTTAGAACCAAATATAAGTGATACATGATAAAATCAAAAGTATATAAAACTAATAATATATATTTTACTTATAATAATAAAATATAATAAATCGTTTTACTTTAAGAATGTATTAATAAGGAATGGCAAGATGAATTGTAAAAGTTTTTGCATGTGAAGAGCGAGCGAAAAATGAGGTAGGGAAAACATACAATATCTTTTGATGTCTAAGTATTTTACATACTGTAAGCCATACAGCTGCGTGTCTCCGTCTAATTAAGGCAAAATGAGCTCCACGCGTTTTCTTTATTTATAGGATTTTAGTTTAGTAATTACTAAATAGTAGTTTAAATTAAAAGTATTCATTACTTATATTAACTTTTATAAAAAAAAATAACATGAATTTTAAAAGCTTTTAATATTAAGCAAAATCTATTAATATATTCTAAGATCTATAATAAAAAAACGTATAGTATAGAGATATATAGGTACTTAATATATATAATAAAAAAACATAAATATATTTTAACACATAATGAAACAATAAAAGTGAATAAATTAAAATAAATTCTGTAAAATAAATATACATGTATGCGAGTGTAGTGCTTAATACGTTAGGCACTCCTGGTTTTATTTTCAACTCATTACTTTGAAATACTGACTCTTTCATTTTTCTTGTATCGTGTTTCTTTTAAATTAAAGCTAAAATAAGTACAAATAACGAGAATTTAAATTGACCGTATAATGTGTATTAATTTTATTATTTTTAAATTAAAAAAAAAATTATTGCTCTTACAAATATTAATATTTGTAAGAGCAATTTTTTTTTGCATATTTGTAAAAAAAAAAGATTGTGATATTTATTTTTGTTAAGAAAATGAACAGAGTTTATTATTATTTTGTGACTTTGATTTGTAACTTGTAACTTCTTAGTCTTCTTCATATGTATTTTTAAGAGTTAAATATATTTAAATACTAGCGACTCACCCTTACTTCGCTTGAGGTGATTCTTTGTATTGACATAACTTTTTTATTTATGAAACGATTGAAATTAAACAAATACTATATATATTCAATGAAGCTTATCACAATACATTAGTGAAAATCTCATCCAAATCGGTGAAGTCGTTTCTGAGATTAGTATGCACAAACGCATCGACAAACAGACAGAAATTCTAAAAATCATTGTTTTGGGTTCTATTTTGTTAATAAAGACCCCCAATAATAGTTTTTCTCAAATATATTCCATGTACAGACAGCGATCAGTTACGATTTTATTATAAGTACCTACATACATAGATGTACTTATTTTAAAGCTATTCTAATGTTGTTTACAAACAAAAGCTTTTTGAGAGACTTTAATAAGTTTGCACTATTTTTATTTACCTAATAACCAATACAAGGTATCAGTGAACAGTGTTCGTTTTTCTTACTGCTTTCTTGCTAATTTTAGTAAGAAAATATAAAACATAATTAACATATTAATAATATTAGAATAACACTGTTTAGACGCGATTATTTAGTGTAGTGTACATGCAGTGGTAGCCCAGTGGTAACGCGCTCACTTGAGAAACCGAGTGAAGCGGGTTCAAATCCCGGTCTTGCACCTCTGATATTTTTATGTGTGAATCATTTCTAACATGATTACCACGTGTCTTACGGTGAAGGAAAACATCGTGAGGTAACGTGCATGTTTAAAAAAACCTAGCAAGTTTTCGAAAGACATCTGAAGTCCGCCAACCCGCACTTAGCCAGCGTAGTGGACTATGGCCTGATCACCCTTGTATTGAAGGGAGGCCCGTGCCCAGCAGTGGGACGTTGAAAAGGGCTGAATACTTTTAGTGTACGTGCCATTTCTTTTTCAACGCCATACTTCGTCGCAGCAAAAGAGTTTTAGTTTATTAAAACTATTCGCTATGAGGAAGTAAAGGATGTAACTATAGTGTGTACTACACTCGTACAAACATACGTACTTATTCTCAAGCTATATGATATTAATCCGAATGTATACATAAAATAAAGCGATTTTAGTGCTGCTTTTTTCAAGTTGGTGAAAAATAAGCACACAAGGCACAATCAGCGATATAAATGGACCGTCAGATCGGTTGTCTCTACGCGTATGTATTCTTGCCAGCTTCACGTATGGTACAAATAAAAGAGACAAAACATGGGTAGTAAATTGTCTATTACGATAGAAAATGTTTTGAGAAGTCAAAACTTAAAAATTACTTATTATTTTGCCTTTAAATGCTATTGTCGTTATTCTACTGTAAAAAGCGTTTTATTGAAGTTTAACCTTAACGTTAGTCTCTAACGATTCAACAGCTTAAATCATTATTAGTAAATTGTGATATGTAAGTTATCTTCTTAACTGTTTAAAATAAATAATTTAAAAACAACACAGACAAACATAATTTAGTTATTAAATAAAGCACTATTATTTTCTTATTAAGATATTTTAAGATGCAATCACTTAACCCTTTACATTTTAAGCTACAATGTAAGCTAATTAATTCATATGATGAAATATTTTTTAGATTTGTAAAAAAAATATTTATATATGTTTTTTTATTTTACTATTTGATAAAAATCTTAGGAATCAAAACGCTAACGTTGTAATAAAATATTTATGTAAAATATGTTAACAGCCTGAACTCCGCATAATTAAATAATATTAGCCGCGTACCTTAAAATTCCATTTTTGGCAGCTAACTTTGCCTACTGTTGTGATAATTGAATGATTGAATTTGTAATTTTGTAGATAGAAATATCTTAAGATACCCGACTAAGTCATCTTAATGTTTTATATTATTAGAAAACTCTTTCGGTGACTTTTTAGGTATTTTTTGGTTTTCACATTTTTCAAAACGTTTAAAATATCTTAAGTATATATTATAGTATATATTACATGAGATAAGAAAGGGAAACGTAAGACAGATATGAAATCTAAAATTATGACACTATTTTATAGTTATTAAACTAAGGCGCTATGTAAGGCTAGGTTACTCACCGACTATGTAGCTAGGTACCGGGGTAGGTGTCTTGCTCCTGGTTCAAGTTCCTAGCTTACCAAATACATCTTAACGATGACGTAATTTGACTACAGCTGCTAATGCAAAAGTTAGTGTACCTAAAAATCTATACCTACTATATTATATATAGGCAAAATTTGTTCGTTTGTTTGTTTGAACGCGCTAATCTCAGGACCTACTACTGATCCGATTTGAAAACTTATTTTTTCATTAGTTAGTCCGTTTATTGAGGAAGGCTAGCTATATATATCATCCCGGAAAAAATTACGGTTCCCATGGGATGGATTTGGTTTTTGTCTAGGGACGAACCCGAAGCAAGGCGAGGGAAATCACTAGTATAACATAAACATCCGCTTATAAATAAAAGGCGAAATAAAGAAGATAGGTAGTGGAAATCTAAAACTGTTACAACTCTATTTTAAACTTATTAAACTGAGCCACCGGTGCAGGCTTATGTTTCTCACAGTTTAGAAAGAAGTATAATACTGTTTCTCGCATATAAGGAAAACGAGCTATAGATGTGTTTTTGAGATAATCTGATACAACTAAAGCAAAAGTTAAAAGCTTCAAAATGATATTGGCAAATGATATAAATTAAATTATAGGCACAGTACTCTACCACTATTATATAGTGCTCTATTTTAAAGTAATAATATTTATTCAAAAGTTTGTAGTTATTCCACGATAGATAGAACCAGTCTGGTTGTACTAAAATTCTAATTTTAGTTTATCTATACATAAAATTAAATTAAATGGACAGTTCTATACCATAGAAATGCTTTCTAACAATGGAAAATCGAAACAGTAACCTCAGCCTTACTAATTTAGATCTATGATTATTTTAAATAAAAATCATAAGAAAGTAATAGCATATAACATTTTCTTAGATTTACGTGAATATTTGACATTTTAAATAAAACTATCTTTTCGGATTTTTTCGCGGATTTATTTTGATTTTTGGTTCTTGTCATTTCGAATGAACCAAAATGAATTTAGAAAATTTAAAAGTTGCATCAAAGTGCCTTACAATATTTGTAAATTTTTTAATTCATTTTGTTAATTTGTGGGTAGGTTATCTGTAACAACTATAAAATACTTTTGATACATCTTAAACCAAGTAGTCTCTCCCGTGGCCATGATAGCCGTAAAGCTTTCGAAACGTCGCGTCGGGAACCAAAAATCAAAATAAATCCGCGAAAAAATGCGAAAAGATAGTTTCATTTAAAAAGTAATAACTAATTGAAATTCCTAATTTATGGAAAGAAAATCTATTACTGTTAACTTCACAATACAAAAAAGCATTTAAGAGTACTTTGTACTGTAATAAAGAATAATATATCTTTGAATAGTTACGGCTGCGGCTGTGATAAACCGGTGAAGTTAATTAAAAATTGAATCTACGAAATGGGACAGCGAATGGCTTTAAGGCTATAATTAATTTTTTTGTATGACTGCAACTGTAAATAACATATATTAATATTTCTCTATATTGACTAAGTTTGTATGCTATCTATTTGGTATGGTAAATACATGTTTAATTTAAAAGCATGTATGTAAAAATATTATAAAGTTGATGAGATTGCTTTTTTCGTCTTTTTTTTATTTGAGGTCTATAACCTTTAGCTTTAATTTGAAAAAACCTTATTAAATTCCCTCTTACATTGTAAAGTCTTTTAGAAACTTCAAGGCCATAGAACGATTGTCGGACTAACATCATTGCTTCTGTGTAGGTTATAGATAGATAAATAACTAACAACATGTAATAAAAAGAGTAGATGTGAAAAGTTTTCATAAATCGTATGAAAACGGAAATAGGAAACGAGGATGAAGACGAAATTTTGATAATATAACGTTTATGAGTAATAAATTGAGGTAAAAATCATTTATTTGTATCATTGGATTTTATATAAACTTATTATCTAAGTAAGTAAAACTAGATAGATAGGTTATTCGGAACGGGCTATATTTGGTCGCATAAAAAGATTTTTTGCTCCATGATGCTTTAACATACGGATATGATTTCTTTATCTATCTATACATGTAATAAAATTCTAACTGAATCGAATCTGTACATTAAATATTTTTTGGAAAATCATCAGTCATTATCATCGGTACAGAGGACGAATCTATAGCTTTTAGAATTTTTGTCTGTCTGTCTGGGAACGCATCACGAGAAAACCAATGGACAGATTTTAATGAAATTTGGTATAGTGATAGCTGGTTATCCGGGTCAATATATAGGATACTGTGGGATAATATCTCAATTTTGAAAAATCTATACTAACCGTTAAAATGTACCTAGAGACGAACCCGAACAGAGGAGGGTGGGTCGCTTATACATACCTATAATAAAATTCTGAGTTGAATCTGTACATTAAATATTTTTTGGAAAATCTTATTGAAATAGTCATTATTATCGATAAAACGCCAAATCTACAGTTTTTACAATTTTTGTTTGTCTGTCTTTCTGGGAACTCAACACGAGAAAACTTCTGGTAACCTAAACTTTTCGGTCTAATTTCATTTTTTAACATGAAAAAATTTGACATTGCAATTCTATGATAACGGCCAGTGTCCAGTATACTAGAAACACACATATCACCTCGCCTTTAATTTATGTACGACATTCATTGCCGCGTCACTGCAATGTTTAATGTTACGGCCCCTGGACAACCGGCTATGGGACTGTATCTAGATTTATGTTTGTTCTCGCTGTATTTTAGTAGTTAGCTTAATTGTTTTCGTAAGCTCATGGAGAAAAAGAATAGTTTTTGTTTTTATTTTGTACTTACCTTTTTGGAAAAACATCTTACAGATAAAAGTTTTAATAAAGACAATTTTATTAATACTATTGAAGATTGATGTATTTTTTATAGTTTTATTGTATTGAAGTAATTAACAAAAAAATAAAACTGGTTTAAACTATCATGACCGCTTGAAATTGAAATGAATTACTCAACAAACGCTGAATATTTTAGATGGTCCTGTTTAGCGCCATTCTTTAGTATGCATAACTTTATAAACAAAAAAAAATCAATCTTGAGTAAAATGAAAAAAATAATAATTAGAAATACATTATTTTTATCTATGTTTATTGAAATTTATTGAGCTATAAAGGCTCACCCTCGCTTCGCTCGGGTTCGCCTGTAGATAAATAAAACAAATCCATCCCAAGGAAACCGTACATTTTTCCGGAATAAAAAGTCGTCTATTTGTTGTTCTGATGTACAAACTATATTATTGTAAAGTTTAATTAAAATCTAATCGGTAGTTTTTGTGTACTAAGCTATATAAATTACTATAGTTTTGTAACTATCCCACGAGAAATCTTAAATTTTACGGAATGAAGAAATATACCTGAAATATTTACCGGGGATATAAGGTACCACCAAGCAAAATTTTATTTAAATTGGTCTTATAGTTTCGGGGATTATCCCGTACAAACAGACAGTCAGACAGAGAAACAAGAAATTAGAAAATAAACTGGATTTGTTTTATTTCTCTTCTTACATCCCCATATACGTATTTACATATTAACAGTAAAATCCTAGTAGAAATCAGAAACATACAGTTAATTACAATAAATATATTTTACAGGAGTAAAATCATTTACAACGTGCGAGAATCAAACCCTACGAGCAATCCTTGTTCATGTCGTTTTAGTGACCACTGAACTAACATTTCGTCGAATGTTGATCTTATTATTATTAAACTAGCGACACCCTCGCTTCGCTCGGGTTCGTCTCTAGCTTGATTTCCCATACAAACTTTTATCCGCATTTTCATCCCCTTAAGTTAAGGGATAATTTCCGGAATAAAAAGTAGCTATCCTATGTGCTTCCCATGGTCTTAAACTATCTTCTTACCAAATTTCATCTGAATCGGTTCAGTACCTAGATTAAGAGATTACCCCCTACAACGTCACAAACTGTATTACCTCTTTATAATATTAGTATAGATAACATAATAAAAAGGTATTTTTTTAATCTGATTTTGTTCTATATTAATTGTAAGTTTTATTCTTATCCCTGAGATAGTTAATTATCCTAAAACCATGTTTCAGCAACAATAAAATAGAATGAGAAGGGATTTCAAAGGGAACTAAGTGAAAACCTATTAAGTAGTTGTAAGGTTAAATATGCAGAAAGCTAAGTAAATGTGATTAAAAAGTTATCCCAATCTCGTCACCGATCCCCTAAACGATTTGCCTAAAGTTCTTAACACTCTGTATCAAAGTTATAACTATCTGGTCTAAATTTTAGTAATCTAGACACTATAAACGTTCACTTACATAATATACAAACAGAACCCGCGGCTTTGCTCGCGCTAGAACTACAAAAAACTCTAAAAAGTGGGTTTCATAAAAACTTTGAACCCCTATTTTACCGGGGGGGTTACTTAGGGGTTGAATTTTAGAAAACGCTGAAATACGTAATTCATTATATTTGCCGTACTCAATTCATACGAAATTTCATGCAAATGTGTCCAAGAAATAAAAAGTTTCAATTCAATTTTTAATAATCCTTTCAGTTTTCAATTTTGAAAAATCCTTGCTTAGTAAAATGCCTTCGTCATATGAGGAATACGTGTGCGAAATTTCAATTTTTTAGCCTTAAGGGTTTGGCCTGTGCGTTGATACATCAGTCAATCAGTTTTGCCTTTTATATATATATGGATAGATAAAAATACTTGTCCTCCTGATTTATCATCGCTCACGGCCTATACGAACCAAACGTAAAAAAAATAATAATATAACTATATTATTATAATGAAGTAAGAAAAGTTTCACTTGATACTTTCTTAGATTTATGCGAATATTTGACATCTGTTGTAAATAAAAATGAATGGCTAAATGTGTTGCTCTACTTGCTTACTCTAGTTCGGCTAAACCAATTTGACTATTATTTTTTTCAAATATTCATTAAAATGCGAGAAAGGTTATGAAGAGAAAAATTGGAAAAAAATCACGGAAAAACGTAAAACGAGTTTTGGCTGTCGGTGTGCGAGCACATCGTAAAAATTATACTCTAATAATTTTTCCAAACGTGCCAAAAGAACTATAACTTCAAAAATACTTTTCTTTAAGACTATTCACCCTCGCTTCACCATTCGTTTTCGCATTCTTCAACCCTCCAACTATCTCCACAAAAAAAAATCACGCCAATCCGTCACTCTCTTTCTACGTGAAAGAAGGACAAACAAACAAATAAATAAACAAACGCACTTCACATTTATAATATTAGTATGGATATCAAGAATGAGATAAACTTTACAATTAATTGAATTAAATAACATTTCAGTAAAGCTAATCAAATTTACTGTTATTGGCAAAATTCAAACGGATGATATAATATTAGGCATTTATTTTAGTCTACACAAAGCCATCGAGAGCTTTTGATTATTCCATATTTAGATTGAATATTGTAATTTATTTTAAAGGCATTTAAATTTATTTTAAAGAGTTAAAGCTTATATTTTGTTTATTTACTTAGACTAAGACTTAACTACTAGACTAGGACTAGCTCTAAGCAAGAGAAATGTTCTTCACGACTTATTTATAAGATTGCTATCGTAGGGAAGGCTCTTTTTAACCGACTTCCAAAAAGGAGGAGGTTCTCAATTCGTCAGAATCTTTGTTTTTTTTATGTATGTTCACCGATTACTCGGACACGCCTGAACCGATTTGGATTGTTTTTGTTTTGAAGGGTTATACTTCTCAGGTAGTCCTATTTAAATTGTATCGAAATCGGTTGAGCGGTTTTTAAAAAGATCTACAAATAAATATTTTTTGTAAGAAATTGCTTAATCGAATATGTTATTAAAAAACTTTCTTCTAACAATTTACCTGCTTATTAAATATATCTACACTAAAAATGGAAAAATAAAAACTTAAAAAAACCGACTTCCAGGCACTAAAATGTAAAAAATAACTAAACGGGGGTTTCCATTTAGAATAGATACCTAATCAGATATTTTTAAAGTCGGTGCCAGCCGATGCAAAGTAAATCTTTTATATTTCGATACGTAAAATACATCACAAATTGATGTACAATATTTTAACTATAGAGTTCATACCTAATCACATTTATCTATTAGATATTCATATCTTAAAATATTGTCGGCTGGCACCGACTTCGAAAATATCTGATTAGGTGTCTATTCTAAATGAAAACCCCCGTTTTGTTATTTTTTACATTTTAGTGCCTGGAAGTCGTTTTTTATTTTTAAGTTTTTATAGACAATAACACTATTATTTGTTTATATTTACCATTAAGCCGATTTTACCGTACTTATATTGGAAATATTACAAACAAATTATAATATTTTTTATGTATCTGTTATTTGTAAGTGTAATTTTGTGGAAAAATGTTTCATATTTCATACTAAATCATAGATAAAATAAATAATAAATATCGAAAGCCTTTTCACATACTTATGTTATATTAGGACTTTTACGGAAAAATTGTTACAAATTGACCAATTTTTATAACTCATCTTTGTGATATTGATAAATTATACCCATTATTATTTCATATTGCCTTATACTGTCTTGTATAACTTTTTTCTTGTTATGTAACATAGGTAGGTAAGTAGGTATATATACCAATCATCTTATAGATACGATAATATTAGAAATTTATTTATTTTGTTGTTTTTTTTTTATTTTGACGACACGTTTGGCTCAGTTTGTAGTTTGTAGTGATCCTACTTGCTGTGCCAGCGGTCGCGGATTCGAGTCCCGCTGGGGGCCTTCATTTGTGTGATAAGCATGAATGTTTGTACTCCAGTCATAGTTGTTTATATTTATAATATGTATGTATATAAAGTTATATATGTGTGGTGTATCAACTATCCGGTATCCATAACACAAGCCTCGTAGTTTATACAATATACTTAGTTATTTTCTTTATATACTTTGTAATTACACATTAGTAAACAACTATAGTTTACTAATATGATCCCTGTTTATATGTATTTTCTTAACGCTTAAACTTCACGATTCATGAATAAAATAAAAATACTATTAGTTTCAAATCTTCTTAGAAAATTACTTTTTCTCTATAAAGAATTATCAAAAATCTATACATATAATAAAATTCTAACTGATTCGTGTATGTACATTAAACACTTTTTGGAAAATCTTATTGTATCGCTAATGATAAATAGTTATTATTTATTATTATCGATACAAAGGCCGATTCTATAGTTTTTAGAATTTTTGTCTATCTTGTTTGTTGATGTTTTGTCTTGTCTGGGCACGCATCACGAGAAAACCACTGAACAGATTTTGATGAAATTTGGTATTATGATAGCTGATCCGGATCAACATATAGGATACTTTTTACTGCGGTGAAATATCTGATATCTTATGAAATCTATACTAACCGTTAAAACGTACCTAGAGGCAAACCCGAGCGGAGCGTGGGTGAGTCGCTAGTATATTATACACTACTGATATTTTGTATCAGCTTAAGCTCAGTAAAGTGAAAATTAATTATATTTTAAACTAAAGTACTGTTTAATTAAATTAAAATGGTTTAAACGACATAAATTTTAACCCCTGGACCAATCTGGAATAACAAAGATTATGTAAATTATTGTCGTTATATATGCACGCCGTCTTTACGCCAGCTTGATTAACAAACCAATAGTGAATCTGAAATTGTTATATTTATGTAAGAAAAATGTATACTTTGAAAATGTGACTGAAAGTTGATTCAAAAATTATGTAATTTTATAATAATATTTAAAATGTTCATTCAAGAGCGACTTTTAAATAACATATCATCAGTCGTTTGAATTTAGTACTTACGAGTACTATATATTTTTAATGAATGGCTTTTTTACTCAGAAATACACCGTAAAAATGTAAAATTAAATCTTTTAATAATAATATTCCCACGAAAAATACTCAATCTACCAAGTTAAAATATCCAGGAATACAAATGTATGATGCATAATATGTAAAATATACAGACGTATTAAGTACGTCCACTTTACAAATTAGGAAGTATGTACATATGTATATATGTATGTAGGTCTTCTTATGTATAGGTATATATGTTAGGCAATATTTGTGAATAATGATGCGATACTTTTAATAAGTGCATAATATCGATGTTGTAATTATTAATTTAAAATGAATTTTATAGTTATATTATCATTTTTGATAATTAATTATTAATTAATAAATGAATAATAGTTACATTAATATACAAAATATTATATAAAAATCATGTAATTTCAAACTCAATACTTCAGCACTCTACGATTATTATATAATACTAGCGACTGGGTGATGATAGCGATGGGTTGATTCCCCATACAAACTTTCATCCCCATTTTTACCCAGTTAAGGGATGATTTCCGGGATAAAAAGTATCCTATGTCCTTCCCACGGTCTCAAACTATGTTCTTAGCTTTCATCTAAATCGGTTCAGAAGATCCAGAGATTACCCCCTACAACGTCACAAACTCACAAAATTTACCTCTTTATAATATTAGTATAGATTATCACGTTAACTTCATGTAATATCTAACGGGAATTATTCTTTGTGAAAGAGCAAAATCAATATCTGACTATTAGCTAAGGAGGTACCACAGACAGACCATTATCTCGATTTCAATCTAAACTTTCAAGTAGAATCCATTGAAAAAAACTAATTGCAGCTTGGACAAAGGCGGATGAAACGACAGAAAAAATATATTACAACTAAGTACATATATGTCACAGTAAACGCCAAAGCCTGTGTCGTGTTTAAAGGCAGTACGTATTTGTGTCGTCATCGTCAAATATATTCTATGACTAACAGCAGTTAAATTAGATTTATGCTTATAAATGATATTTGTCTTTTAGGGATATGGATGTTTGGGTATTGGGTGAATTATTGATGTTGTTAGTTTATAACACTTTTGTATTTTTGTTTACTTTTAAAAACATTTTACGTTACATTTATAAAACATCGCTCACGTATGCTTTACGTGGATTACGACTCGTACTTTACACCTTTTTTATATTCATATTTATAAACCGAATTTTTGTTACTTTAATTTTTTTTTCTTAATACCAATATTAATTTAATTTATTAATCGATAATAACATATTTTATAAAGCTCTAAATATAGTTTGTATTTCAAAATATATGTCATAAGATTATTAAAACTATAACAGTTTAATATCAACATTACAAGTAAAATATCATGTGTATTTAAATTAATCCGCAGTTATTGCGGTTTCAAGCTCAGTCGACTCACAGACGTTGGTTTTGATTGCCAATTCATAGGTCAGCTCGGCGACAGAGCGTCTCGCCAGAAGCAAGACCTAGAAGCATAAAAATATACGTAAAGTGAAAAATATCTTCTGTGTCCTACATTTGTGACCTTTATCTGACGCCAATATTTATCTCATAACGACGTAAGAAAAACATGACATAAGTAAAACTTATATAAAATTAAATTATTGAATAAGGTACTCACTTCAAACGGCAAACAAATTTTACTCATGGCTTACACACTTTTATTTGCTTAGAGAGTGAGTTTAATTCACTATTATATAATTATGGTTTTTACGCGATCCTTGTCATTCTTTATCAACGATTAATTTTAAATATTATTAAAAAATTATTTAAGCATTACCAACCGTTTTTTTCTTCTATATAAATAATAACATAAAAACTATGCTGTAATTTATGCTTCCAAAATCATACTCTGGAACAAATGTTTTAATGTTCTAATCTGGAATTGGGCGTTAATGGCTACGACAGTTTTAAGCTAATGTAGTCCTTATCGTACTAGTTTTACATTGTTTATACCAAGATGTTCCAATAAAGTTTTTTTTAATAAATAAATAAATATATTGAAACATTAACACACAGCACCATCTAGTTCCATGTTAAGCTACGAGGCTTACGTTATGGATACCAGATACTTGACATATATAACTTTAAATACATACATACTATAAATATAAACACCCATGACTGGAGTACAAACATTCGAGCTCATCACACAAAAAAATGCCTCCAGCGGGACTCGAACCGGCGATCGCTGACATAGCAAGTAGGGTTACTACAAATTGAGGCCAACGTGTCGTCAAAAAATACAGTTAGTCTGCAGAGATTATTTTTTGATCATTAACTATCTTCACCTATTCTATTTAGGAGTTTAAACATTCTATGTAAGAACTCAAACACCAATATGAACCAATTTTTAAGAAGTTACGTTGAACGATGCAGTAATGGCTCTACTGCCTACAATCCTATCTTGTGGTGAGTTACATCAAAATATATGGAATACTCGTACTACCATTCTCCATGTGAAAACACTCATATTTCGATGAAATCGGCCAAAATTTTTAGAGATATGCGGTTTTGCATTAACGGACATTTAAATTTTTATTCATATAGATAAGTTTATATAGTTCCTTTAGTAGTCCAATCAGTTTTTCGTCTAATTTTGATCCGAATACCTATTGCAAAAATATTTTGTCGATTGAAGTAATCTAAATTACTTTGAAATTCGCAACGGACCTTATTTTCCAATGGAATATCCTTTTCCCTTAAATTAATTAAGAATTTCTAAAGAGATTCACGATTCTAAATATTTGCTTGTTGCTAAAAATATATTTGTAGACTTGTTATACTTGATAATAATACTCGTAGAAATCACAGTAAAGTTGTCTAATATTTGTGCAGAATGCTTATAATAATGTTTATAATGTCATAGATTTTTTATTAACGTATCTATACATATAATAAAATTGTAACTAAGCCGAATCTGTACATTAAACATTTTTTGGAAAATCTTATTGAAATAAACATTATTATCGATGCAAATGCCGAATCTATAGCTTTTAGAATTTTTGTCTGTCTGTCTGTCTATCTGTCTGTCTGTTACCGCATCACGGAAAAACCACTGGAGGGATTTTGATAAAATTTGGTATGATGGTAGCTGGTTATCCGGGTCAACATATAGGATAGTTTTTACTGCGGGAAAATACCTCATCTCTGAGAAATCTATACTAAACGTTAAAATTTAACTAGGAACGAACCCGACCCGAGCGAGGGTGAGTTGCTAGTATGTTTAAATAAAAATCGAAATACATAACGCAGCGTATTATATTTAATTAAACGTTATTCAAGATAATTTATATTGCCGTATGTATAATAAATACTAATCGGCTTTAAACCAAGAGGAGACTTTTAATTCGCATATTTTTTGTGTGTATACTGTTATGTGATACCTTCGTCTTTTTTTGATCCTTACTGATCCTTTTTTAATGAATAAGTTACAAAATAATACTTCAGGGTGGTAATATATAACGTAAAATCCCACTAAAGCGGAACCATATTTACTTTACTTATTAACTCTTAGATATTAATTATTTTATATACTAGATACAATTATGGAGAAAGGGGTAAGGAGAAGCTTATATGGGATACAAGTTGAAAGAATGTCCACGTGTAAGGGGTAAATAACAGTTCAAAATCCTACTAGAATGGCTCTAGCGTAGCAAGAGCTTATGATATGAATTAGCAAAAAATATGAAATCGAAAAAACTTTAAACGTAGAGAACCATTTATTTTTGGTGAACATTTAATAATACGACGATACGTTTGTAGCTCAATTTGTAGTGACTTGCTGGGCCAGCGGTCCCGGGTTCGATTCCCGCTGGGGGCATTCATTTGTGTGATGAGCACGAATGTGTGTACTCCAGTCATGGGTGTTTATATTTATAATATGTATGTATTTGAAGTTATATATATGTAGTGTACCAACTATCTCGTAACCATAACACAAGCCTCGTAGCTTACCATGGAACTAGATGGTGCTATGTGTTAATGTTCCAACATATTATCACATTATACATAATATAATACCTACTATTGGCGCCACCCTTATTTAACTTTCTTCTTACCTATACCCTCGATAATCACAATGTGTCTGAGTAACAGCTATCATCCCGATCGCAGGATTGATAAGGTATCGAAACAAATATTTATATTAACAATATTTATTCATTTTATAGCAATTACATAACAGATTATACAAATGTTCAAAAAGACAAAATCTAATAGCATCAGTTTAAAGCATTCATTATGTCGAGCCGGTGACGTCACATAATACGAGGCCGTGAATTAAGGCGTGGGGCCATTACGGTGGACAGGAAATTTGCACGTCTAGTGTTGCGAACACTATGTAAATTCAGTCAGTGATTAGAACACATAAATCTTGGATGCTCGCAACAAAAATTTAATTGATTAATGTTTAGCTTTCAATTCCTTTTATTGGATTGAATTGTTTCTAGATACCATGTATAGTGCAGAATATAATAAAGAACCTATAAATAAAATAGTAATCGGCTTTTCTATAAGCTCTTTAGGATATGTTATATTTTACTTTGCCACCTACACACGTGCCTAAGTCAAATCAATATTCTTTCATGGATAATTTTTCGACCTTTGCAACAAAATCCCAGAGCTAGAATAAAAAAAAAAAAATAATATATGAATGGATTTATATTAAATTCATAAAACATATAGACAAAGAAGGCAGCCATCACGAAAACAATTTTAAAAGTGTGTTTAAAATGTCAGTATAGCAATAACGTTGTGCTGCCGCCGTCACGCATGGCTACCATTATTTTCATGTTTCGTGTGTTTTTTTTGGTCAGTCGGAGAACTATACATTTTTTGGTTTATTTAATGTGAATAATTAAGCAATGCTTGTGAGTAGGTCAAGCCAGTACAGCACAGTTTGTTAGATATTTGGGCGTAGCTGATATACTGAGCTAGACACACGAAAATTATTTTGTAAAGTAAAACATTACTAAAGCACGCAAAATACTCCTATGATAATAAACTTATATATTTAATTAATGATATAATCCTACTAACTGTACAATTCTCCCTGAAACAATAGAATTTACGACAAATTATTATTAGAGAAATAAATATGTATTTAATAAATAAATAGGTGATTATTTAAATGAACATAACTTTTTTCTATTTATGAACCGATTGAAATAAAGTAAATACTAAAAGTTTAGTAAAATTTACCACAATACATTAATAAAAACCGCATCCAAATTGGTTAAGCCTTTTCTGAGATAAGCACGCACAAACGCACGGACTAAAAACCTAAAAATCATTGTTTTGAGTTCTATTGCATTAATAAAGATCCCTAATAACAGTTTTTATCAAATATCTTCCATGTACAGACAGCAATCAGTTACACTTTTATTATATGTATAAAATATAACATTATCTTTAATATTTGGCAGTTGAAATCAAAACATTGAATATCCATATTCATTGCTTAGGAAATCAGAGCCATAGATCCATAGAACCTATGCATAGTATAATATTAGTACACCGAGTGTGGACGTATTCGTACAAAGCTCGGAAATCGAAAACACTTATCTACCGGAATATGAATCAAGCGGTCGTATGTTTAAAACGAAAACAGATGGAAACGAAATCAAAATAGATATATTGATCATGCTCTATATATATATATATATGTATATATATGTATATATATATATATATATATATATATATATATATATATATATACAATATACTAAGTGAATAAATGAATGCTTATAAAAATGTTTCTCCACAGTTTTTTATGCCGTATTTTGTTTAAGCTTATACCATCCCGTAGCAATGCTTTTATCGTGGTGCACTTCTTTTAATTATATGAATACGTTTATAAAAAAGATTTTCAAAAAACGTTCTAGTTTAGAAGCGTTATAATTTCTTATTATTTCAGTATGTTTGTAAATACTTTTCATTTATATATATAACTAGCGTTTTCAGAAAATTAAAGACTTTCTGTGGGATAGTTAAAAACTATAGTAACTTTTACAGCTTAGTACACAACGTCTTACGCACCGCACCTAATTTAATAAAATTTGGCATGCTGATACCTTATATTGCCGGTCAAACAACAGGCTACTTTTCATCTCCGAAAAATGAACGGTTCCCGTGGGATAGATCTGCTTGTGCTTTTCTAGAGGCGAACCCGAGCGAAGCGAAGGTGAGCCGCTAGTACATAATAATTTCATTTCGTTTGTATTTTTATTGCAGATTAAATCAAAAATTGTATAAATTTTACTTCATAAATTTAAGAATCTACGAGTATATAAGAAATGCTTACACAAATAATGAGAATCTATTCACCATTTTCGAAGATATCGCATAATGTATGTATGTAAACGTATTCAGCCCTTTTTTAAGGTCCCCCTGCTGGGCACGGCCCTTCAATACGAAGGGGATCAGGCCAAGTGCGCGTTAGAAAACTTCACATGTCTTTCGATATGCCCTCTGTCTTTCAAATATGCGGTTTCCTCACGATGTTTTCCTTCACCGTAAGGCAAGCGTTAATCATGTTGGAAACATTTAAATATCAGAGGTGCCAGTCCCCGGATTTGAACCCACTTCACTCGGTTTCCCAAGCTAGCGCGTTAACCTGGGCTACCACTGTCTTTTCGTGTAATATACCCGCTAAAATATAAATATCCAGAAGATTTATGTTTTGGCGAGTATATTTATTTTCTTCATTTTTTGAAGGCAGAATGGATCAAAATCATTTTATCTTTCTGTTATAACGTAATAATATCTTTAGTAGATGATGCTGGAATTGATAAGATCGTGTCAGTTGTAATAAATGTAGTATTACTAATACTTTAGCATTTTATTCAAAAAGATATTTTCGTAATAAAGTTCTCCACAAAAGTGAAGGCCTCACTGATAAGCGTGAGGTTATATTTAATTAAATTGTATTAGGGCACGCGTCCAAGAATATTTACGGTAAGAAGTCCGTTAATTATTTAAAACTAAATTCTATTTTCTCGTTTTTCTTATAGCAAAGATGGCATACTTCTTCTAAAATAATATAAATTTGTGGAATTGTGTGTGGATTTTATATTGGAAATGTATGTGACACCAGCCTTGTAAGCCTCTAGTTCGAGAGTTTGAAATTTATATGAGACAACCACCCTTAGATACCCTTAACCTCTTTAAGAAAAAGGCTCGATAAAAATAAACATGAAAATCAGTTTACAATTAGCAAAGATATCGCATAATAACGCACGAAAAAATATAAATAAACTCGTCAAACACCGTGTTTTGAATCAAATAAGTACTTAGATTAATTGGGCTTCTTTAATGCAAATGTTGTTATAAACAAGTGCGAGTCGGACTCGAAGGGCTCCCTACCATAATCCTTTTTTAATTCTAATTTAAATACTAAGTATTACAATAGTTGTTATAGTGGTGCATAAGAAGTTATAATTACGATCATAATAAAGACAGCTGACACTTTGCATTAGTAACGTATCCTCTCTTTTATCAACCACTCAAGTGGAGGGCCCGCGTGTATATATATATATATATATATATACATATAATTCTGACTAAGTCAAATCTGTACATTAAATATTTTTTGGGAAATCTAATTGAAATAGACATTATTATCGATACAGAGTCCGAATCTATAGTATTTAGAATTTTTGTCTGTCTGTCTGTCTGTCTGCCTGTTACCGCATCACGAGAAAACCACTGGACAAATTTTGATGAAATTTGGTATGATGATAGCTGGTTGTCCGGGTCAACATATAGGCTACTTTTTACCGCGGTAAAATATCTCATTTCTGAGAAAAAATACAAAAACACAAAAACTGCATTGTAAGAGTATACTAATATGTAAAACCTAAGAATTAGGTTTTTGGTCATCTGAACGTGGGCGAAACCGCGGGCAATGCTAGTATGTAATAAAACCCTATGATATATAAATGCTGCTAAGGTGTGGGTGGAACAACCTTCCAGTATCCGTGTTTCCTGCCGTCTATGATATAAGTCACCTTCAAGGCAAGTGTAAAATTGCACCTTCTAGGCAAGCGCGATCCAACCTAGACCTCATCAGTGCTTCCCAGCGTTGATTGTCGTCAAGCGCAAACTTATCGAGCAATAAAAAAAAACAAAAATAAAAAACATTGAGACCAAGTAATTAATTGTGCCACCTGTACTTTTCAAGTTTGGAAGAATAAGCTTTTTAGAATAGAACTTTATATAACAATCGTTTTGAATTTATGTGAAAACTTTTTTCTAATTTAATTTTTATTTCTTAATAAGGAGAGTGAGACTTTTAAAGAAATTCTTTCATTGTCCCCTAGCGAATCAAAGAGTTGGCGTAATTTAATGGGCCTCAAAGTATGTACGCTTAGAATAATTTTTTTATTATTTATAATTTTAGCTTCGGTTTTAGTAATAAAAAAACTCTTTAATTTTCCGGGATGAAAAGTATCTAAAATGTTGATCGAGGAGATAAGGTACCACCATACAAAATTTCATTTAAATCGGTCCAATAGTTTCGGAGATTAGCCCGTACAAACAGACAAACAGACAGAGAAACAAAAAAAAGAATTTTAAAAAATCTGGATTTGGTCTATTTCTTTTCTTACATCCCCCTGACTCGGTTTTAACATTTTTTTATTTATAGACATTCGACCTCTATAGTTTTATTATATATATAGACCATGGCACAGCAGCTCTAGTCCGACTTAGCTACATATACGCTGGTCACTAGGTTTGAGTAACATACAGTGAAATGGTATGACCAAATCTATTAATCTAATATTAATGATGTTCAAAACAGAAACAATTATATATGGTTATTCTGTTGCAGTGTCATACTATAGGTATAGGGAGAGTATTCATACGATTAGAATCACGTCCCGAGACGTATGGTATTCAGTATTGAATACCGTAGTTAGACATTATTTTTACTCTACTTTTTCGATCCGGGAATTTTTACTCTTTGTCTTAGTCGGTAATTGAATTCCGTTTGAAATAAGAGCGTTTTGTGGTGGACTCTTTCCCTGTATTTTACATGCCCTAGTGTAAGGTTTTAAATACTTTAGTTTCTTTTAGAAACTATTATACAATCAGTATAAAAATAACATTTTTGCCTAAATATAATGTAAAGGACTCATCAAAACTAGTTTAAACTATAAGATTGACAAACTAAGATAAGCTCCAATGATTTTAAGTATTGTTATTGTATTTCTCAGACTTGCAGAATTTCAAATCGATGTCTCAATTAGAACTATTACTACTAATTAGTTTATTATTTGGTCTGGTAAAAGTCACTGGAATCCAATAGTTGGGCGATGACTCCAGACCAGTCGACTTGGAAACCTTTAAGACAGACCTACGTTGAGCAGAGGAGGTATTTCAGCACACAGCTGTAAGCTAAAGCTTAAAAAGCGTTTTAAAGTAATAAAAAATCTAACTGGATAACAATGATTAAACAAACCACCATGAATAAAGTTTAAATGTCCCCAGTTCATTTCTCAAACGAGCCAATAGTTTATTATTACTAAAATTGAGTGGTTAAATGTTATATATATATATAACATTTAACGATACTTCTTATACTTCATTATAATTCACTTATTAAGTCTAAATTTTATTAAAAGATTGATGATGTGACGCGTAGTAGCTATATACCTATATAACACAAAGAGTATTGATTCCCTATATTAATTAGCTGAAAAACAATCAGTTTCTAATTTTCCAAAGATATATTTTCTAAATAAACAAATTTTATTGAGTTATAATTTAGTATATAATAATGGGTATGGATCAAGTTTATACATTTTCTATTATTTATTCATTTATTTTGTTATTTACGCAAATATTATAAAAAGGTAAAGTTTGTAAGTTTGTGAGTTTGTTTGTAGGAAGTAATCTCTGGAACTAGTGAACCGATTTAGATGAAATTCGCTATGTACGTGAGGTAAGTAATCTTTTGAGGTATCTTGATTACCTGATACCTGGAAATTGGCCGTCTAACCAAGTTAGCAGATAGGCATGCGATCTTAGTACATACTAACACTACCCAATAGTCCACATTTCGTTCGTCAGAAAATACGTGACGTCTGGCGGCCCTGGGTTCTTGCTCTACTATATTAGGATATAATTAGTGTCGTTATGTCTAAAGCGTTGAGTCTTTTATACATACTCGTACCAAGTAAAATTATTGAAAACTTACGAAACTCGAATAGTGATTTTAAATTAGACATGTTTTATAAAATATCTCATCAAAATAAAGAAATATCGAGTTGAAATTAAGATACATTAATAAACGAGTTATGCGTAGATTAAATGTATTATATAACTTACGAAACTCGTATTCCTTAGCGACGCCCACTCGTTTGACCAAGTATCTGAATTCAATAGAAATACTCGTACGTACTGGATGAACAAATTTCTTATATTCCGACACGACTTCATAAACCTAACCTTACGTGATATGAAAGTAGATAGGGTCTGATTTTCATTTAGCTTATATATATTTAACCCTTTTACCAAGGGGTACTTAAAGAAGTATACCTATGAAATACATACATTTTACTAAGCAGTTTGAAATTTGAACCAGTGCCATAGAACAAAAGACGAAATAAAACGATGATGTCAAATTTTTGTGTATATAAAGGAAAGACGATTATTATTAACCATACCTTCAAACTCTTTTTTTACGTTGGGAAATGCATTTAGGCACACGAGGTGTGGGACTCAACGTCAAAGCCAGTACCACCCACTAAAAGCCAACGGAACCTCCCCCATCTTAATGGAGCGTCCCAAGATCGCTTATGCACTCAACTACGACGCCCCAACGGCAAGTCTGTAGAATCAGACCACAACAAACACGGGGTTGCTCCACAGTCCACTCTGCTATCAGAGAAGTACCAGGAGCAACCCGCATAGCACACCGCCCACCGAGGTGGGCCGCCTCGCAGTGTGTTTCTTATTGCCAGGCACTATTGTGCCATGTTTTAAATGAATTTTTACTCATGCTTACTATGCAAAGAAAATTAATTTGTTTAACTTTCGTTTTATTATCGCCTTTACGCTTTTAGTTACGCACCTGAACATTGTTCACATATCACGATTTACAATACTATTTTTTACTTGTACATTGTATTTGGTTCGCTCCGATAGTATGTCTGTGACTACCAAATCAATGGCCTCAACTTATAAACTACGAGCGACTCACCCTTGCTTCGCTCGGGTTCATCCCTAGGTTGATTCCCCATACAAACTTTAATCCTCACTTTCACCCCCTTTAAAGGAAGACTTCCGGGAAAAAAGTATCCTATGTCCTTTCCAGGTTCTCAAACTATTTTCTTACAAAATTTCATCTAAATCCAGGTCCAGAGATCCCCCCCCCCCCCCCCCAAAGTCACAAACTTTACCTCTTTATAATAATAGTATACATTATATTAATTATTAGCCTCAACTATATAAATATAATATTATTTTTACCATCTATTGAAGAATAATAATTTATGTGAATGTATAAATATTTTTTCTATATCACATTTCATTTATTATATTATTTTTTCATTCGAACGTAACAAATTGTTAAAATAGTGTAAACTTATAATTAAAGTAAGAATCCTACTAATATTCTACTTAAACTGATTAAAAAACTTAATTACGTAAAATAATAAAATTCAATTTTAATATATTTTAATATAGACTGTTTTTTTTTCATAACTTTCATTTTAGCCACTCAATAAACAGAAATTTTATACTATAATGAATAAGAAAACCGAGTAACGAAACCGCCCATTTATAAACGAAGGGCACTTTGACACGTAATTTATTGTTCTACTTATCCATTCCACTCCGGTTCTGAAGAACAAAACTGTGTTTTGCTAAAGAACATATTGCAACAAACATTTTTAGCTAAAATTCAAAAACAATACTTTAAAACTCTACATTATGTATTTTTCAGAGCTTTTCTGCACTCTTTATCAAAGGAATGAAACTTTCTAAATAAATATTATATAAATTTGAATAAAAAGCATAGTCGTTAAAATTATACATATTTTAGTTAATTAATTAAAATAAATAAATTAGCAAAAAAAAAGGTCTAAATGACAAATGTGTTATTACGAAACTAGCGATTCACTTTGCGATTGCGATTTAGTTGTTTTAATATTTTAAAATTAAAATCTTAGGATAGATTTATCAGAGATGAGATATTTTCCCACACTAAAATGTATTCTATATGTTGAACCGGATAACCAGCTATTATCATACCCATCAAAATATTCCTAGTGGTTTTCTCGTGATGCGTTCCCAAACAGACAGACAGACAGACAAAAATTCTAAAAATTATTCGGCCTCTGTATCGATAATAAAGACTATTTCAATAAGATTTTCCAAAAAAACATTTATGTGCAGATTCGACTTAGTTAGAATTTTATTTTATGTATAGATAAAATAGGAAGATTGATTTACTCTTCCTACAATATATTTATCACAGTCCATTTCAGACGATAAACAAATGTGAGACCATTTGTTTATTTAATGGAAATACAGTAATTGCTACATTGTTTCCTACTACTAAAACTATATTTTATTTATATTCTACAAAAAAAACAATATATACTGAAAACAGATACCTTGTATCCAAAGGATGACTTATCTTTTTAAATGATTTCTATCAGAAACCCTCGAATGTGAGAAAACAAATTGAGGATTTTATATCTATACTTATTATAAAAATAAGTCCCCCGGCCGCGTCTTTCTGTCCTCCTGTCTGTCCTCCTGTCTGTCTGAACGCGATAAACTCGAAAACTACTGAACGGATTTTTATACGGTTTTCAACAATAGAAAGAGTAATTCTTGAGGAAGGTTTAGGTATATAATTTATTATGCTTTTATGTAAATTAGCTGAAATACGGCGACAAATGTTGAAGAGGTCGCAAAAAATCTCGCCAAATGGGAACTTTCCACGCGAACGCCGCGTAAACTAGCAAAGATACAGTTAAGTAATGTACTAGAGAATTCAAAATCTATAAAAATGCTACAAAAAAGTCCGCGATAGCATATCTCTATCTCTTACGGTTGACTTACAATAACCACTTTTATGTTAACATTTTTAATTAAAAACATTACGTTATTTTCAAAGTTATTTTCTTTAGTTCGGTATTAATCCTTATCCAAATGAATATTTTAGTTAGCTTAGTCATTTAATGCAGATTAAAATTGCTCTTTACACTAAATCAATCAGATGAATAGTTTTTGAGATATCGTTGTTAGAAGTAATTAGTAGCGAAACATTTTTAATGCTTGGCGAGCATTGAGATGCCTACGGCGAGTCCATCCCCTCTGCCCCGCATCGCTCGACCGCCTGCTCAAGCTATATAAACCGGGCGATGTAGCGCGCGATCCTAGGATACTTTTTACCGCGGGAAAATATCTTATTTCTGAGGAAAAATACAAAAACTGCAATGTAAGAGTATACTAATATGTAACACCTAAGAATTTAGTTTTTGGTCATCTGAACGCGGGCGGAGCCGCGGGCAATGCTAGTTACTAATAAAGTAAAACTCATAATATTTGCAGGTGCAGCAAAGTATTTAGAAGTATAATACTGAAAAGATAATAATAAAAGTAAAATATATGAAAATATAATATATGATTTAAAAAAAAACAAAATGAAATGATCTCAAACACCATTGTTTAAACTATTTTTTACACATTCCAATTTCGTACATTTCATTTTTTTCCATCTAGATCCTAAAATTGTCTATGTCTAAAAATTCTGAAACAGCCTATATACCTATATCTTTTAACTGTATTTTAGATTCACACTATTTCCCTTGCAAAGTAGACGCAAAGGACAAAGTGACATCACTCCGTTTTCCTCTTTTCGCCTAGGTTCGATCAAAGCATACAGTCTCTTTATTCTACGAACGTGGCAAACAGGCACATGGATCACCTGATGATAAGCAACAGCTCATATAAGCTTGCGCTTATGGACACGAAGAAGCAAGAAGGGCAAGAAACGAGATTTAGAGGGGACGGTTAGGCCTCCGGTACTCTTAATCTTCTGACGAAACGCAAAATATATGTATATAGGGCCATAGGCGCTGGTACTGTACATCTATATTGTATTACTTCAGTATTTTCTTATCTGAGCCGCCCCATTCATGCAAACACAAGTAGGATAAAGCAAGATAAAATATTTCTAACGCTATACTTCTGTAAGCTAAACCGGAGCAATAGCTGAACGATCAACACAAGCATCCCACCCGAGATTCGAATCAGCGACTTTTAGAGTAATAGGCAGTACCCGTCTGATTTACGTCACACTGTGCTTAAACAGTCATCGTAATAAATATCAATTTGAATGTAAATCTTATTATTATATGTATTGTAAGATTCTTGAAATAAATGTAAATCTACGAAATGCTTTAATTGGCAGTTACGCTCCCACAGAAATTAAGATCTTATTACAATTTATTATTAGGTAATTAGCATTTATATTTTGTACGTTGTTAAAATATAGCCATAAATTATGGTTAATTGATGATCAAAGTTCAGAACTTGAATTGAACTTGCTATTTGTGTATTCTATCCATTATAATATACATATTTCAGTAGCAATATTGTTATGTCATAAATTTATGAAAACTGTTCATCTGGTATTTTATAGTAAGATGATATTTTATCCAACTTTTAGAGATAGGTATGTGATTTAATTAAATTCGAATTAAGCACTGTGTGCTTGGAAATTATGAACTACATTAAGTTATGGCTATATAACTGTACGACGGTTACGGTTTACTAGCGATTTACCCTCTCTTGGCCTACGTGCTACTCCAGGTCATAACCCATCTATATAATAATAAATATTTCATCAAAATTCGTACAGCCGTTTCCGCGTGAAGGAGTAACAAATATATACACACACGCACAAATACATAAACATAAGTACATATAAATTTTCGTAATTATAATAGTAGTATAGTGGTAGCCTAGTGGTAACGCGCTCGCTTGGGTGACCGAGTGAAGCGGGTTTAAATTACGGGTCTCGCGCCTCTGATATTTTCATGTGCGAATCATTTTCAACATGATTACTACTTGTTTTACGGTGAAGGAAAACATCGTGAGGAAACCTGCATATCTGAGATAACCTAACAAGTTTTCAAAAGACATGTGGAGTCCACCAACCCGCACTTGGCCAGCGTGGTGGACTATATGATCCTGATCCCCCTCGTATTAAAGGGAGGCCCGTGCCCAGCAGTAGGACGTCAAAAAGTGCTGAATACAATAATATTAGTTTGATAAGTACTTTCAGATATGACTCGAAAAGACTTACCTTTCAAGTCTCAGCAAAAAGTACTACTACCGTTTTTATTCTACTACTATAATTTTAACACGCTTTTATTTGCTTCACCTATATCTATGTAAAGCAATTTTTGAACGCGCTTTTTACCCACTTCAAAACATCAAATTGAACTGAAACTTTGCATATTTGACAAAGACCGAGACAATTACCTATACAATAATTTATAAAAAAGAATATTAAACAAAATAATTAAAAAAAAAACAAAAAATATATGCGTTACTGCTATAAACGTTACTGTTATATATGTGTAGTGCATCAACTATCTGGTATTTATAACACAAGCTTCGTAGCTTACCATGGAACTAGATGGTGCTGTGTGTTAATGTCAAAAAACAAAAAAAAACTTATTTCATACGCTACTTTTATAGTAATAAAATTTTGTATACTCGTAGTATGAAAAAAAGCTTTCAATTTAAATTTCTCTGTATAAAATAGTGAATAATAAAATTATTTTTTTAAGACAGATAAGCCTTTCAGATCCATCTTTGATTATGCTTGAAGGGAATGATAAAATTGTAGGAAAGAACGGGATTGGAGCAAGAGCTCTTGACACTCTAAGACCATTCTACGGAAAATAAAACACAAAAACATTTTTCAAGAAACATTGCACAGAAAAATAACCAATTATTTAATGTTACCCAGTCATTAAATTAGTGATTTTTTTAATGATTTAATTTATTAAAATATGTTATTAATAAATTATATGTTGATCACGTCATAAACTTCAATTGTTTTTTTAATTCATTTAAACACTTTCACGTCATTAACTCAACCGTGAATAAATTAACAATATTGGAATGTATTTTTTCAATATTGTTAATAAACAAAATATTTTAAAATGTCTTTATTTAGTATTATTAAATTCTAAATGTGTGACTTCAAACGGAAGATGTTATGAATTTGAATTAATATAAATAAATAAATATTTTCGGACATTAGCACACAATACCATCTAGTTCCATGGTATGCTACGAGGCTTGTGTTATGGATACCTGATAGCTGATATATAACTTTAAATACATACATATTGTAAATATAAACACCCATGACTGGAGTACAAACATTCGTGCTCATCACACAAATGTATGCCTCCAGCGAGACTCGAACACGCGACCGCTGGCACAGCAAGTAAGGTCACTACAATCTAAGCCAAAGGTGTCGCGTATAACTTTGTTTTGTTTTCAATATATAAAAATATTAAATATCAAGTAAGTTACATACAGGTGTTCCAAGTGAATCGATTATACATTAAATTCCCACGATTGAAATAATAAACAGAGTGTCGACATCGGGACGGGAATGCAGAGTTGCAGTTTTCGGATGCTTTAGTTCTTACATATTATTTAGTGACATTCTAAAAACTTACATCGAGTAGGTTGGACATTAAATTTAGATAATAAGTTTAATTTGTAATTTTAAAATAAATTAGTTTAAATTAGTTTTTGGTTTTTTTTCGACCTTCCGACTGTAGCTAACGTAACTGGCGCAGTCGGTAGGATACTAGAATAGGGACAGTTAGGTCATCGCTAGTATCCTGAATCTACGGACCAGCTGCAGAGCCGGAAGGAGAATCCAAACTTCGATTCACGAGGAGAAACCAGAAATGAATTATATGTGAGTACATTTGAACTATTCTCATGTTGCTCTTATCCTAGTTATATTTCCATTCCAAAATTTTTTATCCTAGAGTTTATAGAAATCGGGAATCTGCATCGCAGCAGGCCCGTCATCGTAATTTAGATAATATTAGAAATTTAAATTTAGAAATTAATTGTAAGTCACAAATTATAAATAATATTTTAAATATGGCTCAGGATCCGGACACTATTTATAAAATCCTTAGAATTGTGCCCGAATTTGATGGAAACCCCAACGTACTTACTAGATTTATTAATATTTGTGATCAGATTGTAACGCAATATTTAAATAATACGCCCGGTAGTGAATTAAACTAATTTGTGTTTATTGAACGGGATATTAAATAAAATCACAGGAACTGCTGCCGCTACCCTTAACTCTAATGGTATACCGGACAATTGGTTAGGTATAAGAAATTCTTTAATAAATAATTTTTCTGATCAACGGGACGAAACAGCTTTATACAATGACCTCTCACTAGCCGTACAAGGGAATAAGACACCCCAGGAATTTTATAGCCATTGTCAGACGCTATTCAGTACGATAATGACTTACGTAACATTACATGAGACTTTGACAACCACGATAGAAGCTAAACGTGATCTTTATAGAAAAGTTACTATGGCAGGCATTTGTACGCGGCTTAAAGGAGCCGTTAGGGTCACGAATTCGGTGCATGCGCCCCGAAACTATAGAAAAGGCTCTTGAATACGTACAAGAGGAATTAAATGTTACATACTTACAACAACGTACGGACGGACTAAAACAACAGACAACCCCTAAAGTACACCCCGTAGCATTCTTACCCCCTCGATCTCAAAATATTCAACCCCCAACGGTTAATTGGCCAAACCCTGTAGGACAACGCCCTATGCAACCACCACAGCCTTTTAGATTTAATTTTAACCGTAATCAACCCCAATATAATATGCCTATGCATACGAGAACGCAGCAAATGTTTAGTGCACCACCACCGAACTATAACCCACGTAGCAATGTTTTCCGTTTACCACCTAGGTATAATCACCTCAAAATTCTATGCCAAAGCCTATGAGTGGAATTCAGAATTTTAACCCCAGACCCTTGCCTCATACTTCAATGACTGGACATGACTGGCGTAAATTAGGTAACCCACCACCTACAAATTATTTAAAATCTCGCGAAATGAATATGAACGAATGTTTGCCTTATGAAGACATGTATTACAATTATCAGGATTACTATTACGAACCAGAGTATAATTATTACTATAGTGAGCACGATGACTATAATACTAGTTACAGACCCGACTTTTGCAATAATAATTCTATTTCACAGTACGAAACGAATGACTGTCGTTTAATAAACGAGACTGAACCACAATCGGACCCTAGTTATATAGATCAGGATTTTCAGTTGGATCGGAGATCACCCAAACCAAAATAGAATTAAACCTACAGACGCAAAGACAACTTCCGTATATTCAAATAAAAAATCCACCCCTTAAACTTTTAATAGATACCGGTGCAAATCAATCTTTCATTAGCCCCAATGCTGTAACGAAATATTTTTTTAATTTCCCTCTCAATTACGATCCCTTTGAAGTCACGAACGTATATACAACTAGCAGAAATGAATACTCTATAACCTTACCCTGCTTTGAGGAATTTATGGACCCCGAGAACATTAAATTATTTATCTATAAATTTCATGACTATTTTGATGGATTAATAGGACTAGACTTGTTAACGAAATGGGAAGCTAAAATTGATTTAAAAAATGGAAATTTAATTACTCGCACCGCTTCGAATCCAATTAGTATGTATAATTCGTGTAATGTAAATCTTTATGAGGATATAATACCGGCTGGAACTTCAAAAATTATTCGAATCCCTATAAATGCTCCAGACGGTGACGTTTATATTAAAGAACAATTAAGTTGCAATTGTATTATCCATGAATGTATTACAACCGTAACTAATAACCGCGGCTATTTAGAAGTTGAAAACCCGACACCGAATGATATAATATTGTCACTCGACCGACCACCGAGTGCTGAATTATTTAATATAGAGAATACTTATACACGATATACGACGCGCGTACAAGACGTTATATCGCGATTAAGAACGGACCATTTGAATGAAGAGGAAAAAACTAATCTTATAGCTCTTTGTTCTAAATATTCAGACGTTTTTTATATAGAAGGTGAACCGTTAACATTTACGAATAAAATCAAACACCGAATTAAGACTACTGACGAAGTTCCCGTACATACTAAAAGCTACCGTTATCCTTTTATACACCGCGAAGAAGTTAGAAACCAAATAACAAAAATGTTAGATCAAGGTATAATAAGACCATCTGACTCTGCTTGGAGTTCACCAATCTGGGTAGTGCCTAAAAAGACAGACGCTTCCGGTAAACAAAAATGGCGCCTTGTAGTCGATTTTCGTAAATTAAATGATAAAACTATAGATGATAAATACCCAATACCAAACATCAATGATGTCCTTGACAAATTAGGGAAGTGCCATTATTTCACTACACTCGACTTGGCAAGCGGATTCTATCAGGTAGAAATGGAACCTCAGGACATTTCTAAAACAGCTTTTAATGTAGAACATGGTCATTTTGAATTTCTCCGTATGCCTATGGGACTAAAAAACTCACCCTCTACTTTCCAGAGAGTAATGGATAATGTACTACGAGGTTTACAAAAATGAAATTTGTCTAGTGTATCTTGATGATATTATAGTTTTTAGTACGTCTTTGCAGGAACACATTAATAATTTAGAAAAAGTATTTAAGAGACTTCGTGAGTCCAATTTTAAAATTCAAATGGATAAGTCTGAGTTTCTTAAACTTGAAACAGCTTACCTAGGACATATGATTAGTAAAGATGGAATAAAACCCAATCCAGATAAAATTTCCGCTATTCAAAAATACCCTATTCCAAAGACAGTCAGGGGAAATAAAACAGTTTTTAGGCCTCCTTGGTTATTACCGTAAATTTATTCCAGATTTCGCCAATATTACTAAACCTCTTACACAATGCTTAAAAAAGGGTAAAAAGATTACACTCGACTCTGAATATATTAGTTGCTTCGAAAAATGTAAAACGCTTTTAACTAACGACCCTATCTTAATATATCCAGATTTTACAAAAGAATTTATTCTAACAACTGACGCCTCAAATCTAGCTATTGGAGCGATTTTATCCCAAGGACCAATAGGAGCCGATAGACCCGTATGTTATGCGTCTCGTACTTTAAATGATAGTGAAATTAACTACAGTGTTATTGAAAAAGAGCTTCTTGCCATAGTTTGGGCAACCAAATATTTTAGACCATACCTATTCGGACGAAAATTCAAAATTTTGACTGATCATAAACCCCTACAGTGGATGATGAATTTGAAGGAACCAAATTCTCGTCTCACTAGATGGCGACTAAAACTCAGCGAATACGATTTTACAGTAATATATAAGAAAGGAAAAATGAATACTAATGCTGATGCCCTCTCTCGAATTGAAATCCATATCGGGGAAACTACGTCCCTAATGGAAGAAATTGACGAATTAAATTCTCTTTTAGGAAATCCTTCTGAATGCGTACCACACCTTTCAAACTCTTCGACTGACACTGTACATTCTGATAGAGAAAACCCTATACTAAACATACCGATTACAGACGACCCTCTTAATCGATTTAGTAGACAAATACATTTTACAGTTGTTAGTGACGTTAAACGGAAACCAACAGTGACCAAACCATTTGACAATCACACACGAACATCTATACAATTATTAGAATCAAATTTAGAGGAGGACGTTATTCAAGCCATAAAAGAGTATGTGAATCCAAAGGTAAAAACAGGTTTACTTATAGATCCACCCCTTGCAATGTATTCTATAATTCCTATAATACAAGATAAATTTAAAAGTTCGTCAATGAACCTAGTTCTAGCAAAATTCGAAATTGAAAATATTAAAGAATATTTACGTCAACAAGAAATTATTTCTCACTATCATAATGGAAAGACTAACCACCGCGGAATAAACGAATGCTACTTAGCTCTATCCCGAAAATATTATTGGCCCAATATGAAGGAACATATATCAAAATTTATTAATGAATGCACCATATGTGGTCAAGCTAAATATGACAGAAACCCTATTAGACCTCAGTTTAATATAGTACCCCCAGCTACTAAGCCTTTTGAAATTTTACATGTAGATTTATTCACAGCGCACAATGAAAAATATATAACTTTTATAGACGTCTTTACGAAATACGGTCAAGCGTACCATTTACGTGACGGAACAGCTATTAGCATCTTGCAAGCTTTGCTAAAATTTTGTACCCACCATGGTGTACCCATGACTATAATAACTGACAACGGAACGGAATTTACAAATCAATTATTTTCAGAATTCATAAGATTACATAAAATTAACCATCATAGGATTTTAGCTCATTCTCCTAATGATAATGGTAACATTGAACGATTTCATTCAACAATACTAGAACACCTCCGAATTCTAAAGCTACAACGTAAAGACGAACCCATAATTAACCTTATGCCATATGCTATCATAGGATATAACAGTTCCATACATAGTTTCACTAGATGTAGGCCCTTTGATTTACTAAATGGACATTTTGACCCGAGAGAGACTGTCTTGATACCGATTTAACTCAACATCTATTACAACAATATTTGATTAATCATAAAGAAAACATGAAAAAAGTTTACGAAATTATAAATAGTACCTCCCTTGAGAATCGGACTGCTTTAATAGACAATAGAAATAGAAATCGCGAACCTGAAGTCGAATATGCACCCCAGCAACAAGTTTTTATTAGAAACCCCCTTGCTAGTCGTCAGAAAACTGCACCGCGTTACACGCAGGATAAAGTTCTAGCTGACTTACCAATTCATATTTATACCTCGAAAAAACGTGGTCCTGTAGCTAAATCGCGTCTAAAACGAGTCCCTAAAGGAGCTAACTTGTTACAGGGTAATACTTCTAATGCTGACCATTCACGTGACGAACCCCCTCGAGATAAGACTTGAGAGCTTGGACGATGGACCTGGACTATTACCGTACAAACTTGGACCAATTAGACTTACCACTCACCACCACACCTTCATACAATATATTAAATTAGATTATATAGAGAATAGAATAGAGCTTTTAATGACTCAATTGAATAGTCTTCAGAATCTCCTTAGTAATGAAACTTATCAATTATATGAACTTCAAATAAATTATCTGACTGAAAAGCTTCTTAAAGCCTCTGATCAACTAAGGTCTTTAGAACCAAACCGTGCCAAAAGAGGTATTGTAAATGGCTTGGGTTCCATTATCAAGAGTATAACAGGAAATCTAGATTATCAAGATGCATTAAAGTATGATAATGCAATAAAATTATTAGATAATAATCAAGTTAAGGTAGTGACAGAGTTTAATAACCATGTTAGTATAAGTAAGGAATGGATGTCGAAACACAATAAAGTACTTACTCAATTAGTTGAAAATCAAGTTAAAATTAACAATACTTTACAGCTCATATTAAATTCAAATGCTTATAAAGAAAATAGTTTACTTAAGTATGCAAAATTCGCTCAACTTTTAGTTATAATTGGTGAAAACGTAGAGGACCTAATGGCCGAACTAGTTAGGATAGAAAATATATTAGCTTTTATTCGTGTTTCTAGTATACATCATTCTATGATAGATATAAGTATTCTAGGATTAATGATAAATAAGTTAAAAAATATATATAGTAAGGATCAGATTTTAGATTTAGAGTATAGAGAATATTACAATATTATAAAACCGGGATGCTATTTTACAGAGAAAAGGATAGTGATAATTTTTAAATTTCCAATAGTTTCTGCGGATATCTACGATCTCTATAAACTTTCCATTGTACCTAATAAAGTCCAAAACGTCCTTATACCTCCATATCCCTTCATAGCAATCAATGAGAAGTCGTTCTTGTACATGGAGACAGAATGTCCGAAGCTCAAAAACTGGTACCTCTGTGAAAGGGAAGTGAACCAACGCATTCGTACAGAACCCGACTGCGTGCAACAACTTATTGTTCATCAAGTCCTCAAAGAATACTGCCAATACACAGCAATAACGCTAGCAAAGGAAGCAATGGAAAAACTAGATGATCAACATTATGTATTCTCCTTTCCCTATGTCACCAAGGTACAACTAGTTTGTGACCAAGAAGAATTCACATCGCTCCAGGGCAGCTACTTAATCACTATACCTGTAAAATGCTATATGAAAACTACGGAATTCACCATCATAAACGACAGCAATGAAATAAAAGGCCAGCCGCTAAAGTTAATGCAAATACCAGTCGGTGCAGGAAGTCAAGATGATATTTCCACTCATCTCAACCTAAACTCAATTAATTTGCAAGAACTCCACAGTGTTCAAGATAAAATTGTACAAGAAACACCATTACGACTAGAAAAGCTGCATTCGGATGCACTATACCATACTACGATACCCTTATACATCTTCATGTTTAGTGCAGGTGCACTTGTTATAGTCATCGCAGGTCATCGCTACAAACTACGAAAAAGGAAAAGCCATAACGAAGCTACAACTTCTATTTCAAATGATAACATTACTGAACAATTGGACGAAACAGGGACATCAGAGGCACGCAGGAACATGCCAGCCACATTTTATCTCAATGTTCTAAAATAGTTGCTGATCTGAGGGTGGAGGAGTTACATACAGGTGTTCCAAGTGAATCGATTATACATTAAATTCCCACGATTGAAATAATAAACAGAGTGTCGACATCGGGACGGGAATGCAGAGTTGCAGTTTTCGGATGCTTTAGTTCTTACATATTATTTAGTGACATTCTAAAAACTTACATCGAGTAGGTTGGACATTAAATTTAGATAATAAGTTTAATTTGTAATTTTAAAATAAATTAGTTTAAATTAGTTTTTGGTTTTTTTTCGACCTTCCGACTGTAGCTAACGTAACTAGTACAAAAATATTTTTATTTATTTTATGAATAACATTTTAAGACCTGTTGATTTACTGCAAGTAAAGTTGATGAATAAAATATTAGGAAGCGCATTAGGAAGTCTATTTGGAAAGGTTAGTACTCATTCACTAAACTGCACTGCTGTAACAAACCACTCAGAAAACAAAGATTGGGTCATATTTCATGCTAGTTTCTGTACATAAATCTCTAAAATACGTTGAAAATAAGGTTTTCATGATTGCAAACTTAAGCTTTTGAACTATCACTAAATTTTATTGTTGTTTTCAGAATGAAATTTACTTTTATTTTAGTAATAACCGCTCAAATATTCTCAACATAAAATTATTGGCTTACACAAAATTAAAACTCTAATATTATATAAATATATACATATATGTAAATGTTTAATATAAATATTATTAAATAATAGCCTTAAACTTGCATAATATAGTGACTCATCAATCTTTTTCCGCAGATTAAACCGTAAAAGTGCTCAAAAAGAATTTAATTTTATGTAAATGATAGAGTATTTTACAAAAGCCTGCTTCTAGAGAATAAATACATGCATAATATATTTATATATATAAAAGCATTGGCAAAATTTTTGGTATTGATATTTAATGTTTTTGGACTCTATAAATGTTGTTAATCGTCTCATTCTTAGAATATCGAACCAGTATGATGTATGCAATTTGTATGTCTATGTTTGATACTCCTTCAATCTTCAACAGCTCGACGAATTTAGATAAAACTTAATTTAGTTACGTTTTAGCGTTTAGTATAGATTTCTCAGAGATGTGTATGTTGACCCGGATAACCAGCTATCATCATACTTCATCAAAATCTGTCCAGTGGTTTTCTCGTGATGCGGTCATAGACAGACAAAAATTCTAAAAACTATAGATTCAGCCTCTGTATCGATGATAATGTTTATTTCAATAAGATTTTCCAAAAAATATTTAATGAACAGATTCGGCTTAGTTACAATTTTATTATATTATGTATAGATAGATTTTGTACTACTTGAGTTACACATCGGCGCCTAAGGATTTCCTTGAGCAAAGCGAGAGTAACTCGCTAGTTGGAACATTTACTACGGTAAGAAATAGAAGTGATAGTGTACATGCATATCATATGGTTATTTTCTATTTATTTACGAGTACATAATACATTATAATAATAATAAAAAAAACTATTTCGTATTATACGAAATATCTATATGTATATTATTATTATATTAAACATTTTATGGCGGTGCATACAATATTCCCATAGAATTGTATAAGCGGATTAAAATATAATCCACTTATATATGTAGTACGTAGCAAAATCACTTTACATAAAATTTAAAATGGGTTTTACCGTAGGAACAGATCTGAAATAAAAGCTTTTAAAACATCGCCTTAGTTGCACGCCCGAGGATTACTCATGCTCTGATTTACAAGAGAAAAATCTCTTGTCTATGTCGTGAAAACGTTTATACTGTTGTATGATGACAATTAATTATTTTGAGAAAAAAAAATATTTTGTAGTATAATTTATTAATTTAATAATGATATTTTTTAAGTTTGATATGATAAAATCTATATATTTGTATAAAATTGTATAAATGCTACAAACTTAAAATTTGGCTGGTAGTTTCCTCATATAGAATCCGTTCTGAAAGGAATTTTCGGAAATTGTATCCCTAAGGCGGTAAGAAAGGGATTGAGTATGAAAATCCGTTTACTTTAAATAACTAAAGTTACAGTGACATAAATTGGAAAAGGTTATTCTGATTTAAACTGACAGCAATTTGAGTTCCAACTTTTAAGCAGAACGGCCCCTGTGGATGGAAAATAGGGAATGATATGAAACTTAGAATGCAGGAGGATTAGGACAATTATATGTAAACTAGCGTTAGCCCACGGTTCTGCACGCGTAGTTCAGTTAAATCTTTAAAAATTATAACTATAAACGAGTAACATATATATATATATGTTACTCTAATGTATAAGCTACATTAAGGTTTCATAGTAATTCGTTTAGTAGATATTGCGCAAAAGAGTAACAAACATCCATACTCACGAACTTTCGCGTTTATAATATTAATACAATAAAATACGCGAATGAAACCACAAGGAAACGCTTATTTGAAATATAATTATAAATTTGTTCACAATTTTTTTCATATATTTAGTTCTAAACAAAATAAGGTTAATTATAATAAATTTACCTACGTTAATAATGTTAAAATAATTTACATTATTTGACTCAGTAACAAAACCTTTGTACGAAGCAAGATGTGTATCATAGCGTAGTGGTTCTGGCTTGTACAAGTGTTTACAACACGAAGGCGGCGCATTGTATACTGCATGATGTACAACAACAATACGAGATCTGTTTTCTCCGAGAATGATTAAAAAGCAAATTCTACTTGCATATTGTAACATTTTGAATATACGTCTAATTTTTCTCTAATAATAGCTTACAATTTGTCGTTTAATTTAAATTAAAAATGCATATTGTCTTGGTTTTATGTAATTTGGAGACTTGTTTAATATAGAGACTAAATTATTGATTATATCCTGTCCATTTGTGGCTTATAAGATTAAAAAAATCTTTTCAATACGATACCTGGATCTAAAAATACAGCTCATATTACCCGTTTCATTTGATTTTGTGAGATAAAGCAGAATACTTATTTGGCGGTTGTGCAGGGCAAGAGCTCGTCCCCCCCAACGTGCGTTCACCTTGTCGTGGTGGGGGGGCTCAGTAGTGCCCGGCAACCCAACCGGGCGCGAAGCCAAGAAACGCACAGGGAGGTGGCCCACTTCGGTGGGCGGTGGGAGGCGGCCCTCTTCGGAGGGCGGTGTACCATGCGGGTTGCTCCTGGCACTTCTCTGATAGCAGAGTGGACCTTAGAGCAACCCCGTGGTTGTGGTGGTCTGCTTCGGCAGACCTGCCGTCGCGTCGGGGCGTCGTAGTTGAATGCGTAAGCGATCCTGCGACGCCCCATTAAGACGGGGGAAGGTTTTGTTGGGTTTTAGTGGGTAGTACTGGCTGTATTACGCCGGTGAGTTCCACACATCGTGCGTAAATGCATTTCCCAACGTTAAAAAAAAAAGGCAAGAGCTCGTAACATAAAGAGAGTTAGAAAATTTAATGTCGATTTATTGTTTCAAAACTTATCTACGCTGGTAAGAAAAGATATCTATAATATCATCGAGGTTTTATTTATAAAGATTCACAGCTACTGGAAATAATACAAAAAATAATTTGCTTTTTGTTAATATAGTGTCTCCTTACCGTAAACAAGCCGTGGGTAACTAAGACTTAATTTTAGATTTACAAAACGTTATATTATATGGCTTTCGGTCTGTTTATAAATTAATTAAGAAATTATTAATTATATACGAGTATATACTTAAATGAAAATATTAAACGTTTGGATAAATTCGTCTCGTCTCGTCAAATATTTCGCTTTGAATTACTTTAGCTTAGCTATAAGGAGTAAGATAAATTGAATATTTAAATAAACTTTAATGTTGTGGCGTAATTTAATTATAATGTTCCGCAAAATCATTATCAAACTTTGATCACATAACCACTAAAGCGCTATCGGTACAATGCCGACCACAAACTTTCCAAAAATATTCTGTCAAACATATCACGTGGAAAATGTGTTCATTTAATATTTCAGTGAATTATAATTTGAAATCTTTTACCAATAATTTAGATGTCCTTTACTATACAGAAGATATTTTTATTTTCACAAGCTGTTTCGATTTTTCTTGGTTTTCAACCGACTTCCTCAAAAAGGAGGAGGTTCTCAATTCGGCTCTATACCTTAGAACTCCGTCAGTGCCAGCCGATACAAAGCAAAGCACACCGACTTCGAAAATATTTGATTAGGTATGTACATATAGTAAATGAAAACTACCAATCAGTTATTTTTTACTTTTTAGTGTAGACAGTAGTAGCAAAGTAAGAATTCTAACGTGTTAGGCTTGTCAAATCAAACAAAACAAGCCCAAACTCAAAGTATCTACTATTAGCCGTTGAAGAGTTCCACCTATCCACCTTCTGGCCTTACCATCAGATCAGGTCAACAATACCGAACTACTGTACTATCAACGGAAATAGAAATACTTGCAAAGTTTCAACTCAATATGACAATTAGAAGTAGGCTAAATTCATAATTAGCTATTTTTCCCCCTTTAGGGGTGGTATTTTTTTGAAATTTAAATGGGACCAATCTGGAAGTATACACTTTCAAACAACACAAAAATTGTCCAAATCGGTTAATAAATGACGGAGATCTGAGGTAACAAACATAAAAAAAACGGTCGAATTGAGAACCTCCTCCTTTTTGAAGTCGGTTGAAAATGAACCGAAGTCACTCTTGTTCAAAATTCAGTACTCATTGAAAATTACATTAAACTCGCTTTCGCTAGATAACGAGTAGAAAAGATTATTTTAATATTATTTATTTATATTCTTTCGAGCAACGCTTATAATCTATTTTATAAATTAAGACAGTCATATTAGTTCTCATTATATAAATATAAAATTCATTCACTCCACCGGACTTAACTTCATTTCAAGTGAGTTAGTGTAATTTTCGACGATGATTCCAACAATTTAAAAATATAAACAAATTTAATAATCGAATATGCTATTTTGTTTTGACGACACGTTTGGCTCAGTTTGTAGTGGCCCTGTACCTACTTGCTGTGCCAGCGATCGCGGGTTCGAGTCCCGCTGGGGGTATTCATTTGTATGATGAGCACGAATGTTTGTACTCCAGTCATGGGTGTTTATATTTATAATATGAGTATTTGAAGTTATATATGTGTAGTGTATCAACTGTCTAGTATCAATAACACGCCTCGTAGCTTACCGTGGAACTAGGTGGTGCTATGTGTTAATGTCCATACATATTTAATTGAATATCTCGACAATACAATGGAACAGTGGAATAAATTATTATCGATTGCACAGGTATAAATCAAACCGTTTAAATATTGTCAAAGTAAGTTCTCAATTGGTAACGAACTCAAATACTAGAACAGATACAAATAGCAACTGTATAGTCGATACTTGGAACTTGGGACTGGAATTAGAAGTTTCTACCACCATGTTCCCGTCAGAGATCGGGCGTATAAGACAAATTAAACAACTATTGATTCAACGCTACTAATGTTCTAAGCTAAACGTGACTGCGACGAGATTTTTATAATAAGAACTAGGGGTAATGTTTTTAATATATATATATATATATATATATATATATATATATATATATATATATATACGACTCACCCTCACTTTGCTCGGGCTGATCCCTATACGAACTTTCATCCCCATTTTCACCGCTTTAAGGGATGATTTCCGGGATAAAAATCCTATGTCCTTCCCAGGGTTTTAAATTATCTTTTTATCTCATCTAAATCGGTATTGGTTACGGAGCTTATTCTGTACAAACAAACAGTTTTTCCTCTTTATAATATTAATATAGATTATATAGAATATAGATTAAAATGTCTAGAAGTCGGGATGTAATGTGATGATATTATAATAACTGTATAGCTCTTTTTTAAATGTCAAGGCCTCTTAGAAAAATTAACTATTTGTCTATCTATGGTTGCAACCGCTTAATCTTAAAAAGTGAATCGTCTTATTAAGATATGTAGAAACCGTATACGTATACCTATGTATAAAATTTAACAAAAAATCCACTTGGAACGGGCGGAAATTGTAATGTTAAATGATTTTTCTTATCTAACTACCTTTTAAATTGTAATATTAACAAAAAATTTCATTGTTTGAAAAAAAATCTTGTTTTTTTTTAATAATTTCATTTCTTTTTAGCAATTTTATTAGATGTAACTTACGATGTTTCTAGACCACTATCTACTACTACCACTACATCTATTGAAAATTTTAGAACTATTATTGTTAAAATAACCGTTAATTTTCATGTTTTAGCAACATTATTAGAGAGATAAATATATAATGTATTTTATGCCAAGTTTTATTCGAATTCGCTCAACGGTTTACGGTTCAAACAAACACCTAAAATCGAAACATCTTTACGAATATCACTTACAATTTATATAAGATATACATATATACAGAATATTTACTAAAATTGGTACCTCAGTATCGACAAAGTTAAAATTTCGTATTCCCAGATTGCTAAAAGTAGCAAAAAGATTTATATAGCTTTGCCACTCGTTTGACGCTGCCAGAATGGTAATAGATTCGACTGCAGCCACTTGCTCCTTATTGTGGAATGCAAGTCTGCATATACATATATAACCACTGTTATTTATTGCAATACCTTCTTTAGACAGATACATTTTAAATAAACGAAATTGAAAGAGTTTTTGTCAAAACATTTTTTAAATATTTTAATCGGCTTCCCTAGACGCGCCCCTTTATAAAGAAGACTTATATTATGGTGAAAGTACTCAATAGAGTGCAAGGTAACCTCTTTTATGTTAATCTGCCGCGCTCGAGTAACTACAGAAAATCCCCTCTTGGGCTCCCCTACTATTACGTACATACTTTCTTAAACATGCTTAGCCTAGCTTTTAAAACTTTTTGTTATCAAATAAGCCCTTTTGATTATTAGTCCAAGGTTAATTTTTTCTTAAACTTATTGGTTGGAGTTTTGTAACAAACAAAGAACTTTGTGAACTTAAAAATGGCCGAAATATTAAATTCTTCTTTGTTTTCGAAAAGATTCTTTGTTAATTTTCTCTATATATACAGACAAATAAATAAAATTGAAGTATCTGTTTGTAATGTCAAAATAATAACACTTTACTAAATGCATATAAATTATAAACGTATACACGTACTATCTTTCTGCCTGTCTGTTCCGGCTAATCTCCGAAATGGCTGGACCGATTTTGACAGGACTTTCACTGGCAGATAGCTGATGTTGTAAGAAGTAACTTAGGCTATTTTTTAAATTAGGATTCCGCTAAAAGTAATTAAAACGTACCTAGAGACGAACCTGAGCGAAGCGATGGTGAGTCGCTAGTTTGAATTTAAATATTAAAGGCAAGTAAAATTATTCATTTTGTCACTCCCATCAAATACTAAGTAGTATTATATTTAATATTACACAATATTAATATAATAATTATGAATTTCAAAATATTAATATCATAGACGTAATTGCTGAAACCACGAGGCGGCTTTATTAGACGTGTTCAAGTCTTCAGTAAAAGCGACCAATAATACTGTGTTAATAAATCATCTTGACAGGTATTACTCTGCACCTCCGCGTCAGCGAAATTACGTCACTTACCAACACTCATTCAAGTAAACTGGAAGTACAGAACTCTTGAATTGGTGCCATCTATCATTATATCAACTGAAGTTCTTGTTGGAATTGAATTTTAGGTAACTAAAGATATACAATTACTTCAGAAATGATGTTCTAGGAGAATATTTATTACATTTAAATGTACTCGTACATATAACATTTTAAATATTATATGTAAAGTTACAAGGTGTATGCATAAATTTCAAGATAAATCGACTCATACAAATTTTAATTTTAAAATGTATTTAAAAATGCTGCTGGTTTGTTATTACGCTGCTATTATTAATGTAAGAGTTGATACCTACATATATGTGCACGTTTTTTTTATTTTTTCACTAAAAAACGGTTCGACGAATTTCGATGAAATTTATTATACAGATAGACCTAACCTGGAGTGCCACATATGCTAACCAACCAAACCAAAAACACAACAGGAACACATCCGACTAAAGCAAGTGTAAATTGCTATTTACAATAATACATATTTTTAAAATAAAAAACATTTAACATACATATACAGTAGATTTAATAAAGTAAAAAATACATCACAATACATTTTTGATGGGACAATCTGTCATACGAATTTCCAAACAGGTCTGAAAGTCTTTATAAATTTACTGAAATTCTATAGAGCTCGAGACAGGCTATTTTCATATGAAAAGAGAAAACTATACTGAATAAAATTTTAATCAAACTTTAAAAATTTTAAATTTTTCAAACATTTATTCAACACTGACGAATTATTTTTATATAAACATACTCCTTCTTTTGCTTTGGTACAGGACTCGAATGTACTACTCTGTGATCAGTAATAAAAGCTAGCTACTAGGCTATCGAGGCATGCTAATGTCATTATAAAAAAATATAAAATTCCATTTTTAAACCAAATCCTCATTAATATTGTAAACTAAACTTACACACATATACGAATCGTAACGCCATATCTTTTTTGTAACACCGCGATTAATTGCACTAACGTAGTTGCAAATAACAAGCATTCATCCATTTAACGACTGAAGTATTCCCATTAATAGATCAACAGTTATTTCATAGTTTGTGCACCAAATGAATCAAATTTTTAACTTTTCAAGCTCCAATAGCTGTACTTTTACATAATATGTTATTACGAGTATATATAGTAGAATACAAGAACGATTTTTTTTTCATTTACTGAATAATTTTAAACATATGTTTATTTTTATATTTCACTAAAATAGTTTTTGAAGTTAAAATTAAGTTTCCCTTCGAGCCGACATATTTTAAGAATTCACACGGAACGTTCTCAAGGCGCCTATTATACAATAAAATAAAAATTATTAAGATTGCCTTATATTATTACTAACCACTCACCCTCACTTCGCTCGGGTTCGCCTCTAAAAAAAAAACAAAAACGAATATATCTCTCGGGAAACGCCGTCCGTGCCGTTCTGGCGTGAAAGAGTAACGAAAATCCATACTCACAAACTTTCACATTTATTATATTAGTGTAGATATTACACTAATATCCTCAATACTTACTTATTCTGTACTACTTTTTTTACGTCCTGTAGATACATAATATATACAGGCCACTGAAACTTTATTTACGAGTATTTATGATACGTGTACAAGATTGATTTAAACAAGTTTTCTCAAGATATATCTAAAAATAGCGATCGTGCACATCATCTTTATTTCGAAAGTTATAATATATATTTTATTATTTATGGAGCGAACACATTATCATTATTCAGGCTCAATAGATAGACGGGCGCTATCGACTATGCCGGAATTCGTAGGATCGATTTTCGAATTAGGTATTATATGAACTATAAATATACAGGTATTGAAAACGAATAGGTTTTTTCAACATTAAAGTCATATCATTTCATACAATTCCTAGAATGCGTAGTACCTATATGCCACAAGCCAACAATAGTTGACCGAATATTTTTCATATTTTTTTTTAAATTCCTCACTTTGGTTGATACACAAATACATTCCATACTCAATTGAGTGAAAATTAAAGTATAAATTTCATTTACATTTTCATACAGGGTGTCCATACGTACGAAATAAAAGGGATATTCTCAATTTTATGCGTAGCAGAAACCACAGTCATTTGTTCCTGTTGCTCAAACGAGTTAAAACGAATTTTGGCGTACACTCCGCCATGTTTAACATTCTTTATGTAACCAATTTAAATACTGTATACGCAACGTGAGTTGTATTTATAGTGAAATTGATCAAAGCTACTGATGTATACTATGTAACTTGTTTACGTGTAAATTTCTAAGAAATTAAATTAATTTCTAAGAAATCTATTGTTAACTGTAACGCCAGCGTGTCCGCGGTCGTGGAGGGATTAAGTTTTACTAAGAAATGACGGTAATCTTGGAAATTCTTAGTGTAAATGGTTAAGCAATCTTATTTTCAGTGTGAAACCGAGTGAAGCGGGTTCAAATCCCGGGTCTCACAACTCCGATATTTTCATCTGCGAATTATTTTTAACTTGATTACCACTTGATTGAAGTAAGACATCGCGAGGAAATCTGCATGTCTGATAAAACCTAGTAAGTTTTTGAAAGTCATGTGAAGTCCGCCAACCCGCAATTGGCCAGCGTAGTTGTCTATGGCAAGTTTTTTTCATAGTCATACAATATTCATGCGATAATACTGAGCGACTTGACGAAACGTATGCCTACTGTATTATAAACAAAATATATGGGAGATTTTTTCGAAAAACGATGAGAATCCTTTTTTTGACATGAATCTTTCTATCGAAATGAGTGAAATTCAGTACGGAGAGCAGTATATGATTATTTTTATTAGTTTTGAACTTCCTGAAATCAGGATATCATAGCCAAGCCAAGAATACGTTTACTATAATATCACCCTAGTTCGATTCGGAAGATTATGTTATTTTTTTGGGATTATACTCAAAAAGAACTTTTCAATATTATATTCAAAAACGATACTATTATACATATGTATGTATGCGCTTCCCATTCCGCAACGTAGGCATTGAAATATTCGGAAATTCTTTATTATGTCTTTCCGGAAACTTTAACACTCCATTACTTACGGAGATAATAAATAGTGTCAGCTTCCTCGGGCGGAAATAAATTTATTTTATAGCTGAATGACAGCTTTAATCGATGTTCAAAACTGTTCTAAATCTATATAATTACGAATAAAGCTAATAATCTGTAATCGAACAGAATATAACATGAGGCATAATACTTAATTAGGAACAACATAGTTTCTAAAACAATAAATCCAAAATTAACTGGCTGTTGTCATCGATATCCCATGGGTTAAAATGTAGCAATAACTTATAACGCCGAGTACATTCGGTCACCGATAAAGGCCTTTGAAATTTGAAAATGCTCAACGGGGTTGGCAAACCGCAATATGCACTCGCTCGTGTACTTTTACGTTGGCATTTCTTTGAGAGCAGGGTTAAAATAAAGTGTACCTTGTTAAAATGTAATTTAGCTCTTCTTTCTGACACAATAGAGGATATAATGCAACGAGAGTGTCTCCTTCTATGTGGCTAACGATAAACCTCTGCAGAAGTCTAATGGTCGTCTTTGCAATAAAATTTCTTGACGCTTTATTTTTGGAAATATCTTTTGTTACTTTAGAGCATGCAAAATAAGCGGATACAAAATGAACTAAATGTTTTTGCTTAGTAGGACTCTACTTAATATATTTTTATATAATAACGGAATAATAATAACGGTAATGTCAGCACAAACGTTTATTCTAAAAGCAAATTGGCTATAAAATTACGTTATTACGTGAAAAAATTAAACATAAAAAATTTCGTCAAATAAATTTTGAAAATGAAATTATTTTAGAAAATAATAGAATTTATATAAAACAAATTCTTTGTTTTTACCTAATTAAGATATATTACATACCATTATTTATTAAATTTATTTATTAAAGAATAAATATGTAGTTTTAACATTTAGTGGATTGTAGAGTTGAAATTGTCCGAAAACTGAAACGAGGACCACGTATTACATAAGAAAAGATTATTACGAATTTCTATCTTATATGTTCGTGACTTGCTATGAATTTTTATAAGGAGAAATGTTACCGTTTACTTATGATATATTTTATAAAATAGGTGTACCTACCTATATTTTAGCAGTTTATTTATATTTTTACAGCGTATTCTTCATAACAAATATTATAATGAAGAATTAGCGATTCCAATTGATACTTGATCCTCAGACTCTACAAAGTACTTTTTTTAGTAACATTTATTAGAACTTTATTACACACCATGCGAACAACTGATTTATTTAACCAGGACTAAAAGTAGCATATGTCTGTCTCTATATCTATACTAATATTATAAAGAGGTAAAGTTTGTGAGTTTGTGACGTTGTAGAAGGTAATCTCTGGATTTACTGAACCGATTTTGATGAAATTTGGTAAGAAGATAGTTTGAGACCCTGGAAAGGACATAGGATACTTTTTATCCTGGGAATCATCCCTTAAGGGGCTGAGAATGGGGATGAAAGTTTGTATTGGAAGGCAAGCTAGGAACGAACCCGAGCGAAGCGAGGGTGAGTCGCTAGTCATATCATATATCACGATTAGTTCAGACATTATATGGCTGACAAGCAAATATATTCATTTTGGCTTTTGTAATAAAAGTACATAAGTATATTATTTTATTGTGAACATGCGATAGGGAGTCGCTTTATTCTATCTATCTCGACTTTATACGTATATCCTTTACAATGTCACCTTTATAAGAGATATCGTCAGGACTAACGTTTACAATATATTTATAGGAAATAAAATATTTTCTTTCACTTATACGAAATCAATTAATTTATAAATAATATTTTGGGAGTCAAAATAACCTATTTGAAATTTTTTTTAAACTCGCGACTCACTCTCGCATCGCTCGTGTTCGTGTCTAGGTGATTCTTTAAATTGATTTTTTTTATGAACCGAAAGAAATAAAACAAATACTAAATATTAAGTGAAGCTCGTCACAATATATTTATTAGTGAAAACCGTAGCAAAATCAGTTAACCCGTTTCTGAGATTAGCGCTCACTACAGACAAAAATTCTAAAAATTATTTTTTAGGATTCTATTGCTCTAGTAAAGACCCTCCATTAATAGTTTTTCTCAAATATCTTCCATGTACAGACAGCAATCAGTTACACTTTTATTATGTGTATAGATCCTTATATTATTGGTTACAAATAAAACAAAAAAAAATTTGACAAATGTTACTAGGAGTTGAGATGATCATATAAATATATTATTTTTCTAGAGTGAGTTCTAAATCGAAAACTATAGCAAATTACCGCAATCGACGAAAAATTGTATCCCAATGAGAACAAAGAAGAATCGCAAAATCCAAGCACGTACTTTCGTTGTAATGAGTGTGTGCAAATTAAAAAAGAAGATATACAACGTATGAAGCCTTTGCTTTTTGAAGCTGTATAAGATTTGCGTGCTTGTGAATAATTAGAAAGGTTAATTACGGTGATAACAATAAGTACCTGCAAATGTAATTGGAAACACTCCTAAACTGTCCCTTAGAATAAACTTCTTGGTACTAAGAATAATCTACATCTTTATAAGTAGGTATATCTTATGTACGTAAAACAAAGTCGGGTTTGTTCCAGCACTTATAACTCGAGAACAGCTTGGCCGATTTTTATGATTTTTGTTTTGTTGGATTTTTCTTCGCCCCGAATAGCAGAGTAAATATTAAAACATCGGAAAATTCACGAAAATAAATTGAAAAAAAAAAGTATTCCATATTAAAGAGTCAAAACGCACCTTAGGACTAACCTGAGCGAGCGAGGGTGAGTCACTAGTTGTATATAAAATAAAGTCAGATTAGTTACACCATTTACAACTCAAGAACGGCTGGACCGATTTTAATGATCTTTAATTGTTATCTCCGCCCCAAATAACAGAATAACTATTAAAACATCGAAAAAAATCACCAAAACAAAAATTCAAATTTACATGGCTAATGCTCGCTAATAACTATTTATATCTATTTAAAACGTCACGTACGTTTTTATAAAGATAACAAATAATATGGAAATTTGGATAGGAAAAACCTTTATCGAGTCAGCTAGCATTAATAATATAAAATATAGAGGATGATCTGAAAATTTGATCATAGAAAATGAACTAAAAAGCTTCTACTACGAGTAGGTATACTATTATAACTTAAATCTTACTCTGATTAATTCGGAAAGGGCAAAACGTTTTGCTTTATTTATAAAGATTGTCTCAAACAGCTATTAAGCGTCTACTAAATCTTCAATACAAAACTTAACTTGCTAATGGACGCCACTCAACAGTAAGACGAAGTCGCGTACTTTGTGACCGTCGCGTCCAACTTAGAGCACTTCTCATGTTCTTAATGTTTTTACACAAACATTCAACCAAGTTTTTGCGCCCGCCGAAGTTATCATCTTATGATATTTAAACATCTAACATAAGAAACTCATAGTAGTTTTAAGAAAACAAAATATACAGTTCTATGCTGAAGGCTAAGGCAGCCTTCTTGTTAAGTCTTTTTTTGTATTTTAACCCCAAAACCCCACTATCAAAAATAAATATAATATTTTGAATATGGGCAATGAAAAAATATTAATAATGATGGGACAAACTTTGTCAATGCTAACAATGGAATATGTATACGATACATGAACGTAGAATATTAACGAAATACAAAGCCGATCTATATACACTTTTCTATATTTTCGAACGCTGCAACATAACAATCCATCATCAACTCTGCACCCGAAGTGTTGAATCAGAAGATATTTTATATCAAAAATATGGTCTTTCAGAAATGTTATTTCACTGTTTCTTTAAAGGAAATGTCTAAAACGAGAATAGTAGAGGAAATTAACGTGTCCGTTTAGAGTCAGTGTGACAACACTGGTGATACGTCGTGTCAAAAACTCCCGAGCTAATGTTGCATAATATATATAATATATATATATATATAGAAAAAATGTTTAAAAACCGATTCATAATTATTGTAGGCAAAATATAAATAGATAATTTTTTTTGTTTCAGCTCGGACAGCGGAGTCTGATGAGGAGGCTCCATCTCTTCACATCATGGCTAGATCATTAGTATACAATGTCGGCGAGAAGAAGGGTATCTTTTGCAAAGGAAAGAATTTAAAAGAGGTATGATATTATGCGTAATAATTATAAATTACAATTAAGCTTTACGATACTTCCGCCTTCTTCAAAAATATTGTTGTATAATAATAAATAATAACAATTGTTTGTAAACTTTAAATTACCAGCGTTACCGCATCTCAAATTTAATTAATTTGTTCTAAACTAACCTTTTAATAAAATGTTGGCTTTAATAAAACTCGCGTATATCCGAAAATTTAATAAGTTTCTGATATAACGGACAACTTTCCTCTTATCCATATTGTTAAGTTCTTACATTTCACGCGCCTAATAAATTTTAAGTAGCAAATTGCCAGAAGACGTGTTACCAGCTGCCACGTATAAACCATCATTTATTTGCTTAATTCGTGAATACTTAGCCGTTAGGAACATTTGTCAGGGACTTTCACTTTGTTGTTTCCTAGTGGTTCCCGTTGGTTTCGTCCGCATTTTGGAGAGCAAATTTTTATATCATAACTGCTAAACTTTTTATAAGTTCAATTACGCCCAAATGTTAAAATTTGATCATTATAATCATTATTGAAAATTTGAGGAAAACTTTATGAATAGAACTAGCCTATGTATACAAAAAAGGTAACTGTCTCCAATTTTTTCATTGATGGTACTAAATCTCGTCAATAGCTACTAGTGACAAGCAGACCAGAAACACGTACTTAAATGTTATATTTTCACCTATTTATATTATACTAGTGACTAATTCTTTCTTAGCTTCGGAGCGTCCTTCAGCTTGAATGGTTTAGGAACACATACAAGACAAACGTCTAAAGAGAATTTCTTTATTTTTGGGCCAGGAACTTTCGCAGGCACTCACCTGTACAGAATAACCTACCACAGTTTTATCACAATCGGATCGATGGCTTAGGAAAGCAAAGACAAACATACGGAGATTCATTTTTATTTATACAAATGGATTTATCCGTTTAAGAATTCAATTTTCAAAAGTCTCAAGTTGCTCAAGGAATAATCCATGCTAAACTATCTAGTAATCAAAGCCCAAAGATATTAAATTACGGCAATAAAATTAATCACTTTTCTAGGAAAGATCTAAAATAATTGGACGTAGTTATGCAAAATAGATCCAAGCACAAAAACTTACTTTTTTTCTCAATAGGAGTTTTAGTAAAATTGGTATATCAAAATAACAAGACCATAGTTTTTTTTTTGAAATTCCTATTAAGTATTGGGTATTTTATACTTTCTGTAGGTATATAAGTTGATATGAGGTGCCATTTATGACAGTAACTCAAAAGACGGTGTTCTTGGACTGGATCCAAGTCCAATAGATGGAATTAAAGATTGCTCAAATAAATAAGCAGTATTTAGTAGCTATGTATATAATTTTATATTAGATTTATTTAGTAAAGAAGTAAGTTAATAAATAATAAGTTGTACTTACATATTTTTGTAATGCTAATGACAAATTCATTATTTATAAAGAAATATAAGATATACTTGAAGATCTGAAGTAGGGTCACCCTTCACCCATCGACTTATCGAATGAAAAGTATTAAGTATAATAAATTCATCGTAGGTCGTAGATGGGATAGCTTACAAGGGAACCTTCTGTATTTTAGACTAAATAGTATTATTTACAAAAGAAACAGAAAGTATTCATACAAAAGTACTGTAGAGGTTTTCTTATTATAACCTTTGAAATTAACATTTTACGAATCTTTTTACGATTTCTACTAGCAGCAAATTTAAATGAGCTTAATTGTGTAAACCACAATAAAGATTATGTCTTTAATGAAACTACCGCAGCTTACATACTGCTCACTTAAATTATGTTTTTTTTTGTACGAGACACAAGTGCACTTTCTATTTCTGTCACTTTGAAACTCCAACTCCAGTGGGACGACTACTCGAAACGACCAGTAACAGTTAGGCGCATTACCGACGGCTTAACTGCTCTCCGAAGCACGGGGATGAAACTGAAACTTCCCAACTCCGGACTTACTGAACAAAAATACTCATAAACTAAACTTGGCCCGACCCGGGACTCGAACCCAGGACCTCGTGATGTGCAGCCGTATATGATAACCACTACATCACAGAGGCAGTTACAATATAATAATATTCTGCATTAAAAAAATCTAATAAATAAATATGTTGGGACATTAACATACAGCGCCATCTTGTTCATGGTAAGCTACGTTGTGTTATGGATACCAGATAGTTGATACACTACACACATATAACCTTAAATACATACGTATTATAAATATAAACTCATGACTGGAGTACAAACATTCGTGCACATCACACAAATGAATGCCCCCAGCGGGACTCGACCCGCGACCGCTGTCACAGCAAGTAGGATCACTACAAACTGAGAAAACGTGTCGTCAAAATAATAAGTATAATAATATTTTCTGTTTGATAATGTATAATAGAATACGTGTTTTAGACTTCAGTGTTCACATAAATATTATTAATTCGAACGGTGTTCTGCAATAAATTATTTTATTAAATCTTATATAATGGTAAAATTATATTGCGAGTTGTATAAAAAATCAATATTTAATCACGCTTACATAAATACTGTTTCTCATTACTATAAAGAAATCCAAGTGTAAAAAATTTACATTACATTTTAAGGTATAAAATGCACTATGAGTTATTTAAACATGAAATAATAAACATGCACTTATATAGTATAAAAAAACATATGTAAAATCGATTAGAAAAAAATATCGCATAATATATAGAATAATAATATACCTACGTTGAGAATTCATTTTTGAAGTCCATTAAAAGAGATACCAAAATAATACGTAACATGTATATTAAATATCTGAAGGAAAAGCAAAAAGACGAGGAAAAAATATAACAATTCGAAGACATCCTCACATTGTTACAAATATTTGTATCGTTTCAGTCTATCGAGTGGTACTCGCCATCCGGCAAAGTCGAAGCACTGTCTTCTAAAAACGACAGAGTGTTTGTAGAGAGACAACGAAACGACACATTGCCACTCATCATCATCAGCGCTCAGCTCGAGGATACCGGCAACTGGACTTGTAAATCTGGTGAACTGGAGCAAACGCTTAAAATTGTTGTTGGTGGTAAGTAAAAAATAAAATTATGTATATAATACTAGCATTGCTCCGCCCGCGTTCAGATGACCAAAAACCAAATTCTTAGGTTTTACATATACTCATTACAGTTACATTACAATTTTTGTATTTTTTCTCAGAAATGAGATATTTTTCCACGGTAAAAAGTATCCTATATGTTGACCCTGCTAATCAGCTATGACCATACCAAATTTCTTCCAAATACGTCCAGTAGTTTTTCTGTGATGCGGTAACAGACAGACAGACAGAAAGACAGACAGACAAAAATTCTAAAAACTATAGATTCGGCCTCTGTATCGATAATAATGTCTATTTCAATAAGATTTTCCAAAAAATATTTAATGTACAGATTTGACTCAGAATTTTATTATATGTATAGATAGTCATCACACTATTACTATAAATGATTATAAAACGTTTGTATGTACGTGTGTGTGTGTGTTTTTTTTTGTTACTCCTTCGGATTAAGATGAAAAGTACACAGATAGACATCTCCCGGAGTAACACATAGGCTAATGTTAAGCACCTTGCACCTTGAGTGCGTAGTATTCAAGATGGGATTTAAATAACAAATAAACATAATAATCTATAATAATTTCAATCTAATTGGGCAGTAATAGTTAGGTATAATTACTTACTTATAGTATCTACATTTTAATATTAAAAGTCTTTTTCATTCCATTGATGGATCCAAATTGTCTGTTATACTTTGTTAGTTCTAATGGATTAACTCGAGCAGAAAATATTCTTTATTACACATTCTTTTTTATGGACTCAATAGAAACTCAAAAGTTGAAAAGTTAGATTTCCGATACAAGAAAATGTAAAAAAGTTATTTAAATAAATTGTATTGGCACTATTTTTGCCAATACAATTCTTTACTTAATACAACTTTTTCTTTCTGAACCAGAATAGATGGTGTAATCAAATTACTAATATATTTTATTCTCTGAGTTTATACCAAGTAACTTTAAAGGTAATTGTTAATTTCTGAAATATTTAAGCTCATAAATTCCAAACTTAGATTTAAGTTTCTACAGCAAATTGTGTACCAGAAATTGTTCAATGTAATCTACTTCCTTTTCCAATATTGTACTTACATGTTAAACTAAAACTGTACATTTTAGTTAATTTAATTAATATAAATAAAAACAAAGAAGAATTTCTCTTTCAGGGCTAATTTTGATATAAAATGAATGAAATATGGCCTTTACACGACGATTAATATCTGTAATATTTTTGAATTCAACGATATTTTAATATTAAGTACTAACAATTTTTATTTCATCATGTATTTATTTATACTTTTCAACTTTCATGTGATCAAAACTCAAAATAAATCCGCGAAAAAACCCGAAAAGATAGTTTTATTTAAAATGTCAAATATTCGCATAAATCTAAGAAAGTATTATTTCATGTGTATTTTTGATTAACTTGAACGTGTATTAATTTTAAAATATATTAATAATTTGTATCCAAAATAAAAAAAAGCATATCGTAAGCATCAGTTACACAATTTGAATAATTTTAAAATATTTCATTTCTATTTTCAGAAAAAGTAAACCTAAGTCCAAAGGAACAAAATTTAGATGGTGAAGAGACTAAATCTATAAAATTTGACTGCGTAGCAAAAGGTCACCCACGCCCTGTCGTGCAGTGGTACAATGCTAAAGGAACAATTACAGGTGAGTTTTACATGAAATTATATATAAACAGACAGACAATATGTACAGATTATATAGTTTTTACATTATAATTATACTCTTAAAACAATAATCAGTTATACAAATCGTATAATGTGAAACAACGTCATCAATTTAATGAATTCATTACAATTATATGGAGTATTATGTTTCCTTAATATATTAATTATAATCCTAAATGAATTTAAAAAAATTACAGATGAGCGAAAAAAATATATTCTCAAACAAAAAGGGGATAACTATCAATTAGAAATCAGAAATTTGACTCACCTCGACACAGGCGAATATTGGTGCAAAGCTACACAAGAGGCACTGTCTTACTATAGCTTGAAACGTGTATTTCTTACTGTTCAACGTGAGTATTTTATTTATAATTTTTTACTCATTGTTATTTTTATTTCATTCACATCAAGTTATCATTTTACGATTGCTAGGGCCCTTTTTGTAAGAGTAATATTCTATGAAAACTATTTCATATCTCAGAATAAAAAGTCATCTATGTACTCACTCTCCGTTCCATAAACTCTCAAAATCTTTATGTAAAACATCGAGTTACGGCGTTAAAAGTAGGATAAACTAACAAATATGATGATGATGATGTTCTCATGACCGATTCCGGCCACGGCGGCCAATCTCATTGAGACTAGCCAACTGCGCAGGAGATATTATAGTGCACAAGTTTACGCACATACACAAGTGCACTCTCTATTCCTATCACTCTGATACTCCGGTGGGACGACCATTCGACACGACCGGTGAGAGTTAAGGCGCAGGACCGACGGCCTTACGTGCTCTCCGAGGCGCGGGGGTGAAACACCGCCAACTTCCCAACTCCAGGCTATTACTCAGGCTTACTATACAGAAAGACTCAATAACTAAACTTGGCCCGACCCGGGACTCGAACCCAGGACCTCCGGGTGTGCAGCTGTACATGCTAGCTACTACACCAGCGAGGCAGTTACTACTAGGTACTAACAAATATAATACTTCCTTTACAACCATTATTTCCTTTTGACCACTTTCATTACTGACTGACTGACTAACTCTAGCCTCAGGCTAGCCATTTACGTAGAATTTACCACATGTGCACAAAATATTCGCAACAACACAAGTGAATTATCTATTCATTTCGCTGTCAAAAGCCAAAGTAAACTAGGAATTGCCTCATGACCGGCCAGAGATCAGACGCAGGACCAATGGCGTTACATATTGTGGAATAACACTATTTCTAGACTAAATAAATTCTAAATTATTTTTGGAAAAAATGTAAAAGCTTTTAATTATTTTTTTTATTATTTATTAAGATAACCCAATATATGTAGAATGAAATTGAATACATAACAATATGGTAGTTTTTTTAGTGAATCAACTTATGCTAGACGGTGGTCTCCTCACTTCTTAGCTTAAGAAAATTTAAGCATATTGAATAACTTTAAAATAAACTACCAACTATTCCTGAATAAACTTTTTACTTCATTCAAAGCATTAAATTCAAGCACAGCTGGTTTTTCTAAGAGCTTAAGTGCTTAATGATAATTTATCACGACTGTGGTAAAATAACGAGTGGAAATCCGTATTCTGCATAACTTACGCGAAACTATAATAAATATTATATAATACGTTAGTGTTATATGATATATTAAGTATACATTACAGTGCACTAAGATTTAGGTTTGATTAGAAAATAATATTTTTAAGTAGGTAATTTTTTACCAATTTTGTATATTATTTACTATTTTAAACTCGAGTTAAATCAAAGAGAGAGATATCAAATGAAACTTAATATTAAAATAACCTCAAAGTGAGAAAATTTAATGTCTTTGAGATAACGTAATTAACTCCGCCATCTTTCTGTTAATACTTTAACAAAGTTACGGATTTCGCTAGTACAATAATATATCATATGCGTTTGTTTATCCAAGTTCATGGCAAATTAAAATTAATAAATGATAGTAGATCAAGATCAACTTGTTATTTCAAATGACTTATATGTTCGCATAACAAGAAGGGCAGTATGACTAATTACAATTGCTATTTGTAATTGCGTATAAATGTAATAATTTTCTCTAAAAAAAGTACCATTGAATGGCAGAATGCATTAATTTTATATAATCTATCTATTAATAATTACATACATAAAATTGGAGTGTCTGTTTGTAATGTTAAAATAACAGCTTCTTACTAAACGCTCGTACATATGAAAGTATAGTACATATAATAATAAAAAAAACAATTTTAAATTTTTTGTCTGTCTGTTTGTTGTTCCGGCTAATCTCCGAAACGGCTGGACCTATTTTGACAAGATTTTCAATGGCAGATAGGTAATGTTTTAAGGAGGTAACTAAGGCTACTTTTATTTTAGAAAAAGAATTAGGATTTCGCGCTAAAAAAATTAAACCCTTGAAATTGTGAGCAAAATCCGTGTACCTAGGGACTCACCCGAGCGATGCGAGCATATGTCGTTAGTACTTTAAAAAATGCCAAATATATCACACGTTTTAAAAAAAAGATTAAAAACCAAAAATAAATACAGGCAGATATTATAAACCAAACTAATTTTATAAAAAACTGTATTAACAAGAATATTTATCGATCTTTCGGAAGAAAAAAGAACTTATATGTATAATAAAAAAAAAATTAATCACGTACTTATTTCATTGATTGTCAAATATTAAATACAAAAATATACATTATAATCAAAAATATACTACCAATATAATATCAACATTTATTTTTCAGACAAACCCATCATTTTTAACCACGTCACACAAGAAATGTACTACTCTAAGTACACTACTGAAGAAGTTTACGCTATTATGAATGAAACGTGAGTATAGTTAAATTTTTATCCTCCCAATTTTATGACTTTATTTCTAGCTTCATTTTTTTGTATTTATATTATATTGCTTAAGCTTATGTAACTTGTTAAATAAGCTTTCTTGAAAAAAAAACTTTTAAGAGAACTTTAGTTTTTTTTTTCTTGCAACATTACTTTATTTGCAACAGAGCAGGTAAATATTTACACTTTTAAATATACTTAATTCTTATAAAATCAATAATAAAATAGATTTTACACCACCTAAATGGAGGAGCAGGAATTAAATCTTTAGTTGAGAACTAACCTGTATTTTATACATTTTCAACGTTTTTTTTTGTACTCGTTGCATTGCTTATTCCTTTCTTTTGCTCAAAAAAGCTCAAAGGAAAACGAAAAAGGTTTTAGCAAAAATAATATACTCTTTAGCTTTATAAAAATATGTTTTTTTATTTACAGTAAGACCATATTTTTTTATTTCAGTAAGAACATCACATGCAGTGTCACCGCACATCCTCCACCTACCTTTAAATGGAACAAACGAGTCAACAACTTTGATGAAGAAATAAACGAAGAGGATATCGTAAGTAGCTTTTATTTTTTATTATAATTATTTTTATAATATTGTAGCAGATGCTATTGCCTCATTTTCGTATTCCTACAAACAGGTAATCTAATACGAAATAAGTTTAGACTCAGAACGAAAGTATTAGTGTATACTGTCTATTTCTTAACTCAGGGTTGCTACTGGAAAGACTAAAACCGAAACCCTTATGATTTATAACCATAAAAGCTACTTGCTGTGCTTTACAAAATTAAAAAAAAACAAGCCTTTGACCGAATGTAATGTGAGACTCCAGATGATGATCCCAAAAAAAATGTTATTATTAATTATTGTAGAGTTCCACTATCCACTTCCTAGTTCCACCATCTTTGGGATTTGACTTACTTTTAAAGTTTCAATCTACTTAAAGCGTGGTAATTCGACAAAAATATTTTCTTTTCAGTTTGATTATAGCCCTAACCCTTCCAACGGTACCCGCAGCTACTCAGTACTACAACTCAAGTTATACAGCGAAAATGACTTAGGAGAATATAAATGCTCTGTTTCCAATGAAAAGGGTCACGTCTCTATTGTGTTCCATGTCCAACTAGGAAATAAGCCAAATCCACCAGATTCCGTAAGTATGAAGAGTATATGAAATTTTAATTTGATACTATTATTTATTAATAAAACAGCCTAAAAGTTTAGCTAAGAAATAATCATTTGGCTAGAAAAAGTGATGAAATATAAAAAATATATCGTATTAAATTTCATTTTTCATTAAAATATTACAATTTTAATAACTGGTGTTATGTCAATACATTGTGACTCATTTTTGTTTAATATTTTGTAGTTACACTTAAAAAAAAATTGCTTTATGTCATTCATTCATATATAGTTATTATCATAATGTAAATTACTAAACCGTATAAAAACATATCACATTCATTAACTAATTCTGCATAAGAGAGAAAAAATAAAGTATTTCGAATCAATGTGAATAATAAAAATATAAGTTGTACTATCCATACTTAATATTATAAATGTGAAATTGTGTTTGTTTGTTTGTCCTTCTTTCACGTCGAAACAGAGTGATGGATTACTGTGATTTTTTGTGTGGAAGGCTGGAGAGTGACAGGCTACTTTTTACCGCTGGAGATTATCTTATTCCCATGGGAATACACGTTATAATACAAACCAAAAAAATATTTGTGATCAGAATTACTTGAAACTTGGTATTAATGCTCTTCAGTACAAATTATTAAATATATGTTTTAGCATTTTTCGAAATTCATCCTATAAGGGGGTAAAATAGAGTATGAAAGTTTGTATGAACACTCCCTTTTTAGAGATATTTTTGTAGTTTTAGCGCGAGTGAAGCCGCGGGTTCTGCTAGTACTATATAAATATCAAAGCGGTAAAACTAACCTAATTTTAAATAATCGTGTATGGTTTCAGGTTACATTTGTGTCAGCGACAGCATCTGAATTAACATTCAACGTCACCTGCTCTACATGTAATTTTGTTGAACAAGAAGAAATGTCTCCAAACCCGGCTAATTTAACTGTTTTAGGTATATAAAGATAATTTTATTTTTATTGTTACTATATTATTTATAATAATTAATAAACCTTATGTTCTGCGTTCTACCTTTAGAGGTTAACGTTGAGATAGTCTATGGAATATTTCTATTGCTAGTGCACTTAGTAGTTATATTTATGATTTTTGAATACGTAAATCGATTACACAATTGTAAGGCTACTGTACTATTGGCATTTAAGATAAGAGTATTGTATTCAGCCCTTTTGTCGTCCCACTGCTGGGCACGGGCCTCCCTTCAATATGAGGGGATCAGGCCATAGTCCACCACGCTGGCCAAGTGCGGGTTGGCGGACTTCACATGTCTTTCGAAAACTTCCTAGGTTCTCTCAGACATGCAGGTTTCCTCACGATGTTTTCCTTCACCACGAGTAATTTAATAAAATTGTTAATAACTAAATTGATACACCCATTATAAAGTCATTTTTAAAGTAATTATTCCAGGGGTAGGCATAGATTAATTTAATTTATAATTTTAGACAACTTTTAAAATGTACTCATAGATATCGCATAGGACAACTTCGCTAACTTCGTTACTTCAACTTGAAAGAAATATTGTAAATTATAATTTTACTTGGAAAAAAAGATAACGAGTTAATATTAGTCCCGCTGAGTTTCTTTCGCCAGTTCTTCTTAGGTCTGAGACTTCTTCTTTCCGAACTGGTAGTAGAAAAAAAAATTGTAATAATTTAATGTGAATAAAATATTTTAAATTTGAATTTTTGAATTTGATATATAGCCTTGACTTGAGTAGACTTCAAAAGCCAGCCAAAAGTTGTGTAAGTGGATAACACATGGTAATATTTATCTGTTTCTAGGATATACTTTCGAGCTTGTTCCAGTCCGTACAGAATACCCTGCAGATTGGAATTCAGCAACAGAGTTTAACGTTGACATTAAATATTCAAATGGTAAATAAATACTACATTATAAATTATACATTCTATAATTTGCTATAATTATAAAGATTAATTATACCTTTTATTATTTATAATAATTAATTATAATTGTAATAATTAATTATACCTTTTATTATTTATAATAATTAATTATAATAATAATAATGAATTATACTTTTTATTTCTTCATTGCGATTACAACGCGAACTAAGCCGCGGGCAAAAACTATTATGATCTATAATAATCTTTTTAACCTTAGGCTGCTGGGCACATGCTTCCTTTTCATTAAGGATTGCGTTGGCCAAGAGCTGAATTGAAATGAATCGCATATGAAAATATCAGAAGAGCGAGACACGAGATTTGAACACGCTTCACTTGGTCTTACGAGCGAGCGTTTTACCACTAGGCTACTACCTACTGCCTTATTCTCTTTTATACTGATTTTTATAAATTACAGACACACTTTTCTCGGTGGGCCCACTTGCTAATATGACGGCATACCACGTCCGCGTAAGCACACGCAACGCTGCAGGAAACTCGGAATGGTTGGAAATCACCGAAACCCCCTCCACAAGTTTTGCTACCACAATGTTACTCTCTTTTACGTTATTCCTTGCCACCGTTCTTCTTAATAGCTGTTATTAAATTTTTGTAATAAGCTCTATTGTACATAATTGTGTTCTTTTAATTTAATTTTATCTTTGTCAAGTTATTTTGATTTTTGAGACGTGAAATGTGTGATTGTCACTATCGAGAAAGTTTTCAAAAATGTTTATTACTATTTAATTTATTTATAACTAGTGACTTACCGTCGCTTCGCTCGGGTGCGTCCCTAAGATTGAATGGTTTAGGAAGGCATAAAGGACAAAAATACGAACATTTATTTTTATTTATATAGATACACAAAAGTATTAAAATAAGTTTTACACTGAGATAATCTAAAATAAAAGAGACTCATCAATAATTTTACGCCTCAAAACAATGTACGATTAAGAATTTTAAGTAAAACTTTAATTATTTTTAAGAAATTAATTTTTAGATTTCAACTGCATTCCGTTACATTCCAAGAGCATAGATAGGAAATGTTTTAATTAAGAAAATATTTGTCTGTTGGTTAAATTTTTATAAATGTTCATCCTTCTGGTGCCTGAACTTTTATATATTGGGCTTTTAATTATTAGTCGTTTGAAATATTGAAAGCTTCAATTTTGCAAGTAGAAATATTCACATAAATATGTTCCACATCCTGTAAAAAAACGCCCCCATGTTTGAAAATGCCTATTTATAACGTAATTGCAACTAATGTGTTACACACTCGTATATTAAACAATTTAAATAAAAAACGTATTTAGTTGTTACAATTATTGCCTTCAGATATTAAATGTTGTTGTTTTTCGGATCTTTTTGCATTTAAAAGTATCTTAGACCGTTAAAATGTATTTAAACGCATTGAATGCAAGAATTAATATATTGCGTCCACATTTCGACTTCCGCTTTTGATATTGGCGTGTGATTGATTGTAAGCTTGTTAATCTTAGTACATACAAGTATTTCAAACTAAAATTAAAAAAAAATATATTAGGACAATAAACAAACAACGCGTAATGAAACCACACTGATTAATCTTAAAATTATTTTATTCTTATAAATATGCGATTAAAAATCAACACACGGTAACTAGAAATTGGTTGGAATTGTCAAGTGGAGTGAAAGTTGAAACATTACTACACTTCCACTTATCCCACTGTATTATTATATTAAAAAAATATCATGATTTGCATTACTTTTGATATATTTTTCAATTATCATTTGATCCCAGTAACGACAAAACGTTTAAATGACATACAAAATTGTAAAAGTAAACTTTGAAATATAGAGCTTTCAAATGAAAATTAAATTAATATATTCGTATGAATTGAGTTTGCAATAAAATATATAATTTCAAGTATTATTTCTTAATTTATAATATTTTATGCGTTAACTTGATACGTTTTGGCATAGCCGACTCCAAATGAAGGAAGAAGATGTTATTATTTAAATATTACATACATTTATTTATGTTATTAATAAGATACGATAAAATCATTATATAAGAATCAAATTACTGTAGAAAATATCATACCTTAGATTAGTGTAAGCTTGATGAGTGTTTGCAATGTAAATATATAATGTTGTTAATATACGCTTTATTTAAAGTGTGCAGTAAAAGTTGTGTTTTGGATATTTATTGAAAATTGTAACCTATTGTCCACTTTATATGACTAAAAGCTCACTTAAAAAACAGCCATATTTGATAATAAGGGCTTTTTCATACATTTTATTAGCCGTCATTAAAAAGTAGTAAGTACCCTAAACACAATTTTCAATTAATGTCGTTATTTTATTATAATATATGTTTTAATATTAGTATTTTATTTCAAATGTTGGGAATTTTAAAATGAAAAATATGACAATACAATTTTGTTCACGATTAATGCCTAAGAATAGCTTCTATCGCTTTCAAAATGATAATATAAATTGACTTTGACTTTTCCTAACATATTTACACGTCTTATATAATTAGTGTACTTAGTGAAAGTGTAACATATTAGGTTCAGTAGAGAAAATATTTTCTATAACATTTCATTTATTTTAATTAGCTAAATCGACCTCCTTATATCATACATTTTACAGTACATATACACGGTATACTCGTATGTACTGTAAAATATTTAATATTTTCTAACAGACAATGGAAACGGAGAAGTCAAAGCCACGAAAAATCCACTGCATCGTTAAAAAAAAAACAATTATTAGTTATTACACTTGTCAATTTTATAACTAATTGGTAATAGTTTTTCAATTATAGATATCATGTACAGGAAGACTGAATTTCGTCGATTCTTCTGTTTTTTTCTTATACTAGCCTATCCTTTAATGACTGTAGATTAGTTGTTATACAATATTATTTCTCAATTGAGCTTCAAAAGCGTAGTACGATCGCTCCCCTAGGGACAATCCCTATAGCAATCACAAAGTGAACTTTACGGTTGTTTGTATTTTCTTTTAGCAGTTGTAATTGCCGGAATATTATAAACGTGTATATATCTGTGTCATTTCGCCCGATTATACACAAATTGTTAATTACACTGATTCTACCTACAATAAAGGTGGTTTATAACTATGTGTTTTATTTTCATTTAATTTAAAAAGCATCGTATAAATCACTGATTGGATACTAAAATACTGTAGAGGTTCAGTACTGCTCAATCTCTTAGGTGGCAGTAGTACTACCATGGGCGCCGGGGAGAGGGGTGCACTTGCACCCCCCTCCCATAGAGGAAAACATATAGAAAAAGTTAAGAAAACAAAATTATATAAATAAAATCCCTGTTTAAATTTTTAGATATATAAAAAGAAAAGACGATAAATAAGATATGAATAAAAATTATAAATATAATAATTTAAATATTAATTAGTAGTTTAATGTGACAAGCAGATGCACTCCCGATTGCAAGAGTATGTTAATTATTGTTATTATTGTTTTTTACAATGACGAATTTAACTTTCACTTAGCTATCATAAAAGTTTTATTATAATTTAAATTTAATATAATATTTGTATATATGTTTGCTATTTCTGTTTCTATAAGATTTAAGAATACTATTTGATATCTTTTTTATTAAAATTATTTATTATCATTACTATTCAATGATTTGGTGTGTTATGTATACTAAGTACTTACTAATGCAAGGTAATTGAAATTATTTTCGGTTTTCTTTTTAAACTAAATAGTTTGAATTTTTTGAACAGCCAGTTCGTTGTTAGATATATATAAACTGTTAACTAACTGAAACATTGTGCACCATAAAATCACCATCATAAATGCAACGGTACTCTAAATGTGTAATACACAAGAAAATAAATCTAAACAATGAATCCCTCCACGACCACGGACACGCCGACGTTACAGTTAAGAATAGATTTCTTAGCAATTTAATTAATTTCTTAGAAATTTACCTGAAGGTTTTAAGATTTCTTTTCAGCTTTATGTAGAAAAATAATTTAAAACTGAAATGAATAAATTATATATGAAATTACTTACTCAATTAAATTTTATCACTAGAGCTAGAAGCAAATAATAAATAAAACGAACACAATTTTGTTAATCAATTTTAATACGCACAATGGTAACACTGCTTTCGTAATACTTTAGATAACTAATTCAAACATTTAATCCAACTACAGTAACTTTAGTTCTAAATTAAACCAGTCGCATTGCGAACATACACCCCACAGCTACAACTAAAATACCACCTGCAAAAAATATTCCGTAAAAAGTGCCATCAGAAATCTGAGCAGCAGCATCTGGTTCTTCTTCTCCATCACTGTCACTCTCAACTTCTTCAAGTGTAACAATTTCTTCAGGTTTTGCTATTGTCGAAACAAGAATCGGCTCTGACCATGGAGAGTCACCGGCGGCATTGGTAGCTCTTATACGTATCCAATACTGTGTTTCTTCTTCCAAGTTAGGTAATGTTACGATAAGACCTGAATATTTATGAATATACTTGATAATACTTTCTTAGATTTACGCGAATATTTGATATTCTAAATAAAGATATGTAAATGGATAGTTTATAAATTATATTAAACTTACCTACATATAAAAAATATGCTGTACTACTTTAAATACTAATCAGATACATAACTGATATATGTAAATATTAGACTATCTCTAACTGCTTTACATGCAACGATTTTTCAAACACTTTTTCATCAGATCATGGATTACCAATTGGACAAAAAATACAGACATTGGACAATAATAATAAATACATTGAAACAGAGGACTTAATCATGCATTTAATCAAGAGTTAACATTAACATAAGTTCATTGTATATTTGCTACAATTATTGAATTATACTTAATACGAAAAAAAAACATTTAAATTAATAATAACTACCTGGTGTATCGCTTTCTACATCTATACCTTGATCAATTTCTATTTCATTCTCAAATGCTTTTTGCCAGTCAATTTCTCTTGGTATGCCAACTTTTCTCTTCATTAGACTTTTCATTTCCATATATTGTACGAAGATTTCTGTATAAAAATATTTTTTTAGTCGATCAATACTGTCACATATTTTTCTTAAAGGATCAAAGTTATACATATTTTTTACTTATTATGCTAATACTATTAGTGTAACATTCGACATTTTCTCTCTTGAAATCCATTCACGTAAAAACGAGTGAGCCAATGTGAATGACACAGTGAAGTTGTTGTTTTAAACCCATGTCAAGAGTACCTAGGTAAGTATTAAGTAATGTTTATCTATCTCAGAGAATCCAGCGATTTGTTGTTGTTTGTTGATTTGTGACATATACTCATAAAATTTAAATTATAATAAAAAATATAGCGTCAACATTCACTGTAATTTTTAAAGCATAAATCGAAAGATTTCCTAAAGAAAAGGAGATAAAAATATGTTCTAAACAAACTTACTTAAAAGAACTCTATAATTTTGTACTAGGTAATAAATTTAAAGTCATGTAAATTAATATAATTCATACTTCCATATCTTTACTAATATTATAAATTTGAAAATGTGTTTGTTAGTTTCTTCTTTTTTCATGTCGAAACAAAGTGACGGATTGGCGTGATTTTTTGTGTGGGGATACTTGAAGGGCTGGAGAGTGACATAGGCTACTTTTTACCGTGGAAGTTTATCTCATTCCCACAGGAAAACATGATATAATATACCCACAAAATCTCATTATACCTATATGTATATGTGTAAAATTAGGTACATAAATAATATGAAATTGACGTTTTATCGAACTGGCCACTTTGATCTCAAATATCTGGCTTTGGTTAGGAAGTCGAAACTCAAATTTAGCTTGTGTTTTTGTGTTTCGATTTTAATGATTTAATTGTTTTCGCGCCATTTGATTTTTCTTTGACATCGTTCTTTTCACAATGAAGAAAACTTAAAATATCGCGTTATATACGAATACGAGTTCGAAAGATTAATTATATGTGTGGGGAAGCTACTGTAAAAGAAAACACGGTACGTTTTTGGTTCCAACTGAAACTGAAAATTTTAAACTCTATAGGTCAATTTTTTCTATAACAAACTGTTAATACTGGGTTTGTTCTATAACAAGCCCCGTGGACAACCAGAGACCCTAGTTGACAATGAAGAATTGAAAATGATAGTGCAAGCATATCCATCGCAAACCACGTCAACGAGTTAGCGGCAAGCTTCGGCATGAGTGATAAAACAATTTTAATTCATTTGAAGCAAATTGACACAAAAACGAGGGGATTTTGAAATGTATCGTTACTTGTGGTGAACCATGGATCCTGTACGATAGCCGGAAACGCTCATCACAATGGTTGAATAAATAAGAACCGGTCAAATCCTGCACCAAGCGAAAGTTGACTCAGAAAAGGATACTGGTAAGTGTCTGATGGACCCAGGACCAGTGCTGGTGTCATCCACTTCAGCTTCCTAAAATCTGCCCAGACTATTACGGCAGATCTGTATTGTCAATAATTGTAAACCATGACGGAAACGATGGACGTTAAACAACCGAGATTGGTCAATTACTCTGCTTCAGGACAACGCTAGACACCTACCATACTCCCCGAACCTTGCTCCAAAAGATTACCATTTTTTTCGGAATTTGCACAATTTCTTGCAAGGAAAAAAGTTCAATTCCGATGAGGCAGTCAAAACCGCTTTCAGAGACTTTATTGATTCTCGATCCCACACTTTTTTTTAGCAAACAAATCAATGAACTATCTATAAAACGGCGAAAATTCATAGATAACAATGGTACATACTTTGATTGATTCGATATATAATTTCATATATTTTTTTCGTTTTACTTTTTCCATATAGAACGCCAATTTCATATGTAAGGACCTAATATATAGTCTACCTATTCGATACTAGCCGTTAAAACGTAGCGAACGTGAGTCGCTGGTTACCTACGTATAATACATATGTATAATGTAGTATATCTACGACATAGTATGTTATGGAATATATCGATACTTAATATTATAAATGTGAAAGTGTGCTTGTTTGTTTGTCCTTATTTCACGCTGAAACAGAATAACGGATTGTCGTGATTTTTCGTGTCGCGATAGTTGGGGCGCTGGAGAGTGACATAGGCTACATTTTGCCGCGGGAGATCATCTAATTCCCACAGGAAAACACTTTATACTACAATCCAAAAAAATATTTATGTTCAAAATTACTTGAAAATTCGTATTACTGCTCTTCAATATAACTAAATAAATACGTGTTTCAGCATTTTTCAAAATTCATCCTATAAGGGGGTAAAATAGGGGATGAAATTTTGTATGAAACTACCTTTTTAGAGATTTTTTAAAGTTTTAGCGCGAGCGAAGCCGCGGATTCTGCTAGTATTATATATAAGTTTATTATAGTTCAATGAAATCGCAGGTATGACTGTTACTTAATAATTTGTTAATTCAGATTTATCATAATTTAACAGTTAGTACATTCCATCATAGAAAAACAAATTTACTTACCGTCAACTGTGAAAAATAATTCGTGGTCCCATTTCACACTTAAGTACAAAGAGTTATGTGTAGCATTGTCAACGTTTACCTATAAAATATTCCAATAGCAGTTACATTAATATATTAATATAATTTTTCCATACACATAATTGATAAAAGCAGAGCGTTATCGTTAGCGTATTGCGTACATATACCTATTAATACATATTTGGATGAATTTTAGTACACAGACAGATTATGACTTGGAGTAACATATATGTATCGCAGCATCATTATTTTCACCCTTATTTTCTATTATGTTATTGTGAACTATACGGCGGGCCTTATATGGGAAGTGTTTGTAGGTGATTAGTTGTAATTAATTCTAATTGAAATGACTCGATCCCGACATACGTATGTGACCTTAGTAATAAAATTTGCCAAAAAATGGCGCTGAATATACGTATGTACGTATCCCGTAAGGGGGGTAAAGTAGGGGATGAAAGTTTGTGTGAAACCTACTTTTTTAAGTTTTTTTTTTTTGTAGTTTTAGCGCAAGTGAATCCGCGTGTTCTGCTAGTACTATTATAAATACAACAGGCGTCTAGGGACGTACCCGAGCGAAGCGAGGAATAAATAAATATTAAATATACACAATATTGTATAGTAAACCTGATTAGACTTTACCTGGCTTGGTTTTTTTGGTTTTTCTAATTTCACAACTACAAAATATTTATTCACGTTTCCATACTGATTGGAAGCTTGGCATCGGTACCTTTGACCGAACGTCGATGCATTTGCTACCACGTTAATAATTGCACTTTTTCCGTCATTTGTTACATCAACTTTTGCATACTCAGAATCTTCAGAATCATTGACTTCTATAAACCACTTGTAACTTGGTTCTGGATAGCCCTCTGCAGCACAAACTAAGCTGACACTAAAATCACACATTTAATTTTACACTTACCTCTTAACTGATAGAACTTTAATTAAATAGCAATCAAGATAGCAAAGACTAATGACGATATTTTCCAAAAACTAATAAAGTTCGTAAATTAAGAACTTTAATTATAATAATAGTCTTCTACATATAAGTTTTTGATATTTAATACTAAAATCGATCTTGCTTAGACTAGCTAGCTACCTGCGGGGGACAATGCATTGCGTAGGTATGCGCAAACACTTGGGTTTTAGACAAGATATCATTCTACTTATAGAAATGTAAAAAGATATATCTACCTATGGCAATGACATATAATATTATAATTTAATGACAAAGAATAAATTTGTAATTTTAGAATAATTTTTAATTTCCTATTCTACAAAAATTATTGTAGGATGACGTTTTAATAGAATTACCTACTTGCTTGCCAGTTACTAGTAACTAATGTGTAAATAGGTTTAAATTAATTTTTTATTACCTTTCATTTTCCATACCCGCCACGTAGCTAATAGAATTTCCATCGGCAAATTTTGGTGCGACTGGAAAACAAGTTTCTATTATAGCTTTGTCATTTTAGATGTAATTCGTTACATTTTCATCTATACATTTACATATAATAAAATTGTAACTAAGCCGAATGTGTACATTTTTTAGAAAATCTTATTGAAATAAACATTATTATCGAATATCGATACAGAGGCCGAATCTATAGTTTTTAGAATTTTTGTCTGTCTGTCTGTCTGTTACCGCATCACAGAAAAACCACTGGAGGGATTTTGATGAAATTTAGTATGGTAATAGCTGGTTATCCGGGTCAACATATAGGATACTTTTTACCGCGTCAAAATGTCTTATTTCTGAAAAAAAACTGCAATGTAAGAGTATACTAATATGTAGAACCTAAGAATTTGATTTTTGGTCATCTGAATGTGGGCGGAGCCGCGGGCAATGCTAGTAATGAATATTATCGTCACGACATTGTAGCTCACAATTATTATATCTAACCATGTTTATTTAGTGAATTTTCAAGAAGTCTAATTTTTTCTGGTATTCCAGATTTATACAGCACAATATATGTTTATTAAAAAGTCTTTACTTTTTCTACTATCCGCCACGGCAAAGACGACGGTAATAAAATCGACCCGGTGTTCATAGAAGTGAAAAATCTATAAGTCTGAAAGAAGCTAAAAGTAACACTACTAAGTAGTGTACATATCCTCAAGTATGTATGAATATTTTGTGCATAATATTACATATTATTGGCAAAACCAGTGCATGGCACTATGCCACGTGATACTATCAAGATCAATATTAGAATGAAGTCAGGGGTCGCTATATATGTCGCAGGTATGTTGTGTTTTCCGTCATTTTACGAACGTCGCCATCTATTTTCAAACTCCCGCGTAGTAAAATGCTGAAGACATTGAATTGAAAATGCCTTTAAATATAATCCATTTTGCCGAAATTTGTAACCATGATTTAAAAATAAATAAAATGTTATAGACTCAACTATTTTACAACATTATTAGCTGTTAGTACAAAACAGCTCTGTTATATAAAAGACGCGGCGTTACTTTTGACATTGCAGTGTAGTAATTTCAGGTTTGGAGACAAATTAGACTGGGATTATGTTAGGCGAAAAGTTTATATACTCTCATAACTTTATTTTACAAACATTTTACCATTTCCCCTGGTTCATTACGCGGGAGCGTTTCAAAACAGACTGCACCGTTTGTAAAAAAACGAATCTTACGATCTATCTGCGACATATAATCAACATATATTGTTTAAACTACTTATGTAACCATACTTACATTTAACATGTAATGTTATATTAAACGTGGTACTCGCTGTACAGTCATCCAGAAGATTGCTTTCTTGTATCGCATCACAAACGTAATCGCCACTGTCTTCAGGTTCTAAGCCCGTGATAGTAAGAAGACTTTCAAATCCTTGACTATTGTATTTCGTCGTCAAGCGATACTTTGAATCTGAATTTTGATCTATTAACATTGATAAAATTTATACGTAACTTAATTGCATTGGAATAACGTTAGATTGATTTGTCATTTGTTATTACTTGATGAGTCTCTCTTATAATACTATAAGCTTTTTTCATGATTGTACTATTATAATGCTATTTGAAAACGGTCAAGAGGACATTGTTATCATTATTATACTTAGTTACCAGTAATAAGTTCGCCGTTCCTGTACCATGAGAGCCTTGGCTCAGGTTCACCTTTTGCTTGGCAAGTCAAAGTTATGGAGCGGCCAAGTTCCACAGTAACTTCGGTAGGTGTGTCCACAAATTCAGATGGCTCTGGTAAATAAGGATTACATTTTTACAAAAACATGGCTACGGTACTTACTACGGATTGCCTAAAGATATTTTGCTAATTGATTTATAGCAGGTATCTGAAACCCGTTCAATTTTTAAACTGGTTTTGGTCAATGACCCAAACCGAAAGGCTTTTTTTTCGGTTTAAGGTTTCGGTTACGTTATTTAACCGGTTAAATTAGGGCGAACGGTTTTTGACGGATTTAGGTTCCATGAACAAAATTAACCAGTTAAAATGAGCTTTTGTGTGTTTACATTTGGCGCGTCTTCGCTAGTGGTTAATGGCTTAGTAGAAGGATGCATGCACGTTTCTTACTTATGAATGAATGAACCACCGGTGATCGAAACCGAAATAAACCTTATCTCGGTATCAAAACCAAAATTCAACCTTTCAAATTCATTCGAATCCTATTTTTATTTCTTAGAACTAATTACATATTATTCAACTTTTCTAAGTAGTTACTATATAATTTACATGAATAAAACCGCTGTTAATACAAAAATAATTAAGTGAAAGAATAGGTTCTATATATAGGTTTTTCAAGTAGTCATCGTCGGTGATTTGACATTTACATTTATGAAAAGTCGACATTCCAGTTTTTTAAGAAGCTAGAATACCTTATACATTTTTATTTTTATACGCACCAATCATTTATAGCTATTTAATTATATTTTTTGCAATCAAGTATAAATTATCTTCAAAGAATGTTAAATTTACAATGTGTAAAATTATAATTTTACACATTATAAATCCTTACATTATAAATAATTATTAAAATGAAGATTTAGTTTGCTACTGCTGGTGTGAAAATTTTATTATGAGATAGATTTTTTGCTTATTTTTCTCAAATTATCTCATTATAAAAAGTTGATTCTTTAAAATATACATTATTAGTAAATAATACCTGTAAATATTAATAAATATATTTAAAAAAAATGTACCTATAACGCATAGAGATATCTCTTTACTAATGTCCCCTGATCGGCACTCCCACAGTCCTGTGTCACTGACAGCTACATGGTTGAATGTCAAAACTAAAGCTGGAATACGGTTTCGCAGATATGGCATAAAATGCTCCTGTGCAAATACCCTGTTTGTAGGAGCCCGTTGCACGACTTTACCAGAGGGGTCTACCCAGTCCACCTGGTGACAAAAGAATTAGTATGAATAAAGGCCAGCCCAGTCCTAAAAGCAATAAAATAATTAATTAAATAAAAATTTAGGAGGATTAAAACCTCAACCTCATTTTCTTTTTCTGCTGCGATTTATGTAAGTGCATGTTTATTAAATAAAACTACAACCAATAAAACTCTCAACACATAGCCCAAAGAAAACCCTATTCACTATAGCGCCAAACACACTTCCAGAATACTCCTCTTAACATCTGTAAAAGTATTGGGATCATAGGAGTCGAAATACCGAGTGACATCAGTGTTTAGAGGCCATCTGGAGGAAAAAGCCAAATTAGCTTCCAAAAAAATGGGAGCATCGTCTTTTACTCTATAAAGCTAAGGTTCGCCCTCTCATGAAGTACTGTTCTCTTCTCTGGCATGGCACCCCTCAATACCAACTTCTTCCATTTGACTCTATCCAACGCTGGGCAGTTCGTATTGTCGATACTCACAGACGACTTAGAACCTTTAAGCCTTCGGAGAGACGTTGGATCTCTGTGTATCTTCTATCATCTGTACAATGGAGAGTGTTCTGATGAACTTTTTGATCTGGTGCCACCGTTGCGGTTTTTTCATCACACCCTTCAATGTCGGGTTGGATGTCATCCACACATTATATGCTTGGCATTCCACAAATGTACATGCATTTCATTCTGTTTTACCGAGCACGTAAAAATTTTGAATGATCTTCCTCTTGAGGTTTTCCCTTACCGCTATAATAAAGGATTCTTAATGAGTTGTGTCTTCAGGTCCGTAAAGACCGGCAACGCATTCGCAACTCCTCTTATGTTGCAAATGTTTTTGAGCGACGATGTCCACTTACTGTCACAAATTTGTAATGCCTGTGACTCGTCTACTCAGAATCAGTAATTCTTTTTATGAAAAATTTATACGCTTTTACAATAGGATCAAAGAAAAAGTTTAAAAAGCTTCTATCGCCAAATTCAAAAAAATATTATGGAACGTTTGTGTACTAAATAAAGGCTATACAATACATGATTTTATAGAAGATGCCTTGGGAATGACGTGATCGCCTCCAGGCTACTTCAACTTTATAAAAATATTGTAAATTATAATTTAACTACAAAAAAGATAACGAAATAAGTCCCGCTGAATTTCTTTCGCCAGTTCTTCTCAGGTTCTCTCCTCTCTTCTGAGGCCTCTTCTTTCCGAACTGATAGTAGACTCATGACGTTCAGTAAAAAATTGTAATAATTTAATGGTGAATAAAATATTTTAAATTTCAATTTTGAATTTTTATCAGGTGGATATATATATATATATATATATATATATATATATATATATAACACATATATATATTTTATACAATTCAAATCATGACTTCAGAACATGATTGAAGGTACAAGTCATAATTATTATTCTTATATGAGACAATGATCAACCTTTATTTTTTGCAATTACCATTGTGCTATTATTTAAATATTGATAAATAGGTACATATATTTAATTACGCAAAGGTGCTTCTTTGACTTGTTACTCTTTTCAACACATATAAAATTAATAATAGGTACATGTGATGGTATATTGATGATGGGATGGCAATATCTTTATTCACGTTGATTAAAAATAAAATAAAAGCAATGTTAAGCATGAACACTTCGATATTCATGCATTACGTAGGTTTCATATAAAATCCATCCTGTCCCCCCGAAAACTCTGTGATTTTCTGAGTTGTAGGTGATGCTGATATTCCCTTGATTTCTAAATAATATTTCATATTTAGAAAGACCAAACATATACAACCTATAGTGCTTCTTAATACCAAGAATAGTACCAAATATAATTCGCTTGAAAATAACACGACTAACAACAATTTGAAATTTTGGGAGTGTAAATAGATAGAATAAAAAAGTAATTTATAGAAATTAGCACATTCGATATCACAGTGATCAGTACAAATTCGAAGTAGGGAGAAAATTAATAAACGAAGAATCATAAAGTGGTACCTATTAGTAGTCATACCACGTCAGTGAAGTAAGCGGAAGTGAACTATAATAGATATTTGGTTCTTAATTTTTTTAAATCTATTCATTGGTCAGATATCTTGCGTCTTACAACTTATTCCGATGCATGTCTCATACATGATAGATACATACTACACTTAAGTGAAATTTATATTTAGTAAATTTGATGAATTTTCAATTTCCATACTATATTTTGACACTATTCTAAAAGACATTTAATTACTTTCAACACACTACAACACGTGTTGATATGTTGGTGACCATGACAGCTTAGAAGCTAAAAAAGCTAAGTAAATTGTCTTTTAGGACAAAAATTACGATCATTAATGAATACTAATAATTATAATAATACAAAAATAAATTACCTTTTGATTTTTGCTGGTAGCTTTACAGGTAACAGTTTTTTTTAAACCGACTTCGAAATATGTTTTATTTGCTCCATAGTCAATATGTTCGACAGATAAGTCCCTTGTTTCTTTGTGTATTACTTTTAAACCGTAAACTAAAAAAAACAACAACAAGTACTTAATAATAGAATAAAGTTTGCCATTTCATTATATAGATACAATAACAAAAAGCGACTATTTTTCTTAACACTTCCATTAAATAACCATTACCTGCTCTATAGAACATATAAATAAAAACAATCACATAAAAAATCCACTTCATTTTGTTAAATAACACTATAGTAAAAAAAAAAAAACAGAAAAAATTATGACAAAAATGCAGACTTCATGTTAGTTTAAATAGTAGTTCACAAATGAATTTAATGTTATGGATAAGCTACCATAAAACGTTATAATTAATGGGGCCACCAAATTAACGCAAATTATTTTCATTATTGCTAACAATGTCACCGGTACTCAATCAGGAAGTTACACTTAAGCGATGGTAAAATTGAAAAGGTCGCATAGAATGCTGATGTGCGTAAACAAATTTATTGTATAAAATAATACTTTATAAATTTTTTAAGTTGCTAAAATCTAGAAAGTACTTTACTATTATCAGCCTGGAGCAAATTTTTGGTGACAATCCTTCTGGGTCGTGTTTGTTAATATGTTTTAATATTTAAAAAATATACATATATTTCACCTGGATAAAGAATAAGAGGGGTTCTACGGTCCACCACATAGACCAAGATCTCCTACTATTTAAGTGTGACGGCATTAAATAACTTCTGAAGGGTGGTTTTTCATCCGCCTTCAGAAGTTTGGTCGTAATTCCATCTACACCCGGTGCCTTTTTGTTCTTGAGCTGTTTGAGAGCTACCCTAATCTCGCTCAGGCGGACATCCGGGATTTCTTCGGTGTAGTGTCGGGTTAGTTTGGCCCTTGGAATGCTATCCAGACTGATGGGTTGTCATGTTTATGTAAATAGCTGCCCATAATATCTCTAACGGGTCGCGGGTTCGAGTCCCGCTGGTGGCATTCATTTGTGTGATGGACACGAATGTTTGTACTCCAATCATGAATGTTTTTATTTATTTATAATATGAATGTATTTAAAAAGTTATATAATACATACATATTTAGCTCACTTTGTAGTGACCCTACTTGCTGTGCCACCGGTCGCGGGTTCGAGTTCATTATTTTGATCTATCTCGTAGGGTTCAGCCTGTAAGCGCAAAAAAATGTGTTTATATACGACATCACATTAGAAACCTCTAAAATTATTAGTGTTTCTCTAATCTATTATGCATGTATTATACATATAAACCTTTCTCTTGAATCACTATCTATTAAAAAAACCGCATCAAAATCTGTCAATTTTAAAGATCTAAGCATACATAGGGACAGACAGACAGCGGGAAGCGACTTTGTTTTATACGAGTACTATGTAATGAAATCATTTGTGATATTAATAAATTTCGCATTTCACAAGATGTTCTAATCGTACTTTGCTAGATATTTTGTTTTCAATAAAGTCTTCGTTGAAGGCTGTTGATAATAGTTATAATAAATATTATTATACAGTAAATTCGTATTGTAATTATTATTTGTCGCCATCATCATACAAAGTAATAAAACATCACCATCTTTTAGGGACCTACATAAATTATACCTATGTGAAAATAAAATAATTAACTTTGTTTCTATAATATTTATACATATATAATTTTTGTACATATTATAATATTTATATATTCTATTCGCAAAATAATAAAACGTTTTACCTTAATAGCACACACTTAATTTTTATTATATTTTTATTATAATTATGAAATTGAATTGAATTTCCTGTAATTAAAAAATTAAAAAAAAATGGAATCGGTGTTCCCACGTTTCCACACAAAAGATTTTTTTCGCATTAAAAGCATTTATTAATTAGTGAATACATTTAAAAACACAGTATTTAAGTTTCGTCTTCACAATATGCCGCATTCATCTACTGGTTAGCATGTCTGACTGCAGATCCTGAAGCCCTGGCTTCGAATCCCGCGTGGGATCCAGATCACGCGATACATAAATTATAGGATTTTTTCTCTAGCTTAATATATTACACTAGCGGCACACCCTCGCTTCGCTCGGGTTCGCCTCTAGAAAAACACTAATACAGACCTATTAGTTCCCACGGGAACCGTTCATTTTTCCCGGATGAAAAGTAACTTGTTGTTTGACCGGTAATATAAGGTATCAGAATATTAAATTTTACTAAATTAGGTGCATAAGTTGTATAAGTTCTCACGGGAACTATTTAATTTTCCGGGATAAAAAGTATCTAAGATGTTGCCCGGGGATATAAGGTACCACCATGCAAAATTTCATTTGAATCGGTCGAATAGATTCGGAGATTAGCCCGTAGAAACAGACAAACAGAGAAACAAAAAAATTGAAAAAAATCTGGATTTGTTCTATTTGTCTTCTTACATCCCCCTGACTCAGTTTTTAGCATTTTTTTGCTATGTACAGACATTCGACCTCTACTGTTTTATTATAGTATAGATTACTATTTTTATTTGAATTTTTAAAATGAGAAGTAAAGGAGATAGTGTGGGAGGAGGAAAATAAAAATTCGGAAAGAGCACGTCAAAATCTATTAAATTACTAAAACTCCTAGAAAACTTTCCACGCAACCTATTTTTTGAACACCAAATGATTGTACTATAAGGGATATTTATTAAGTATGTGTCTACCAAACAACACGTGTTGGTAACAAAAGTATCTATAATTTATTAAAACTAAAAAAGGCACTTGTTTTTATTCTATATATTATTCTTTCCTTATCTTTAGTTTTTATTGTGAGAAAGTCAGTGATGGGACAACTTCATATCTCGAAGAGCTCATAAAGCTATCTGCCTTCCACTGTCTGCTTGTCGACTATCGATGAAATAAAAAAAAAAGAGAACATACCTATTTTTGTGTACACATTTGTGCATTTTTATAGCATCTCCCGCATATAATAATAGAAGAGATTGACTGCTGATCGAATTTTGGCATGATATGCTTTTGTTGCTCAAGATAAAACGCAAAATTATTGTACCACTTACTCTAACAAAAGGCGAAAAGACATAGAGATATAATTATTTTCTTCAAACTGAAAAAAGTACACGGACACATAAAATCTAACAATCCCATTTTATAATGCTCTATTGACCGATTTTGGCCATGGCAGCCAATCTCACTGAGACTAGCCAGATGCGCAGGAGATATTATAGTGCACATACATATCTATTATATACACGCAGACACAAGTGCACTCTCTATTCCTATTACTCTCAATGTCCAATGGGACGATACTTCGACACAATCAGTGAGAGTTAAGGCGCAGGACCGACGGTTTTACGTGCTTTCCGAGGCATAGGGGTGAAACACCGCCAACTTCCCAACTTCAAGCTGTTATTGAGAATTTATTGACAGAAACACTCAAAAACTGAACATGGTCCGAGCCGGGACTCGAACCCAGAACCTCCGGATCTACGGCTATACATGCTAGCCATTAGAATACGAGGCAGTTCATATGTACGTAGATATATAACAGTTTATGAAGCATATAACAATAAACTGATATGATATTTTTTTAAGTTTCCATGGTCATGATCAAAATAGATAAACAATAACCTTGCTCCATGACTGATAAAAGGACTTTATTCATCAGTTGCTTATATTTAATATCTTAAACAAAATGTTCCGCTATCAATAGCACTTCCTCTGATTTGTAACCCTTATCTAATATATATTAAAACGAGCAATCTTTGTATATATATATACACATACGAGCATATAAATACCCATGACTGCAGTACAAACGTCCGTGCTCATCACACAAATGAATGCCCTTAACGGGACTCGAACCCGCGACCGCTGGCACAGCAACTAGGATCACTATAAACTGAACCAAAGGTGTCGTCAATTCGATATTGTTTATTCCCTCGTACCACCCCTTAACACATATTCATTTAAGTTTGTCTAGTCTATTCCGGCAAACTTTTATAGTGGATGGCAAAGTTATAAAATGTACATGATTAGGATGATTACAATTTCGCACATTATAATGAAAGTAAGTATCTAAAACGCGATAATATGAGGTTCAAAAGTTTAATTTATAACATATATTGTTAGATGAAGATACAAAGTAATATCTATACATATAATAAAATTGTAGAGGTGAAATGACACATACTTAATAAATATCCCTTATAGTACAATCATTTGGTGTTCAAAAAATAGGTTGCGTGGAAAGTTTTCTAGGAGTTTTAGTAATTTAATAGATTTTGACGTGCTCTTTCCGAATTTTTGTTTTCCTCCTCCCACACTATCTCCTTTTCTCCTCATTTTAAAAATTTAAATAAAAATAGTAATCTATACTATAATAAAACAGTAGAGGTCGAATGTCTGTACATAGAAAACAAATGCTAAAGACCGAGTCAGGGGGATGTAAGAAGAGAAGTAGAACAAATCCAGTTTTTTTTCAATTTTTTTGTTTCTCTGTCTGTTTATCTATTTGTACGGTCTAATATCCGAAACTGTAAGACCGATTTAAATGAAATTTTGCATGGTGGTACCTCATATCTCCGATCAACATTTTAGATAATATTCATCCCGGAAAATTAAAGAGAGTAGTTAAAAAACTAAAGTAACTTATACAGCTTAGTACACAACAACTTATGCACCTAATTTCGTAAAATTTGGCATTGATACCTCATATTGCCGCTCAAATAACAGGTTACTCTTTATACCGGAAAAACGAACGGTCTCCATGGGATAGATCTGCTTGCGCCTTTCTGTAATAGATAGTAATAGATAATAGATTGTAATAAATATTAAAGGTATCTTGCCGAAGCGTCATAACGGGGCTATATTACTAAGATTCTATATATCATTGTTACTTGATTTTTTTTTTATAATAAAAATGCTATCTTTATCTTTTGTCTATCATTACTAAGTTTCTATTCCATTCAAACTAATTCTAAAACAATTATTAACAAATTAAAGCTAGGGATGTGAAATATGCAGAACGTTGTTTTAAATGATGAAAGTCGCTTCATTTACTTTAGGAAGGATATAAGGGCTGCATCTCAACACAGTGAAGATTAAAGTCAATAAAATAACCTTTTATAATGGCTTTTATAATTATTAAATTAGCGATACTCTCAAAAAATTATATATACACAGATAATATTATAATACTTCAATAGTCAACAAATTTCACTGTGTGACTTAAGTGATTCTACAAATGCATTTGGCTACATGTGTTTGGGGTTCCGTAGATAAAAGGCAAAAATATAAAATATTGGGAAAAATATAAAAGATTTAATATCGATCGATATATCCCTGTGGAATTCCACAGGTAATAGATATTCTGAATAATAAAACGTTATATTTATTTATGATTACAAATGTTAATTAAAAAAATAATTTAATTTCGAGCTTTAAATTAATTTTTAAAAACTTTATGTTTTAATTTATCATAATTTAAATGATTAATTTCCGTATTACGTATTTAATATATACGTATTTAAAATAGTACGTATTAAAACATAAGACGACACTATCCTCTTAATAATTTTTTTCACAAACCTTCTAAGCTCATTTAACTTTTGCTCCGCAACAATGACACTTGACTTTATCCTCAAATTATTGTATGCAAATAAAATAAATGTAGGTGTAGTAGTGTTTTTTCCTTCATTATGACTGATGGTATTTCCCACATTACATTCAAATTACTATCTGAAAATTTTAAAAGATTTTTTTAAAGGATATTCAAAGTATTATAAGCATTCAATTTTATAATAAAAGATTTTTTTTATGTTTATTACGTCATTGTAGGATAAAATAGAAAAACAAACCAGGCAATAAATATTAAACTTCCTGACCATTGAAGATATTAAATAACACATTAAAATATGTATTCAGCCCTTTTCGACGTCCCTCTACTGGGCACAGGCCTCCCTTCAATACGAGCAGCGATCAGCGATCAGGCCATAGTGCACCACGTTAGCCAAGTGTGGATTGGCGGACTTCACATGTCTTTCGAAAGCTTGTTAGGTTCACTCAGTTCACTCACTCAGTAAGGCAAGTGGTAATCATGTTAGAAATTATTTGCACATGAAAATATCAGAGGTGCTATCAATGCCTTCATTAACATATAAATAATATTAATTTAATAAATAAAATGATCTTTTGAATATTTTGCTTACCTTTACGTTATAAATAAATAAATATGTTGGGACATTAACACACAGCACCATCTAGTTCCATGATAAGCTACAAGGCTTGTGTTATGGATACCAGATAGTTTATACACAACACATATATACATATTATAAATATAAACATCCATAACTGGAGTACAAGCATTCGTGCTCATCATACAAATTAATGCCCCCAGCAGGACTCAAACCCGTGACCGTTGGTACAGCAAGTACAAGTACACTACAAACTGAGCCAAACGTGTCGTCTATTATGTAATCAAATTGAATTATTGAGGTGTCGATCACGCATGTCACTACACACTTGCTTACATATTATAACTTAGGCACCTCATATCGATCAGAAGTTAGCAGGCGTCTTTCTATTCTTAAATTATGAAAATTCAAATAGTGCATTATAGGTACTTCGCTGGATTAAAGTCAATAACTTAGTGTTAATTGCTAAAACATAAAATGTGCCGAATTTGCATTGCAATTCAATCATGCCCGACTAGTACATTTTAGTTATTTTCGTAATATTTTATATTAAGGAATACTTGTTTGGGGCAGTGCCATAAGAATTAGTTCTATATTCATTCTACAAACAAAACACTACGGTCTATTTATGATCTAAGAGTTGATGATTTCCTGCCAGATGTTTATAAAATATTGGTACATATTATGGGGCCATTCAAGTATTACGTAAGCACCAGTTTTGATGACTATCTTTATTATTCTTTATTATTATCTTTATTATTATTGGGGATATCATTATCCAGATCCCAGCCCCCAACCAGCATGCAGCATTATTCCGGAAATCATCCGTTATGGGGATGAGAAAGTGGATGAGAGTTTGTATGGGAAATTAATCATTTCTCAAGTAAGGTACGAGTATATAAGACTCAAGATACCTATGTATATAATATATACTAATATACATATATAGTCTATCTATTCCATAGTAACCGTTAAAACTTACCTAGGGACGAACCCGAGCGAAGCGAGGATGAATCGCTATTTAAAATTAGATTATTTAGTAAACCCTAATAGTCTGTTCAAGAGTTTCTTGATAATGGAAATGGGTAGAATTCAGTTATATTGACGCATAATAAAAAAATGAAACTTGATATGTAAAGGAGCAGCCTTTGAGTTTCTCACCAGTTCTTCTCATCAGAACTACTTTCCGAGCCGGTGGTAACAACTACCTCACGGACTGACTGTTGACTCTCATTAAATTGAATTGACGATTCAGAAGTTCGTATCTACGTCTTAATTAATAAAGTTTCATTTCATTTGGACTGAAATTTCTTTTTAAACTATCCTTTTAATACAAATAAAAAGGTACGTTTTAAAAAACTAACCCTCGAATCAAATATACATTTATCTATATAAATTGCGTGGACGGAGGAGTATGAAATTTCCCACGTTCATTTTCCACGTTCAGATGACCAAAAGTCAAATTCTTTGGTTTTACGTAATAGTATACTCTTACATTGCAGTTTTTGTATTTTTTCTCAGAAATGAGACATTTTCCCGCGATAAAAAGTACCCTGTGTGTTGACCCGGATAACCAGCTATCACCATACCAAACTTCCTCAAAATCCCTCTAATGGTTTTTCTGTGTAATGCGGTAATAGACAAACGGACAGACAAAATTCTAAAAACTATAGATGCGGCCTCTGTATCGATAATAAAGTCTATTTCAATAAGGTTTTCCAAAAAATATTCAATGTATAGATTCGGCTTAGTTACGATTTTATTATATGTATAGATAGAGAACTGCCTCGGTGGTGTAGTGGCTAGCATGTACGGCTGCACACTCGGAGGTCCTGGGTTCGAGTCCCGGGTCGGTCCAAGTTTAGTTATTGAGTCTTTCTGTATAGTAAGTCTCAGTAACAGCCCGGAGTTGGGAAGTTGGCGGTGTTTCACCCCCGTGCCTCGGAGAACACGTAAAGCTGTCGGTCCTGCGCCTTAACTCTCACTGGTCGTGTCGAGCAGTCGTCCTACCGGAGTATGAGAGTGACAGGAATAGAGAGTGCACCTGTGTCTGCGCGTACACTTGTGCACTATAATATCTCCTGCGCAGTTGGCTAGTCTCAATGAGATTGGGCGCCGTGGCCAGAATCGGCTAGGAGAACATCATCATCATCAGATAGAGAAGGAGTGCAGAATGCTAATATTTTTTTAAATAATGCATAAAAATACATTAAATCAATAAAAAAAATTACCTACACTATTTGACATACACACGCATATATACTCTTTTGTTTATTGTTAAAGCATGTGGCAAATTGAGAATTATGTATAATACTTGAAGCAAAAACTTTGTATCCCTTTTTAAGAAAAATCAATAATAATCATGGTCGAAGTTCGACCACTCGGCGAACTCTAGTAATGTATAAATTCATTTTATACTGATAACCTACAATAAAGATTGTTAACATACATTACATACATTATAAGTAATAATGGCCTTCTCACAAAATGTCGGTCACGGCGGCCCATATCACTAATGCCTAACCAGATGGCTAGTCTCGAATAGATAGGAAAGTTATAGTGCAAAAGTGTGTGCGTGTGTGCTCTCTCTTAGTTCGATGAGACGGCTGGAGAGATGCGACAACTTGACGTGCTACCCATTCAGTAACCAATTTTTCATCTTTCTTTCTTTCATCTTGATTTCTTGAACACCTCAATCTTAGATTTTAGTTTACATACATTTTAGTTGACCTTGACCAACTAATTAATAATTTATTTATGTATGTATTTATAAAAACTGAAAAAAAAAACAAATTGATATAAGTCCAATAGACATATCCACAGATCCACAAACATAAGTATCTTAATGTATAATAGCCCCCTCTCGTTTTTATCTTAGAGAGAACTCTTAAGAGTGCTAGAATCGACCTCTCTTGCAAATTTTTTTTAAAATCCATGACGACGTTTTATTATCTTTATTTATTTAAACAGATTTATTTTGCTTTATAGCAAATAAACAATCCTCCTATTCCGATGTGATTACTTATAGTCATGGTTATTTGTATAAATATATAGAATGATGACATTTTAGAAGTCTTTGTTTTAGAGGCTTAGAGGTTGTCTTTTATAAAAGTTCGGTAAATTATACTATCAAAACAAGCGTAGAACATAAGATTTGTGTAACATAATTAGCATATAAGATTTGTGAGTAAGTTACTAATGTCTATCAAGTTCTCCGTCAACGTAAGTATCAGTTAGTTTAAATTTATAATTATTGTTAACATTCATATCATCGTATTTACGACTTGACATTGTAATAAATTGTAATTAGTGTTATGTCTACATGTATTCTCCTGTGGTATTTCTTATTAGAGAATAATAATAAATTAATATTGGCAAAATATTTTTAAAACCAAGCTTTTATATCATACTAGCAGAAGCCACGCTTCGCTTGAGCTAAAACTACAAAAAAATCTCTTAAAATGTAGTTTCATACAAACAATGCTAAAACACGTATTTAATTAATTTTATTGAAGAACATTAATACCAAGTTTCAAGTAATTTTGAAACTCATAAATATTTTTTGGATTGTATTATAATGTGTTTTTTCGTGGGAATTAGATAATCAAACGAACAAACAAACAAGCACAATTTCTTTGTAATATTAGTATGGATAAATTGTGTAATAAATGAGTTTGATTTAGTTTAAAGTTTATTTATTTTTTTATTTTTTAGGTATTTATTCGTATTCTTCTCAGCAAACCCATTTCATTTAATATCCATATCATGGGAGTGCATAAAAAAAACATAGTCCGCCATCTTTGGAATTCCGTCATATTGGATTTAGAATAACGTCGCTTAGTTGTCATCCAAACTAAACGTATATGCAAAATTTCAGCTCAATAGGAATCAAAATCTTATAAATATTATAAATGCGAAAGTTTGGATGGATGGATGTTTGTTACTTAATAACACCACAACGGCTGAACGGATCTGAATGAAATTTGGCACAAAGATAAATTATAGTTTGGAATAGCACATAGATTATTTTTTGTCACGGAAAATGTACGGTTCCCATGGGACAGATTTGTTTTTATTTTTTACAGAACAAGGGATCAACTATCTGATTCATACTATCTAAACCGGACGAACCCGAGCGAAGCGAGGATGAGTTGTAGATAAAATAAATCCACGACGAAATTTTGAAAGATAGTTTGTATGTATGTAGTATTGGCAGTCCACAGATGTTTCGGTTTTTAAATCTCACATCTATGGTATCTATAAATTTTAAATTGTTTTGTGTACTCATAGTTACTAGTTAGTACTTTATATATCAAGTCCAAAAACTATTAGGTTTAAATTAAGACACCCCGGAAATGATAATACTCCAAGAATGAGATATTGCTTTTTATTTATTTATTTATTGTAACTGCAATATTGACTTGAATTTGGACGTGAAAGTCCAAATGTTTCTTTACTTGTTGTACTGCTTATTTATTTAAATTATTAAACTTATATTTACTTATTTTCCTTTTAAATAAAACTCTTTACTTACAAAATGTAAGTTTTAAAATAATATGGCTTACTTATTATATAAAGTATTTAAGTTTGATTTTTTTAATAACTAAACGAACTTTTTTTATTTAATCTGTTGAGAATCGCAGGCACACCGGTGTGTCAGTTAATAATTAATTTTGTAGAAATTATCCTGGTAAATTCAAATTTAATTACGAAATAAAAACCATTCTATAACGTATTTATTATTATTCAACTATGGAACAATGGTACTGATAAAAATTTATTATTCAAGAAGAACTGAAAATATTTCCCACGAAATAATAAAAATCAGAAGCAAAACAGTAAAATTTTACAAAGACGAGACATATAATAATTAAGCTAATTTAATACTTAAAATGAGTTTGTTTCTAAAACTTTTTGGTGTTGTTTTGTTCAATTTCAGTAAATATGGCTACACCACTGAAAATAGACGAAGTAAAAGTATGACTAATCATTGATACCGTTGGGATCAATACTTCGTTGTAAAGCAACCAGCTGCCAACAGTCCCATTCAGGTCAGCATATGAAACGGACGTGTAGTGCTCAATTTGTCAATTTCTTCGCTCGCTCTCGCGCGTGTAAACATTCGTGAAAGTTATCAACCCGGATAAAATCACCGCAATGAGATCTAAGTTCGTAATGTTTATATAATATTACCATAGTATTATCTTTCTAATATTTTATTATGATTCTTAGAATTTTGCACTCTCGCCTGAATTGTAGAAATGGATTTATTGCTTTCTATTTTTAACATACGAAATATTTTGAGGATATATTAAGACTGTTTACATGATATTTTAGCCTCTATACTATATGTACTAAATTATTTTACATATCCAAATGCAAGTTTAAAAATTGAAAATTAATTGGGTCTTTATTTATCAACAAATTAGCATCTAGTACAAATTGTTTGTTTTGTTAACGTTTTAAATATCAGTACATTAACGTTAACGCGTTGAAAAATGTACTAATTGAAGTTAATTTTAAACGGATCTAAATTGTTTATTTTGTTATTTATAAAATGTAAGTACAATTACGAAAAAATGTAATAGCTGTGTTAAAAACTAATAGTATATTGGGAGTGCTTTGAAATTATTCAAATGATTAATATTTATGAATTTAGAATTATATCTAACTGTATATTTTATTTGAATACTATTTCATGATTATGGATGAAAAACTTCATTTAGAAAATATCTGTTTTGTAAAATAACAAAAAATGACAAACTTAAAAAGTATTTATAGATCATTAGCTCAGTACTAACACATAGCAAGAAAGAAATGCATAATTTAGTGAAAGTAAGGTAGGTAGGTACATTGTTTAACCGTTTGTAGGTAATTTTGTACCTTATCTAAGAGATATAGTAAAAACTGTACTTCAAGGCTTAATAGAGCTATAACAATAGAATAACCGATGGCTTACCTTGATCATCTATGGTATTTAAAATATGTGAATATTTTTTGTATATATTACAAAGTTCATTTAATTATAAGTAATACGTACCAAAAATAATGTAGGCGCATTACATACTAACATAAGTGAAAACATCGCTACATAGAGTCTCGCTATTTTCAAACAAAGTTTTATTTAAATGCTCTTAATAGAGGAAAATAAGCATTAAATTAAATCAAACTCATCAATTTATTATATTACACAATTTATATGATATAAAAGATTGTCGCGAGATTTACCTGTGTAGATAAACAAGGAACAAAATGTTAAAAAAAATGTTTTTTTATGAAGCGCAATGAACTAACGACATAAAATTAAATTTAAAATAATAGCTAAAATTAAATAAATTTTATGATAGAAATATACACTGAAGTGCTATTCTTAAATTTTAAAGTACCTAACACTCAAAAATATTTTACAAAAAATTTGGAACAATTGCGGTTTTGTTAGCAAGTCATCGCCGTGCCATAGAAAGTGGCTATCAATTTGTGTTACTTCCTAAAATTATATAATTTCTAAAAAAGTAAATGGTTCTGTATATGTCATGCTAGTAATCGTCAAACGAAACGTGATCACGCAACGCGAGTTAGTATGAAGACGATGATAAAACTCTAACCTAGTTCTCGGTGACATTATCAAGCTATAATATTAAACTCAGCCAAAAATTATACTCGTAAATAATGTTATCTTTATTATAACGAGATATAATTATTTTTGTGTTAATTCAACAAGTTTAATCAATTTTGTAGAAGAGTTCATAATAATTAATGCAAGACTAGTGACTTATCCTTGCTTCGCTTGGGTGCATCCCTAGGTGCCTAATAACCGATAAAGTAAATCAACAGCCATTTTTTCCGGCTTCAACGAGAGTTGTTATGATGCCTGACAGTAAACGCATTTTTATCTATAACTAGCATTGCCCGAGGCTCCGCCCGCATTCAGATGACCAAAACCCAAATTCTAAGGTTTTACATATTAGTGTTCTCTTACATTGCAGTTTTTGTATTTTTTCTCACAAATGAGATATTTTCCCGTGGTAAAAAGTATCCTATATGTTGACCCGGATAACCAGCTATCACCGTACCAAATTTCATCAAAATCCCTCCAGTGGTTTTTCTGTAATTCGTTAACAGACAGACAGACAGACAGACAGACAAAAATTCTAAAAACTATAGATTCGGCCTCTGTATCGATAATAATGTCTATTTCAATAAGATTTTCAAAAAAATATTTAATGTACAGATTCGGCTTAGTTACAATTTTATTATATGTATAGATAAGTATAAACACAAATAACAAAATACCTGTAATTATGTCGTAATTATTATTTTTTATTAAAATGGGACCATTGTATCTTTAAATACTCATCTTTTTATATAATTATTGTTCTTTCTTTATCTTTGCTATTCTACAAAGACGACAGCTGTTTGAAACATTTCATAAATTATTCATATTCTCACCAAAAAACACGATGTACTATATATATATATATATATATATATATATATATATATATAATTAAAACTGCATTTAATTGATCATTTCTGAGTTTTTATGTTTTAATGACAATAATTTGATGATTATTTGATGAGGTAAGTAGCGACTCGTATATTGAGCGTTGTCCAAAAGTTAAGCTATGAATCAAAACTTAATTAAAATACAAGAAACAGGGACTTCAATGAACCAACTAAAACGTTTTAACTAATCACAAATTAGAAACTGATAGCGGCTACATGTTTACAATATTCTTTGTTTACAGATAGATCCATGGCCCATGAGTTAAAAACGTGTTGATTGAACGGACCTGAGGAGTCTGTGGTGTTCAAGAAAAATCTCTAAACTAGTCTACACACATTAAGAATTTCTTGCAACAAGCTATTTAGTGAAAAGTTGTTACTGTGATAATTATTTATAAATAACATTTAAAGACATGAACATCAGTGCTCGATTGATAATATATAGGTGATTCTCTTGGAAATTTTCAAATAACTTTAGTTGATTTATTATAACAATGACGCCAGGTGTAAAGGAAGATCAGTGTGACCCGCTGAGTAACAACAATGTGATGCCCTTAATGCCGAGGACAACAGTTCGCTTGGAATTTAAAAATGTAACGTGCTCCGTATCCTCTATCTCCGTCAACAAATTTCGACTTGGTAAGTGTTCATAATTTCAAATTTTATCTATCGGCTTACATTTTACAACATTCTAAGGTTAATTTTAGTAAAATTGATTAAATATTAATTTCTTAATCATAACTTAATTGTACTGTTTCCTTAATATCTACATACATTTTACTCGAAGTTTTAACAATGAACATTCAAACTTGTTTACAATTTAAATAGACCAAACTAAAGGCAATACATGTAGTTATTTAAAACAACAATGAATTGAAGTAACACAATCAACAACTAATTTTATTGCTTTTTTAACCGATTTAAAAAAAGGAGGAGGTTCTCAATACGTCGGAATCTTTTTTTTATGTATGTTCACCGATTACTCGAAGACATCTGAACCGATTTAGCAATATAAATTTTATCGAAATCGGTCGAGCGGTTTTTAAAAAATTAGCAAAAAATATACTTTTTTAATAAGTTCTTTATTCGAATATGTTATTTAAAAAATTGCTTCTTACAAATTACCTGCTTATTACGTCTACACTAAAAATGGAAAAATAAAAACTTAAAAAAAAATAAGAACCGATTTCCAGGCACTAAAATGTAAAAAATAACTAAACGGAGGTTTTCATTTAGAATAAATACCTAACCAGATATTTTCGAAGTCGGTGCCAGCCTACAATATTTTAAGATATGAATATCTTATAGGTAAATATGTATTTTACGTATCGAAATATATTACATTTGTTTTGCATCGGCTGGCACTGAGTAACTTTGTAATCGCATAGATCGCATCTATTTGTATAAGATTACAAAGTTACTTATGTAGTTTGTTGTATATCTCGAAAACGGGACTGAAATTGGATGTTTGAGTTTTTCCTTGTGTTATAGGCTAAACACTAGTTGTGTTCAAAATTTGAAGCTCGTATATCTGCTAGAAGTAGCTTAGAATTTTGATGATCGGTGAGTGGGTATAGTTCTTAAACTATAGGTTCAAATTGAATGTAATATTCCTACCTATATACATTATGTCCTCTTAGTGAAAATGCAAGTTTCTAGCTTTATCCATAACAAAGTTACGAAAAGGAAATTGGAAAATGCCCTGAATCGCTTCTATGGAAAAGGATGGTACTGCCCTGCCCTTTTTTGCTGCACTGCACTGCTGTGCACCAAGATCTTTGAATCTCTCTTTTGATCTCATCATACATTCTCGTTCATTTTGCTCGATTTTAAAAATTACTTATACCTAGTATATTTCATCAAACTAGATCGAAAATATTATTTCTTCTCGATTTATTATTTCAGTTTAATCATTGCTAGGTAAATTGGGAGTATACTATATACATTACAAATAACAGCTTCAATTGGGCAAATGGACGCAATTCAATTAAAGACAATGGAAAACAATTACTTTAAGTTTATTCCCTTAATTGTTGTACATGATGTGACTTAAAAAACAGTTCAACCCCATTTCTTTTCGTTTGACAACCGATTTTCTTTCTTTTTTTTAAAGCAAATCAAATTAAAATATACTTAATTCAAAATTACTTTTGCAAGTACTTTTGAATCGTCAATTTTACATATTATTATTTTTTTATTCAGTAGCTATTACTAGCAAGTAGCAAGCTTTAGGGTTATCAATAAAAAAATGATTATGGTCGAACTTTGTCCACTGGTCGAACATTAGTATCATTGAATACGTGGTTACAGTATTTATTATTTTTATATAGGTAATGTCAAATTTGAATATTAAAAAGATGTATAAACCTTTTTGAATGTTGTATACAAATTATACATATTATTTTTTATTTATAAATACTTTATTGCACACTCAAAGATAATACACAAAATGAAAAGAAAAAGAAAGATAGCAAAAGGCATGCAAAGGCGGTCTTATTGATATGAGCAATCTCTTACAGACTACCTCTGGTGAAAGGATTAATGAAACCGTAAGCAGGATGGTACAATTAATATTACATACATACATACATAAATAAATATATAAAACAGTTATACACATAAACGTCCAAATATATATATATATATTAAATACATACGTATAAATATATATTATATACACTATTAAAAAATACTCTACCTCTAACTATAAGTTACTCTACTTAGTTGTATAAAATTATGAATTATGCATTAAGCTAAAAATTATTTGGTCCATCGTCATTTATCTTTGCACCTAAAACATCCCCATACAAAATAGTACAATAAAAACTAATTTTAACGAATATTTAATAAGAAATGACACATCTCACAAAAGATATTTTACTTCTATACATATAATAAAATTGTAACTAAGCCGTATCTGTACATTAAACATTTTTTGGAAAATCTTATTTAAATAAACATTATTATCGATACAGAGGCCGAATCTATAGTTTTTAGAATTCTTGTCTGTCTGTCTGTTACCGCATCACAGAAAAATCACTTAACAGATTTTGATGAAATTTAATATGGTGATAGCTGGTTATCCGGGTCAACATATAGGATACTTTTTAACGCGGGAAAATATCTAATTTCTGAGAAAAAATACAAAAACTGCAATGTAAGAGTATACTAATATGTAAAACCTAAGAATTTGGTTTTTGGCGAATTAAACGCGGGCGGAGCCGCGGGCAATGCTAGTTTAGCTATAATTTTCCTTTGATGATCGTTCCATTAATGCGAGTGCTAACTTGAAGCATAAATATTTACCTGTTTCTAATTAATGTCAAGGAATTACTAATATAGGTAACTATGAGGACGACACTTAAATGAGAAGTTCAATATTTATAGTTATGAAATAGCTTAAAGTATAATGAAAATAATAATATTTCCTTCTTATAATAGGTCAATTGTTGTTACACATAAATGATATTGTGAAATAAAACGCTTCTTTATCTACGCAGTACAAAACGAAGAATGTTAAACAAATAAATGTAGTAATATTGCATATTTAAGGGTGAGTTTTTATAACAGATAAAAACTTTTTAACAAAAAAATAAAAACCGACTTCAAATAAAAGCACTAAAAAGTGAAAAATAACTGATTGGTAGTTTTCATTTACTATACATACCTAATCAAATATTTTCGAAGTCGGTGTGCTTTGCTTTGTATGGGCTGGCACCGATTTCGAAAATATTTGATTAGGTATGTATTTAATAGGTAGGCTTTAATTACTTAGCCAAAGCACACCGACTTCGAAAATATTTGATTAGGTATGTATAGTAAATGAAAACTACCAATCAGTTATTTTTCACTTTTTAGTGCTTTTGTTTGAAGTCGGTTTTTATTTTTTTGTTAAAAAGTTTTTATTTTTCCCTTTTTAGTGTAGACAGTAGTAGCAAAGTAAGGATTCTAACGTGTTAGGCTTGTCAAATCAAACAAAATAAGCCCAAACTCAAAGTATCTACTATTAGCCGTTGAAGAGTTCCACCTATCCACCTTCTGGCCTTGCCATCAGATCAGGTTAACAACACCGAACCACTGTACTATCAACGAAAATAGAAATACTTGCAAAGTTTCAAGTCAATATGACAATTAGAAGTAGGTTAAATTCATTATTAGTTGTTTTTCCACCCTTAGGGGTGGTTTTTTGAAATTTAAATGGGACCAATCTGGAAGTATACCCTTTCAAACAAAACAAAAATTGTCCAAATCGGTTAATAAATGACGGAGTTCTGAGGTAACAAACATAAAAAAAAAAAAAACATACAGTCGAATTGAGAACCTCCTCCTTTTTGAAGTCGGTTGAAAATGGATACAATTCTAACAATTGTTACAAAAAAGTACGACAGTACTTACTTATAATTTAGCTAAAACTTAAAGCTATCCAAACATGATGACTGGTTAGAGTGTTATTATCTAGGAGTGTCATAATCATTGTGTTTTATCATGCACTTAAAAATTATTAAATAACATTAATAATTATTTTTATGATACAGACCTATATTACCAACATAATTTTTTTTATTTATAACTAGCAACTCACCTTCGCTTCGCTCGGGTTCGTCCATAGGTTTACTCCCCATATAAAAACTATTCTATCCTTCCAGGGTCTAAAACTATCTTCTTATCAAATTTCATCTAAATCGGTTCAGTAGTTTCGGAGCCTATTCGATACAAAAAAAACAAGCATTTTATTTCTTTATAATATTAGAATAGACTAGCGATTTACCCTCGTTTCGCTCGGGACGCACTCGACCTTACGCAGCACCCGATAAGCTTCAATATATTGTGAATTGTGAAATAGGGCATAAATATAATATTTATCTTCGCAGGTTTATTAAAAAATCAGTCACTATTTAGAACCGACTTCAAAAAGGAGGAGGTTCTTAATTCGATTGGTATTTATTTTATGTATGTACACCGATTACGCTGAGATTTATGTTCCGATTTTGGTGATTCTTCTTTAGTTTGATGCGGAATAGTTGCCATTTGAAACCACAAAATTTTAATATGGTTTGCCCAGTAGTTTTTTACTTTATAGTGTAGTAATATCCATGTTCCTGTTTCAAACAAGCGGATAATTTCATTATAGGTATCTTAAAAACTGTTAGTATATTGGAACACTTTGCCTTTCGTTCTAGTCTAGTAAATATATATGATACATCAAGGTATCGTTTCGCTTTAAATTAGTGGAATTACAGAATTTCTCCGTTTTGTTACACATATGTACACACTAAAAATGTAAATTGCTTTTTCTGTGTTTCACTTTCTCTGGTAAAATTATGTACCTACATATACACACGTAATATTAAATACCGTCTTATTCCGATCGAAAGGATATTATGTATAAGCAATGTGAGCTGTATTCACTTCGAAACTATAGCAACACGGAACCTGTAAGGTCCTGATTTGTGTTGCATTATATTTCAGAGACAATTTATAATATGGCTTAAATATTTTTAATCTATCTATTCGTATAATAAAATTCTAACTAAGCCAAATCTGTACACATTGATGATGTTCTCCTAGCCGATTCCGGCCACGGCGGCTAATCTCATTGAGACTAGCCAACTGCGCAGGAGATATTATAGTGCACAAATGTGCGCGCAGATACAAGTGCACTCTCTATTCCTGTCACTCTCATACTCCGGTGGGACGACTGCTCGACCAGTGAGAGTTACCGCGAGTGAAACACCGCCAACTTCCCAATTCCGGGCTGTTACTGAGACTTACTATACAGAAAGACTCAATAACTAAACTTTTCCCGACCCGGGACTCGAACCCAGGACCTCCGAGTGTGCAGTCGTACATGCTAGCCACTACACCACCGAGGCAGTTTAGACTAGATTCGGCCTCTGTATCGATAATAGACATTATTATTGATACAGAGGCCGAATCTATAGTTTTTAGAATTTTTGTCTGTCTGTCTGTCTGTGTGTTACCGCATCACGGAAAAACCACAAGAGGGATTTTGATGAAATTTGGTATGACGATAGCTGGTTATCCGGGTCAACATATAGGATACTTTTTACCCCGGGAAAAATATCTTATTTCTAAGAAAAAATACAATAATAATACAACTGCAATGTAAGAGTATACTAATATGTAAAACCTATGAATTTGAGAACGCGGGCGAAGCCGTGGGCAATGCTAATGCAATAAAAGGCTTACATCGCCTACTAGGTAACTTATTAAAACAATTTGCGTCATCGATTTGAAAATTAAAATACACTCGCTTGTAATTTTATTGCTACACTTTTTTGAATTGTGCGTTCATAAATAAAACATGTTAATGATAATGATATGTATTCAATACCTATTTTGTTACTTTTATCATCCAATCATACTAGGTAAGTAGTAAGTACTATTATAGATGCAGAAATGTTCATGTGTGTGCGTGTGTACGTGTGAGTACGTGTGTGTTGAAAAGGACACAGACATACGCACACAAGCGAAGCGGGAATAAGTTACTAGTAAATAATGTGAAGTAAATAAAAACTGAAAAATATTTAATTAAAACAATGAAAGTAATGTAGTCACTATTACAATACCTAACGATTCTTACGCACGCGATTAAAGTCGAAGCATATAAAATACTAGCGTCTTATCCTCGCTCCGCTCGGTTTCGTCCCTACTTACGTTTTAACGTTTAGTATAGATTTCTCAAAGATAAGATATTTTCCCACAGTAAAAAGTACCCTTTATGTTGACCCGGATAACCAGCTATCATCATACCAAATTTTATCAAAATCCCTCCAGTGGTTCTTCCGTGACGCGGTTACAGACTGACAGACAGACAGACAAAAATTCTAAAAAGTTTTGATTCGGCCTCTGTAACGATAATAATGTCTATTTCAATAAGATTATCCAAAAAATATTTAATGTACAGATTCGGCTTAGTTACAATTTTATTATATGTATAATAGACTAACATATTGAATGTAACTGGAACAAAACACTGAAACATACGATTAATCTATACGTAATTCAGCCTGCAATGAGGTCATTCATGTATATGTGTAGGTACTTTTTTATTTTCTATTTGTTATATACGACTAGCTTCTGTGCCTTTCAATTTAATTATATTACTGAGCATCTTTCTTTATTATAATGTTCTTTATAATAAATTTGATAATACCAACTTCCAGACACTAAAAGGTAAAAAAATACTGAACGAGGATTTTCAATTACTATGTAACTGTTAAAAAATAATAACTAATCAGGTATTTTCGAAGTCGATGCTAGCATCAGAAATACAAAAAAAATAGCAATATCCGTTTCCATCCATTTAAATTAGCAAAATCGGTCAAGCCGTCTCTGAGTAATCGGTTAACATATATACAAAAACATACATACAGACGAGCATAGAAGCCTTTTTGGAAGTCAATTTAAAAGAACCTAGACCGACACATTTAAACAAGCTTAGGTAGAGTTCACAGTATTAGTAGAGTACCCATCGGTTTCTTGTTGACATTTTTATTACTTCAGCAATCCGGGGCTCAGTAACTGCATCAGATTAAAAAATAGAGTTATAACTGTAGAGATTTTGATTCGGTTTAGTAAAATGAGATTTAAGATCAGGAAAAAAGAAAAATTAATGTTAGCTTTATATTACAAAGAAAATAATTTAAATTTCACTTTGTAAAAAAATAACTCAGTTCAGTGAGAATTGGCAAAAATCTTAAAGGAATTGTTGGTATTTCTTATCTTGTTTTTTGTTTTTACTTTTCCATTAAATGATTGTCTTTGTGCTCAACTGGCATGCTTTGAAGCCATTTACAAGAGAATTGAATTAATTTAATCATTTTTTACCTACTATCGCCTCATATTTGTCTAAAACACATAGTACTGTGTCAAGATGTGTGCTTTAAAACTTATTAACGTACAATTACGAGCAAAAACTAAACATAACTGACACCAATAGATTACATTCTGAATCCGTTTTCAATTGGATTAAACATACTTTTAAAGTAAAATATTACGCGCGCAGTATAATTGCAAATGGAAACACGCAAAGTATGACAATGCGATAATTCATCACGAAATAATTTTTTTTAAAAATCTTTCCTCAAATACTCTAACACTACAAAACTATATATATACTATATATATATATATATATATATATATATATATATATATATATATATATATATATATATATATAATTGTTCGCTTAGTGTCGAAATTCGACAATAATCATTAAGCAAAAAATTATTTGTGTCCAAATTTTTTTTTACTGCTAAACCTCGTCAACAACTACTAAACAAAACCAAAGAAAAGAAAATTGACAGCAGAGGAATAAAGGCACTGAGCTGTTTCGTCTTTGCCTATTTATCTATAGATATGTCCAACTGGATATATTAATCTTACATATACTAAAACATTAGCTTGGGCATTTTAAGTGATTATATAAGCAGCATAATTACATAATACCGTCGTCTTATGAACTAAACTGGTGACAATCTAACTCTATAATCGTACAAGGGAACGGCATTAACCCGAACGCGGTCCAACAACATAATACAATAGGTAATTGAATTGTACATTTTTTTTTTATTTCACATATATCTAAATAAATTATTCGATTATATATGTAGATGAAAATTGGCACAGCTTATTTTCGTCAATTTTTTTTATTATAGTCGTTTAAGAAGTTTAATACACAAAAATCTATACCTATACATATTATGTATATGTAAGGGGATAAAAACATTGTACTTACACTCAATATTTTCTAACATTCTATTAACAAATACAATAATTATGAACTGAATGACGGTTTGTTCTAGAATTTTATTGCGTTTTGTACGATTAGGGAAAGTGTCCCACGCACGTGTCAGTGCATGCTTAGTCTGCTATGGAGGGATCCCTCATGGTGGGGTCGGCTGGTTACTAAACACATTGTGGAACCTTCGACGACTAACGGCCTACAAACCTACTGTGATTTGCAGTTAGTACTTATTCCGGTAGTCGTTGACGCATTCATCTGGTGAAAGTAATGACTTGTCGCGTTTATACTCATAATAGTAGCTCGGGCATACACTCTTTTTTCTAGCGCTTTATCGTCTTATATCTGAAAGGGCGTGTAAATTTTTAACGATGCCGTGACACTTTAAAGTATATTTAAATAAAAACATTTTAATTATAAAGTAAAATATTAATTTACTCAAAATTTCACAATGTGGCCTTACTAATAATATATGTAACGGGAGTACCGAATTTATGTGATTGTTTATTATGAATTATTATTTGAGCAAAAGATTGATAATTGCAAGCTGTTACTCCAAATTCAAAAACAGTAAATGACTCATAGGGTAATGGTAATGTGCGAGTTTGATTATAAATGTATGATGATACATGCTCGGTATGTACTGGCTCAGATATTCAAATACGAAGTAGATGGTATATATTTAATCATTTACAGTCTGCGGAGAAATTTAAAGGAAGAGCTAAACAAAAAATAAAAATTGAATAAAAGAAACTACCGAATTTCATGTCACCGGAAATAGAAAGTCAAGAAAGCATTGTAGGTACGCGTATGTCAGTATCTCGTGTTATTCTAGCATTTGACACCTTTTACGGTGCGTCACCTCGTACCAGTTTTTAATCCTGCTACATATGTGAAATCCATCATAATATATGAAAAACCATAAAAGAGTATACTAGATTCTAGCTGACTTCGAACTCACTTTATGTCAAACTAGCGACTCGTCGCGAATTCGTCCCTAGCTTGATTCCCCATACAAACTTTCATCCCCATTCACCCCCCTTAAGGGATGATTTCCGGGATAAAAAGTTCCTATGTCCTTCCCAGGGTCTTAAACTATATTCTTACCAAATTTCATCTAAATTAGTTTAGTAGTTCCAGAGATTACCCCCTACAACGTCACAAACTCACAAACTTTAACTCTTTGTAATATTAGTGTAGATGTAGAAAAATATATGAACATACACTACAAATATAAACGCGAAAGTTTCTATGTACCTATATTATTTTTGTGTGTGATACTCTTTCAAATTGAAATATTCCTATTAATAGCATTATAAATATATAAGTATGTACATTAGTATGTACATTAGTAACTTAGGGGACACCTGAACGAAGCGAGGTTAAATCACTCGTATGTGCATATAAAAATATTTAAATTTATACATATTGATCCATACAGAACGATTAATTTCAATTTAATAGTAGTTTAAACATATTTCGTGCAATTTAACAATAATTAATTATTCTTTAAGTATATTAGCTTAACTATTTCACTTCTTGTGTTTTTCCATACTTCCCAGTAATGGACGACTCTATCTTTAAAACCGTTTATTTACCGACTGTTATGATTCATGTGTACAATGCCATCGTTATCGGCATGTGATGTCAGAGAGGATGTTCAACGAAAAATAATAAATGCAGATACATTATGACAATACTAATGAGATACCAACAATGGTGTGCGCTATTTACTTTGTTAGTTGTGTTACATATATTTTGCATTTTATATGTAACTAGCATTGCCCGCAGCTCCGCCCGCGTTTAGGTGACTAAAAACCAAATCCTTAAGTTTTACATATTAGTATACTTTCATAATGCAGTTTTTGTATTTTTTCTCAGAAATGAGACGTTTTCCCGCGGTAAAAAGTATCCTATATGTTGACTCGGATAACCAGCTATCATCATACCAAATTATATCAAAATCTGTCGAGTGGTTTTTTCGTGATGCGGTAACAGACAGACAGACAAAAATTCTAAAAACTATAGATTTGGCCTCTGTATCGATAATAATGTTTATTTCAATAAAATTTTCCAAAAAATATTTAATGTACAGATTCGGCTTAGTTACAATTTTATTATAGGTATAGACTATAAAATAACACTCATATTCATGATTTTGAAACCGGTTGTAATTGAGATATTTCTAGTAATAAACTAAATTAAAAAATTTACTTAGAAAAAGTTTAAGAGAAAAAATAGCATAGTGTATTTTATCCAAAGTTATCCTTGAGTTTTGGATGAAATCCAAAATGGGTAGCGCATATCCTATATTAATGCAAGTTTTTGAAGTGAAACTTCTTTAGAATCGCTGTGATTTGAAACTCGATAGAACGAAAATGCGACACTAAAAAAGACAAACACATAAATATATAGGATTAAGCCGGCGACAGAATGTGATAGAATACATTGCCATGTTGCCATGGTAACCGTTATTAATATCTGACAAATATATAATATTTTATTTTTCGTATATAATATTCTATAGATATATGATTGTAATATACCTAATAAGTCTTATTTAATTATTGATTTGTTTTAATTTAATTGCGATATTTGCCAAAGAAGTTTTACTTCAACCGCGCGTAAAGGTTATATGCACTCATTTTTATTTTATGTTTTTTATCGACGTATATACAACGCTAATGGAGCAACAGAAATAACTAGTAATATTTAAATTAATTATTAAAAGACAAAAAACAGGATTAAACAAAAAAATAAAACACCACCTGCCTTTTCAATCAAAGAAATCTTAGTGTTCATGAACAAGTTATTTATAAATATATTCTGCACTTAATTCTGCACTTATAGACCACATAGTCTCGAGGTTAATGCATGTACAATTAGTAAATATATATACCATACGCGTATTCATAATATATTGTAATGAACATGAAGAACGTACACTAGAGTTTAAAAATGCTAAAATTCAGATCTATAGTCATATAAACTTGTCTACTGATATAATTATAAAAGTACGCATGTTACTCCTTAACTCTGAAACGGCTGAACATATTTGGATGAAATTTACTATATACATATATATATATATATATATATATATATATATATATATATATATATATATAGATTATAGTGGACTATTACTTGGTAGTATCAGATAAACTACCATCATACACCACATAGATTACTATATAGACACCTTGATTTATTAATATTATCTAAAAAATGTTGCTAAAAAATTAAAAGTAATATAAACTTTGTATTTATAGGTGGAATACAATAGGTGATAGCTGGTTATAACGAAGTTAATATTATTATTCACAAATACCTAGTCTCTTTACAAATTAATGAATTCAATAAAAAAAACCATTTACATTCAATACGTTATGACGTGAATGTTGATTTTCATTTATTTTTTAGAACGGTCCAATTTCCGTATATTTTAATGTCTGTTAAATTGTTTTTAAAATTATTAAATTTTGCTTTTTTATTTGATATTTATTTTTATATGATTTACATTTTTGATTTTTTCCCAAAACAATTATAAATACTTACTGGGAAAGCTCAGCGTAAAACTAAAAACAAAAATAAAAAACCCAACTGCGTGAATAACAACCTAAAAAGATGAGAATAGGTTGATAAAGGAACATAGTATTATGCAGTTGGAGACATACATACATACTATTATGTATTTTATAATAGGTTAAATTATTTTTTTTTTTTTTACTTCATGATTTGATTCCAAAAATCACATTTTTGATCTAAGATATTAAACTACCATGCTTGACATTTTATGTACATATACTATATACTATATACCCAATTTTAAATATTGTCGTGTTCGAGATTAACGCAAACCTTAATGTTATATATTGTGTGATCTATCTATACAAAAGTTTAATCAATTTAGAATAGTACCCGCGATTCTAAAGTACTATAGCTGCAAATAATAATCGTGGATGGAAAACCTAGATGCGGTATAACAGTCTTACTAAATCAACTTTCACGTCGTTTCTAGTAATTTTTCGACAATGTGCATTTGCTGTAGTAAAATATTAAATGTACAAACTACTATTATTCTAAATATAAAAATAGGTTAGGATTCCATGGAGGGTAGTTGAACGGAATCTGTTTGAATATTTTTAATTTATTATTATACATTATAGTACGCAAATCTGGTGTTACTTAGTGTTCTAAGGGGTAGTGAAGTAATAAAGTCTTAAACTTGTTTTGGGTTCGATGACGTTTTGAAATCTTCTTATACGAAAAGACTAATCTCCACGGAATCGATGAAAAAGCAATAGAACTAAAACACCCGAGGTTGATTGTTTGTTTTATATCAATAGATCACTTGACATTGGCAGAAATAAATCTTGTTAAGAGATGTGTTTGCCATTAACCAAAAAATAAATAAAAATAAGTTAAATATTGATGTTAACTATTTATTAAAGTTTACGTTTAAATTCGTAAACAAATTCAATTGGCACACATCGTTCTATTTTACGTAAGAGAATATTGAGGCGATGCAGAGAACCAGAATTCCGACTCACCGTAATTATTTTATGCAATTTATACATATTAATATATGTATACTTCCCGCCATTTTTTTTAATTAACAGTTTAAATTTCCTCCCAATTGTTTTTACTTAACAACAGCCATCCTTAGTTATGAAACTTTTAGAAAAATGGGTATTAATATAAATTTAGATATGATGTAAAATAAGCAAAAAACAATGTGTAAACAGTATTACTGCTTGCACATTGTTTTTGCAATGAAGTTGATTGTACTTAATTAATAAACATGAATTCTTACGCTTACTTACGCTCAGAACTAGCTATAATAATATCTAAACTTCTATCAATTCTCTACAAGACTTAAAGTTTTAAAAACCATGCTCAAAGAGTCATTGTATATCTTTTAGAAGACAGGCTGGCGTAGTAACTAGCTATATCTTAAAAATGATTGTACGATGTGTAAAATAAACATATTTAAGGTCCTTATCTAAGGAATACAGTCAGAACTCCATTTCTGATTACCTAAGTGCCTATTCTATCCATTAATTTATCAGCCTCTCCCATTAACTGGTTGTAATTTTCACGTTATATTTTCTACGACGGCGGACTTTCTGCGAAAATCAATTTAAAAGAATTAAAGAGATAAAAAGATTCTATACAAGAGATTTCAAATCGTTGATTTTATCGTTCATCTTACTTACTGTTATAAATGTGAAAGTTTGAACGGATGGATGTTAATTACTCAATCACGCCAGAACGCCTGAGCGTATCTGGATAAAATTTGGCACAGAGAGAGAATCTGAAATAGCACATAGGTTACTTCCTATCCCGGAAAAATATACGTTTCCCTTGGGATAGATTTGTTTTTGTTTTTCACAGAGCAAGGAATAGACTATTTCGTATTAACCGTCAATACGTACCTAGGCACGAAGCCGAGCGAAGCGAAGGTGAGGCGCTAGTATAGTATACTAGAAGTAGGTATATATGTAGTACTAGTAGTACTACTACTGCGTAATAGAGTGAACGCTATCTCTTAAAAGAACACGCTAATCCTAAAAGGAAAATTCCTAGCATATTGATATCAATTTAAATAATAGATATGATAATAATATCATACTTCATTCTTAAACGTTTTAATCAGCAATCGGTAATCGAGAGCCCGGCATGTATGAGCCGCACCTATTGCACTAACCCGGAGCCCATTCTTAGACCTCGCGTTCCCCATACATTAGACAGGCTTAGTATTCTGTGGAGGGGTTAAGTTTGGATACACGTTTATCGAACGAACCTGAAAATCTAAGAAAAGCGCCTAAAGAAACCAGACTTTCTTTCCTTACAGATATGGTTTAGAATATTAACAACAAAAATAAAATCGAACTTTTACGCGATTTTATTGCAATGTTTTGTTACGTGATGTTTCAAACGCTTTACAGTAAATTTTTCACGAGATATTCTAAGGTTTTTGACGTCTCAAAAATCATAGATAGGTATTACAGACAATCTATTTATCCACAAAAATTATAATAATTGGGAAGAAAATAGAAATTACAAATGAAAAGTCAAAAGAAAAATATTCGTCAAATTTTCACAGTTTAAAAATTTCAGTCTCTTTACTTTGGTTTTTAGAAAACAGTTAAAATTACTTTAATCCATTAAAGGCTGAATAAATGGTAAGATTTTATCAGTTTAGTTAAATTCTTTGCAGCAATGATTTACATCGGCAAAAATAGAAATTAAATAGATTTAAATATTCTTTTTAAGGAAGCGAACGTTTAAAATCATATCACGTGCGCATAATCATCTATTATTTCTTATGGCCCGTTAACATTTAATTAATTACTGTGACAATTAATGATTAATTATATAATGCGAAACTTGTCATTAATTCATGCTTGAAAATAATAACAGCGCCTTAATACGATAGACGTTTAGCGAAGCTGTACATAATGACTGCCTCGGTGGTGTTATAGTGGCTAGCATGTACGGCTGCACACTCGGAGGTCCTGGGTTCGAGTCCTGGGTTGGACCAAGTTTAGTTATTGAGTCTTTCTGTATAGTAAGTCTGAGTAAGAGCCCGGAGTTGGGAAGTTGGCGGTGTTTCACCCCCGTGCCTCGGAGAGCACGTAAAGCCGTCGGTCCTGCGCCTTAACTCTCACTAGTCGTGTCGAGAGGTCGTTCCACCGGAGTATGAGAGTGACAGGAATAGAGAGTACACGTTGTGTCTGCGCGTACACTTGTGCACTATAATATCTCCTGTGCAGTTGGCTAGTCTCAATAAGATTGGCCGCCGTGGCCGGAATCGGCCAGGAGAACATAATCACATAGTCATTTATTACAAGTGAAACACTTGTCGCAACCCTACAAAATTCATCATGACTATGCACAATATGTATGTATATTCCCATTATATCCCAAATATAACTGGGAAGTACAGAGTGATAACTCTTGGCACGAAACACACTATTTTCCTTGTATTGTATGGCTCCCAATACAACAACGCGTTTCGACTACAAATTATGTCAGGATGTAAATATTTACCTCGGGTACCGTTATATGAGTAGTCACTGTGTTTCTTCTCAAGGGATCAGGGAGTTCTAGATGGTCTAATATAATAATGATAGAATAATATAAATAGGACTATAGAAGCAAAGTGTGGCAGGCATTAATTATGTAATAGCTTCAAATTTTCCCTGAGGTAAATGTATACTAATCGTGATTCGTGCTTATGTGTTTTCCAATCTGGGTAAAAAAGCACGACCTTGGTATTCTAACATGTAATGTCATGGTTTACGTTTAAAGTAAGGAAGTCAGTTCATTGTTTTACGAGTGCTAGTTATTACAAAAGCCAATGGTACTTCACAAATATTATAAATCTTACTTCTTACTAGTATTATAAATGTGAAAGTTTAGATGTTTGGATGTTTGTTACTCATTCACATCAGAACGATTACACAGATCTGGATGATCTTTCCTGGCCGGTGAGACCAACACAACTACCTGTATGTATACAGGTGGTATGAATAAATAAATGCATTTTCCAACCTTACAAAAAGACATTAGCGACTATAAGAATTGACTTGATATAAAAATTGACTTAATAGTTCTTGCACATTTCTTGTTTTTTAATGTTTTTTAACGTTTTCTTGTCAATAAAACTATAATTAATCAATTTATATAACAAGATTATTCAATTGATTTAATCATAGCTATTAGATGCTTATTAATTGTTTATTACCAGTACTAATACTCTGAGTTTCATTACTCGTAGTTGGGATTTTCGCAAATTGCATGTCATGTTCATATGCATATGAATCAGTATAGGTCCTTGTTTCTATATACATACTCTATACCTATAAAGAGTTTCACAGATTCATAAATATCTCACAACACAAAAGTTTGTTATTATTTCTGTACTAGCGACTCACCCTCGATTCGCTCAGTTTGGTCTCTAGGTGATTCTATAAATTGACATAACAATTTTATTTATGAACCGATCAAATGAAACAAATACTAAATGTTAAGTGAAACTTATCACAATACATTAATGAAAACCGCAAAATCAGTCGTTTCTGAGTTAGCGCGTACAAAGACACAGACAAACAAAGAATTTTTTTAAAAATCACTGTTTTTGGGTTTTATTGCATTCATAAAGACCCACAATAATAATTGTTTTCTCAAATATCTTCCATGTACAGACAGCGATCAGTTTAAATTTTATTATATGTATAGATTATACAAATATCCGAAAAATTATCGGAGCTAAACAGCGTTAAAACTATTGTCAGGTAGAGAATCTAATCAAAGAGATTCCCATCAACGTGATCCACGTGTAGTCACTCTGCAGTATTTGACGTCAATAAAATTGAATACTAATTATTATCTTACATAACTATAATATGATAATATTGAATTTATTATACAAGAAACTATTTTATAGCTCGCGATTATTTTACAATTACATAATTGTAAAAAAATCTCGACATTTACTTTATTTGTAACAAGATATCATAATTTTTATAATCTGTGGTTATTTTAAATTTAAAAAAAAAATAACAGTATTGAAGTTAGACTGAACCCCTTAACCTTCGGAAATTATCCGTCAGATGTCGAATTAATAAAACTTAACATTAATATAACATATGAAATAAACTACGAGTATATGCATATCCGTATACATAATATATATATATATATATATATATATATATATATATATATATATTATATATATATATATATATATGTATATATATATATATATATATGTATATATATATATATATATATATAGTTAGTTATATCATGATTTCACTGTTAAAGAATATATACATAATTAGGGACTTAAAACGGAATAAGTAAAAAAGCTTTTGAAAAAATATCTTTGAAAGGCACAAATCGACATGCCTTATGAAAATTAGAATAAATCAAACAAAAAATGGGTAATTTTTTTTCATTCTTTGACATCAGAAAGGAACAATACTATTTGCGTTTACATTAACCTTAACGGTATTTTTCTTGAAGTTATTTTTATAATGAGATTCAAATGAATACGTACTAAAATGCCTTTTAATTTTTATTACTTTAAATGTCAGTATTTGACAAATATTTGAAAATTTTATTTTTATTTTAACGAGATAATGTCGTGATATATGAAACCTATAGGTACCTTTAAGCTATTTCAATGTAAGATAAAATTATATAAGATAAACTAAAAAAAAAGAAAGAAATACAGTACTTTATTATCAGATCCTCTTAGGACTGGGACATTTGCGGATAGTTTTTAACTAAATTTATAACTAATACATGGTTAATATTTTTTATTTAACTTTCACTTAACTTTTTCATTGAATGCATCGAATTGAACACTAGGTAACCCATCATGAATTGTATCGATACATTGTAGGAATAGGTTTTTTATTTTATTCTGAGTATTGATAGCGAAAACATTTATTTTTATTTCAGAAAATAAAAGTATATTGAAAGGCGTGAGCGGATGTTTCAAGCCGGGAGAATTGACGGCCATCATGGGCCCTTCCGGCGCAGGCAAAACAACGTTGTTAAACATCCTGGCCGGTTACTCGTAAGTGTAAAATTATTAATTAGATACATATTACTGAAGCGTGTTTTTAATTTAAAAAATAAACTTTTTTTGTCGGAATTTTCTGCGGTTATGTTTAACTTTTTTCTTCCATCGTAACCATGTTTGCTGTAAAGCATTCGAAACTTTGGGATCAACAAAGCAAAGTAAAACTGCGATAAAATCCGAAAAATGTTTTTATTTAAAATATCTAATATTCATACAATTCTAAGAAAGTATTAATTTATAAATGTTGTTTTGTTTTTTAAGTAATAAAATAAATATATTTTAATCATTATTTTTGTTTAGTACAAAAGGCGCAAAAGGTATTATAACAGTAAACGGTGTCAGCGCATGTGCGTCGCAGTCGACAGGTCGGGGCGGCGCGAGATATATCCGCCAGCACGATGACCTCCGAGTTCATCTCACCGTCTATGAATCCATGTCTCTTGCGGCTGCGCTTAAACTGGCTGACTTCAACTCGCAAGAACGCAAAGAGAAAGTAAGATTTTGGACGTAGAGAAAGTTGTGTCACTATTACAAAAATTACTATCCTTAGTCTACTTTTCTTATATAACTATGGTAATAGCTATCATTAGAATTTTAATAATATAAAATATATTCTTTGTTCATCAATAACCAGTATTTAAAATTTCATAATCAACTCTTATGTTTTATGTAACTTACCACTTTGACTTACACCTTTACTTTTTTAAATTAAAAAAAACAAAATGATTTATAATTAAAAAAAATCCTATTAAAGAACTTAATATATCTTATTCTATTAAAACTACTAATGCTAATGTTTAATTTAAACAGCATTTAAAGTACTCGTTAATTTTAGGTATTGGAAGTATTAGCACTTTTGGGCCTCAGTGGAACGTCCCGGACACTGTGCAGGGATTTGTCTGGAGGTCAAAAAAGAAGATTGGCTGTAGCTTTAGAGTTACTGTCAGATCCTTCTTTATTATTTCTCGATGAACCAACAACGTAAGTATCTTAAGACTTACTATTTCTAAATTCGCGTATGTTCTACTATAGTTTCCGGGAAGAAAAAGAATCTTTATAAAATTTATTTGTCAAGTTCCACAGAAACTTCGACATTTTTAATGATAGAAAGTATAAAATATCACAAGTTTTTGCACAATGTGGCATTTTGACACACTAATGAAAGATTTAAATTTACTGATTTCGTATGTACATAAGTACTAATATTATTAATGTGAAAGTATTGATTGTTTGTCCTTATTTTACGTTAAAATAGAGTGAAGGATAAGCGTGGTTTTTTGTATGGCGATAGTTGGAGGGCTGGAGAGTGACATAGGCTACTTTTTACCGCGGGAGATGATCTTATTTTCACGAGAAAACACATTATTACACAACCCAAAAAATATTTATGATCAGAATTACTTGAAATTTGATATTAATTTTCTTCTAATACAATTAAATAAATACGTGTTTTAAATTTTTTTGAAATTCATCCTCTAAGAAAGTAAATAAAATAGAAGATTAAAGTTTGTATGAAACCTATCTTTTTAGAGTTTTTTTTTTGTAGTTTTAGCGAGCGAAGCCGCAGGTTCTGCTAGTGCATATATAATTTGCAAACAATATACAGATACATGACCTGTGCTACAATTTTATTATAAATACCGATAAAAATATAAATAATGTTATCCGTTCATTGACAGTTCAAACACCGGTTTTATCATAATCAGAGTGTTGTATCATCTTTTGTTTTTAACCGACTTCCGATTCCAAAAAGGAGGAGGTTCTCAATTCGTCGAATTCTTTTTTTTTATGTAGATATGTTCACCGATTACTGGAAGACGTCTGAACCGATTTGGAATTTTTTTTTTGTTCCAAAGGGTATAACTTCCCAGGTGGTCCCATATAAATTTTATCGAAATCGGTCGAGCGGTTTTTTAAAAAAAATCAACCATAAATTTTTGTTTTAAATAAATTGTTGAATCGAATATGTTATTAAAAATCTTTCTTCTTAGAAATTACCTGCTTATTACGTCTACACTAAAAATGAAAAAATAAAAACTTTTTAACAAAAAATAAAAACCGACTTCCAGGCACTAATATGTAAAAAATAACTAAACGGAGGTTTTCATTTAGAATAGATACCTAATCAGATATTTTCGAAGTCGGTGCCAGCCTACAATATTTTAAGATATGAATATCTAATAGGTAAATATGTATTTTACGTATCGAAATATATTAGATTGGCTTTGCATTGGTGGGAACCAAAAATCTAAATAAATCCGCGAAAAAATCCGAAAAGATAGTTTTATTTAAAAAGAAGTTTAAACTGCACAGGAATATCACAAAGACTTTAACAAGTATTTAAATCCATGCTAATATTAATATTATAAATGTGAAGTGTGTTTGTTTGTCCTTCTTTCACGTCAAAACAGAGAGATGGATTGGCATGATTTTTTGTGTGATGATAGTTCGAGGACCGGAGAGACACATACGCTAGTTTTTACCGCAATAGATTATCTCGTTCCCACGGGAAAACACGTTATACAACCTACAACAACTCATCATACCTACATATATATATATATATATATATATATATATATATATATATATATATATATATATATATATATGTACTAACCGATAAGAAATAAAACATGTTCTGTTTTCACAGCGGCCTCGATTCCTCAGCATCGACGTCTCTCATTGCACTTCTCAGCGGCTTGGCTCGAGGGGGTCGCACTATCATAGCTACGATACATCAACCATCAGCTTTACTTTTCGAGAAGATAGACTCGATCTACTGTTTATCATCTGGTAGCACTTTGTATTCGGGATCCAGAGAACTTCTTCTGCCAGCAATGAGTAGTGCCGGATTAAGATGCCCGCCGTACCACAATCCTGCTGATTTCTGTAAGTAAATTAACTTTAATGTACTTGGTACATGACTTTTTATGTTATATACACACTAATTTTATGAAAATTTTGAAAAAAGCAGGCGCACTCAATATGTGTATGTTTCTTAAAATGTGATGCCTATTATCTACTAAACTAAGGCTACCTTTAAGACAACTTTCTTTCCTTCGCTTATATATATTCCTTTTACTAACGCAGTTATGTCCTTATCTTTTTTACTAAGACATCAATTGTAAAGGTTCCGCCCAACTATTCTTTCTATGAGATTTTGATAGTGGTAGATATGAGTACAATTGTGGCTTTTTACCCAACATGTCAAAACGGTGATATTCTGAAATTTAAAAATACGTTGGGGACTGAAGACTATAATGTATTAGGTACAACTGATATTTCAATAGATTAAGTGACTTAGGAAAATATTACATCAATTACGTCATATCTGCATCTGATTATCGATATAATAAAATACTTAATCAATGATGTTCTCCTAGCCGATTCCGGCTACGGCGGCCAATCTCATTGAGACTAGCCAACTGCGCAGGAGATATTATAGTGCACAAGTGTACGCGCAGACACAAGTGCACTCTCTATTCCTGTCACATCATACTCCGGTGGGAAGACTGCTCGACAAGACCAGTGAGAGTTAAGGCGCAGGACCGACGGCTTTACGTGCTCTCCGAGGCACGGGGGTTAAACACCGCCAACTTCCCAACTCCGGGCTGTTACTGAGACTTACTATACAGAAAGACCCGGGACTCGAACCCAGGACCTCCGGACTTCCGAGTGTGCAGCCGTACATGCTAGCCACTACACCACCGAGACAGTTAAATCAATACTAATATTATAAAGAGGAAATACTAATGCGATTTGAAAAATTCTTTTTGCATTAGATAGCCTATTTATTGAGGGAGGCTATAGGCTTGCTATCTTGCTTTATGTACCGATAACCTACAATTGTATTAGAGTTTCAAATAAAACTATCGTTTCGGATTTTTTCGCGGATTTATTTGGATTTTTGGTTCCTGACGTTTTGAATGCTTTACAGCATTCATGGTCACGTGACACGACGTTAAAAAAATGCGAAAAGATAGTTTTATTTAAAATGACAAATATTCGCGTAAATCTAAGAATTTATTAGAGTTGTAACATTGTACTTGACTCACACAATAATTATCATCATTGTCTTTACTTTTATGGATGACATAATTATTGTTCTCCTTGTACTATCTGATAAGCTATTAAATGTAGGTACATTTTTCATGTCTTATACTACTTATCAGTAGTTGATTTAAGTCCAAAATTGATTAAAAAATTGCTATTAAGCTTGTGACTAATATAATTAAAATTACTATCTTATCATCAAATAATACGATTAAAAATAAAGTACTTGTATAAAAGTTTTTTTTATCTATGTATATAACTAAACTGGCATTTTCTCGCGGCTCCGCCCACGTCGTTTAATTTTGTAGAATTACTCCGCTTTCGTATATATCATCATAGTGTGATGTTAAATTTTACTTTCTTAATAAATGGGCTATAAAATTTAAAAATATTTTTTTAAATCGGACCGTTAAATCAAACAAACTCTTCAGTTTTATATATTAGTATACATAGATATTAGATATACCAAGTTGATATTTTATGAACACTATTGGCAATCGAATATTATTATACACTAGCTACTGTCCGTAGCCTAAAGTTAAATCCTTCCTAGACAAAGAAGATCCGTCCTAAATATATATATGTTCCTGTAAATCTTAGGTTAAACGAGTAAATCTTAGGATTTGCCAACTCATGTTAGTAACATATAGACTTTAAAACAAATAATAATTCAAATCTGAGTAAACAAAATTAAACAGTTTCTTGAACTTTATAATATTACAAAACTGCGGATACTCCGCATCTTCATCCGCATTCAAATTTCCGATATAAGCATCAGTTTTATAATATTATATGGAAATCTGCCCGCTTTGTGATTAGGTAGTAGCATGATGATATAGCCTATATTAAAGCCTTCCTCAATAAACTGCCTATCTAATTCAAAAAGAATTTTTCATATCGGATTAGTAGTTCCTGAGATCACGCGTTCAAACAACCAAACAAACAAACAAACAAACAAACAAAAAAAAACAAAATCTGCCTCTTTATAATATTAATATAATTTTTTAGATATATGTAGATATGTTTTTATAGCTTTAAGGGTCGTTTGCCATTTATAAATATCTTTGTCCATGATTGAACTAAATGTCTTTGGCACTTGACCCATTACATTGGTACAATATCTTTATCTATCTTTATCTCCTAGACTCAATCACATGCCTATCATAATTATTGTCTCGTGTTGTGACAACAGCGACACAGCGAATGCCTTTTGTTATTTTGTTCGAAGTAAACTTTTCAAAATATGTAATTCAAATCCTTAAAATCATTAAACTTTAATCAAAGTCACTTTTGAAAAATAAATACCATAAATATGCCAGGATGTATACTTTTCAAGTGATGAATGCTTATTTAGTAAAATCTACTAATAAAATTATAAAATTTTTATTATCAGTTCGTAAACATTGAAAATTAAGAGATTTCATTAGTTATCAGTTGTCACTTGTCACCTATTAATCGAATGTATCGATAGTAAATATGTAGTTCACGACTAATATAATATATAATACAAGGTACTTCCTCCTATATTGGAGGATACATTCGTAAAGTTTGCTATTAAATGATTAACAATCACTGTTTCCTCCTTTGTTCCCTTTGTAAGGTAAAATGAGATAAATCAATACCAAAAGATTGTTGACCGTTTATTGTTCGTATGTTTATTTCATTCACCTTATATTTTCACATGTTCAGAAGAATTATTCTGAATATATACAACATATTAAGACATGTTTTATTAAAAATTCTGTAGTTCCACAAATTTAACGGTTGCAAAGATGAACAAACTAAATAAAACTATTTTTTTTTTTGGTTTTTTAGCTGATTTAATTTTATTTTTAGTTCTCGACGATTCGAATGCTTTACAGCAACCATAATCACATAGAGACTATGGTTTTAGATGCCTTAAAGGTCAATATATAGTTGTTACAAACAGCACTTGCTTATAAAATTACAAAATGATTTCAATTGTGGTTTTAAACCAAAGTACCTTACAATATTTGTTAATTTTAATTTTAAGCCATTATTATGATTTTGATAAGTTTTACAATGGAATATAGGAATATTATTTATTTATTTTGTAGCTACTACTGCTATAAATATTAAAATTTTAAAAACTTTTTTCATTAGTAATCTTATTTAGTGTTGCTATTATTATATTTATAAACATATAGAAAAAATTAAAAATATGAATTATTTGAGTACTATTATTATTCTATATGTTTTTTTTAATTAAGAATATTAATTTTAATTTAATTTGCTATTATTCAAAAACAAAATATTAAGCAACACATAAATGTAGCAAAAGAGTAAATTGGCGCAAAAATCCGACAAGATAGTTTTATTTAAAATGTCATATATTCCCGTAAATCTAAGAAAGTATTATATAAACAGACTAAATTCAGAAATAGACTGGACTAACGTACTTTTTTGGCCTGTCCATATAAGTCCTGAATGTGGTTTGATATCTATACGAAGGAAACTTTGTTATGGCTATATAGATATTCTTCCTTATTGTGATAAGGTACACAAAATATCAATATGGCAACTAGATTTTCTTTAGAATCAAAGCATGATAGTATGCGACATTAATTTTCAACTAGTATGGCATTTTCCATTAACATTTAACATATTATAAAGATAACAATGAATAGATAATAGAATATCCGTTACCCTCTAACCTACCTGACAGAAACGTTTTACGTCATCGTTTTCCAAATAGTTAAAGCTGAACTATTGTAAAAAAAACAGAAATATCATCATTGCTTAGAGGAACGCCTACTCTTGTGACGTAATTGGCAAAGGTTTCACTTTAAAGTAATGCAAATATTTGTACAGCACTTCTTTAATGTTCTCATTTTGACACGTGTATTTGAATGTTACTCTTTGAGCAATACATAAATTTAATAATTATAAAATAAGACGAAGGCGAAGAAAATCCGAAACTCTAAGATTTCAGATTTACTCTGTCTACAGAAGTTTTTCATGTCCAGTTATTCGTATCCTGCCATTAAAAAAACTACTGTTTCGTTTGTCTAACAGCTGATAGTAATAATAATAATAATAACACAATTATATCTTAAACAGGCACTCACCACACCACACGCTACATTTACTTGGCTTTGGCCCGTAAGGTAGTTAAAACCAGCCAAAAGCTGAGAAAAAGAACATATCCGATAATCATAATAATAATAAATATTAGCACATTAGAGAATTATTAGTCCGATTGGTTTGCAATTCAGAGATGGGGACCTCAGGCCCTCGACCCATGGGTTTACATGCTCTCCAAAGCACAGTGATATACCATTTCCCTAGACAAAATCATAAACCAACGTATTTAAATACGTAAAGGATATATGTACGTTGAATAAATGTTATGGTTTGTTTTTTATACAAATTGTGTTAAGGCTATTTACCAATAATGTAGTGCTAAACACCGAGTAAGCAGTAACAAAGACACATGCCCAATGTATTTATTTCGTTGTTTATACCGTTACCACTAAGGACGCTATGAAGAAATAGGTAAATTCGTTAAAACACCTTGGTTTCTATAAGGTTAAAGGTTGAAAATCTATTTTAAATGAATGGAGTGCACTTGTGCAGTATATAATATTTACTTCACAAATGGCGCATTTGAAGGATTTTATTTTTATTTTTTTATTTTTTATATAAATTATCATCATGTGAAATGATCAAGTTAACAATCTATCCATATCTATCTATATATAGTATGAAAATGAAAAAATGATGTGCCCATTATAGTATTACATACGTTCTAGATAAAGTTTTGATTTTGGAGATTAAAATTTTATAGATAGTTTAAATTCCTATGTATATGAAGAATGCAAAATATACAAGAAAATTCACCTTCTTGCTCTCTCTATTTAGTTTCTCTCGTTTAATACACAAGACGCTAAAGAATATTATGTCATGTCTAAGAAAAAAATATGTGAATTGATCCTTACGATATCAAATACATAAATAAAGTGAAAAAAAATAATTCATCAAATAAATCGTTTATTTGTTAAACAATTGATAGTAATATTTTATATTTAAGAAATAAATACTCTAAGTACGCTGCTTTGTCATACTTAACTATTTTGCTTTTTGTTGACATTTCTCAATCAAGCAAACAAGATTTTTTATTACTAGCACTTTAACTAACCTAATAGCAAGAAACTCTTGTGGTTTTATTTACAAAAAATGGTAAATTAAATTTGGACAATTTTATAAGGTACCTATTTGTTAAACGCAATTCACCTCGGTACTCGTTAGGCCTCTCTGTCGCGAGTCGTCTAAAAGTCTACAGTGCGGACTGCGGAATAAGACGCCGCGCCGCACTGAACGGTTCTATCCGATATTTCTCCACAAACGTATTTGAACATAATATACTGATAGAAATTTCTCTGTCTTTTGTTATAAGTATAGCGTTATATATTCGACTCTTGAAGAGTCGAATTACGGATGAATAAAACAACAGTGATAGTCATACAATTTTATAATTTTAATGATATGTTATACATATTTGTAATCGTAAATTAATAAAAATAATTTTAATTGTATAATAATTTGTTAGGACATTAACACACAGCACCACCATCAGTGTTATGGATACCAGATATATTTAATAATATATAATATGTTTGGACATTAACACACAGCACCATCTAGTTCCATGGTAAGCTACGAGGCTTGTGTTATGGAAACTAGATAGTTGATACACTACATATATATAACTTTAAATACATACATATTATAAATATAAACACCCATGACTGGAGTACAAACATTCGTGCTCGTCACACAAATGAATGCCCCCAGCGGGATTCGAACCCGCAACCGCTGGCACAGCAAGTAGAGTTACTACATACTAAGCCACACGTGTCGTCAAGTTAGTAGTGTAGTTGATACACTACCATATATAACTTTAGATACATACATATTATAAATATAAATACTTTACTTGTATCTGACAAGACTATAGTACAAATATTCGTGATCACTGCTCGTCACACAAATGAATGCCCCCAGCGGGACTCGAACCCGCGACTGCTGGCTCAGCAAGTAGGGTCCATTACAAACTGAGCCAAACGTGTCGTCAACTACAACAAGAACTCAAACAATAACTAGTATATAATATCAATTGTAATCATTTTAGACCAGAGTCACTTTTCGTTAAACATTAAAATATTGTATATTGGCCATTTAAAATTATCGAAATACTTTTAATTTTTCAAATATAGCATATATTCTTTATTTGGTTTTTTGGTTTAGCTGCCAACTATAAAAGCGAGCATACTTAAACGCGGAGACACGCAACTAAGCATATGTAGTATACGAAATCATCACCTAGTCGCGGTTAAAAATATGTAATGACGTTAAATCTGAAGTACCTACGTAGTAAGCTTTTGGTCGCTGTGACGTGCTCGCAGTCGCTTAGTAGGCATATTTATGGGGACTATATTCCTGTCCCATTAAATTCGCAGACAAAAGATCTTTTTATTTGTTCATTTATAAAATCTTAAGATTAACTAACAGCGCATATTTAGCGCTATATTTAGGTCAAATTCGAGGTGACAGCCTTGACTCCAGGAGCTTAATCAGTGTTATTGCATTATTATAATAATATTTTTATAAAAGAACATCTTATTATAGTAAGTAAATGACTGCCTCAATTTTATTATTATTTAGTTAAGTAATTGCACTTACTGCCACATAAAACTTATGTTTGTTGTATAGATAAGGGTTTGGTGATTCAATAAATTAATTATTATAAATACAAGTACAATATTGTTTCGTCTTAATTTTTCTTACTTAATTTTGTATTATTTAATACTGGTTTCTTAATTATATTAAAAATCATGTCTTATCTATAGGTACATATAATAAAATTGTAACTAAGCCGAATCTGTACATTAGATATTTTTTTGGATATCTCATTGAAATAAACTTATTATCGATACAGAGGCCGAATCTATAGTTTTTAGAATTTTTGTCTGTCTGTCTGTTACCGCATCACAGAAAAACCATTGGAGGGATTTTGATGAAATTTGGTATGGTGATAGCTGGTCATCTGGGTCAAAATATAGAATACTTTTTATCGCGGGAAAATATCTAATTTCTGAGAAAAAATACAAAAACTGCAATGTAAGAGTATACTAATATGTAAAACCTAAGAATTTGGTTTTTGGTCATCTGAACGCGGGCGGAGCCGCGGGCAATGCTAGTCTTTAATAAAGATGTATTTGACGAAATTATGGTGAGCTAACGTAACGACTTATCCTCGCTTCGCTCGGGTGCGATATAAATAGCAGTGGTGAAGGGTCCATACAAGACGTCTTACCTTAAAATTATTTTGCTATAATTTTACGTACATTAAATTTTTTAAATCTATAAATATTCTTTTTTTATATTTACACCTGGCTACAAGGAGATTGCGGTCAAGTGCGCAAGGGCAGCTATCTCTTTTCAAGATCTACACATATTTTTCTATGAAGTGGAGTATAATTCATTCAAATAACAAATGCATCGTTTTTGTTCCAAAAAGTCAATTATCATTTATTTAATTAAACATACTAGCGGGCACATTTTAATAGGCACCCCGGTCAAAACTCATTGTCCCTTTTACTATTGTTTATATAAAAAAATGATTTTGATTAAATACGCTATAAACGTAGCAGTCATGCAGCGGGATCTTAGATCATATTGAAAATGTCAAACATACGCGTAAATCTAAGAATTTATAACACATACGTATGTAGACACGTCGGCCGAATTAATCATAAGTTATGCTATAGTTAATAACATTTTTAACCTATTAGCCTTATCTTATGCAACTAGGTTTTATAATCAAGATTTTATAATCTATCGCAAATAGCATAACAAGTTTTTTAAATATAGTATTTTAATATCTATGATGATGTTCTCCTAGCCGATTCCGGCTACGGCGGCCAATCTCATTGAGATTAGCCAACTGCGCAGGAGATATTATAGTGCTCAAGTGTACGCGCAGACACAAGTGCACTCTCTATTCCTATCACTCTCATACTCCGGTCTGACGACCAAATACATATAACTATCTATACATATATTATAATTAGGCAAAGACAAAACAATTCAGTAACTCTTCCTCCTCTGTTTCTTAACCTATTTTATTTTATTAAGTAGCTATTAACGAGCTTTTTTAGTGTTATCTATAAAAAAAATTGAAAACAGTTGGTTTTTTTTTATAAAAAAATCATGATTATGGACCAATTTTGACCACCAGGCGAACACCAGTATGTTTAATTAATCAAAGATATTACCTTCTTCTTTTCTCCCTGCCCATTTAACAATGACTTGGGGTCGGCGCAGTACATCTTCTGTACTGCTGATAGGACTTGGCAACAGTTTTACGACCGGCCGCCTGCCTGACGTCAACCCTCCTTGGGAATGCTATTGTCTCTCTTTGTCTGAATGGTGTCGCGAAAGTCTTGTAATATGCACTTTCGATTTTTTGTCTTTTAAAACATTTTTTTATACTATTACTTAAATTTTTAATATTATATTCGGATATTTTAAAATAAATTTTGTTTTGACGTTGTAAATTTTTTTCTAAATATATCTAACCTACAATTATGTAAAATATTATATATAAAGTTGTAAAGAATATAAAATTCTTTTCTAGTAATGGAAGTAGCATCAGGTGAACACGACATTGATTTGTCGAAAGCCGCCAACATCATGCTTCAGTACAAAGCAGAATCTACATCCAGTGCGTGGGAAGATGTGCCAGTTATATCATCGTTCTCAAATACCTTAAGTGAGTTATAGATTCTTCAATATATTACGTTGATATCTTATAGTATAGATTGGATAAAATTTTGACTTATTGCGGTGGGGATGATAAAGATTAATTTAGAAAAAATGCATAAATAGGAAAATTTAGATTTTTTTACAAACATGTTTAACATATGTAAACATAAATATTTTCCTTGACACTTTCAGGCGTGGACATAGAAATGCAAGATAAACAATTAAGAAGTAATGCAAAACACCAGAAAAAGTTCTCTAAAAACATATACAGACCGTCGGGATATCTGCGACAAACATGGATACTTCTTTATAGAAATTATCTGATGACAACGAGAAATTACGTAAGTTTAAAATTATCAACTAACGAGCATTGCCCGCGTATAAGTATACTCTTATATTGCAGTATTTGTATATTTTCTCAGAAATGAGACATTTTCCCGCGGTATAAAGTATCCTATATGTTGACCCGGATAACCAGCTATCATCATACCAAATTTCATCAAAATCCGTCCAGCTCCAGTGGTTTTTCCGTGATGCGGTAATAAACAGACAGATGAAAATTCTAAAAACTATAGATTCGGCCTATAGAGGGTATCGATAATAATCTCTATTTCAATAAGATTTTCAAAAAAATATTTATAGTACAGATTCGGCTCAGTTAGAATTTTATAATATGTATAGATTTAAATAATATACCTACATGTATAATTCGTAATCGTAGAGATTCTTTTTATATGTTTTTCTATTTTCCGGTCCCATATAATATATCCCACACAATTGTGGCACGCAATGGATAGGCGATCCATTACCAAATTATTTTATAAGCTATCCTATACAATTATACACATACGAGAATATAACTACCGATACTAATATTGGTAAACTGATAGGATCTTTTGCTTTTTTATTTATTTAAACGGGTTATCTCTAGAACTATCAGTCACATGAAAAAAAAAATAGCTTATAGGCGATAGCCTATAGAGGAAGGCTATCTAACATCATGCCGTGATACTTTCTCAGATTTACGCGAATATTTGACATTTTCAATGACACTATCGAATTTTGTGGCAGTTTTATTTTATACTGGTTTTTGCCCGCGGTATCACTCTTGTGATAAGAGGGGCGGGGTTGAAAGGTAGCCTATGTTCCCGGATGCAATCTTCTCTTACTATCTTACTCTCTCTATACGTTCTTACCAAAATCTGCCTATTCAGCTGCTTAAGCGTGAAAAGGTGTTACTATCACATTTATAATATTGAAGTATGAAGTTTTGTTTCCGACGTTTCAAATGCTTTACAGCTTTATTATGTGGTTTCACATTTGATGACGGCCTAAGACATTTTGTAAACATATCATACGTTGTTTATACAACATCGTCTTTTAAAACGTAAGCTACCGTGTTTTAAATGAGATGCCCGCGTTGAGATACAAGTGCTGTATATTTTCTCCCCGTTTTATAAAAATTACTAAAAGAATATTAGATAATGCAAAAGTAATCTTTTGATTGTGTAAGTCACTTGTTTTCTTTAACCGACCTAAAAAAGAAAAATGTTCTCAATTTATTCTTTTTTTTTTGATACCTTCGCAATCGTCAATCAATTTCTCAAATCAATATCAATTTTCAAACATTATTCTTTAATTCATGAATAGCTTATACCTCAAGGATAATCCCTTATAAATGTCATTTAATTTTTGTTTTGCATTATTTTTTACCATATAGAGTTAAATGAAAATGTCGTCATAAAAGCATAATAATATGACAATTAATGGAATGGATAGTAATATTTGAGGAAATTCATTAAAAAAATCATATTTATCTAGTTAATATTGGTTTAAGCTCGTTTGGGAACCGGATTTGTGATCTTTTGTGTTTCCCAATAACTAGAATGATTCACTTTGGTTTTTTACTATAATATTTACTGACAAACAGATGTGATATTATAACATTATCTAACCGGTGACTAGTAAGTAATTCTTTGTCCAACCAATCAATATATCAATTTTGCTGTATGTTTTTATTAGCGGCTCACCCTCGCTTCGCTCGGGTTCGTCTATAAGAAAACAAAAACAAACCTATCCCACGGAAACCGTACATTTTTCCGGGATGAAAAATAGCCTATGTGTCATTCCAAACTATAGTCTATCTGTGTGCTAAATTTCATCCAGATCTGGTTAGCCGTTCTGGCGTAAAAGAGTAACAAACATCCATACATGTATACTCACAAACTTTCATATTTATAATATCAGTATAGATATTCAGCTATAACAAAAAGTTTAAAGGTTACACTAACCTATACGACCCTCCGTGGAAACAACGCCATGGTTGTTGTGGTCTGCCTGAGCAGAGTAAGCGATCCTGTGACGCCCCCTTATGACGGGGGAGGTTCTGTTGGGGTCCTATACGACCTTAAGTCAAGAAATCTTCACTAAATACTTATGAAAAAAATACGTACATGATGGCATATTGAAATTAAATTTCTTTTGAAATAATTTGGCATTTTGAAATTGAATAATTGAATTTTGAATCTGAAATACATAAGTTTTTTTTAATGTCAATATGTTGCCCGTGACTTTATCCAGCTATGTATCTCCATTCACACTCGAAGCCGTAATAACATGTAGAAGTAATAAATAAATTTTATAACAAATTTAATCATTTATAATATTATTATGATTCAACTACATTTAAATTTATCAAATAAAAAATCTTTTTCAGTCACTATTCATGTATCGCGTTGCTGCACATGTAATCATCGCGTTGATTTTCGGATACCTTTACCTGGGCGTTGGTGGGGAAGCCAGCAGCGTGCTGGGAAACTATGTATATCTATATGGATCGATGCTCCTCGTTGTGTACACTGGAAAAATGTCTGTCACGCTATCCTGTAAGTACATAAATAAATTTCAAATGAAAATTGTTCATTTTTTCTAATAAAAACGCGTTAATTAAGAAAAAGGAAAAGCCTCCGCCAAATAGCTTATAATTATTCATTTATACAAAAATCTTTGTCTAGTCCTAAGTACTGGCACAAATTCACCCTATTTTTGTTGTAGTTTTTTATATTACGTCGTGTCACTTTCTTGGTACCAAAAGTATGTTTTCTTGCGGAAACTACTAACAAAATTCCTAAAAAACCAAAACGATTGACTTGATTCAAAATGTCTATAATATTATGATAAAAGTTATATAGAATAAGTGTTTAATAAAAAGTCCTTCATCCATAAACGCTTTTAAACCCACATACATACATACATACATACATACATACATACATAAAAAAAGAGCGTCGACATAATAATTTAACTTAGAAATTAGAGGCCTCAGATAATAAGTAAACTAAAATAATACATCAGTCGGAAGACAAAATGGCCTTCCAGCCATTGATATCTAGAAATTTCGCATCGTTATCATATTATGTTAATGCTTTTTAATTTATTATTTGAATAAACAACTTAATTATTCTTAATAAATTAATATTTTTGCATTAATGTCATCAATATCAAAACTAACCTAAATAAAACTAGCGAACTAGCTGAAATTTGATAGGTGTATTATGTAACCACTAAATATAATATAATAAATGTCTTTTATTATTTTAACTACAATAATAAGTAGTTAAAATTATAAGTCGATTAACGTTCATTTTCTTTTTCAGTTCCACTGGAGATGGATATATTGAAAGGCGAATATTTTAATCGATGGTACAATTTAGGTCCATATATCTTTTCGATTCTAGCTGTAGAGTTACCATTTCAGGTAAATCTTTTTTTTTCATAAGTATTATCTGTATATTTTAGTGTATCTTGTTTTTTTTAAACAAATCCTGTCAGATAACACCTTAATCTTTCCACGAGGAAACGATAAACACTTTATAAGACTGAAAAACTTTGTATCCAAATAATTTGCGCAATGACGACAATACACATAACAGTAAATATGATGTTAAAATTTCATCAGGCGCACATATTGAAAATACAATTTCTTTAATATAAAATTTTATCCTATATTCATATCGTGTCTAAACGGTATTTTTTAATACTATCATTATATCATAGCACTTATATCATATGCAACGTAGTGCTTATCGAACCCGTGACCGCTATTTGAAAAGAAAATATGCCATAACCCATGCAAACCGAGAAGTCACACCGTTTCATTAATTCATCTCTTCCAATTTAAGTAAATCAAATACTAGCGAATTACCTTGGCTTCACTCGGACGTCTCTCTTGGTGCCTAACAATCATAATCTACCTGTGCACTTTTCATCCAAATCCGTCCAGCTGTTTTAGCGTGTAGCGTATCGTACAAACATACACACACATACAAACATTCGCCTTTTAATAGTAGTTTAATTAATTACTTATACTGTTTTAGATGATATCATGCGTTTCATACGTAGTGTTGTCGTACTGGCTAACTGATAACCCCCTAGAGCCGACCCGCGCCACATTGTTCCTCGCCACGATAGTCGCAACATCCCTCTGCGCCCAAGCCTGGGGGTACTTCATTGGATCGACCACGCCAACCAGGGTATAAATCTAAATTGTCACCATATACTTTAAAATTTAACTAATCCATTAATTTTAATCTAAAAATCCATATAATTCTCTCATATAAGGCTATTATTTATTTGATAACAACACTCATAATAAAACTTTTTTGTTAATCATTTATATTTCATAACAATTTATTTTGTATATTTTTGTATAAATTAACTTTATATCATTTTCAGATCGCAGTCTTTATAGGCCCAGTTTTAGCGTGTCTGTTCTCCGTATTTGGTTTTTGTCTGGCTTTACGAGATACGCCGTACGCCTTCAAATGGCTGCACCATATATCATACTTCAGAGCGGGCTTCCATGTTGCTGTTCACTCTATATATGGATTCAATAGAACGAAAATGCACTGTGATAAAGGTACGTAATTATGTAATCACAAAAGTATTTACTTCAATAACAAATATTAATTATTGTTTACTGAGTCACGATAATGTTACATACAGTATTCCATCTTCATACAAACGGTCGAAAATCGAGTTATATGTATAACAACTACGCGCCGCGAGTTCGGTATACACTAGGCAGACAACCGTCCGGGGCTGCCAGATCGTATAATTGGATACGAAAATTGTATAAGATGGTTATGTTATGTAACTTTTATAATTGTATACAAAAATAAACATTTTATTCCTCCCGTAACTTCGCTAATGTCAAACAAAAAAAGTATCATAAAGTGACATCGTATGTTTGAAAAATCAAAATTAATTAAATAAATTAAAATTCAAAATTATAGTATTCTTAATTAAACTTTTTATATAATTGCGGGTTTTTATACTATTAAATTGAACAATAAAGCTTTACGTACGTCTCAGTCGAGGCGCTATTTTTTTGAGAATGTTTTTTTTTTTAAACACTTTATTGCACACAAAAATAAAAATGATAAATACAAAAAAAAATACATTTAAAGAAATGTGCAAAGGCGGCCTTATCACTAAAAGTGATCTCTTACAGGCAACCGCTAGAAGTAGGATACAAAAGTTAACAGAAAGCGTTTTCGTTGCATAAAGTGTACTCAATAGACGTATTACATATTATAAACATACATAAAAAAATACATATATAAAATACTATTTATACAATAGATATTTATTGTTTAAATACTTAAACATACATATACATAATAATATAATAAAATAATAATAAACATACATAATATACACAATAATATAATACATGCAACTATAATGACAGCTTAGTTGTAAAGCGACAAATAATGTGTTTTGAGACGCTTTTTAAAAATGCTTATTGACTTGGACTGTCTTATTTCATTTGGAAGCTCGTTCCAGAGCTTCACCGTCTTAATAGTGAAAGATTCACTATAGGATTTGGAATGGACTAATGGGATTTCTAGTAATCTTTCACTGCGAGAGCGAAGCTCTAGAGCGAGCTGGGAACTTGCCCCTAGGAACTTAAAGTGTTCTTTGAGGTAGGTGGGAGTGTGAGGATGGTAGAGGGTTGTGTATAATAGAGAAAGCGCGTGTAAATTACGTCTATTGTGAACTGTTAGCCATCTCAACTGTGTCCGATATTGCGTAATGTGGTCATACTTCCTAAGTCCAAAAATATATCTTATAATAAGATTCTGGAGACGCTCAAGCTTATTGAGTAATTGCTGAGATAAATCTAGGTAGCAGGAGTCAGCATAGTCGAGTATCGGCAATAAAAGGGAGTTGGCTAATAATATTTTGGTTTTGACCGGCAATAGGTTTTTCCACCTTCTCAAGGTGCCAATAGCAAGAAATATCCTACGGCTAAGTTGGGCAACTTGAGGTGTCCAGGAGAAAGTGCTGTCCATTATGATCCCTAGATTTTTAACACTACTGCTGTATTCTAAATGGACATTATTAAATGAAATGGGAGGGAGGAGAGGAAAATGTATTTTAGAAAGTTGTTTAGAATTGCCAAAGACTGCTACTTGAGACTTGCTCGGATTAACACACAAACCAAATGACTTACACCAGTTACTAATAATTTCGAGGTTAAAATTAATATTTCCAATAGCCTTGGCAATGTCATTTACATTTGTAGTCGCATAAATTTGCAAGTCATCTGCATAAAGATGATAGGACGTAGTGAGGTGCTTAGTGAGAGTGTTAATGAAAATGGAGAAGAGTAGAGGAGAAAGAACTCCGCCTGAGGGACTCCAGCATTAATACGAGAGCAAGAAGTCTGCTTGCCATCTAGTCTAATGTATTGTTGGCGGTTATTTAGGTAGGAGTAAAACCATTCAGTAGCGTGTGAGGAAATATTTATGGACTTGAGAATGGCAAGTAGGATGTCAAAATCTACTGTGTTAAATGCATTAGAGAAATCTAACAGGGCCAGGATGGTAATCTGCTGATTGTCAAATCCGCGTTGAATATCATCACAGACCTTATTAAGTGCAGTCACCGTGCTGTGCCCAGGTCGAAAGCCGGACTGGAAAGGAGATAAGATGTTATTATTATTTAAGTGTAGATATAGTTGCTGATGGACTATGCGTTCAAGGACTTTAGATAAGAAAGGAAGTATGGAAATTGGTCGGTACTGTGAAAATGATGTAGGATTAGATGTTTTTGGTATAGGGATCACTATTGCAAGTTGCCAGACGTCAGGGAATTCATTGGAGGTAAGGGAATGATTAAAGATATGACACAGTATAGGAAGAACAGTGTTAAGACTTAATAATATCATTTTTCTACTTATATTATCACTACCAACAGCATCAGATTTGATGGCTATCACATGGTTTTTAATTTCTGCGGGCGTAACATTTGCGAAGTGGAAGGAAGTAATGGAAGGGTCGTGATGATGTGTTAAGGATTGAAGGGTACTCGATTTAGTGCTGCTGTGTAACGCATTAATAGTTGTAAAATGTTTATTTAATGAGTCTAAATCGGTACAGTTGTTTAAGAGTGATGAATGGTTGTCACGCCTACGTCCAAGTCCCATAGCATCCAAGAATTTCCATGTGTGGGCGGGATTATTGCTTTCAACTGATGAATAAATATATGCTCGCCTGGCATCTCTGCAAGTCTTATTACATCGATTCCGCAGTATTTTGTACCTTCTTAGGTTTTTATCAGTAGGATTTAATTTGTATTTAGACTTAGCAGAGTTACGCTTTGCCATGAGCAACTTTATATCATGCGTTAGCCACGGTGCTGGGAGATGTTTGAGTTTTATTGGTCGGAGTGGTGCATGAATGTCAAACAGTTCAGTGATAATTGAGTTAAAAATGGTGATCTTATCATTTATAGTTGAAGCATTAAATATACATTCCCAGTCAATATTATTAAGATCCTGCATAAATTTATCATGGTTAAAGTTATTAAAGCACCTTCGCATCACTACTGTAGGCTTGAATCTAGGTGGTCGGATTTTATAGGACAAGTAAATGAGGTCATGATAAGAGAATGCCTCCGCAGATATTTGACCATAAGTGGCTACGCGTTCAGTTGACGAAACCATCATAAGATCTAAAAGGGATGGTGAACAATTAGGAAACAGGTGGGTAGCATTCGTGGAGAGTAAGTTCAGGTTTGAGCTGTCGACAATAGCTTTAAGACGATTTGTGCGCGAGTCGTTTTTAATTAAACAAGTGTTAAAATCACCCATAATGATGGTGTGATCTACGCTTGGAACATGTTTTTCCAAGAGTTCATCAAAAGACTCAAAATAATTGATATGTAAGTTAGGACTATAAAACACACCAAGAAGGACCTTGACGGTGCCAAATAAAACTTCTATAAGAATATGCTCAGCAGAATTCGAGAAAACAGATGGTGATTTATCTAGTATAGAAAAAGGAATGTGACTACGGAGGTATATAGCTACCCCGCCTCCCCCCTTCTCAGTTCTGTCATTCCGTATTAGATGAAAACCAGGCAAAGCGTACGCAATTGAGGGTAAACAGGGCTTCAGAAAGGTTTCGGATACTAACACCGCATGGATATTCTTTACGTCAAAAGAATCTAATAAGTCAGGGTAGTGAGCGGGTATACTTTGCGCGTTCAAATGAATGACGTTAAAATTTTTTGAAAAATCGCTAAAAGTGTTCTCTAGAGAAGTGTTAAGCGGCATGGAAATGCTGTGAAAACTGCCGTCGGATGATGTGGAATCGCATTGGTAAAATAAATCACTATGCGAACTGCTACTACTTATACTGTCATTGCAACTCATTTTTTTTATAAATAAATAAATAAGTTAGTTAAATTCAATATATAATATAATTATGTTAAATAATATGTAATGTAACTAAAATAAGTAATTTAAATATAATAAGTAATATACCTAATTTTAATTAATAATAATAATAAAAATATTAGTCTTTAAAATATATAAGATAATAATATTATAATATAATAATTAATTTACGCTTAATTAACCTTCCAGCAGCACATTTTAACAATAACAAGAGTTATAATTACTAAAGTATAAATCGTAAAACGAAACAAAACTGTATGAGTACAATGTCAACTGTCAAATGTCACCTTAATTCTGATGTTTGTTTATCATAAAAATGTGACATTGGTTGTATACTAAATACTGTGGGTGATTTATCCCAAAATAGAAAAGACGTTGAGAAATTATAATTAAAATACCTACTAGCAACATACAGTAACAAAGGAAAGAGTAGAAACATTAACTAGAATAACGATAAAGGATTATACAACATAATAATGGAAGTTATGTTACTTTTTGATGATTCTTTTAGCACGGGTGATCTGCTTTGCCTTGTTTTCCACCATGGACCCCACACAAGAGGCAGGGGCTGCTCGACCTTGAGCTTCAGGAACGGCGATAATTTTGTTGAGCTCAGCACACGATACTATACTATGGCGCTTACCGTCTGGGCCAGTGACAATCACAAATCCGTCTTTGGTCCAGCACTTAGATATTCCGAGGCGTTGCCTTGCAGCCATGAAAGTTTCGTGTCTGGATTTGGTTAAAAACTCTGGATTTGGGTAAAAAATTTTTAATTAAATCTACTAATAATATTTTTTAAATAAAAAATATAATATTTGAAATCACAAAACTAGAAAGAAACTCAAGTAGGTAGATGAAATGAAAATACTGGCCGACGGGCAGCCCCAGAATTATTTCAAGGACAGGGCCGAGTTACAATACTGTATGTATAACATCACCGTGACTGAGTTTTCGTGTCGAGCTATGATCCCATTGGACTTAGAGGGCGGAAAGGAATAGACAGTGCACTCGCATATGCGCGTACTCTTGTGCGCTATAATATCCACTGCGCAGTTGGCTCGTCTCAGTGAGATTGGCCATCGTGGCAGATATCGATCAGGAGGACATCATTTATACTGTATTACTGTACTTTACACACCCTACTCTTTAAAAATGTAAACCATGTTTAAAAATATATATTAAATAAAATAAAAAATAAGAAGAAAGGGTAGCTAAATAAAAGAAAGTCATTAATAAAACCACTAACTGTATAATTATTAGTAACTAGCGACTCACCCTAGCTTCGCTCGGGAGCATCCCTTGGTACTTTTTAACTTTTTTGAGAGGAACCCTAATTCTTTTTCTAAGATAAAATTAACCTAAATTACTCCTTATAGCATCAACTATCTGCCAGTAAAAGTCGCGTCAAAATCAGTCCAGCGGTTAAGAAGAGTAACCGGAACAAACAGACAGACACACGGACAAAAATAATTGATTTTTTTTTCTTTATTATTAACCTACCGTATAGACTTTCATATGTATTTTGTAAAAAGTTGTTATTTTGACATTACAAAGAGACACTTCAATTTTATTTATTTGCATAAATAATATTATACAATAATAACTAAAAACTTTATAAATAGTGTACTGTAGTCACAGGTTCAATTTCCACTTGGCCCCAATTCAATCAGACGGACGAACTTGAGTATTATCACCTCATTAAAATATTGTTTAAAAACAGGAAAGACTTTAAATGTTATATATGTGTAAAGCATTATAAATACTTTATTCTGGTTATCTATAGGTACATATAATAAAATTGTAACTGAGCCGAATCTGTACATTAAATATTTTTTGGAAAATCTTATTGAAATAAACATTATTATCGATACAGAGGCCGAATCTATAGTTTTTAGAATTTCTGTCTGTCTATCTGTCTGTTACCGCATCACAGAAAAACCACTAGAGGGATTTTGATTGAATTTTGTATGGTGATAGCTGGTTATCCAGGTCAACATATAGGATACTTTTTACCGCGGGAGAATGTTTTATTTCTGAGAAAAAATACAAAAACTGCATTGTATGAGTATACTCATATGTAAAACCTAAGAATTTGATTTTTAGTCATCTGAACGCAGGTGGAGTCGCGGACAATGCTAGTTTCCTTATAAATAGTTATTTTACTTAACTTATTTTGAATTTTTGAAATTTTTTTTTTCAGAATATTGTCACTACATCACACCAAGTAAATTCCTTGTTGAAATGGATATGGCAACCATAGATGTCGGCGTCAACATGGCTATAGTATTGAGTACCACTGTTCTCATGCACGTACTTACTTGCTCCACACTTTGGTACAGACTTAATAAAAGATAAATTAGAATGTAAATTTTTAATACGACTGAAGAGTATTTATCTGTTTAATTTATAACATTGTGATAAATAGTAATCGATTGTATGGTCGAAATACCACCAAGAAAGGTCGAAAGACACCAGAATATAAAATTTTTGTATCCCATTTACATTAAAATATGCCTTAACAGCTAAAACCAATCAAACAAAATTTATACCATACGAGCGTGCTTTTGCTTGCTTTTCCACTGTAACTTTTTTGTGCAAGTCTCAAGACTTTTAGTTGCACATAATCTGATCTTTACTTAGTTTATAAGTTATAAAATACCTCAAAGATTGCCTTAGTTCTATTTGGTGTATGGAATATATTTATTTAAGTTAATTCAATTAAAAGAATTTATTTGTCTATTTATTTAGTATATAAAGCAAACATTTTATTTAATAATCTATACATATAATAAAATTGTAACTAAGCCGAATCTGTACATTGAATATTTATTGAAAAATCTTATTGAAATAAATATTATTGTTGATACAGAGGCCGAATCTTTAGTTTTTAGAATTTTTGTCTATCTGTCTGTTACCGCATCACAGAAAAACCACTGGAGGGATTTTGATGAAATTTGGTATGGTGATAGCTGGTTATCCAGGTCAATATATAGGATATTTTTTACCGCGGGAAAATATATCATTTCTGAGAAAAAATACAAAAACTGCAATGTAAGAGTATTTTAATAAGTAAAACCTAAGAATTTGGTCTTTTGTCATCTGAACGCGGGCGGAGCCGCGGACAATGCTAGTATATTAAATAAAATGTTTGCTTTTTAACCTCTTCCAATTAACCTCGGTGAGAAAATTGCCTACTTGCAAGTCACAGCACTAACTTGGACCGAAAAAGTGCTATTTAATCTGTGTCTATAAAGAAGTGTCAACAAGTAATAAAGTAATTAGTACTATAAGTGACTGTCGTTAGTTCCGCAAACAGATACAACGGAAATCCAATTATTGCCAATACTCATGGATTTTGCCCTTTATTTTATTATGTTATCATAATAAAATTAATTTTCAACATACATACAGATACCTTTTTCGTATTACAATTTAAAGTATGACAGCTGGCTTATGACAGAAAATAAACGTCATCAAACTAGTATTCAGTGACGATGTTAACCGCAGTTTTATTAGGTCTCTAGCATAGAGAAGTATTACATACTGGATCTCTAGTAAAGAACTGAGCTTCTACACAAAATGTATAATAAATTTTATATCTTGACTTACTATACTAATTCCTCAATGCCCTTTCTAAATTACTGAACTGGTATTTCTGTACAAAAAACTATAAATAATAACCATTTTAAATAAGATAGTTTTATTTAAAATGTCAAATATTCGCGTAAATCTAAGAAAAAAATAATAATTCAAAAGTTTTTTTTTAAATCCTTACTCTTAGAGGGTGAAAAATGTGTTTTTACTTTTTATGAAAACTATCCTGTGTTTGACCATTTTAAACTTTAAACCAAGTATTATTATCCTTTGAAATGATTACAAACATTTAAATGTTTTCGGTATACATCAAACTAAAAATAACACACGGACAAAGTCCCCACGTCGTTAGTAGGAAAAAACTTTACTATGAAGTATAATTTACCATTAAATATTACATAACTTGATATTTATTTTAAAATAATGATTATATTAATCACAGAAGAGAAAAAATATCTTCCGTAATATAAATGGTAAACTGCTTATTTTTATCTAATGTTTTGAAAATTAAAATTTCAATAAGCTTAAATTAATTAAAATAATAATTATGGAACCTTTTTTCTTAAAATATAAAAATGGTGCTCTACGAATATTTTATCGATAATAAGTTGTGTTGTAGAAAGAAATAAATATGTAATTAACCTAAGTTTTTTTTTATTTATTGGCCTTAGTAATAGTTGATCGATCGAGGTTTTTTTTACTTGTTTATTTTTTTTTATTTGATATTTAGATTTCAACAGAGTGCTCTGGAAAGCCACCAATATGAGCGAGGTGTACAATATTTATCTTCCCAGGTACTCTACATTAACGATTACTGACAAGAACAACGATAAGAACCGAGACGCCTAATAGCTTGTTGTAAAGGGGAAGGTAACTAGGATCGAAATATATGTATTATACACGTACAAGGTCGATTTGTATGATTTTTTTATATGTTTGTGCTTTATAAAATTATTTATCGGTTATTTATTGTCACTATTCTATAGATATTTAAATCCTTTATTCTGTAGATACTTATAAATATAAATGCGTATTAAATTACAAATGCGAAAACTTTTTATACGCTGCATACATTATGTGGATACAGTGCGCTTATTGCAAAAAGACATGAAGCGAATCGCTGGCAAAAAATATTTAAAATAGATTATAATTTATAATAAACTAATTAACAACTATATTAATCATAAAATGGAAATAAATGAATATATTTTTCTGCTTGCTTTATCTTTTAATCTATCTACCTATAGCAAAAATGTTATAAAAAATATCATGAAAATGAAACTGTATCGTTTTAAATATAAATATTTTTAAGTTTTATGTATATTTATGTATATTACTAAGTACTAACGTAGTCTTCCTGTGTCAAATATCTTGACGTTATTGACTCTCTCATGACTTGGAATGACCAGGTTGAGGCGGCTATCGGTCGAAATAGAAAATTATTGTATATTTTCAAGACCCTTAGAAATATTGCTGATCAACAAACTCTAAAGATCGTATATTTCTCGCTGGCACAGTCTGTTTTGACTTGTTGTTTATCAGCCTGGGTAGGGACAGGGAAAACTAGATTCCTCCATTTGGAGAGAGCCCAAAGAGCCGTGCTCAAAGTTATGCTTTGCAAACCAATCCGTTTTGCTACTTCTGAATTGTATATAATAGTTAAAGTCTTAACGGTTAGACAATTGTTTGTCTTAAAAACGGTATTACGGAAACACATTGAGCTACCTTATGTTAAAAATGCTATAAAATTACTAGCTGGCCGATTTGCAATATGAAACCTACTCGTATTGCTCTTGTTATAAATCATTATGACTATTTCTCGGCTAAAATCTACAACAAATTGAATGCATTGATAAACATCCATCCTCTGTCTTACTGGCAATGTAAAAATAAAGTGACTAAGTTTTTGCAAAACCTCAATTATAAAGAAACTGAATCACTCGTTTATGATAACTAATGAACATAAGTTAATTGTATATTTATAAGATAATTTTGTGAATTGTTATTTATAAACTTTGTACGTAAATGTAGCAGATATATATTAAATAGTGTAGTACTTACGCTTTTTTTTAACGTTGGGAAATGCATTTACGCACGAGGTGTGGGACTCACCGGCGAAGCCAGTACTACCCACTAAAACCCAACAAAACCTTCCCCCGTCTTAATGGGGCGTCGCAGGATCGCTTACGCATTCAACTATGACGCCCCGACGACGGCAGGTCTGCCGAAGCAGACCACAACTACCACGGGGTTGCTCCAAGTCTACTCTGCTATCAGAGAAGTACCAGGAGCAACCCGCATGGTACACCGCCCTCCGAAGAGGGCCACCTCCCTGTGCGTTTCTTGGCTTCGCGCCCGGCTGTATTGCTGGGCACTACTGAGTCCACCCCCAAAGCCGGGTGTAGTACTTACGCTACTATTGGGCATAAATAGCTGCGACACAGTTTATACTAATGCAGCTACTTACGATCTTACTGTTTTTAATATGTATGTTTTTATGTTCAATAAAAAAATCTTTAAATACACTAACATTTCCCGCGGCTCCGCCCGGGTTCAGATGGCCAAAAACCAAATTCTTAGGTTTTACATATTAGTATACTCTTACATTGCAGTTTTTGTATTTTTCTCAGAAATGAGACATTTTCCCGCAATAAAAAGTATCCTATATTTTGACCCGGATAACCAGCCATCATCATACCAAATTTCATCAAAATCCCTCCAGTGGTTTTTCCGTGATCCAGTAACAGACAGACAAAAGATCTAAAAATGATAGATTCGGCGTCTGTATCGATAATAATGTCTATTTCAATAAGATTTTCCAAAAAATATTTAATGTACAGATTAGGCTTTACAATTTTATTATATGTACCTATAGATAGTCTAGTCATAAATACTGTTACAATTAAATATAAACAAAATTTTACGTTTGAATTTGGAATCTGTTATTTTTATATAATTGTTCATAGTGTTTTCTCATTTTCGCGCCAATACATTGTAAAATATTTTGTGATATTAAAATGGAGTGGGATGATAAAGAGAACCGAATCACACAAAGTAGGTATGGAGCCAAATACAATTTTTAGAACTCTCCATGCGCTTGGTATTAGTCAAATGTTTGCAGGGCCGGATTATCCATAAGGCGGATTAGGCAACTGCCTAGGGGCCCCACATCGACTAGGGCCCCCCCCCCCCGTGCACGCACTAAGAAAAAAAACGTTCCATCGAACGATTTTTGAACGAAAAAAACACATAAATAATAATATTGCTAAAATAAATAATTAATATTTTTAATTTTTAAATTTCTGTGCGGTTATACATATTATAGTACGTAATAACAACACTAAATAATATAAAGTTTTTGAAAATTGTAATATTTATAATAATATCCGAATTTTAATTAAAATATTTATAATAATGCTGTATTTAATTATAATATTTATTAAAAAAAATTAAAATGCTTAGAATTAAAATCAACAAATATTGTAAGGTGCCATTTTTGAAATCTTTTTGTAAAATTGTGGGTAGACACTGTCAGTAACAAGTATATAACGCCTTTGAAAGTTTGAATGTCTAAAGCCTTAGTCTTTCCGTGACCATGATTGCTGTAAAGCATTCGAAATGTCGGTAACCAAAAATAAAAATAAATCCGCGAAATAATCCGAAAAGATAGTTTTATTTAAAACGTCACATATTCGCGTAAATCTAAGAAAGTATGATATACGTAAGGTAAGCGATAATTCGGAACGGTGCGCGTTCGGCTGATGAGTTTTTTCTAGAGGCAAACCCGAGCGAAACGACGGTGAGCCGCTAGTATCACATAAGAGATTGAAGTAACAGGATACCAAAGGTGTCCATCTGATCGATTAGACTTTTGTAATAGAAAAATGTATTTTAAAATGTAAGAAAAGGGTAAACGAAAGGAGTCCCGAGAATTACGTTGCCTAGGGGCCCTGATAGGGTTAATCCGGCCCTGAATATTTGTGTACCGGGCTATTGATAAGTACAATAAAACCTCCTCTGTTTGTAGTATTGTTGATCGAAGTCCGTTTGTGACAGAAAAAGATCTAGTAATCCACGTAGTGTTTTTACGAAAATGGCGATCAAAACATTAAGGAAAAGAATTTGAAGAAATCCTGTCCGAAAGCAAAAGATTTTATCTCGGGAGATGAAGATAGAACCTAGAATTATGTCGCTTATTTTAAAAGATGACTTAGCACTTAAAGCCTATAAGAGAGACGCACTGGTCATTTCTTAACTGATAATTTAAAAAAGAATGGGGTGGTAAAATCAAAACAACTACTTAAGCGGTACGCAAAGGGAGGTCACATAAAAATTTTGTTTGCGGATGAGAATTTTTTTACAACCAAAATGAAATGAAACAAAATGACCGTATTTATGCTCAAAGCTCTAAGGACGCTTCCCAATTAGTCAACAGAGTACAGAGTGGGCATTATCCAACTTCAGTGATAGTTTGGTGGGGTTTAAGCTATGAAGGAGTGACTGAGCCATATTTTTGTGCCAAAGTTACCAAAACATCGGCATAAGTGTATCAAGATACCATTCTTGAGAAGGTAGTTAGGTCCTTTAACAACACCATGTTCAATAACCAAGAATGGTCCTTTCAGCAAGACTCGCCGACAGATCATAAAGCTCGATCCACGCAATCTTAGTTAGAAACCCACGTTCCGGACTTCATCAAAGCTGAAGACTGGCTGTCATCTAGTCCCGATATTAATCCGCTGGATTATGATTTATGGTCAATTTTAGAGAGTATGGCTTGCTCTAAATACCATGATAATTTGGAGTCCCTAAAACAATCCATTCAATTAGTAGTGAAGAATTTTCCCATGGAAAGAGTGCGTGCTTCTATTGATAACTGGCCTCAACGTTTAAAGGACTGTATTGCAGTCAATGGAGACAACTTCGAATAAGCTTTATATATTTTTTTTAATGGTTTTATATTAATGTATTAAACTAACACACTGTAATAGTAATAAATGTTACGTGCAATAGAAAAAAATTTTTTTTTTTCTTTGTAACAATGTTTAGGACAAGACTATGTATACACTAGCGACTCACCCTCGCTTCGCTTGCGTTCGTCCTAGGTTGCTTTCCCATACAAACTTTCACCCCCTTAAGGGATGATTTCCGGGATAAAAACTATCCTGTGTCCTTCCCAGGGTCTCAAGCTATTTCCTTACCAAATGTCATCTAAATCGATTCAGTAGTTTCAGAGCCTATTCAATCCAAACAAACAAACAAAAAAACAGTTTTTTCTTCTTTATAATATTAGAATAGATATACATACAATTAGCTTTATGGAATGTTTCTTTTTTCTTAGCCTTGCTTCGCTCGGGTATCTAGGTGATTTTTATTTATATATTATCCTAAAGGCAGTGCTACTTTCTTAAAAGTTTACTGCCAACATAGACAAATCGGAATCCGTTTATTTTTAAGAGAAAAAAATATTTTGAAAACCTGAAGTCTTATGATTTTAAAATGTTACAAGATATATAAGGAATAAAAATTCGTAAAATGCCCCGGATGCCTAGCTACCCCCGTGAAATGGGGGGGGGGGGGGGGGGCGCAAAGCGTTAACATTAACAATTTATAATCATAAAACTTCAAGTTTTCAATATTTTGTTCCCAAACCGGTTTCTGATTGGACTAACAGTACCCTTATATGTTATTTTAGGTCATTTTGTTTCTCTTTATTAGGTTCACCAACCACTTTACATTTCACAAATACTCAAGAAATAACATTAAGAAATACAAATCTAATAAAATGGAAAGCCACTTACAGGTAAAAATCATGTATAACTTAAATATAAAAATTAGACGGTAGAAATAATTAGGTTCATTAATATTTAAATACTTATAATGCCCAAGACAAAAAAAACATTAAACATTAAATTATATACGATATATGCTATAATTATAAATTAAATTAGTGCTTCTGTAATTAACTTTCGGTATGTGACTATTGACTGGTAAAGAGTATCCAAGCTATTAAATAATTCCAAATTCTACGAATATGAGAATTAGCACCCTTACGCATAGTAGTTGAAATAATTACCTACAGCCGCGCGACAGGGCTGCCTATAGTATTTTAATTTCATCTACCTACTTGAGTTTCTTTCTAGTTTTGTGATTGCAAATATTATATTTTTTATTTAAAAAATATTATTTGTAGATTTAATCAAAATATCTCAAATTTATGTGACCCTTATAAATTTGAGATTGAAAAATATTTGCGCATCGACTAAGACATACGAACAGCTTTATTGTTAAATTTAATAGTATAAAAAATCCGCATTTGAATAAAAAGTTTAATTAAAAATACTTTAATTTTTAATTGAATTAATTTATTTTTAAAACATACGATGTCTCAGTACTTTTTGTTTGACATTAGCGAAGTTATGGGAGGAATAAAATGTTTATTTTTGTATCCAATTATAAAAGTTACATAATAACCACCTTATACAATTTTCGTATTAAATTATACGATCTGGCAGGCCCGGACCACGGTAATGTTATTATGTAACATTACCGTGCCCGGACGGTTGTCTACTGAGTGTATATATACAGAACTCGAGGCGCGTAGGTATAACTCGATTTCCGGCCGTTTGTATGAAGATGGAATACTGTAACATTACCGTGCCAGAACTGTGGAGCCACGAGGGTATGAGGAAAGATTGATAGATCTAATAAGTTTCTGCGGTCTTCGAGCAAAATTTAAAGTAGTTAAGTCTATGTTTATATTCTTTTAGTGCGATAGACGTTCCCGAAGTAGAGGCAAGATGTCGAAGAAAGCCTTTTTGAACCCTTTTAACACGTACGTAGCATGATATGGTCTCCAGACGGTAGAGCAAGACTCTAAGATACTAAGTGCTCAGGCGTTATACATATTATTTTAGTCTTGATCTTGGTAAACCTGTATCTTTTTTCTTTTAGCGAATAAATGTTAATTTGCTGTCAATAATGACTCCTAAATCTCTTACTTTATTAACCTCACATAGAATTCTATTATTGTATATTGGGAAATAGATAATTATCTCCCGCGGTAAAAAGTAGCCTATGTGACTCTCCAGCCCTCCAACTATCTCCATACTAAAAATCAAGCCAATCCATTTCGACGTGAAAGAAGGACAGACAAACAAACAAACAAACACACTTTGACATTTATAATATATATATATATATATATATATATATATATATATATATATATATTCACAACAGCTTTGCAACCGTAAATAACCGCCGGTTTTACGATCATCGCCCGTCAAGTTTGCTAACGATGGTCACAACCGCGGCCGCTGAGGGCGATTCTGGTACAAACAACCAGTCTCGTGAGCTTAGAAATAACATATCTGTCCCGCAACCGTGGCAAGCGCGGATGAAAACAACTCCGTGAGTTTATTTTCTTGATGGGACCGGGCATCGTAGGATCACGACGCTTTGACGCGGGCACATCTGTCGAAGCAGGCCACTTCCCTCCCACCAGGATAAGGTACACCCTATATAAGCTATCGGTATAATTATGTGTATGTATGTATTAAATCGGAAAAAAATCTTCTTTTCTGAGAAATTAACAATATAAATGCTAAGGAAATCTTACATCTAGACGCTAGGTCCAGACTCTACATTCGTTCAAGCAAAAAATGTGTAGAGAATGACATTCAAATAAATACGTTATTCACTGAAATACATCATTTCCATACAATTAAATGATATCTATTAGCGTTAACTATCTTAAAATGTCAGACAATAGTCTAAGCCTGATGTTTCATATAAAAAACCCGTAGCTTTAATTTTGAGCAACTTCACTTAGGAGTGGCTCTATTGTCTGTGTATCTATTTACTTTTATTTTTTATTAGCTGTTTATTGCACCCCTAAGGATAAATGATTAAGGAACGTATACAAACATACTTCATACATTTTATTTGTTTAGAGCAGGAACCTTTGCAAATGTACGTAGGTACATATGTAGAACAACTCATCAAATTTTCATCACAAACGAGTGGACTCTTTAGGTTTTTTTAATGTATATTTAATATTATGAAGAGGCAACCAGACGGACAAACTTTTCTTTGCCTGTCTGTCTCTCTGTCCGTCCGTCCGCCTTAATAATTAAGTAATATTAAATTCGGTGTACTTTTTTCATAAATAAATGTTATATCTCATTATTTGAACATTAAACCTTAATATTTCATGTATGTGATTGTTAATTATCTAAATAAATGATATAAATGTTATGAGTTTCGATATCTACGAATTATCTATAAAATTTTCATATTTACCATTGTATATATTTTGATAATAATTTTATTATACTGAGAACACGCTCGTTCTCGTGATTATTAAATACGTATACTTTATCCCCGCGTTTTAAAAAAAACCTAACACATTACAAATGGTTTATTCCTATTAATAATAAGTATGTATAATATTTAAAAGTAGCTTTAATATGCGTAACAGGTATCATAAAACAGCATTAAAATTTATTGCTATCTTTAATAATTTAATTTTTAAACTATTTAACAATTATTCGAGAGTCGAGACTAATTTGGAAAGACAATCCTGTAAAATTTTCCTTGGGCACTTTAGAACTAATCTCAGGACTACCAAGCTTGCACCTTTGTATACCTAGGGTTTCTTTTAACGTTGAGAAATGCATTTACGCACGAGGCGTGGGACTCACCGGCAAAGCCTGTACTACCCACTAAAACCCAACAAAACCTTCCCCCGTCTTAATGGGGCGTCGCAGGATCGCTTACGCATTCAACTACGACGCCCCGACGGCAGGTCTGCCGAAGCAGACCACAACAACCACGGGGTTGCTCCACAGTCCACTCTGTTATCAGAGAAGTACCAGGAACAACCCGCATGGTACACTGCCCTCCGAAGAGGGCCACCTCCCTGTGCGTTTCTTGGCTTCACGCCCGGTTGAGTTGCCGGGCACTACTGAGCCCCCCCACCACGACAAGGTGAACGCACGTTGGGGGGGTGTATACCTATGCCTGGCTGGCAAGTGGCAATGCACCGTACACCGTGAATCTTGATTCTAATATAGATAAAATAATTCTATAAACCTACAAAGATCTCTTCTGACCTCGATAAAGAATGGAGTGAAATTCGTTCATGGCACATAGATAGTCGGAACGTCGATAGCATTGCAAGTATATGCACTATACCTACACTCCATAAAGAAATCAATCTTTAAGCCTAAAAATATTACAATCGAAGTTACTTACTAAATTATTATAAATATTGTTTTAAAGATAAAGGGAGTTGTCAAATCAGACTCTCAATAAAATAATCTCTTTTAATATTCATTTACTATTATATTCCTAAATCTTATTCATATAAGCAGGCTATCTGTATTCTGTCTGCTAACGATAACGGCAATAAAGTTTTAAGTTTGCCAGTTGAGATACCAAGGGTGGGGAGAACGACTGATAATAATAGCATCTAGTGTCGATCCGCTCATTATTTTAATCGATTAATAAATCATGTTAAAAATCGTAATGAATTAGTCATTGCTATCAAATAATACATAAAAAATTGAGACATTAGCTAAATTCTATTTAAACAACGCTAATTTCCTTGCATGATTCTAAATAAAGGAAACGGAAATAGCTAAACTTATTTAATCTAATATAAAAATACTGAATAAAAATTTAGATGAGAATCGGATGCAAGTTGCAAACGATAGTTAATAGTCGGGTAATCGACTAGGCAGTAGGCACACTGCGAAAAGGAACGTGTGCGCAACTCAGTGTGCCGCTATTCGCCTCTGCGTATAGGCGTTTGCGACTGTTGTGTCGTTTCGCTCTTTTGTATAGCATACGAATCTTTGTTTGTAAACGCGCGGGCTGAGAACGCCACCCTTTGTTCTCGTGTAATTTCCCTTAGTGTATAAGTAGAGATGGCAACTGACAGCCAATCTGACTCGCAAGAGACTACTTCGACAGCATCAGTGGAAGACTCGTTAAATATTACCTTCGAAAATATTTGTTATAAAGTGCGACATGGATTCTTTGCTAGAGGTGAGCGAACTTTTACATAATTAACACTGTTTACTTTCGTTTTACTTAATTCATATTTTATATCATGCAGATTCTATCATGATAGCTAAAAATGTGAATAAATGCTTCGGTTCTAGCAATCTAATCAGACAAAGGACCATAAGTACGTCTTTATTTATATAGGTATCAACGAGCTCTAGTTTTATTTTAATCCATTAGAATAGTCCTATAATATTTGTTTTTTAATAAAAAAAGTTTGAGTCTATGAAATACGAAAACTTTTTGATTCACGAAAACTAAAATTTCCTATAAAATTTAGACAGATATCTATAATAATATTGCGAGTTTAATAAACTTCATTCGTCAAAATAGAGATAAATGTGCACTGTATACCTATCCCTGTTTGGTAACATGAATCGTGGTATGCGGCAGAATATGTAATTTTCTCTTATAATTTTGGAAAAACTATCACAAATAAACTAAACAAAATATAAATATTTGAATAATAATATCGATAGAGTCTAATGCTCGAGCAATTGGACAATATCTTACGTTACCTTCGACAAGCAAAAAATACCAAGGTACAGTGCAACTTATATACTAAATAAAATATCTATAGTACAACGTTTATCATCATTCTGTTAATGGTAAACCAATAACGCTAAATAGCGCATAAACAAATACTGCACATTTAAAGATGTAAAGTTTGAATGATTGTTCACGGTGCTATGTAGATGATAGAATAATGACTGTTGTGATAAGCTACACCCTTCTTCCGCTCAACACCATTCAAGTACGAACGCTAACAACTTATTATTATCCGAAAAAGTATCTATATGCTATACCTCCTTCTTTTAACAAAAGCAAGATAAGATGTACAGATAATATTAAAAGAGTGTCAATAAGTGGAAAAAAATTGTATGTTAAGGTAGTAAATACTAAAAAGGCCACCACATCTACCACTATCTTGGAAAGTACATAATATAATCTAAAGATCCATAACCAAATATCTGAAGGGTTCCTTAACTTTTGCAATATAGTTTCCAGTAACACCTAATTTTTTTTATGGTACTAAGTGACAAACGAGCAGACAGCCCACCTGATGGAAAGCGGTACCTGTCGCCCATAACACTTACGGTTCATGCACTTAGGTTTTATGTTACAAAACTGCAGAACCGCAGGTACGTTGTCACTGTGAGGACTAAGATAATATGCCTCTTGCCTGTAATTGCGCTGGCTACCTTATCCTTCAAACAGGAACACAACAATAATTGTTGCTTGGCGGGAGAAATAGATAAGGGGGTGGTACCGATCCAGTCGGACTCCTCAGGCTTGAAGGAGTCCTACCACCGGTTTAATTTCGATAGTACTTTGAAAATAGTTATATAAATAATTATAATCGTTGCAATAATAAACTCATTTCTTTACAATCATCTAAATAGATTAAAAGCTCTTCTTGGCTTGTTAATTCCGCAGGACCAAGAAGGTTTTGAAAAAGAATAGAGAATTGATAAAGACATAAAATATGGCATCTGCTTTTGGCTGACTACGAGCGTAGGTTCCATGTAGAACTTCACGGTGAAACTAAATTTCACTTATCCATGCTATCTATTATTTTTAAACGAGCAATTCTATATATAGAAAAATTGTAAACGTCATCATTTACCATTTGAGGTTAAACTTTAACCTCGAATAACTTGTAAACGATACGACTAAGTAAAAAATCATATCAGGTGTTTTCTTTCCTCCAACAATATGTTTTAAATTTAACTAGACAATAATTCGTTTGCGCGCATTAAAATTCCAAAAAAACCTTATTATATATATGGAAAATCATATTAGGGTGAGCCAAAAAATCGCGGAAAAAAGCGTCCAAGATGACGAAAAAAAATTCTGGTAAAGTTTGAGCTCTTAATATTGAGAGGTGGCTCATTATGATTTTTGATTTACTTACCTAGGGACGAACCCATACGAAGCGAGGGTGAGTCGCTAATATAAAATATTTTATGCTTCCTGCATTACTATAGTTAATTATGAATACTTAGTACATTTAACTCTGACTCACCTATTAAGTATTTATCATTAATACAAATCCCAACAATATTTTTTTTAATCTACATGAAAGAAAACGAATATTTACAACACTATGACACATTTTTTATGATAATAATATAGTAAACGAATACATATAGTAAGTAAGTAAATTTAATTTTAAGTAATATGTATCTTTATTCGTAAAATACATAATATTATGGAAAGGAAGTAGTTATTGCAGATAGTGATTTGTTTGAATTAAACAGCTAAAGAGGAACAAATAAACGTATATTATGTAAGAAATTCTATACAACGACACTAGCCTTAACGAAGAAGTACCCATAGATTGTTACAGTATTCAGGCATTCTCTATAACTATTAAATATATCAATATTTAGGAGCCCTTAAACATAGTTTTAAATTCTTTTCAAGGTGTTCAAAGTGATAACTGCCGATATCATATCTGTATACCAGGTAACGAATGATTCCAAAAAATCAATGTTTAACTCGACTGCTCCACTGCAGATTAGTATGAGTGTTCATTAGTGCTATCATTTTATCAAAAAATATTTTTTTGTATTGCCGTACAAATATTCGCCTGGACTACTCCACTCTCATCAGATTTTATTAAAGGTTATTGCTACGTTATCATACAGATGACACAATACTATATCACAGTTATCATGATGTTATCATAAAAATCAGTTCGTTTATTTTTATAATTGTCTTGCAAGTGTTCACTTTGTCAGCTTCACTTCAGATTAATTATTTATTGTGGATTGACACTACGTTATCATATTATCATAAAAATATTTTCTCTTATTTTTTATTACTTTTTTTGTTCTTGATATTGCGAAAACTTGGGTATAATGCGAAGAAAACTGACAATTTAAATTCGGTATATGAAGTTTCGAATGTAATCTATACATATAATAAAATTGTAACTAAGCCAAATCAGTACATTAAATATTTTTTGGAAAATCTCATTGAAATAAACATAATTATCGATACAGAGGCCGAATATATACTTTTTAGAATTTTTGTCTGTCTGTCTGTCTGTCTGTTACCACATCACAGAAAAACCACTGGAGGGATTTTTTGTTAGTTTTTTTGTTACTACTACTGTTACTGCAATGAAAGAGTATAATAATATGTAAAACCTAAGAATTTGGTTTTTGGTCATCTGAACGCGGGCGGAGCCGCGGGCAATGCTAGTAAAGAGTATAAGAAAGACAAAGTAACATTAAAACGTTATTGCTTTGTGAGGTAATAATTCTACAATAAACTAAAATTTTGATAATTATAATTGATGATTAAACGAACTTACCTGTAAGTGAAGTTGTATCATAATTATACGAAGGCTGTGTCCGATATTCCTTAAATCATTGATGTTTGTAGTTTGTAACTACACCGCACTTCATTATTATTTTTATTTTTTCTCACGCTCGAGATCTCTTAAAGAGGTTTTCTATTTTATATCTTTTTCTTTGGTATATAAATAAATAAATAACGATTTAAATCATTGATTTCTGTTGACAGTTAGATAAAAAACTATACTTAAGGAAATCGACGGAAGTGCAGAATTTGCGGAAATAGCAATAAGTACCTATACTCTAAAAGGAAAAAGTCATCTGATATCGTTTTCCGTTTTAATCCACTGTGGTTTCCAATACAAGTATGTAAATTTTATACTATCCATCATAAGTATTTGCCCACCAGCATTTTCGACCGTTGAAATATTTTGATTGACGACACGTTTGGTTCAACCACCAACAGCAGTACACCAGCAGTGACCACACACCATACTTACTTTGCCAACGGTCGCAGATTCGAATCCCGATGGGGGCATTCATTTGTGTGATGAGCACGAATGTTTGTACTCCAGTCGTGGTTGTTTATATTTATAATATGTATTTAATTTAATTATAGTACCTGGGCTACCGAGCTTCGCTCGGAGTGTCTGGCCTAAAGTACAATTTTCTTTTTTTTTTAAACTAAAAACTTGATTAAATATTAAAAAAAAACAAAAGTAAAAACTTTGTATGCGACCGAGATTCGAACCTGTGATTGATGATCTTGCACCTTGGCCGCTTGACCACGACCGCGGGAAAATATCTCATTTCTAAGAAAAAAATACAAAAACTGCACTGTAAGAACTAATATGTAAAACCTAAGAATTTGCTTTTAGGTCATCTGAACGCGGGCGGATTAGCCGCGGGCAATGCTAGTTTATAATAAATTATTATTTTCAATAGTCTTATCTTTCATTCACTAATTACATTATCTTTCAATCAATTCATATTCTTTCATTTCACTAATATAGTATACTAGCGACTCACTCTCGCTCCGGTCGGGTTCGTCCCTAGTTACGTTTTAACGTTTAGTATATATATATATATATATATATATATATATATATATATATATATATATATATATATCTTAATATTATATATAATTATTCTGTACGTGTGTTTGTTAACCTACTCCTCCTAAAGGACCAATTTCGATGAAATTTTATGTGTATATTTCAATGGGCTCCTGGATGGTTTGAAACCACAATTGGACCCAGTAGGTGGCGCTGCAGTCGATGCCACTGATCACCTCTTAAACGGCAGGGACAATTTTAATGATATTTTTGTGTAGTTCGAGTGGGTCCCTGCTGGGCTTAAATTCACAAATGGATCCGGTAGATGGCGCTGCAGTCGGTGTGTCACTAAAATATGTTCATAAAAGACTCCATTTTCCGAGCAATAAATAAAGTTAAATTGTTGATTAAATAAAATAAAAATCGATGTGTGTATGTATGTTTCCTATGGACTCCAAAACAGCCGGAGCGATTTTGATGAAATTTTCATGTAATCTTCAGATTAGCCCAGCGAGTGATCCTGTGAATTTTGTTAGCGATCGGAGAATTGGTCGCGGGTACTGCTATCATTCAGCACTAACACATATAAAATATTATACCTTATCGAACATTAATACTTTATCTTTAACTAGCGGCTCACCCTCGCTTCGCTCGGGTTCGTCGCTAGGTACGTTTTGAATAGATATAAATAGTTATTAGCCAGTGTTATTAGCCATATAAATATTTTTTTTTCGTTAATTTTTCTGACGTTTTAATACTTAGGTATTAACCTATTCCGGAATGAGAGAAATCCAAAAACTCAAATATCATAAAAATTGGTCCAGCCGTTCTAACGGGCTAAAAAGTATCCTATGTCCGTCTCCTGGTTCTAAGCTACCTCCCCACCAAGTTTCAGTCAAATCGGTTCAGCCGTTCTTGAATTATAAATAGTGTAACTAACACGACTTTCTTTTATATATATAGATAAAACAAAATATATGTTATATCATCAGGGTTAATGATCTTAAGAAACGAATAAAAATTATAAAGTATAGTCGAACAATAATTCAATGTATGTAGGTATAAAGATATATCTTTAAATTTAAAAAGTGCGTTGCTTAATAATTATGTTATAGCATCCAATACTTTTATTAAATTTCTTTGATATGTTTTTTTGCCCACAACGGAACGGAGACGGTATATGTGTTTGAGGTGAGAGGATGTTTGTGCAAATCCATGTTGCCATTTTTCTCCCAAACTACTAGTCCGATTTTGAAGCAGTTTTCAGTTATGGGTTTATAGTTGATTAGTGAGGGTTCTTAAATAGGTGTTACGATAGTAGCTCTGTAGGTGCATTAGTATACTTTATACGTCGGGGGCTGCCATCACTATTTTAAATTTGATCGTAAATAAAAATAAGTATCATCATCAAATTCTAAAGGTCCCCACTGTAGGGGCACGGCCTACCCATTAAGGGTGTAATTATAGCGCTAAACTCTCAAATTATTCACGTTACTATAAAACTGCAAAACCAGTTCATTTAATGGCAGCCCCCGACGGATATTCTTGGGTTTTTATTAGGTAAGTTTATAGGTAGTAGAATATGTTATTGCCACATCTACAATCATCGAGAACCAAATTTAAAAAAAAATCGCTTATTATCTAGCGTTACATTTTAACCGTCGCGTCGTGGGTTTTTTTTTAATTTTTAATTTTGCTTTTTGTATAAATGGGCTACATGTAAAAAATTTTTTGTTTATCCCTTACAAACAAAAATACATTTTTTTTCTCTTTATAATGTTATATTATAGATAAAAATAGTTATTACGAGTGTATCTTAGGAGATATGCTATTGTGAACTTTTCTGTATCTCTTTTTAAGATATACAATTTTCTAGTACATTGTTTTATGTACTTATCTCTTAAGGTTTAGCCAGCGTTAGCCATATTTTCTAAGGACGACTCGATTGAAGTAGTTATTCTGTTTTTCCGTGAGAATGAAATATTTTCCTGTAGTAAAAGGTATCCTAATGCATTGTAACATATCCTACACAAAATTTAGTTCAAATTGGTTCAGTACTTTTTGCCAAGTTTCTTCTTTTTTTTTTTCTTTTTCTGTACTCAGACAAAAAATTAATTACTATTGTTTCGGAGTCTATATTCTGTACACAATACGTTACAGTCCTTGTTTTTATAAAATACTAGCGACTCACCCTCGCTTCGCTCGGGTTCGTCCCTAGGGTATGTATACAACTTAGGCGAGGCAGGCCCGCGGGGTACGGGCTGTCCGCAGGGGTGTTGTAGTGAATGCGCAAGCGATTCTGCACATCCGCTGTGGGTTTTAGTGAGTAGGAGTCTCACAATACCCTACCCATTGACGGCCGGTAGGGTCCCCATGATGGGTTTCCCCAGCGATAACAAAAAAAAAATTTATACAACTTCCCTATTTGAATCGAGTATTATCAAATTCATTGGTTTTAATTTTTTTTGTGGGGACCCTATTTGTTTTCTAAAATAAAAGTAGCCTAAGTTACTCCTTATTACATCAGCTATCTGCCAGTAAAAGTCCCGTCAAAATCCGAAAATTAGCCGGAACAAACAGACAGACAGACAAAAATTGTAAAAAATGTTGTTTTGGAATATGTATTGTGTATACATCCATATATATGCATTTAGTAGAAAGCTGATAATTTGACATTTCAAACAGACACTTCAATTTAATTTATCTGTATAGATTTGTTTTTGAGTAATGTTACCATCGTATACATATTGACATTAGTCATTAATATTTATGCGATACTAACGTCACTCAATTGTTTTGCCTTCCCGGAACCTCTCCACTAACACACAACTTTATGGTATGGTATTAAAGTTCAAATTGACTTTTAAGTATTATTACGAATCTTTTGTATGGGAGTATAGAAAAGTGTTGTTTTCAGACTTTTTCAGCCAATTTTTTAAATTTTTCCCTCCGTAAGAACCATCCTCGTACTTCAAGGAATATTTAAAAAAAAGAATTAGCGAAATCGGTTCAGCTGCTCTCGAGATTTGCGCTTAGCAACACATTCAGCGATTCATTTTTATATTATAGAGATTTCATGTACAGATTTCACTAAGTTACTGTTTTATTATATGTATAGATAACAAGTAGAATTTACGTAAAATGTCGATATGCTTGTAATAACCATGTGATCAGTGTGTACTCGTATGTGTTCAGCGTTATAAAGTTTAGTTCTCTAGCTCTACATTCAGTTTATCTTCGCTTCATCTCCATCGAAGGATCGCAAAAACGCGCAGACTGCGGACATAGCGATAATATCATAACTCCGTGAGTCATGAACTCGTAACACATCCATACTAATATTATAAATGTGAAAGTGTTTGTTTGTTTTTTTTGTCTTTCTTTCACGTCAAAACGGAATGACGGATTGGTGCGATTTTTTGTGCGAAATAGTTGGAGGCCCAGAGAATGACATAGGCTACTTTTTGCCGCTGGAGATTATCTCATTCCCACTGGAAAACATGTTATAATACAACCCAAAAAATATTTCTGATCAGAATTACTTGAGACTAGGTATTAATATTTTTTAATACAATTAAATGAATACTTGTTTTAGTATTTTTTCAAAATTCATCCCATAAGGGGGTAAAATAGAGGATGAAAGTTTGTATGAAAACCTAACTTTTTTGGGTTTTTTTTTTGAAGTTTTAGCGCGAGCGAAACTGCGAGTTCTGCTAGTACGTGTATAAAATTCTCATCGTATTTTACGCTTACATGTCACTAATTTATGTATAAATACCATATACGAATATGCCAGGCCTGGTTACCCACAGCTAGCATGTATAGAACTCGCGCGTGAAGTGATTATATTGGTCTCTTTTAACCTTGTTGTATAAATAAGTAAAATAATATTGATATTGTTTCCCTCTTCCAATTATTAAAAAAAATATATAAAAACTTCCATTTACATATTTTTTAGCTTGTACCTTTCTTTGTGCTATGTAACAATTCGTATATTAATAAAATAACTAAAAAAAGCGGGCATGTAAACAAACAAACGTATATGTATGTACATACGTACATACATCAACTCCTTATAGAAGTTTACACTAAGTTACAGATTTTAGTATACTTATAAATTATAATAATTAAAAATAATAAACAATTAAATTGAATACAAATACAGAATAAATGAATGAACAAATGAATTGTAAACGTGAAACCCCAAGAAAATGCTATAAAGTTATTGCCATCTGACCGAGTGCACTCAGTGCACGCGCACTGACATAAGGATGTCTATTGTCTATAAAAAGTAGGTAATAATAACCTTATAACATTTATTTATATGTCTAATTTATAAGTTGAAATTTTCAACTAAATTATTATACATCCTAGAAAATAAAAACAAAATATGGTTTTATTACCAATGTTTATTTATTCGTTTTTGCGCTGCTTGCATGATAGTCCTCGTCATACTCTAATTCGTCGAATTTTACTCAAATCCTATAGGTCATTTCAGTGGAAAGATTGCAATTATGACCTTTAAATATAAAGGCTGCAATATAGACATTTAAAATAATTAATCTTTTAAATATATAAGTAGAATTAATTTTCTTTGTCAAAAATTATAAAAGTTTTATTGCATACATTGCCAGCCCTAGCTTATGTCCTCAATCGGAGTAGCAAAACATAAACAAAAGATACTTTGGACTTTTACAATATAAGGTAAGGTCATTCATACTTGTCTTGCAATATTATAACAATGCAAATAACAATTACGTATTCGGGGTTGATTTGTGTACTGTATATAAGGAGATTAATTATTATCAAAAGTTTCTTTTTATGCGTTGACATTTTAAATCATACTTTTTTTTTCTCCTATGTCTTCGTCTTTCTTCGATGTTCCAAATCCACATGTATGTAATGTTTGGCGAGAGACTAAGATTTTCGACGTAACAAAGGAATTATATTGTATAGATATAATTATTATTACATCAATAAACTTTATTCGAGCAAACTTTATTTGGCTGCAGTTTAGTATATGATACGCGGCCCCTGGAGGAGTGGGTATTTTTGGATAGGGAAGGCGATAGGGAGACCAAATATATTTATTTTAAGGAAATGAAGGAGTCAAAAATTATTGGGACTTAAAGTTTATTATACATTTCCATATATTATTATGACATTACTGCCATTTTGACACTTGGAAATGTTCAAATAATGAGTCAGATCTATCACCGCGTTTCAATTAATATAAAGCACTAATAGCAGAGGTTCTGGGTTTGAAAAAAAAAGACCTAACGAGAAGGCTAAGGCGGGAGCGAAGGGTAGCGTCAACCTACGTTATTCAAGTCGGACTGTCACTTAATCGAAAATAAATAAGACAGATTATAAACAGCATGAGTATAAAACACTAAGAACACTTAAAACTATAGTAATACTATTAAAACAAAAAAAAACTAGAAACAAACGTACTATACGAAAATTAAGAGAAACTAATAACTGCCTACTGTAAAATAATATGAGAAAAATAAATATGAAAAAGAGCAAAAAATTCGGAAAATTAAACGCGTTTAATGAGTATCTTAGTCACATAAACTATCGAAATTCGCGGTATTTTGTAAATACCCGCCAAAAATACTGAAAACAATTCACATCAAATAATGGTTTAAATTTTTTGCTAAATGTAAATTAATTATATACTTAAGTCAATATTTTACATAAATTAAATAAAAACTCGTAAATGCATGCTTGAATTGAAAATAACATATTTCTATTTTAAAATCTTAGATGACAATTTTCACTTTTAATATGAATAATTCTTAATTAAGCGATAATCTGTTATGTTCTGAAAGCGGTATATAAAAAAAAAAAAAAAAACATACAGTCGAATTGAGAACCTCCTCCTTTTTGAAGTCGGTTGAAAACAGAAATTGACAGTTTTGTCAAAATTTAAGATTTTGTTTAGATTATTTGTTTAGTGAAATTATCAAAATATTAACACAATAAAGCCAACAACAATCGTTATGAAAATATGGATTTTACACGAGAAAGGATGTTCACTATTCGTTAAAGGTAAGTTTATAAGTAAGGCATGCTTATCTTTTGTAACGACTTATTTACTTTTGACTCCTTCGTTTTCTCATTATAATTTTTATATATTTAAACGCCCTATCAATTCCTCTATCCAAAAATACCACCCACTTGTTCAGCCGCGTTCTCGTTTATTTTAATTAAAATATAAATACCGGAAGCTTACCTCACCTTCATTCTCCCTTTCTCTCACAGCTTATTTATGATACGCCTTTTCTTTCCCATTCGAAGGTTCTGGGTTTGATTGTATGCGCAAAATCAAACAAATTCAAGTCTAAAATGCCATTCATTCGTTCATCGATATATGTATTTTATCGATTACGTTCAAGCACTAGAAATACAGTGAATTTTTATGTATTGTGTATCTGTGTCTATAATAATGTAATAAAATTTTTGTGTGCGTTATGCTTCACTTGGTTGAACGAGTTTGTTTGCCGCGTCTCATATACTAAACTTGTGCCCTTTTTTTATTACGTAACCTTTATAACCCATAATATTTTATTAAGTATAATATACATAACATATTTTTCCGTAAATATTATAAATATAAAAGAAACGTGCAGTAGGAAAATATAACTTTATAAGTAACGTTTATAAAGTCATTTGTACATTGAATTTCATAGGTATCTACAATGCATATTATATTATACTAGCATTGCCCGCTGCTCCGCCCGCGTTCAGATGACCAAAAACCAAATTCTTAGGGTTTACATATTACTCGTAGTATACTCTTACATGGCAGTTTTTGTATTTTTTCTCAGAAATGAGATATTTTCCCGCGGTAAAAAGTATCCTATATGTTGACCCGGATAACCAGCTATCACCATACTAAATTTCATCAAAATCCCTCTAGTGGTTTTTATGTGATGTGGTAACAAACAGACAGACAGACAATAGTTCTAAAAACTATGGATTCGTCCTCTGTATTGACAATTATGTTTATTTCAATAAAATTTTCCGAAAAATATTTAATGTACAGATTCGGCTTAGTTACAATTTTATTATATGTATAGATTAATGGGGGTTTTTTTTAGTAATATTAGAAGATATCTCTATCTTATATTCCACGCATATTTTTGCAAAACAATTTGCGAAAAACAAAGAAACAATTATTGTTTTTATATAGACTTTATTGTTAGCAGAGTGCATTTTTCAAAATAATTACCACTTGTCTTACGGCGCGGCGATGGAAAAAAACTTGAGAAACGGAAAAGAACCTGAGAAACCATGTCTGAGAGAATCTAGCGAGTTTTCGAAATATGAGTCCCTCACGTAGGTACCTAGTTGGTTTAAAGTTTTCTCATTATTTTTTTGTTCGTGGCTTTCGTTATATTATTTGAATTAATTTAATTTTTTTTATAATAGCCTGTGCTGTAGGTAATTTAATTATTAACACCACACATCATTGCAGGAAAGAAATAAATACAACACACTTTTACATTTACAATATTAGTAAGGATACGGTTGTATAAATAATAAAGATATACCTATGTGTAGAATTTCTAAGTACTAGGTTGTATTGTGGTATGTATTGTATATTATATTTACACCACCCACATCGCTTATCTAAACATATAATAAAATTATAACTAATTCGAATCTGTACATTAATATTTCTTGGAAAATCTTATTGAAATAAACATTGTTATCGATACAGAGGCCGAATCTATAGTTTTTAGAATTTTTGTCTGTCTGTCTGTTACCGCATCACAAAAAAACCACTGGAGGGATTTTGATGTAATTTGGTATGGTGATTCCTTGATATCCGGGTCAATATATAGAATACTTTTTACCGCGGGAAAATGTCTCATTTCTGAGAAAAAATACAAAAACTGCAATGTAAGAATATACTAATATGTAAAACCTAAGAATTTGGCTTTTGATCGTCTGAACGCGGGCGGAGCCGCGAGTAATGCTAGTTAAAGATAAGACCGCGTTTTTCGCACACTTTTAACTTTTGTGGTTTAGACACTACATAAATTCTCCTGTGTTATTTCATTGTGTACAATAAACTGTATAAATAAATAAATTTGGGACGTCCGCCGAGCTGCACTTGGCTAGCGTGGTGGGCTATGGCCTGATCTCCTTCGTATTGAAGGAAGGCAGTACTGAGTTGTTAAAAAGGTCTGAATACATATTATATAGATACAACCAATTAGCAGAGCGACGCATGTCACATTATACATATAATATGTATTCATTTAAATATCTAGACAAAAATGAATGGACATTAAACTTTTTAAAGAAATTTTATAATTTTTAACTTTATGAGATTTGTGTTATATGAAGAATATAAATTAGCATTGCATCTCTTAATTTTTAACAAAAACTTGGTTAACAACTTGGTATTTTGTTTGCAGGACGCAAGACTATTATTAATGACGTCAGCGGACAGTTTAGTGCAGGCGAACTAAGCGTACTCATAGGTCAGTCGGGGGCTGGCAAAAGCTCTCTAATGGATATCCTCGCTGGTTATACGTATGTATAAAATACTAACAAAATATATATGTATATGCTATTTAAAAAAAAACAGATTCCATAGTTTGAGTGGAAGATGTTTCTAGAACAAATGGACAAAATAATGTAATAATAATATCCTTCTGACCGATTTTGGCCGCGGCGGCCAATCTCACTGGAACTAGTCGTGCGCAGGAGATAATGAACAAGTGCGCTTTCACTTAAAGATTCCGGTGAGACAAAAATTTGAAAATACGGTGAGAGATCCGACGCTAGATTGAAGGATTTACGTGTCCTCTCCGAGGCACGGAAGTATAAAACCATCAACTAACTAACTAACTCAGAGCTGTTCCTGAGAATTTCTTAACAGAAAAACTTAATATCTAAACGTGGCCCGGCCTGGGATCCCAATTCCCACGACCTCCGGATCTGCAGCCATACATGCACTGGCATGTATACTAGACTAGACTAGACTAATAATAGTAGGTATTTGGGAAGTATATTTTGACTTCTTACTTTCAAAAACCTATCATAATAAATATACGTATCATAATGAATGTAATCATAAGTTAAACCGCAAGCTTGGCTATATATAACGCAACGTTAATGACGGCCTGCGGCTTTAACTGCCTCGGTGGTGTAGTGGCTAGCATGTACGGCTGCACACTCGGAGGTCCTGGGTTCGAGTCTAGGGTCGGGCCAAGTTTAGTTATTGTGTCTTTCTGTATAGTAAGTGTCAGTAACAGCCCGGAGCTGGGAAGTTGGCGGTGTTTCACCCCCGTGCCTCGGAGAGCACGTAAAGCCGTCGGTCCTGCGCCTTAACTCTCACCGGTCGTGTCGAGTGGTCGTCCCACCGGAGTATAAGAGTGACAGGAATACAGAGTACACTTGTGTCTGCGCTTACACTTGTGCACTATAATATCTCCTGCGCAGTTGGCTAATCTCAATGAGTATTAAGAGTAAGAAGTATGAAATCAAGATGAATGCATTGAAAATTTGATCTCTAGAAAGCTTTGTAGAGCACAATAATCTGATCCATCTACCATGATGTTACTAACTGAAAAATCAAAGAAAAACTCGGTCGAATGGTGTGGTGTGGCTACTTTGATTTTGATGAAAAAGACACAAGATTATAATGATAGAGAAGAATTATAGTGAGATAACTTTTGAAGACTAAACATCTATTATAATAAAAAGGAGGTGAATCCAACAGTCTAAGCACTAACATCCACAGTCCAACGAGCCTGCATAAAAAACCTTATATATAAGCAAAATATAAAGTAGAAATCATAGCCTTTGGCACTTCTATTGAACAGTCTAACAACCCCGCAAGGAACGTAGCGTGAATTATATTTATACCTACATGTACTAACAAAGTATGGTAATGACATTTTGTACGATCACTATTATTTATGACCTTAAATATTATATAGTCAATTTACGACGCATATTATGAGTTATTAAAAGATGTGAAAATAGTAACTCGTGTTATTACTATATTGGCCTATACATGATGTAAAAATTGTTCAGATAAAATAAATGAAATTCTAAAAAAAAAAGATTACGATGAATTGAGAACATCCTCCTTGGAATTCGGTTAAAAATGAGAAGATTAAAACAAGTTACTAAATTGACACATCCTTCATTTTCAATCACACAAACGGCTTTATGTAACTTCATTTTATTGAAATCTAAAAAATTTAAAACTTAGACATCTATATAGACCGCACAATTAATACTAGAAAATAATAGCAATTCATATAATCACTATTGCTATTGTCTGGGCAGCCATAGAATATACCTACATAGGACAGTGGTTCTTTAAAAATTATGACAAAACTAGCTGCTCACCCTCGCTTCGCTCGGGTTTATCGCTAGGTTTTAGGCTAAATAGATATAAATAGTTATTAACCAGCGTTAGCCATGTAAATTTTAATTTTTTGTTAATAATATTGACAAATATTGACATTAATATTTATACGATACTAACGTCACTCAATTGTTTTGCCTTCCCGGAACCTCTCCACTAACACTTAAACCTTATGGTATGGTATTAAAGTTCAAATTGACTTTTAAGTATTATTACGAATCTTTGTATGGGAGTATAGAAAAGTGTCGTTCTTAGACTTTTCAGGCAATTTTTAAAATTTTTCGCTCCGTAAGAGATTCATTTTTATATTATAGAAGACTAGCAATGCCCGCGGCTCCGCCCGCGTTCAGATGAGCAAAAACAAAATTCTTAGGTTTTACATATTAGTATACTCTTACAATGCAGTTTTTGTATTTTTTCTCAGAAATTGGATATTTTCCCGCGGTAAAAAGTATCCTATATGTTGACCCGGATAACCAGCTATCACCAAACCAAATTTCATTAAAATCCCTCCAGTGGTTTTTCTGTGATGCGGTAACAGACAGACAGACAGACAGACGGACGGACGGACGGACGGACGGACGGACGGACGGACGGACGGACGGACGGACGGACGGACGGACGGACGGACGGACGGACGGACGGGCGGACAGACAGACAGACAGACAGACAGACAGACAGACAGACAAAAACTCTAAATACTATAGATTCGACCTCTGTATCGATAATAATGTCTATTTCAATAAGATTTTCCAAAAAATATTTAATGTACAGATTCGGCTTAGTTACAATTTTATTATATGTATAAATTAACAAATATGTATCTTTAAAGTAAAGCTAGACATTGTTAAACATACTGCTTACAATTTGTGCGCAATATTATTATTATGATAGGTAGTACCGTATGTGTATTTCTAGGAACGGACGTTGTAATCCAAATCATAACTAAACTAAGTTTTTGATTATTACCTAAATCATTTCGAACTAGGTAGGTATATTATAATTTGTAATATCCATACTACCATACTAATATTATAAACGTGAAAGTGTGTTTGTTTGTTTGTCTTTCTTTCACATCAAAACAGAGTAACGTACTGTTTGTTGCCATGGTAACCGTTGTTATTGTCTGACAAATGATATATGATGTTATATTCTTTCCCTCTTTTCTTTCCTTTGCAGCCACTTTTACACAGGTTGAGGTATTTTATCATGCACAGAAAAAAATTAGCTATAATTAATTTGATATATAAATAATGAATATACGCCATGAACGTATAAATGTAACAAAATATGACCTGCTTACACTTGGCTGCGAAGAGGTTGCGGCCAAGTGCGCAACGGTAGCTATCACTTTTCAAGATCTCTATGTATATTTTTGTGAAGTGGATTATAATTCATTTTAATAACAACTGCATCGATTTTGTTCCAAAAAGTCAATTATTATTTATTTAATTAAACATATTAGTGGGCACATTTTAATAGGCACCCCGGTCAAAACATACCTGTTGTCCTTTTCAACCAACTTCAAAAAGGAGGAGGTTCTCAATTCGACTGTATGTTTTTTTTTTATGTTTGTTACCTCAGAACTCCGTCATTTATTAACCGATTTGAACAATTTTTGTTTTGTTTGAAAGGGTATACTTCCAGATTGGTCCCATTTAAATTTCAAAAAAAAATACCACCCCTAAGGGTGGAAAAACAACTAATGATGAATTTAACCTACTTCTAATTGTCATATTTACTTAAAACTTTGCAAGTATTTCTATTTCCGTTGATAGTACATTGGTTCGGTGTTGTTGACCTGATCCGATGGCAAGGCCAGAAGGTGGATAGGTGGAACTCTTCAACGGCTAATAGTAGATACTTTGAGTTTGGGCTTATTTTGTTTGATTTGAGAAGCCTAACACGTTAGAATCCTTACTTTGCTACTACTGTCTACACTAAAAAGGGAAAAATAAAAACTTTTGAACAAAAAAATAAAAACCGACTTCAAACAACAGCACTAAAAAGTAAAAAATAACTGATTGGTAGTTTTCATTTACTATACATACCTAATCAAATATTTTCGAAGTCGGTGTGCTTTGGCTAAGTAATTAAAGCCTACCTATTAAATACATACCTAAACAAATATTTTCGAAATCGGTGCCAGCCCATACAAAGCAAAGCACACCGACTTCGAAAATATTTGATTAGGTATGTATAGTAAATGAAAACTACCAATCAGTTATTTTTTACTTTTTAGTGCTTTTGTTTGAAGTCGGTTTTTATTTTTTTGTTAAAAAGTATTTATTATTATTGTATAGGTATAAAAAATTGATTTTGATTAAATACGCTATGAACGTAGCAATCTTGCAGCCGGATCTTGATCCATAAGACCTAGCATGTTATTAAAATGAAGTAATGAAGCACGATAACATTATTTTGTTAATTTTTAAATTATCTTTGCCTCACAACAGGGATAGTTAACGTTATTTATCTTTATCACTCTCGTACTATTTTTATCAAAATGTTAACAAGCATTTATAAATCTATTTCTTTAACCGGTGCTTAAATTGAAATGTCGAGTAAAATAAAATATTATATTTTGATATAAAAGTTTTTTTTTATTTTGTCATGAAAGAAACATTTCAATTTTCGTCTAATGACGGTAAAATTATTTTATTTACATTTATTACTTCATTCGTTAGAGACCTCTAATGAATAAAGTAAAGTTAAAACTAATAAAAAACGAAAAATGAAAGATAAAAGATTTGGCGGGGAATTAATAAAATGTTCAAACCAACTGTTTGTGTAATTTATTAAGTGCTCGTGTTAGCAGTTTCGTTGTGTGCTGTGTCGTGTATTCTCCATTCTACACGACATTGACGAAGTACCTAATCTGTACCCAACTGGCACGCTTAAAACCCAAAACGCTGTGCCCGTGTGCAAACATACGAATTAAAAACAATTATTGCAAATGACCAGATTTTATAATTCAACATTAACATTTGTCCGTTGTATCAACCACTCTGCCAATATATAATTATATTACTTATATAAATTACATTGAGGATGAATTTGACCTTCTTTCAGTAATTAAAAGTAGGTAAACGTAAAATAAAACCTTTCGTTTTCGCCACCAAATTCGCAGTGTATCAAACGTTAGAAAAATCTAAAAAACTTCTTTTCGCCCACTTTCATTTGCATATCTGAATCAATTCAGAATATTAGCTATAGCCATTTATTCTTTGTATATTATTTATTTTTATTAAAATTGAACACTTGTCCTATCCTCATGATGATAAATCAGAATAAGAAATAATCCTAGTTTGAGACAATGATATACGCGTGATGAGTAACAAACATTTAAACATGCCTGCAAACTTTCGCATATTTAATATCAAAAGGCAAATAGGATGTTAATAGGTCAATCTTGTGAGGATTCAAATTACGGAGAAGGTAAATTTTTAGCTTATTTTATTTTAATTAATAAAATAAAAGGAATTGGTTGAAAGGAGATATTACAATTTTTATTATAGTGAGATATTCAACTCATATGTTTATGATATGGATTCTGAAATGTTATAAAATATCTTGCTTCATGTAACATCTTTAATAGGTAATTTTATCGTACTTGACAACAACTGGCCTTCAGATATATTTAATTTTTAACAATTGTTTTATCTATTGTAAGTTTTGTTTAAGATTGCAAGTTAAGTTTCACGATAACAACAATGATAAGACATCTTAATACAAGAAAATAGATCGGGATACCATTATGAATGCGAAAGTTTGCATGTACGTTTCTGTGTATGTCTTTGTATATGAGTGTATGTTCTTTAATCTAAAACTCCACGCTAAAACAGCTTGACCTATGTATTTTTATAATACTACTTGCATCTCAACCTCACTTCACTCGGGTTCGTCACTAGGTACGTTTTAATGCATAACATGGAATAGATAGAGATGACATAAAGCCTATACGAGTATAATCAATAAACGGGCTATCTAATGCAAAAATAATTATTATATATTATATATTTAAAAATAAATTCGAATCTTTAATTAGTAGTTCCTGACATTAACGCGTGCAAACAAACAAACAAACTTTCCCTCTTTATAAAATTAGTGTAAATAAATACAAAAGGCACCCAAGAACGTACTCGAACGAAGTGAGGTAAATTCGCTAGCTCAGCATATACATCACATTAATTCAGTATGAATCTTAAATTAATTGTATATCCATTTAATATTATAATAATATGTAACATATAAATATTCAACTATCTAATCAAATCAAAACCTAATAATGTTAAACCAATTGTCAATTTTTATTAAGGAAATAAAAAGGCTTATTATTATTATTAATATTATAATGCTTTAATAAAAAAGAAAGTCGCGATGTTTAATCCCTTAATTTTGATATGTCTGTTTTAATCACTTATCATTCTTTACACAACAACGGAGCAACGAATTGACGAAAGAATCGATATTACATAGAATGATAAAGCTAAATTTAATCCTGCAGCATCTGTTATTTCCCATACGATTTTACTATTACTTATATACGTGCGGGGAACGGGTTAGGACTTTTCGACTCTAGCACTAGCACTCTTAGCACTAGCTCGGTACTACTAAATAGTTATATTTAGACTAAACTTGTTGTAGATAATACTTTTAAAGTTCCATAATTGTATGTGATTAACCTATATGTAAACTAAACTTAACATTCCTAGATATCAGTGTTTCTAACACATTTATTGATTTTTATTTTTAAATATATTCAGCATATATGTTATGTATGTAAATGAAATATAAATGAAATTGTAAGTTAATCATGGCAGTGGTAGCCCAGTGGTAACACGCTCGTTTGGAAAACTGAGTGAAGCGGATTCAAATCCCGGGTCGCGCATCTCTGATATCTATTTATTATCATGTCCGAATCATTTTCAACATGATGACCACGGTGAAGGAAAGCATCGTGAAAACTTAGCAAGTTCTCGAAAAACATGTGAATTCGGCCAACCCGCAGTTGGCCAGCGTGGTGTGTGATTTCTCTCCCGAGTTAAGTGGTTTTTGATAATACTAAGTGACTGTATGTCACGTTTGCTAGGTATATTAAAATCTATCTCGTGTTACACGCCCGAACAGCATGCATGGCAAAATATTCAAAAGTCTTATTTTGCTAATACGCTTTTAACATAATTTATATATATATATATATATATATATTATATATATATATATAATATATATATATATATATATATATATATATATATATATATATATTTGATATCATCGAGTTGATCCGATGATAGATATTGTTAGATAGTGGAACTTATTAATGACTTCTAGTAAAAACTTCGTTCATTTTGACGAATTAAATGCATTAAAATCCATTAAAACGTGTACTTTTACGAAATAAATTAAATTTTACATTATAAAACTTAAAGAAGATTCCGCAATAGCATCAAAGTGTTTCATTTTTTATCAATACGTCACATTTTATCTCTGCATAAAAAGCAATCTTTTTACTCTTAAGAATGTAGATCATAAGGAAGTGCTCATTGAGTTTATAATGAACCGTATCCTTTCAATTTATCTACTTTGTCATTATATTAAGTTTTTTTTATACTTTATAACGGTAATAAAAGTTTTTATAGTGCATCTTTTTATATAAATATTAGCATTGATCCGCGTCTCCGTCCGCAATTTATTTATGTACCTATAATCGCCCGTATGGGTCGGCTACCTATAGCATTATATTAAGTACTAGCGACTCATTCTCGCTCCGCTCGGGTTCGTCCCTACTTACGTTTTAACGTTTATTATAGATTTCTCAGAGATAAGATATTTCCTCCAAGTAAAAAGATTCCTATATGTTGACCCAGATAATCGGCTATCATCATGCCAAATTTTACCAAAATCCCTCCAGTGTTTTTACCGTGATGCGGTCACAGACAGACAGACACAAAAACTTAAATAAGATTTGTCTTAAAATATTTAATGTACATATTTGACTCAGAATTTTATTACATATATAGATTTCAAACCAAATCTGTAAGTACCTTTAGAGATAGGCCGCAGAAGCTTTCAAATAAAGAAAAAAGCAAACTCTTAAGATAAAATAGATAATTAATTAATTTTACACAAACAAATTTAAGAAATGTACAAATTTCTATAAACCTAAAGAAATTTTTTAATACATATAAAGATAGATTGAAAACGATTTTTTTATTTCAAAACTTTTTTTCAAGGACAGCCCTCATAGAATTTTAAAAAACCCGCAAGAAAAGTGTCCTAAGTCGCATATAATTTTTTACGAGGACTACGAGGAATGTGATTGTACCTATGTATGATCAATAAAACGATAAATGGTTCTCTAAACTCAGCTTTTTTACTTAATTTTACTCTACACGTTCTTCTGTGACAGCAATTTGAAAAAATTGAGAAGTTCGAAACCTGTCAATGTCTGTGGACTACACTGGTTTTCAAAATGGTGCAAAGGGAGCACTTCTATTTTGTTTCATTGTCGCCCAAAAAGGCTAGCTATACCACCGGTTCAAGGATATAAAAAAACCTATTAGTAGCATATTTTAGATATAATTAAAACAAGCTATTTATTTGTTTAATATATTCTTAAATAATTTGCGTTGAATTTAAGAGGCCTATCACAAAATGTGCTGAGTTCTATGGAATTGAGTTCGAGGGGCCGACACATCGCTGTTTCTAGCATTTTCTGCAGATGTATCTAATTACTTCTATGTAAAAATTTTATAAAAAAATATTTAAAAAAAAGTATGTAAATAAGTTTTTTTGAACTGATATATATTCTGGTATAAATACTTAATAATATTAAAGTTGGAAGGATATATTTACAGCTAAATTTGAATGTTTTTATGATAAAAAAATTTTTTTTAGTAGAAATCCAATACATATTTTCAAATTCCGAGGCCGCTATAAACTCAACCACTACACATAAACGAGATATTATTATATATTTTTCATTAGTATTTCAATCCATGAGCTTGAAAAAGTCCCGTCGCGCATTTTATTAAAAGCTTGCTTCGGAATTTTGGCTTTATTTCAATTAATAATGAAAATTTGCGAAAAGCGAGGCCGCTATGAACTATATTAATAAATATTGTCCACCATACAATAAGTCAAAATCGTCGAAGAGTTTCAGTTTCTCCGAATAAGAACGCAAAAGATGGGCATTGAATTGCAAATCACGATCATAATGTAATAGGCATCTTAATAATAATATAAATTCAAGTCAAGTTAACGGTAATAACGAAAAATTAAATTTTGTATATGAATACTGACCTAAAAACAGGCAATTAGAACAATATAAATGATTACAACGGAATTGTACGTACCAGTATGAATATTGTAAGTAAGGTACAATTGTTCAGAGTTAACTCTTATCTAAAATTCCATTTGAATTAGTGGACCCTTCAAAAAGCATATGCTCATATAAAAAAAAATATTTTACCCTCAATTTGAAAAAGGACTTAAAACACTCAAAATATTTTTTTTGTATATTTATTACAGAAAAGCTTCTAGTGGAAGAATACTTGTCAACGGCATAGTTCGAAATGAGAAGATATTCCGAAGACGATCGTGCTACATCCTGCAAGACGACCAGGTCCACGATGCGCTCACTGTCGAAGAGTCTTTAAGGATCGCCGCTGAGCTTAAGTTGGGAAACCACGTAAGCACACAACAGAAAGGACGACGGGTATGTGGTCGTCATTTTATATTACTTAGTATATACAAATAAATGCCAAAGTATTGACGGATGAATGTTTGTTATTCAATTACGCTAGAACTGCTGAACAGATCTGGATGAAATTTGTCACAGCGATAGATTATAGTCTGAAATAAAAAAAAATATCCCGGAAAAATGTTCGGTTCCTCTAGGATAATTCGTTTTTCATTATGGATGAACCCAAGCGAAGCGAGGGTGAGTAACTAGCTTATCATATTTCTACCGACTTATCAATATGTAGTAGAGAACGTAAGCCTTAGTTGTATGTATTATCAGGTGTATTTTTCCGTCATTTAACAAAAAAGGTATTTTAAATCAGGTTCCGCTTACTCTTACTAGGATAAGTTTAATAGAAATGAATTATTTTTAGGGCTCGGTACCTGAATAGAAATATATTAACTATAGAATCTTAGTTACCGTCTGTTTGTCAAAACGGTCTACAATCCATTGGAGCTGTAAAAAAATCGAATGGAAATGAAAAACCATAGACCTATTTATGCTATATATTTTGATACTGGAAAGTAAATCAGAACCTTTTTATTCCGTTCACACAGAATATTTAAATTTAGCAAGAACCAATACTTTTAATGAAAATTAGTTTTATAAAGAGTAGTTTTTGAGACATGGGATATTTTCGGTTTTCGATTGAAATTTCAAGGAAATACTGTTAAATAAAAGCTTATTTTACCTTTACTGAAATAAATATTGTAGATGTGTAATTATTTATTTTGTCTTTAACGTAACAAATTATGTATATTAAATAAAACATACATTGATTATTTCATACTACTTGCGATTCGCACTTTTCGGATTTTATATTTTATTTTAAAATTTACTCTGGCAATTGTGTAATCTTTTTGTCTGAATTTTAATAATAAATTTTCTTAAATTAAGACAGTTTACTATTAAGATTGACATAAAAGTTAAAAACATTAAATTAATAATAGTAATATAATCCTAATTCTATAATAAATTGCATAAGTTATACCTGTTTTTTATAATAGATCCTATTTGTGGGTAGCTATGATAAGGTATTGATTACAATATCGTTGCAATTCGATATTTTTACAGTAAATACATACATTGCTTTCTTATAAAAAAGCTCCTTTTTTCAGCTCAAAGCTAAAATTGTTTGGTTTGTACAAATTCCATACAGACTTCTAGCCTTCTGCCTAACCTTAGATTGGCACTTCTTTTGTATGATAATCCATTTTGACCAATTTTCCTCATTCATACTTACTACGCGACCAACCCATTTTAGGTCGCATTTCCTTCGTTTTCATTTAAGTAAAATAATATAAATGCATTATTTTTGCTCAATACATTTCCTAAATACACTATGTCATTTAACTATATAAATATATATATATATATATATATATATATATATATATATATATATATATATAATTATGTAATTATTAATAAAACATTAATTATTTTCTATTCATATGATTATTGTTTTATTTAATGTTAATCTTTTTTTTTAATTGTAATTAATTTGCTCGCATTATTCTATGTACTATTTAATTGTGGAAACTTTATTGGTCAATGATTTATATTTTATGTTTTGTTTTTTAATTTGTATCAATTTGTACTGTTTGTTTCCCTAATAAATAAAAATAAAAAATAAAATAAATATATATATATATATATATATATATATATATATATATATATATATATATATAACAAAGTCAGGTTTGTTACAACACTTATAACTCGAGAACGGCTGGACCGATTTCAATGATCTTTGATTTGTTGGATTTGTGTCCGCGCAAAAATATGAAAATTTATATGGTTAACGCTGGCTAATAACTATTTATACCTATTTAAAACGTACCTAGGGACGAATTCGACCGAAGCGAGGGTGAGCCACTGGTAACTTATACATCACAAATTTTGTATAAATAACATATTAATAGTACGAAACATTGGCATGATTAATACTTTACATTCGTGAAAACAACTAGAGTTTTATAGTGTGTATCTCATAAAAAATTAGATATCCCACAGGATAATAAACAAAAAATTATATAAATAATCCTTGAGAACGATAACAGATAAACGATTGTATGAATTTTAATGTGTTTATATATGATATTTTTTCCGTAACGCCACGCGTAAATCGTCGCACCCGACGACGATTGTTACTAATTCTACGAACACAAGCAGTGGTAGCCTAGTGATAACGCGGTTGTTTTTCCAACCACTTGTCTTACGGTGAAGGAAAATATCGTGAGGAAACATGCATGTCTGAGAGAACCAAGCAAGTTTTGAAAGATATGTGCAATCCGTCAATCTGCACTTGACCAGCGTGGTGGACTATGGCCTGATTCCCCTCGTATCAAAGGGAGGCCCAAGCCTAGCAGTGGGACATTAAAAGCGGCTCAATACACACACACATATTGATATTATACGCGATGGAGTATAATTATAATAAGATAAGGGAGGATAATTATATAACTCATTTAAATTTTTTTTACCCAAAGTTGGCAAACATAGAATATACTTAAATAAGCGTTCTGACTGTTTATTTAAACTCTATCTAACTCTCTCCTTCGAGCGATTGAAATTAATTCTATCACTTAAAAATACTCTGTTAATTGTATATTTTTCAAATAAAAAATACGCGCAAAATATATTTATCTTCTTAACAATGTAATCTTAAATAATATTAACTAACGATCTTTAAAAAAATGTTGTAATATTTAATTTGTTAGTGTTATATTTTATTTATTAAATTATCATTATTTAAATGTTTAGTTAATGCGCGATCTTTTAATGAGTAATAATTGTATACATTATATGTATGAATAAATCTGTATCTATACATATAATTAAATTGTAACTAAGCCTAATCTGTACAATATTTTTTTTTTGGAAAATCTTATTGAAATAAACATTATTATCGATACAGAGGCCAAATCTATAGTTTTTAGAATTTTTGTCTGTCTGTCAGTCTGTCTGTTACCGCATCACAGCAAAACCACTGGAGTTATTTTGATGAAATTTGGTATAATGATAGCTGGTTATCCGGGTCAACATATAGGATACTTTTTACCGCAGAAAAATATCTCATTTCTGAGAAAAAATACGAAAACTGCAATATAAGAGTATACTAATATGTAAAACCTAAGAATTTGGTTTTTGGTCATCTGAACGCGGGCAATGCCAGTATATTAATATGTGAAGCAAAAACTTTGTACGAAAATAGGGCGGACGGAGGAGTATAAAATTTCCCACACTTATAGTTTATATAGAGAAGGAGTGCAGAATGCAAATATTTTTTTTAAATATGCATAAAAATACATTAAATCAATAAAAAAACATTACACACACTACCATGTATTTGACACACACACGCATATATAACTCTTTTGTCTATAGTTAAAGTCTGTGGTCAAAATGAGAATAGATTAATATTTTGTAATTTCTTTCAAAATTCTTTAGGATTTTACAAGCTATTTATTATTTATTATTTATATACCACACAACCACGAGGCGATCACTAGTCTTAATAAATTTAAAAACGAATTTATGAGGTTTAGTGATATTAATATGTCTACTATATACTAACTACTAATTTTACACTTTTATCGGCCTAAAACAAATAAAATTATACTTAAATATATTTAAGTCAGATAAAATAGTTAAGTCTATATAGAAAATAGAAATCAGTTAAATATTTTTATACTTATTTCAAAGCACAAACGCAGCAGTTTTTCGCGACAATAATAAGAAAAAAAATAGATAACGTAAAGGCAAACCTCCCCGATTCGTTCCCCCGTACCCCGTTCCGATAAACTAGAAACAATTCCTTCTAAGATATTATATATGAATATATTGTAATTTATATATACAGCCCACACTTTAATTTAAAGTACCGTTAAGGCCTACACAGTACACACTAAGTACTATACTAGGTGTCATATGAATAGACATAACCTTGAACTCAGCAAAATGATATTAAATACACGTGCGTAAATACGCTAGGCTAGAGCATCTGTAACACGCTCAAGTTAATTTTAACAATGTGACGAGTATCCCAAAAAAAAATCTACTTGCATCAATCACCCTTATTCTTAAGTGACTGAAATCTAATATATTTCTGTTTTTGCATGCTTAAATATAATTAAAAAAACATAAATACGTAATCTAAGTGCATCAAATTAAAAATAATATGTTATCTTAATCTAAATCTTAATGTTTTGTAGGTAGAAGAAATCATAACATCACTCGGAATGAGCAGAGTACGAAACACGAGAGCAGGCAACCTGTCCGGGGGGCAAAAGAAAAGGCTGGCTATAGGCGTCGAACTAGTCAACGACCCGCCAGTTATGTTCCTAGATGAACCTACAAGGTAACATGTATTTTATTTTCTTAGGAAAGATTATATTTATAAATATTATAAATGTGTATCTATTTTTAAATATTTAGTAGAATCAATCAGGTCCAATTTGTATCTTCAAATATAGATGATAGATCTACTGTAAAGGATGGATAAATAGCCGTTCGCGATGTCCACGAGTTAAAAGTTAAATAAAAACTATACAAGTAACTGACAAGTTCTATTTATCTCTATAATATAAAAATGAATCGCTGAATGTGTTGCTAAGCGTAAATCTCGAGAGCAGCCGAACCGATTTCGCTAATTCTTTTTTTAGAATATTTCTTGAAGTACGAGGATGGCTCTTTCGGAGAGAAAAAAATTAAAAAATTGACTGAAAAAGTCTAAAAACAACTCTTGTCTATACTCCCATACAAAAGATTCGTAATAGTCAATTTGAACGTTAATACCATACCGTAAAGTTTAAGTGTCAGTGAAGAGGTTCCGGGAAGGCAAAACAATTGAGTGACGTTAGTATCGTATAAATGTTAATGTCAATATTTGTCAATATTATTAATAAAAAAAAAATTAAATTTAAATGGCTAACGCTGGCTAATAACTATTTATATCTAGCTAAAACGTACCTAGCCGATGCAAAGCAAATCTAATATATTTCGATAAGTAAAATACATAATATTTACCTATTAGATATTCATATCTTAAAATATTTTCGTCTGGCACCGACTTCGAAAATATCTGATTAGGTATCTATTCGAAATGAAAACCTCCGTTTAGTTATTTTTTACATTTTAGTGCCTGGAAGTCGGTTTTTATTTTTTGTTAAAAAGTTTCTATTTTTCCATTTTTAGTGTAGACGTAATAAGCACGTAATTTGTAAGAAGAAAGTTTTTTAATAACATATTCGATTAAACAATTTATTTAAAAAATATATTTATTGTTGATTTTTTTAAAAACCGCTCGACCGATTTCGATAAAATTTATATGGAACCACCTGGGAAGTTATACCCTTTGAAACACAAAAAAAAATCCAAATCGGTTCAGGCGTCTTCGAGTAATCGGTGAACATACATAAAAAAAAGAAAAAAAAAGATTCCGACGAAAAGAAAAAAAAGATTCCGACGAATTGAGAAGCTCCTCCTTTTTGGAAGTCGGTTAATTATGTTGTCCGTACGTACGCAATTTTAACAATACATATTTTTTTATAAATATAAGAAAATCTCTACAAAATAATTATTTATTTAAGCAATTCAATCAACAATATGTGAACTTTAAATTGGAGAATTTATTATTCTGTCCGCCATTAGTAATTATTAAGAAACATTCGACCTTTGACTCTTAGTCACCGCTATCGCTATGCAATTTAAAAATAAAAAAATCGTAATGAGGAATAATAATTGACAATCTTATCAGACATTGCCTTGTGATTGTAAATTATTTAAATTATCGTTTAAGTATTAATTCTTTCTTTTAATAAAATGTGTCAATCTTAAATACTTATAATATTTTTAGACAATTTTGGATACGTTTTTTGAAATTTATTCTAAATTATTTTAGCGTTATCTTCTGACAACATACAAGTTTTTTTTAATCTTTTTAAAATAAAATATTATCAAATTGTATTATTTACACTCTAAGGTACTTATCATAACTTATATAATGAGAATGAAAGTTTGACTTGTCTGTTGTTTGTCTGTATTTGAAATTGCAACAAATGAAAAGTACTAAAGTGAGTTCAAAAAATGAGAAATACATACATCCATATATTCATTGTCCGTATCTCGACACTCGTAACTCGTAGCAATTAGTATTTTTTATTTCATTAAAATAAGATAGAAATTTGTAATTTATGTAAATATATGATAGGGTCAATAGACGTAATATTATGCATTATACTATGAATTAATAATATATTTTGAATAAAGCGAAATATGTGACGTCAATACGAAGCCGAGTAATCTAACCTAAACATAAATAAACTTTTCTTACTTTGTAAATAATGGCTACGTCGCTTTCGTTGCTACATTTATTTAGCATTTATTATTCTATCTATCAACTAACAAACATACATACATACATGCATACATGCATACATACATACATACATACATACATACATACATACATACATACATACATACATACATACATATATACATACATAGTATGTCGTATCAGGTAATAATCATAAATTAAAAAATTAAAAAACCCCCCTACGCAAATTAATTCTCATTTAATGATTACACTGGCACGCGTGAAGCACTTAATCGAGTAATCATACGCCAAAATGCATTACATCATTTTGGAAAACAACTGATACTCTTACACTGCTGGACCGAAATTAGCTAAGAACCACCGCAAGGAAACTGGCTTTCAAATGAAAAAAACCGCATCGAAATCAGTCCATCCGTTTGAAAGCTACGATGCCACAGACAGACACACACACACACACACACACACACACACACACACACACACACAGACGGACAGACAGACACACACACACACAGACAGACAGACAGACAGACAGACAGACAGACAGACGTCGACGTCAAACTTATAACACACACTACACACACACTATCGCGTGGTTTAGAAGTAAGCGGAGAAACAGACAAAAGCAGACTATATACGAGTATATTTATTTATATTACGTAGATGAGCGACTTGCGCTCGAACTAAATTTTAAATTTTTCCATGACAATGAGAGACTTTACCGCACGAAATTATTAAATAAGTATGTTAATTATAAAAATATTTTAATTACTACTAAAAGTTTTTTGTAATAAGTCATGGAAATTTTTGTATAAAGGATAACTCGGCCGACCAGTTATTGTGTTTTGAGTATTTTTTGCGCGAAATACACATATATCTGTGTACAGACAGATAAACAAACAAACATTTTAACAACCATTACAATAAATGTAGACAATATTCCGTACGCAATACGTAACAGCCATAGCTTATTAAAAATATTTCATGTAGAGGTTTCTCTTTTTTAGTATATTTTTTATTATTATATGTATAAGTTTATCATATTGACAAAATGATAAATTTTTAAATTAGAATTATAGCTATCATTTTCTATCTTATCAGAAACGTTGTCGGAATAAACAAATAAGACCAGTAGGATCCCAACATACATTCACAAGGTTTAAAAAAAATGAAAAAAATCGTAAATTAAAGCTAATATATAAAATAAATAATATAATAAAAAACGACACAGTTTGGGAATGATGTACAATGTACATACATATGTCTCCTAATTCAATTTTTGTACAAGTTAAGAAACTAGAAACAAAAGCTTTTATATCTAAAATCTACATCACAGTGCTGTCTGTACAGTCTTTTTTATTAATAACAAATATTTTTATGATTTATTTTACAAAAATGAGATGATTCATGAGAGGGTAGAAGGTAGGAGTTTTTAACGTTTCCGTAATAAAATGGCAAAATAAAAATACTGAAAGCCAAAAAAAATATTAGCATCCCTTAATTACCCCGGTTCTCCGACATTCTAAATCCGGCATTGCATTCAATTGAACATGAGCTTTAGTCCCTTCCTTTTATAATCAACACTAAAACAATTCTCGAAATGTACCATGTATATAAGTATAATGATTATCATAATTTTGCTTACAGTGGCCTCGACTGTTCAATATCGAAGCAGCTGGTATATCTCTTACACCTGTTGTCGCGACAAGGGCGGACGGTAATAATTAGTATGCACCAGCCGTCAGCGATACTCCTTCACATGGTGGACAGGCTATACGCTGTGGTGGCTGGAAGATGTGCATATATGGGTTCAGTGTCACGACTTTTGCCATATCTCAAACAAATGAACCTCATATGCCCTCCATACCACAATCCTGTAGACTTTTGTAAGTATAAAATATGTATAAATCTCTTAAACTCTAAAAATAATTTTATTATTCTAAGATAGGTTCCACACAGCTTTATCAAGCTAGGTAGTATGGATATTCTTTTTTTTAAATGAACAATATTTTATTACGGATACTCACATTTTATTTCTATTGTATTCAAACAAAACACTTATTGCATACTAATATTATAAATGCGAAAGTAATTCTGTGTGTCTGTTACCTTTTAACGCTTAATCCGCTGAATCGATTTAGGCGAATTTTGGTGTGGAGATAGTTTGAGGCCCTGGGATCCTTTCCATAGGATATGATGATGTTCTCCTGGCCGATTCCGGCCACGGCGGCCAATCTCATTGAGACTAGCCAACTGCGCAGGAGATATTATAGTGCACAAGTGTACGCGCAGATACAAGTGCACTCTCTATTCCTGTCACTCTCATACTCTGGTGGGACGACCACTCGACATGACCAGTAAGAGTAAAGGCGCAGGACCGACGGCTTTACGTGCTCTCCGAGGCACGGGGGTGAAGCACCGCCAACATCCCAACTCCGGCCTGTTACTGAGACTTACTATACAGAAAGACTCAATAACTAAACTTGGCCCGACCCGGGACTCGAACCCAGGACCTCCGGGTGTGCAGCCGTACATGCTAGCCACTACACCACCGAGGCAGTTGAATATGTTCCATAGGATATACATATAGGATATATAGGATAGTTTTTATCCCGGAAATCATATCTTAAGGGTTAAAAGGGGGGGGGGGGGGGTGGAAATAAGAGATAAAACTCACCATATCTTTGTAAATATAGTATATCTATTTCATACTAAGCGTCAAAACGTATCTAGAGGGGAACCCGAACGAAGGATGGGTGAGTCGCTAGTATAGGTATAAGAACAAAAACCAAGTATTGAAGCATAAAAAATACATCCGGAATCGTTTGCACACAAATTGTGTACAAACGACACTATTACAAACCGGTATCAAAGAACTCGTTACAAAAAGCTCTAAATATCAAAATTTGTTTTACATTTAATTATAACAAACTAGCAGAATCCGCGGCTTCGCTGGCGCTAAAACTACAAAAAATTCTTTAAAAAGGTACTTTCATACAAACTTTCATCCCCTATCTTACCTCCTTATAGGATTGTATTATAACGTGTTTTCCCGTGGGAATTAGACAATCTCCCGCGGTAAAAAGTAGCTTATGTCACTCTCCAGTCCTCCAACTATCTCCACACAAAAAATCACGCCAATCCGCCACTATGTTTCGACGTGAAAGAAGGACACACAAACAAACACACTTTCACATTTATAATATTAGTAAGTATGGAAGTATGGATATTACTCGCAGCTCCGTTCTATGAAAACGAGGAATAAAAGAAAGGGACATGGAAGAAAAATAAGATATCAAGCACTCAAAAGAAAACATTCCTTTATTTTTTTAAATAATAATAACTGCATTGCATTGCATAAAATAGTGACTTTATAATATTTTCCGTTTTTAGCTAGTTCGATTACTGCCTGTGGTAAGCTTTATAAAAAATGTTAAAATGGTGTTATTATTACTATTATTTAAATAAACAAATGTTTCCCTTTGGTGAAATTTGATATGGTCAATATTTATGGTATTTTTCTTCCACGTCCCATTCGTATTTTTCCACTCTGTATACACGTAGGTATATCTAAACTATACTACATTTTTGCAAAACGAGTTTTCATCTGTATTAATATTATAAATGTGAAAGTTTGTGAGTATGGATGCTTGTTACACTTTCGCGCCAGAAGAGCTGAACGGTCCTGGATGGAATTTAGCACAGAGATAGATTATAGTCTGGAATAACACATAGGCTATTTTTAATCCCGGTAAAATATATGATTCCCGAGTGATAGGTTTGTTTTTGTTGTAAAAAATAATTTAATTATATTGTTATTATTATTTTATATATAATATTACAAGAAAATATCAAAATTTAAAATAATGTTTTGTATATAACCTCTTTAACCTCTATGTTGTGAGAATATTATTACCTTGAATAAAAACTAACCTACGTGTATTTCAAAAGTAGTTATCGTTTTATAGAGATTTATTTAGTTTTATAATAAAAACATAACTGATTCGAATCTATACATTAAATATTTTCTGAAAAATCTTATAGTATACAGAGGCCAAATCTATAGTTTTTAAATTTTTGTCTGTCTATCTGTCTAGGAACACATCACGAGAAAACCACTGAACGGATTTTAATGAAATTTGGTATGCTGGTTGTCCGGTCCAACATTTAGGAAACTTTTTAGAGCGGTAAAATATTTCATCTTTGAGATATCTAGGTATACTAACCGTTAAAACTTTCTTAGAGACAAACTCGAAAGGAGCCAGGGTGAATTGCTGGTGGTAGAAAAAACAGGCACACAAGACGGTCCTAACTGGTGGACTAGGACACTTTCGCATAGTATATGGATTAAGCAAAATTTTTATTTCGGCAATTTCTTTCTATTCATTTAAATTTTATCTTTGTATATGTATATACATAAAATGCTTCATCCTTACTGACTGACTGATGGATCAACACACAGCCTAAACCACTGGTCGTAGAAACGTGAAACTTAGAGGACGTATGTATACTTCTATACAAATATTATATAAGTGCAGAGTTTGTTGAATCGCGCTAATCTCACGAAATTCTAATCCGATTGATTTGAAAAAAAAATTTGCATTACTTAGCTGGTTTATTGAGGAAGGTTATAGGCTATATGATGATATATGATTCTACTACGCAAGAGAGCGGAGCAGTAATCATAAATGTCAACAAACCGGGCCGACTTCCATACATTATTAGTTACTCCTAATAGCATAAAGCCAAAGAGTTTTTTGTAGTTTTAGCGCGAGAAAGCCGCGGGTTTTGCTAGTTCCTTATATGATGTAGGCATCCGATAAGAAAGGTTTTTCGAAATTCATCCCCTAAATGGGTAAAATAGAGGATAAAAGATAGTATGAAACTCTATTATTTTTAATGTGAAATACACAAAGTTATATTTAGTTTTAAAATAAAAAATAAGAAATATTGTTATTAGATTTTTTTTGAAATTCATCCCTTAAAGGGCGCAAAGGGGGTGATAAAGTTTATATGAGCAAAAAATTATTTATGATCCGAATTACTTGAAACTTGGTTTGAATGCTCTTTAACACAATTAATAAATACATGTTTTAGCATTTTTCGAAATTCATCCCATGAGGGGATAAAATGGGTGATGAAATGTTGTATGAAACTGTATTAATATATATAAAACAATACAATTAACATATTTTTTTTGGAAATACATCCCTTAAAAGGTTAAAAGGAGGTTGTGCTGTTTATATGGGGATAAAAATATTTATGATCAGAATTACTTGAAACGTGGTATTAATGTGTGTAACGGAATTAGACTACGAGTAATTCAAAACATTATAGTAGCCACTGTGTTTGCTGGGTGCGCTCGAGAGGAATCAGTATTCATACCTCGAGTACCACAATAGTCTCTGACTAAGCCTTTGAAGTTAATCTATTGTAATTCCTCCTAAAATTTGCATTGCAATGACAATTAATATATCTCTCGAGGGTTGCTTATCACAGGGACATTTTAGCAGAACCCAAAACTAAACAGAATATCCACTAATATATTTTTACGATATATTTAAGATTGTTTTTTAGTGTAGACTAAGTTAAATGAATCTAGAGTGATTACATAAATGAACACATAATATTAAAAATTTGATATGAATTCAATGGAAATTAAAACTGAGCCAATTTTTTAGTCTAAAGCGTAGCCGCGGGCAAAAAGCTTCCTATAGAAAAATAAGAATGACACTTTATATATGTAATAACTTAAAATAGAAGGTAAAGGAAGGAAGGTGAAGGAGAAGGAAGGAAGGGAGACTGTAAGCCTCAGGAGTAAACAGCACTAGGTTTTTAAAAATAACTTAGATATGTTGTATGTTAGTTAATAAGCCCATAATAGCCGAGTTACATGATTCTAAATTCGTAAACATTGTAAGCGAGTTGTATCATTGTACGCTCTTCTTCTAAATTAAAAAATATGGAGTAAAAAAATGTGCAAAAAATAGAGGTAGTGAAGCTTGCTAATTACCTAAAATGAAAATTTATTTACAGAATATACAAGTATGTTTGAAATCGTTTAAGATACTGGATATTTTGAGTTAAACTGACTAAAACTAAATTTGTTTTCCATACAGGTATCTTTAAGAAATAATATGAAATACGAACTTATTTCTTTAAACAAAAAAGTATGTAATGCGAAAAAGTTTTTTTTTCGTAGTTTGATCGCGAGCGAAACCGCGGGTTCTGCTAATATAAAATAAATAGGATTTTCTTAGTGTATTACTTATTAGTGTATTTTTATTATAACTGCTACATTAAAAGTTATAATTAAAGAAGTACTTATGATAGTAATTTTCATTATTTTTTTATTAACTTGAAGTCGGACATAAATGGAACTATTTTGATGCAATTGTGGTTTATTTAACTGAACTAATCAAAATCTCATTACACAACAGTTTTTAAGATAAATTTTGAACAATGATTACCGGTTTTTTTTTTTACTATTATTATGTATACATTACGATTCATTCCTTCTCTCGTGACTATACAAAATAATAAGGTTTACTTTTAAAGCATCCGGAATTCAAATCTCCTTCAAATTATAAATATGGAGAAAAGAGTTACAAATATTGTTATGAATAATTTTATTTCAGTTATAGAAATATGCGCAGAAAACGAAAATAAACTAGTACAATGTTCACAGAATGGAAAAAGTGATCAGTGGATACAGAACAATTTTAATGAAATTGATAAAAAATTAATAGGTACGTGAATAAAAATAGTTTGTTATAAACACTTATTAGCTTTGGAAATGAAATCTTATGTTAAATTATAAGTGAAATCGTATATTAATATAATAACAAAATATGGCAGTTATACAGGTCTATTAATTTAAAAAAAACATTTATTCCAGAATACAAAAGAAGTATAAGTGAAGACGTGTACTTAACAACATTGCCTACACCTAAAGAAAACCCAACTAGAAAAATATTGGTAGCCCTTAAAAGTACATACCCCTCATCGTCCTGGAAGCAATTCTCTATTTTAACGCAAAGAGCTTTATTGGTAAGTAAGTACACTAGCATCTATCATTTCTGAAACTTCAGTATAATACTTTAAAACTAGTGACTCACTTATACGGGAACTTCAAATACATATCCGTCCAGCCGTTTGGAGGAGAAAAGGAGTAACAAACATACACACTTACGCATTTATAATAGTAGCCCGATACCCTTCTTATTTTCTTTTACTGTATTTTAAATAAGTTTATAATAAATATAAAAGAACAATGTTATTCTTTATAAGGACATTAATCTAATTTTTGAATGAACTCGTGGTATTAAGCTTTACAAAAACTATTGTATTAAGAAAGGTCCTTATCAATGGATTATATAAACATCTGATTTTAATGTACGACATGTTAAAATATCATAAAATCGTTTTGAATGACTTTGAAACAAGCTACGTAATTGTTTTTTAATGTTTATTTTGTTTAGGCAATCTGGCGCAATCCATCCTTCACGCTAATGATATTTGGTATCCATTGCGCTATGGCTTTGTTCGTGGGATTTCTTTTCTACAATATTGGGGAGGATGCAACATATGTGAGAGACAACTACAACTTTCTCTATTTCAGTCTTATGTTTCTCATGTTCACTGCATTCAGCATGGTATCTATTAGTTGTGAGTATAGATTTAATTTGCATATATTTTACATAATGAAAATTATTTGGAATTTTCGATCACACAATTTACTCAAATTACTTAATTCTTATCACATGAACTTTAGTATTGTAACAGCGTATAATTATCAGAATATTCTTTTGTTTTGATAATAAACACTTCGTACATGAATGTTTCGGTTGAAAATTGATAACCTAAAGACTTTTAATAATTTCATATTCTTTTGAATGTGCAAAACGCAAAATTTATATCACGCTTCATTAAAAATTAAAACAAAAATTTATTTGTCCTAAATATTCGGGCAGGATCTTTTTTTGGATTACCTGACAACAGTGCCAGTATTTTTTTATGTAGTTCCAGAGCAAATCGCGGTGATAAGAAGAGAGCACTTCAACCGATGGTACAACACTGCCTCGTACTACGCTGCCACATTGGTTTCTTCCCTGCCGACGCAGACTGTTAGCACGCTCACATTCGCGTGTATAACGTATCTACTGACCGGCCAGCCAATAGATATTATTCGCTTTCTTATATACTGTTGTACACTTTTGCTAACGACATTTGTTGCGCTGTGCATAGGTCTGTTTAATGGATCTATGTTCAATGTAAAGGTAAGAAATAAACCTTTTTTTTAAATATTAAATTGTAGCTAAAGGAAAAAGATTTACACAAATGTCTTATAAAAATTAGCTAGTACTTGGATTAATGACGACTATGACAATATACTAAATAGTTATCTATACTATAAAGAATAAAGCAGTATCTAAGCGAAATCTGTACATGAAATATTTTTTTAAAATAATAATAATAATAATAATAAAAAGTACCCTATATGTTATATTTATTAACCCGGATAACCAGCTATCATCATACCAAATTTCATCAAAATCTGTCTAGTGGTTTTTTTGTGATGCAGTCACAGACAGTGTATAATGCCCTGAGTGATTCACGGAGGAGACTCTTTAATGGCTTAGTGAAGTTTTGGAGTAGTAAAAATAACATAATAAATAATAAGGATACAAAAATATACTACTAGATGATGTGACATCGTCAGGTCATGGATTGATCGGTAAAAACTTCACATTTCAACATGAAAATCATCCTAAACACGCTTCAAACCTATGCTAGGGCTACTTAAAAGACTTAATAGCGAAAAAGAATGTTGAAAATATGACTTGATCAAGACAATCTTCTGATCTCAGTGTCATTGAGTTAATATGGGATCAACTAGTCAATAGTAACGATCCCCCCCCCCCCCCAACATGATTTCACCTTGTCGTGGAGGAGTGGCTCAGTAGTGCCCGACAATACAGCCGGGTGCGAAGCTACGAAATGCACAGGGAGGTGGCCCACTTCCGTGGGCGGTGTACCATGCAGGAGGCTTCTGCTACTTCTCTGATAGCAGAGTGGACTGTGGATTGCTCCATCGCCTCGCATCATCCAGACAAATACAGGTGGTTATGTGGGACTTACTGGCTCGAAAAGCCAGTACTACCCATTAAAATCCAACAAAAGCTTCCCCCGTCTTAAGGGGGCGTCGCAGAATCACTTACGCACTCAACTACGACGCCCCGACGGTAGGTCTTCCGAAGCAGACGACAATAACCATGGGGTTGCTCCAAGGTCCCCTCTGCTATCAGAGAAGTACCAGGAGCAACCCGCATGGTACACCGCCCTCCGAAGAGGGCCACTTCCCACCGCCCACCGAAGTGGGCCACCTCCCTGTGCGTTTCTTGGCTTCGCGCCCGGCTGTATTGCCGGGCACTACTGAGCCCCCCCCCCCCCCACCAACTAGCAGCTTTGCCTAGACATTCGTAAATTAATCAGGATATTGTGATTTTATATGTACCTATAAATAAACGTTGTTGGAATTGCTATATACATATTATGTATACTTATTTGCAGGCCATTGAAATATCTCTTTCTCAATTAAATAACATAAATATTTTCTATTGATTTTTCAGAACGGAGTCATCTTCGGGCCGTTCTTCATAATGCCGTTCACTATATTCTCCGGCTTCTTTCTACGATACAGTGACGCCCCTACATTCATGCGATGGCTCTTTCAACTGTCGTTTCTTAAGCATGGCTTAGCCGGATTGGTGATATCAATATTTGGTCTAGACCGACCAAAGCTTATGTGTTCAAGCTTGTACTGCCATTACGCACATCCCGCCCAATTTCTAAAAGAAAGTGGAATGTCGGGTGAAAAATTTTCAAATGCTATCATGTCTCTATTAGGTATCGGTTTTGTGTTCATTTTATTTGCATACGTAGTACTGAAAATAAGACTAAAGAATAAGTGGTAGTTCTTGTTTTTAATACCTTATAGGAAAATAATGCATGTGGCTGTGACTAGTTCCATAGCAAAGCTTAAATGCGTTGTTTACTCTTAATCGCTCTTGCTACATTAAATCACAATTAGTTTTAAAATAATTGATTAAAATACCAAAATATTTAATATGGGTTAGTTAATTTTACCTAATAAATGTAACAACAATATATCTGTCTTTATTCAAAATACTGTGCGAATATAATATATTGTTTCAATAATAAAAAGATTATAAATTATGCAGAGCAGTCACTGGAAGCATACTTTGATGGACAACAGATCAATTAATATGCCTGTGAAGGTTCATAAAAACATACAGTACAAATTTAAAATATATTTTCACTTTCTAAACAGGTTTCACTTTGTGAACAAATGAAAAATGGAAATGTTAATAAAATATTTAGTTCTAACTTGAATCTCAGAATATAAGATTTTTAAGATAAATATACCAAAAAGCTTTGCCTATAGTGTTATAGAAATTTATGATGTCGTTTGTTCGAAGCCATCCATAAATTACGTCACACGTTAAGGAGGGGAGAGGGGGGGGGTCAACGAAGTGTGACATTGTGTAATAAGGGGCAGGGGGGAGTCATAAGCTTCGTGACGTCACATGTCAAAATCTAAAGTATTAAAATACAAAATTGTAAACGAAACATAAAAAAAATATATGCTTTATTTACGCTATATACGGTTTATATTGTTTTGTTGGCGAATTCTCGCCTCGCGTCTTAAAGGTGACCACCTATGACGAGGAGGGGGGAAGGCTTCTAAAAATCATTAAATTCGTGTGACGTAATTTATGGATGGCCCCTTCTGTTGAAACTCTAGAATTATAATTAAACAAAAGTTAAATAATTGAGAAATGTGGCTACGCCTACAACCAATATAAACATTGAAAAAAAAAGTGAAATATATTTAAAAGATAATATGCAGAATGCTTCTATATTTCCCATCGAAGTACCTAACGACGGTGAACAAAAAGGCACTTGTTTTAATTTATGAACAAACTTTGTAACATAACTAGATTAATTCCAAGTGTCAATCCAAGGTATAGATATAATAATAATAATATCGAATAAAGCTCAATTAAGTAAATACGTAGGTACTTTGTACATCTTATGTGTAAATAAAATGTAAATAACTTCATATTATTTAGAAACGCTAGGTGAAGGACATTCCTTACTTTAGTTTAAGATTGAACCAAAGTGATTAACACGAAAATATTTTCAATAAAAGTAAAAGGTGTTACATTTGTGTTATTTTTATATTTTTTTAGTTTTGTTTAATAATATTAATTATATTTTTAAGCTGTGTTATGATTACATGTAACTATTCAGTTTTACTAAAGTCCAGTCCAGTGATTATTATGATTATTGTATATGTGTAAGTGATTATTACGATATGTAATATGTATCACTTATGATTTGTCATTAATATAATAAATATTAAATATTGTATTGTTGGTACTATTGGGGCTAACTGTTGTGTTTTATGTAAGGACCTAACGTCTGAGTAAAGGCTAGTCGAACTTCAAGGGTGAAAATGGGTAATGTTTTGTGTCATATGGAAATTGGATGACTGTATATTTAATCATTATCTATACATATAATAAATTGTAACTAAGCCGAATCTGTACATTACATATTTTTTGGAAAATCTTATTGAAATAGACATAATTAACGACACAGAGGCCGAATCTATAGTTTTTTGGATTTTTGTCTGTCTATCTGTCGTCTGTTACCCCATCACAGACAAACCACTGGAGGGATTTTGATGAAATTTGGTATGATGATAGCTGGTTATCCGGGTCAACATGTAGGATACTTTTTACCGCGGGAAAATATCTTATTTCAGAGAAAAAATACAAAAACTGCATTGTAAGAGTATACTAATATATAAAACCTAAGAATTCGGTTTTTAGTCATCTGAACGCGGGCGGAGCCGCGGGCAATGCTAGTAATACATAAATATGGGAATAGTTATGGGACGCCATATTTTTTTTTATTTAAAAAGAAATATATACCGCGGTCACAATATTAAAAGAAAAAAAATTGTAATAAAAATATTTCATACTCGTACGATCCATGTACTACCAAATGATATTATTCATCAAGATTATAAGACCCTTTGAGGCTACTTCCTTTAAATGCTTATAACACTTAAGTTTTGGTCGCAGAATAAGACTGGAGCTAATTCGCATCATCATCTTTTTGAGCTAACAAGTCATAGTTTTATCCGTCGAAGTCATCGCCGTTATATAATTAGTCTGCTAGTGCAGAACCCGCGGCTCCGCTCGCGCTGAAACTACGAAAAATCTTTAAAAAGGTACTTTCATACAACTTTCATCCCCTATTTCACCTTCTTATAGTATGAATTTCGAAAAATGCTAAAACACGTATTTATTTAATTGTATTGAAGGGTATTAATACCAAGTTTCAAGTAATTCTGACCGTTTTTATTTTTCGGTTGAATTATAACGTGTTTTCCACGTGTTGTGTTGTGTGTTGGGAATGAGATGATCTCCCGCGGTAAAAAGTAGTCTATGTCACTCTCCAGCCTTCCAACTGTCTCCACACAACAAATCACGCGAATCCGTCACTCTGTTTCGATGTAAAGGAAAGACAAACAAACACACTTTCACATTTATAATATATGTAAGTATGGATATAACGCTCTTATCATGACATGTTTAAAAATATATCACTTTATTACATTCCGATACGGTGATGCAGAACCGGCACTAATTAAATACATTTATCTGTGATTTAGAGTTTTAGATTTTCGCCTGCGAATAGCGTTATGAATTTAATATTGTATTTATTATACTTTAATATATTGAGATTATATAACTAAATTCATTATTTTAAATAAAAAAATATTCTTTATAATGGTATGGTCTTAATAATAAATAATACTTAAATTTCTTTACTTTTTTTGACTACCTTAAAAATAGAATCTTTAAAGCAGGAGTTCCCAACCAGGGGGGCACGCCCCCTAGGAGGGCGAGAGAGTTTATTTTGTATAACATAAACTAAAATAAATAAAAGTCACCAAAATAATATCTTTCATTATAATAAAAAAATGAAATTGGGCATGAAAATATAAATCATTAAAATAATATTTATTTTATTATAATAAAAATAAATAAAGAGGGGCATGTTAATATTTTTTATAATCCGGTGAGGCTCAACAGAAGAAAGATTGGGAATGCCTGCCTTAGAAGATCACTCTGTTTCTGTCAATATCTGTGTAGCGTACATTCCGAATACTTTGGGAGAAACGCTATTAAGATTAAATTTTTTGTGTTTATGTGACGTAAATTACAAATGATAAAGAGCAATTGTCATTAGAGATACAAAAATGTTTTCGTTATCGTTTAAATATGCCTATTTTAAAAAACTTAAAAATAGCCACATTAGTCTAGTTTTATTATATGGTTATATATATATATATATATATATATATATATATATATATATATATATATATATATGTATATTAACTAATAATTTACTCTCTTACTTTAAAATCACCTTATCAGTAATTATGTGGTAGCAATTTTAGTCGGCTAAGGACTTCAAGCGATATTTCAATAAAAGGTAACGAGATTTTAACTAAACAGCAACTGACACAATTCTTTATTAAAAGTTATAAAAAATAGACTTCCAGACACTAAAAAAGTAAAAAATAACTATAATAATAACATTCTTAGTAGACTTGCAACGAATATTCGGAATTTGGCCTATTCGGCTAGAGTATACTAATATGTAAAACCTAAGAATTTGGTTTTTGGTCATCTGAACGCGGGCGGAGCCGCGGGCAATGCTAGTGCTATTATATATTAAGCAATGCTTCAGATTTAAGCTTACATAAACTTAAATCTGTTACTTCATTACCACTTAACAATAAATAAAATTTATTTCATGAGTCAAATACTTAGAAAGTATTAAATATATTGTTACGCGCCGCTAGTTTATTTCAAGTCATCAAGTACGCCTTCATACAACCTCTGTGGTGTTCGTCTACGCAGGTACCAGGCAGGCAGAAAAAGTATGACGACGAGAACATATTGATTGACGTTTGGGCGGGACGTATGATTTTCTGTTGTGTATATAAATATTTATTAATTACTGTCAATATAAGGATTATATCAGGAAAAGTGTTTCATTGTTTCACAATATTAGATACGTAAGAGATTGTATGATTATATTATTATTATTCTAATTAGATGGTTTCAGTCATATTTAATACAAAGACCGCTCACAGTTTCCGTAACTGGTTTTGAATCAGAGACATATTTTGCTAAGAGTGGAGTTCCACAGGGCTCATTTTTAGGCCCTCTACTTTTTCTCGTTTTTATTAACGACATCTCCGACAATATCAAGCATTGTAAGTGTTCATTATTTGCAGACGACCTCAAATTGTACAAAACAGTTCAATCGAATTCGGACGTACACTCAATACAACACGACCTAAATGCTATTGTTGAATGGTGTAATCTCAACAATATGACTTTTAAAGTGCGCAAATGTTTCCATATAAAATATACCAGAAAGAAAAAACCGCTTGTCTCTAGTAACTCAATTGGAAGTGTGTTATTACAATAAGTTTCACAAATTAAAGACTTAGGAGTCACTATTGACGGGCGTTTGGCGTTTACAACACATATTGATAATATAGTTGTTAAAGCTGCTCAAAATCTTGGTTATATCAAGCGGAATACACTAGGATTTTCACAAAAAACTAAATTAATTATATTTCTCGGTCTAGAGTATGCTAGTGTTATCTGGAATCCACTGTACAGCGTACAGAGAGACTCCCAACGTATAGAAAGTATTCAGCGTGCTTTTACGAAACATCTTGCGTTTCATGAAAAGGATTTCTCACACAGAAAACTATACAAAGAACGTTTGGCAAAGTTTAATATGATTCCTCTTCGGAGTAGGCGCGATATTTTCCCCCCAACGTGCGTTCACCTTGTCGTGGTGGAGGGGCTCAGTAGTGCCCGGCAATCCAACCGGGCGCGAAGCTAAGAAACGCACAGGGAGGTTGCTCACTTCGGTGGGCGGTAGGAGGTGGCCCTCTTCGGGGGGGCGGTGTACCATGCGGGTTGCTCCTGGTACTTCTCTGATAGCAGAGTGGACCTTGGAGCAACCCCATGGTTGTGGTGGTCTGCTTCGGCAGACCTGCCGTCGGGGCGTCGTAGTTGAATGCGTAAGCGATCCTGCGACGCCCTATTAAGACGGGGGAAGGTTTTGTTGGGTTTTAGTGGGTAGTACTGGCTGTATTACGCCGGTGAGTCCCACACGTCGTGCGTAAATGCATTACCCAACGTTAAAAAAAAAAAAATTTTAGAACTAAGCGGTATTGTCAACAATAATATAACTAATGCACAATTAACCGAGAGAATACTGATATCAGTTCCTTCTAGGACACACAGAAGCACTCACGTCTACAAGATATTTCATACTCCTTGCGTCAGATCTAATATCGGTAAACAAGCCCTCTTGGTACGGTTGTGTAACAAATATAATGATATCCTTAAATCAATTCTTGGCATTGACGTTTTTTATGACTCTCCATCAATTTTTAGAAATAAGTTATTTAATTATTATAAAATGCATGATTGTTAATCTTAATTATTATATATATATATATATATATATATTTATAATGATGATTTTAATTTTACTTTTTATTATTATGTATTATTATCAATTTCTTTTGTAATATGACATTTATCTATAATTATTATTATTTTTAAATTTTTGTACTTTTAATTCATGAATATGGAAATGCTATGTGCACTTATGATTGACATGCATATAAGGTATATTATTATTACATTAATTAAATTGAAAATGTTTCATATATATGTAGTAAGTGTGCTTTTTACAAATAAATAAATAAATTATTAAAACTCGATCTACTTGACTGACTGATAAGATAATAAAAATCATTTTTTTAATAATACAAAAACCAAATAGTTAAATTAGAAAAATATACTTATCGAACGGTTGCTGAAAATAATACGCAGGAGTACTATTGTACATAAAAATTCAATTTACATTTTTGCCCATGAGGCTTATAGAACTGAGATGTAGCTGCAAAATATAACAAGATCACTCAAAAGATCAAGTTTCTTTGCAAGATACAATAAAACACAATGAGAGACAGAAATACGAACATCACCAAAAAAACCGGTCAATCCAATCTCCTCCTCCTCTCCAATCCAAGCTGAATCATATACAGCTACCTCGTTGAACGGATGGTCGACTGATACCAGTGGGGGACGTGAACTTGAAAACGTGGTTAGACCTCCAACGAGGTGAAGAAATAACCTAGTGAAGGCTTGTAATGCGAATCCACTGTAGGTATGTGGATGACCGAGACCGGTTATATCATACAGTGGATGATTTAAATATTTATTTCGCAGTTTTGTTTTGATCATTCGTTCAGTACTTTTCGAATGCTTTCAGCAATCATGGTCACGATTTGCTCTTGATCTTCCCTAGGTTTTAGCAGAATTGGTCCAGCCTTTCTCGAGTTTTGCGCTTAACAACACATTTAGCCATTCATTTTTATTATTTATCAACCTGATATATATTCACATATTAGGTGAATTAATCATTTTGTTTTAGAATATCTTGTAAGTTATTTCATTATTAAAATACTATTGAAGCCATAACCAGGCATTTAACGTACCTATTTGTGAAATGTCGCGCGGCTTACTTAATGCTAAACATTTTTAAACTAATGCATATAAAAAGAAGTTTCACATATACATAAATATATTATATTATGCTCCTCGTGTTGAATGGATTTTTACCAGTCAAACAGCTTTTAACGCTGACAGTAGGTACCTAATTTAAATATCTATGTTAATATGTATATGTTACAATTTTTAATACCTAGTGTAAAAGATATGATACGAATATCAATAATAATCTGTAATCCTGATAGTATGTACTGTAGTCTGTATACGGAGGTCTAATGGAACGGGCACATTAACCAAGTCAACTACTTATTTCCGTGCGTCTTGCGTAGCGGGATAAGAATATCCGTTCATCACCAGAAACAAGTTAGTACAAAAACTAACACGACTAAATGGACGTGGAACTTGGAAGTGACGATATATGCACAGAAGATGGGTACTACGTAGTTTTTCACGACATTAGCTATGGAATAAAACCTTATTTGGCAAGTAAGATATTTTCATTGTTTATTTTAACAAGTAATTTCTATTTATCAACCTGATATACATATATATATACGCACATATTGCTTAAATTAATCATTTAGAATATCATGTCTGTTATTTCATTATTAAAAGACTGATGAAGCCATAACCAGGCATTTAATATGCCTATTTGTAAATGTAATTGTCTCGCAACTTACCTAATGCTTAACATTGGTAAACTAATGCATATAAAAAGAAATTTCACATAAATATTATACTCCTCGTATTGTAGGGAGGCCCGTGCCCAGCAGTGAGACGTTAAAAGGGCTAAACACATTATACTTTAGTTTTTAGGCTTTAGTAATTTTCGGTCTTTCATTTTTTACAGTTGGTTTTCAGCTATAGAATTTACAAATAACAAAATTTACCTATTAAGATCGTTCTGAGCGCATTATTCATGTTTGTGTACGAATAAATTTGAGACTTCTTGTTGGGATCTCATTTTTTTTTGTAAATAGTTCCCCTTTTTTTCTGGTACTATTTTTTATGCGTATATAGTATAGGTATATTATTAAAGGAGACATCACCCATTTGGGTATTTTAAGTGACGAAAAATTATATGAACTGCAAAAGTAATTTTGTAAACGCATATATCGCATATCTATTCGTATATGATTACACAGTAATTTATTTAGTAGGTAGTACTTGCAGGTTGTTGAATACCTGAAAACGAGACTGGAATTGTGGGGTATTTTAGTTTTTCCTTTCTTTATAGGCTAAACACTAATTGTGTTCAAAATTTGAAGCTCATGTTTCTGTTAGAAGTATCTTAGAATTTTAATAATCCGTGAGTGAATCAGTGACAAAATTAAAGAACTTTCACCTGCAATAATTCTTAAACTGCAAATTCAAATTGAATGTAATTTGGAAATATACCTAGTTATATAATGTCTTATTAACCACTAAAAATTCAAGTTTTTTGCTTCATGCACAACGAAGTTACAGGGGGGTCGAAAATGTCTTGACATTTTGACCAAATGCCCCTGTAACTTCGTTGAGGATAAAGCTAGAAACCATTCAGGATTGGTTACGAGAAACTGGCTATGCCTTTTTTGCTCGGCTTGGCTGTAACATTTATTTACAAATTATGGTACTTTATATTTCATATACATATAATTATTAATATTTATATCAGACCTTTATAATTTTTATGTATGCCTATCTTATATTCTGCTCAATTCTGAGAAGTGAAATCCGGTCTTAAGAGCTAACTACGAGTATATTTAATGGAAAAGCCCCACCTCTACTAATTACAAGCCAATCATTCGCGACCTAACCATTAATAGTGACTTTTCGTAACAATTGTATAGAATTATATATTCTTTATAGATGTAGCTATTATAAGATTATCAAGAAAATATTATATACATATTAGGTTATGTTATATATTTAACATTGTGTTTTTAATTAATTATTAGGTCCTTACATATGAAATTGGCGTTTTGTCGAATTGGCCACTTTGGTCTTGAATATTTGGCGTTTGGTTAGGTATTTCAAATTCATATTTATTTCCAATCTAGGCTTATGTATTTGTGTTTCCGCCATTTAGTGATTTATTTGTTTTCGCGCCATTTGATTTTTCTTTGTCATCGTTCTGTTCACAATATGGAAAACTTAAAATATCGCGTTATTTACGAAAACGAGTTCAACCGTGAAACAGCTCGAAGGAATAATAATGTGTATAAGAAAGCTACTGTAAAAGAAAGACGGTACGTTTTTGGTTCTAGCGTTTTCATTTTGGAAATTTTGATCTACAAGACAAATCTCGTGGACGGTCAGAGACACGTTGACAATGAAAAGTAAAATGAAATAGAAGTGATAGTGGAAGCGGATCATCGCTAACTACGTCGAATATAGCAACAGGCTTCGGTGTGAGTAATAAAATAATTTTAATTCACGTGAAACAAATTGGAGAAAAGCGAAAAGCTCGAAAATTGGCACCGCATGAATTAAATGAAGCACACCAACAAACACGCATTCAGTTCTGCGTTACATTTCAACCATCACAATAACGAGGGGATTTTGAATCGTATCGTTACTTGTGATGAAAAATGGATCCTGTTCTGTGTATAATCGGAAACGTTCATCACAATGGTTGAACCTAGGAACCGGTCTAAACCTGCCTCAAGCGAAAGTTGACTAAGTAAATGGTACTGGTAAGTGTCTGGTGGTGGTGGACCCAGGACCAGTGCTGGTGTCATCCACAACAGCTTCCTAAGATCTGGCCAAACGATTACGGCTAATCTGTACTGTCTTCAATTGTAAACCATGATAGAAAAGCTACCCATTAAACAACTGAGACTGGTCAATTGTTCTAGTCGACTGTTGCTTCAGGACAACGCTAGACAACACATTGAACAATAGACGGACGATAAATCAGAGAAGCTACAATTAGAATATTTTCAACACCCACCATACTCCCCGAACCTTGCTCCAATAGATTACCACTTTTTCCAGAATTTGGACAATTTCTTGCAAGGAAAAAAATGCAACTCCGATGAGGCAGTCAAAACCGCCTTCAGAGATTTTATTGATTCTTGCTCCCTCAATTTTTGCCTCTATAATCTATAAAATAGCGAAAGTGCATAGATAACAATGGTACTCTAGTTGATTACTTATATATTTATAATTTCATAATTAAAAAAAAATCGTTTTGCTTTTCCCATATAAAACTCCAATTTCATTTGTAAGGACCTAACATTACTTCTATTTTAAATTAAAATGTAAATATTCTTTTAAATACGTACTTATACGTGTGTACATACGTATTTATAGCTATTTCCGCAGTTTCAATCGTGTTGTTTATTTATTCATCAAAAACATAACATGTAAAAAAATGCAAGTCTCGCAATGCAGTTCTTCTAGCTTTAATAAAAACTTATTATAACTACTACCTCAATAAAAAAATCTACATCGAGACACTAAAAAGTAAAATTAACTGAATGGGAGTTTTCATTTACTATAGATACGTAATCAGATAATTTGGAAGTCTGTGCCAGTCGATAATGCTTTAAGATATGAATATCCAATAGGTAATTATGACAAGGTATGAACTTTAATAATTATACTTAGTTTAAAATATTATACACCAATTTGTGATGTAAGCTTTGCTTTAATTTGATTCGGCCTCGTCGTAGTACCTAGCCACTCGTCTACACACAGACTTTGTAGATACACTAATTTTTTTATGTCTAAACTTGTGTGCCGCGGACATTATTTTGTTTAGATATTCTTCAACTGATAAAAGGTTTTTTAAATTGGTGTTGATACGATCTTTTAGTAATCAAACTTTGCGACATAATCCACTATCTTCGAATGCCTTTGATAAACGATTCCATACTTGTTTTGCATTTGTTGCCTCTTGTTGTAATACTTCACTGATTTGAAATCAGTAGATAATGGCTCCTTCAGTATGCAGTCATACAAATCTTACATCCCATCCATGGCCTTTCCATCTATTTCAGATGTTCTAAGCAGTGTATGGTGGTTACTTTAAGCACTTCCGTTGGTGACTGTGCAATCCAATTCTAGAGCGACAAGACCGACCGCAGCCAGACTAGCCATATTTTTAACAGTATTTATTTAAGTATGCTGAAATGAAAACCTACGACATGTCGTTAACAATTTGATAGTATACACGGGCTGGTTTTTATTATTCCTTTGTTTTAAATACTGTTACGATTACACAAAAAACAACATTATACGGCACATGAAAAGGTCCATAACATGCATAAAAGGCATATAATTTTAGGAAAACAAATTTATTAAGAGAATAAATAAAAATGTAAAATATATAAAAGGCTAATGACAAGTTACAATAATGTAAAAAGTTCCTATATTAAAGCGTGAAGGGGTCCATACTTTCATCACATCAGCTCGACAATACCAAAACACTGCACTATCGACGGAAATAAAAACACTTGCAAAGTTTCCAGTCACTATGACAATTAGACGGAGGTGAAATTTTCATTAGCTATTTTTCCAACCTTACATCCTGTATTGTAAACAGGATTAAAGTAGACACAAGAAGAAGAAGAACTTTCACACAAAAAAATAATTTTCCAAATTGGTTAATAAATGACGGAGTTCTGAGGTATCAAACATAAAAAAATACAACCGAACTGAGAACCTCCTCCTTTTATTGAATTCGGTTGAAAAGTTGTGAGAACTAATGTAAAATCAAGTCGCTTAATTTATTCAGTAGGTACCTATTAGTACTATTTAATATTATAGTTGATTATTCTTATGTGGTTATGTTTGTCCAATGTCCAAGTTATATAAGATAAAGTATATATAAATGTAATATGTAAATAAATAAAATAAAATAAATATGTAAGTATATATAAGATAAAGAAATAAAATTTAAGTAGCGTGTGATAATTTGGCGGCGGCACTGCCGTTCTCTTCAGATATATAAGACTGTTCTGTAGCGAACAAAATGTAGAGACAATAAAAATTTAGATTTACGCTTAGGTTTTTATAAATCTATTAAAATATTATGAAGAGGAAATATTTGCTTTTTTGATTGTTTGTACTGAATAGAGTCCGAAGCTACTGAACCGATTTAGATGAAATTTGGTAAGAAGATAGTTTGAGACCCTGGGAAGGACATAGGAGAGTTTGTAAGGGGAATGAACCTAGAGACGAACACGAGCGAAGCGAGGGTGAGTCGCTAGTATGCAATAAAATTTGACCGTCAGGCAAAGTGCACTACCACTTAAGCATTTATCGACTTGCGAAATGTAAACATGTTATTTATAATAGACGGAATAGCTGTGTCTTATGCAACGTACATAATATAATATGTAATGGGCTGAATTTACTTAACAAAAACATTAAATCCAAGTAAAAATCTAGCCCACGACATGCGATAAAAAAATATTATACTTAATGCCTAGGCTACTGTAAATTTACTCCACTTGAGCTTTAAAAAAATAAAAATCATCGTTCATTTTTATTATTTTAATTTTAATCAAATTTTATTTATTTTTTAATATTACTAGCGGTACGTTTCAATTTCTTTGGGCGGAACCCGAATTCTTTTTCTAACATAAAAGTAGCCTATGTTACTCATCAGCTATCTTCCAGTGAAAGTCCCGTCAAAATCAGTCCAGCCGTTTCAGAAATTATCCGGACCAATGCATTTAGTAAAACTCTGTTATTTTGACATTACAAGCAGACACTTCAATTTTATTTATCTGTACAGATTAATATGCTATAGCTAAATATTATATTAATCCATACTAATGATGATGATGTTCTCCTGGCCGATTCCGGCCACGGCGGCCAATCTCATTGAAACTACCCAACTGCACAGGAGATATTATAGTGCACAAATGTTTGCGCAGACACAAGTGCACTCTCTATTCCTGTCACTCTCATACTCCGGTGGGACGACTGCTCGACACGACCGGTGAGAGCTAAGGCGCAGGACCGACGGCTTTATGTGCTCTCCAAGGCACGGGGGTGAACACGGAAGTGACATAGGCATATTTTTTACAGCGGGAGATTATCTAATTCTCACGGGAATACACGTTTAATATAATCCAAAATAATATTTATGATCATGATTACTTAAAACTTGGTATTATTGCTCTTCAATAAAATTAAATAAAAACGTATTTTAGCATTTTTCGAAATTCATCCTATAAGGGGGTAAAATAGGGGATGAAAGTTTGTATGAAACTACTTTTTTAGAATTTTTTTTGCAGTTTTAGTGCGAGCAAAGCTGCGGGTTCTGGTAGTATTAAATAAATTAAAAAAGAATCAAATATTCAACTCGATGAGTATTGCTTGTACATCTAGTAAAGACGTAGCTAATTCATTACATAAAATCAATTAATGAGATGAATGCACAAATAACTGATACGCGAACGTGTCGTTCACATCAATTTTTACTATAGTTGTGTAGAGTATGGAGTACCCCACTTTGTTCGGCTTGCAATCACATAAAGTGAAACTCTGATCGTCAGTTGCTTTTTACTCCCACAAACACGAAGTAGCCGCGCATAAGCTGATTTAAGCTTAAGTATAAAGTGTTAAATTGTTTAATTCTCATATATTTTATAATAATGGACTTAGAAAATGGATGTGTTGATATCACAAAAAAACAATGTAGCCCTACTGTGTTCATGGACCTCGGCTGTAAAGTTTCTGGTAAATAATTTTGTTTGTATAATTTTATAAACTTATTGTTACTTTATTTACTGTCATTATTACTTATATTTATTTTATTTAAGTAACACGCAGTATTTTATGACATAGTAGGTATGTTACTAATATTTTTGCTTAATATTTAAGATTAAAATGACAATAATTTAAGTAAATCATGACCATCTACTTTCTCTACCTTTATAAGCAACAGCATTAAGTAACTGTCAATACTCCATTACTTCTTAACTGGTAAATTATTTATTTTTTATATATATTATTGAACATTTTTTTATACCTATAGTTGTTATAGTATCTCTATTAGACTTTTTGTTTACTTATAGAAAATGTTTGTTTTGATATTAATAGGAATGTGCAATGAAGCAATAAAAATTAAATTGCATTCAATATAATACACAGGGTGAATAACTCATACTTAATATTATAAATATGAAAGTGTGTTTGTTTGTTTGTCCTTCTTTCACGTCGAAACAGAGTATCAGATTGGTGTAATTTTTTGTGTGGAGAAAGTTGGAGGACTGAACTGGAAAGTGACGTAGGCTACTTTTTACTCTTAGGAGATAATCTCATTCCCACGGGAAAAAACGTTATAATATAACCCACAATAACTCATCGTGCCTATGTACGAGTATATTGTATATAATAAATGTATCTATTCAATACATTAATAAATTATTATATTAAACATATCTTTTTATTTATCTATTTGTGTATATCACACATTACTAAAACTATAATAAACCGTTTGCAATATTAACTATACTTAGTATTTATCCTTGTTGTAATTGTATTAAATCCATATTAAAGCGCATTTTATAATTATAAATAAGAAAGCACAGTTAATATTTAAAATTACAATTTCAATATGAACATCGAATATTTAAGATTTTGAAAAAAGTTCGCCAACTTTAACTAACTTTAATAGGAAAAGTTGAGGAAAATTATATCTCAATAAATTAAGTAAATCATGATTTACTTAATTATATAATAATAATTAATATATTTATCATAAGTTGAACAGCCGGATTCTGTAGCAAAAAAAATTAGAAGCATACTCAGACCTAAAAAACTTTTATTGGTCTGAGGAAGCATATACGTAATTTCAAACCATGAATAAATAAATATTTTACTTGTCATGACATGAGTAAAAAATAAATCATAAAAAGATGTAAATTAAATATTATGTTTCCAAGCGCAGTGGTATTTTAAATAACTAATGAATCGTACCTTTGTACATGTACATGGTTCGTTATTTGACCGCAAAGTATTGTGACTTATTTTAGTTACTTGTTTACTTGTAAATTATTAAATGTTAAAGCAAATTTATATTTCTTGCAATTTTCGTGGAATAGTCGGCCATATAACAGAAAATACATATCCGGCATTTTTTTTGAGTTTTACAAGGAAAGTAACGCAACTATTGCTATCAAAAACCAAAGATGTTTTCTAAATGTATTAAACATTCGTAAATGTCAAAGGTGTTGTTTAGTTTAAAATCTAGTAATTTTAATCTTTCCGACTCCGACTCAGCACACTGGATGGCCAAAGGTTATTGATAGCGAGGGTGACTGTATCATTGATAAAAAAATATAAACTTGTTGAAAATGTATCCGTTTGAATTTAATGTAATAATAGTAAAAATAAAACAAGCTTTTATTTAAATGTTAAGAAAATAGACTTTAAATTAAACTAAACTCATCAATTTATTACATTACAAAATTTATAAGATACTAGCGACTCACCCTCGCTTCGCTCTCGATCGTCCCTAGCTTGCTTCCCAATACAAACTTTCATCCCCATTTTCACCCCCTTAAGGGATGATGTCCGGGATAAAACGTATCCTATGTCCTTCCCAGGGTCTCAAACTATCGTCTACTAAATTTCATCTAAATCGGTTCAGTAGATACAGACATAACGTCACAAACTCACAATTCACAAACTTTACGTCTTTATAATATTAGTATAGATAAAAGCTTCTCGGGATATTTACCTATTTTAAATAATAACATATTATTTTTTGTTAGAATTATTTATGTCAAGAGTAAGTTAAATATAGTATATCTGTTATTAAATAAAACTATCCTTTTGGATTTTTTCGCGGATTTATTTTAATTTTTGGTTAAAATTAAAATAAAATAAATCCGCGAAAAAATCCGAAAAGATAGTTTTGTTTAAAATGTCCAATATTTGCGTAAATCTAAGAAAGTAGTATACTTGTTGTTTGTACAAATACACAGGTGAATTCTAAATTTACGTATTCATCACAGTAATTAAAATAATATTACCACTTATTTTAAACCAACATAAATAGCTTCTGGTCTGCAATATTTTTTTTAAGTTCTGCAATTTTTTTTTAAAGTTTTTTTCTAAAACTGTTTATCTATACTAATATTATAGAAGCAGAGTTTGTTTGTTTGTTTGAACGGGCTAATCTCAGGTACTATTAATCCGTTTTGAAAAATTCTTTTTACATTAGATAGCCTATTAATTGAGGAAGGCTATTTATTATAGACTATGTATAATCCCGGAAAATGTACGGTTTTTGTGGGATAGTTTGTTTTTGTCTATTGACGAACCGGAAGCGACACGAGGGTGAGTCGCTAGTTTTAAAATAAAAACAAAAAGGTATACAGAGAGCAAAATAATAATATTTTGTTCAATAAAAAGATACATTTGGTTGGTGTACATTTATGAATTTCCACTTCATCTCTATGATATCTCACACACTAAGTATCCAAATAGTTTGCCACCATAATGGTATCCCAACGACCTTGATACCTATTTCTATTTCTATTTCTTTCATGTCTTGAAGGAGTGAACGATTCCATCCTGACGGTTTATTTTCCTTGCTGTAGCCCACTAGACTTTTTAAGAAACAATCAATGTGCGACGTTAGAAAATCATTTTTTAGAGTCCCTAAGGACTCTAAAAAATGAGTCCTAAGAGTTATCCTAAGTTTTTACTAAATGTTGATCAAAAAATATGCGTATGATTTTAACACCGCAAATTAACCATTTCGTTTTTTGTTAAGTCATAAGTGCATGTTATTTTCTTTAAAAACCTTTTCAAGACATACTGAATGAGCTACAGGTACTAAACTAAGGATGCTTATAACTATTAAATTATCCTCTTTTTAGAAATACTCTATAAATTCCTGTTTTCATATCAAAACAATGTTGTATAAGTATGTATGTGTATGTATATAAAAATTAAAAAAATGTAATGTGATACGTTAAAAGAAAGTTTATAATTGGAATAAATATATAGGTCTATCTATATGTCCCGTATGTAATTATTACAAAATCTTTTTCTTGGCAGACCTGTGATTTATTACTACTATTAGTGGAACAGACTACTTATTGGTGTATGTAATAATTTGATAACGATTGTAAATGATATTGTAATGAATTATTTTGTCATGACTTTGTATTTTATTATAGAGAGAACATTTAAGTAATTTTATTATTACACTAGTGACTCACCCTCGCTTCGCTCGGGTTCGTCCCTTGTTTGATACTCCATACAAACTTTCATCCGCACTTTCACCCACTTAAGGGATGATTTCCGGGATAAAAAGTGTATGTTTGTTATGACTTTCATAGGGTCTTAAACTATCTTCTTACCAAATTTCATCTAAATCGGTTCATAATATACAAAGATTACCCCCTACAACGTCACAAACTCACAAACTTTACCATACAATTTAAAAAAAAAATCTTATGTATGTTCACCGATTTCTCAGAGACAGCTAGACCAACTTTGCTAGTTTAAATTGCATAGTATCTATTAAAGTAGATCTCGAGGTGGTCCCATAAAATTTTCTTTAACATAAAGTATACCAGGCTTTTTCGTGTATAATGAAATTTTTAAACGGGTTTTGGTTTGATTTGACAAGTCTAATACGTTAGACTTGGATTTCAGAGCCTGTTTTTAGTGTAACTAATATAAACAAGTTTTTAGTTTGTTAGTCTTCATATAAAAATTGGTATCCAACTAACTTAAAGAGGTTAAGTCAAAATTTTATTCGAATATTTTCTTCTTACAAATTTACTACTACTACGTTTAGACGGAAAATGGAAAATTGGAAATATTGATATCAGAAAAAATATTTCTACAAAAGTTAAAGGCCATAAAAAAAATTATATTTTTTGTTTTATACGTTTTTCGTGTAGAGCCAGTAATTTGAGAGAATAATGCGAGAATAAAATTAACTTATTATTTATTTACTTACATTTAGAATTAGCAAGATTTTTATAATTTTAAGTTATTCTAGTAAACTAATAATCATAAAAAGATCTATTTTTCTTCGATTTGATCTTGACAATAAAATTTATGGATATTTTGATTATCATGTGCGTTGAAATCCACATTAGTAAATAAAAAGAATGTAGGTAAGACTTTATACAAGAATTGATATCAATCTGGTTGTCCATGAAAACACCACGTATAGTAAATACGTACCTTTAAAAGTTAATTCTTGAGAAACTTCTACTTGTGTTGTGAAAGGTATATTTCGTTAACTTATAGGCTAAAAGCAACTTTCTCTTCTCCCTTCCTTCTACCTTGACTGTTTTTTTAATTTGATACCTGAAAAAAATGTGTTCGTATACATTATCTATACATATAATAAAATTGTAACTAAGTCGAATCTTTACATTAAATATTTTTTGGAAAATCTTATTGAAATAGACATTATTATCGATACAAAGGCCGAATCTATAGTTTTTAGAATTTTTGTCTGTCTGTCTGTCTGTCTGTCTGTTACCGCATCACAGAAAATCCACTGGAGGGATTTTGATGAAACTTGGTATGGTGATAGTTGGTTAGCCGGATCAACATATAGGATACTTTTTACCACGGGAAAATATCTCATTTCTGAGAAAAAATACAAAAACTGCATTGTAAGAGTATACTAATATGTAAAACCTAAGAATTTGATTTTTGGTCATCTGGGCGCGGGCGGAGCCGCGGGCAATGCTAATTTTACATATATTCGTATCGGCAAACGCAGTAAGACATCTTCTCTCATAAAACTATCTTTTCGGATTATTTCACGGATTTATTTTGATTTTTGGTTCCCGACGTTTCGAAAATTGATCAATTTTAGTCAAGTAAGTGAAAGAATATACATCATTTTAATATAACAAAATACTATACTGAGATAGTTGATCAATAAATAATTTAAAACTATGTTTCAGTTCCATCAATTGATTTGTTGAAGCCGGAGAGCTATTTTTATATTTTGGAATAGACACAAATAATTTTGAGATGTGGATGAGTACTGTTTTAACAAAACTAACGAGATTTTTGATGGGCAATACACCCTAAAACTCCAGAAAAAATTACAATAATAAAATAAACTGACTGCATAAAAAGCGTACTAAAAAGAAGAGAACAAGTTGACGAAGGAACATAATATTGTCATTATTTTGTAGGCGGAAACATACACACACGCAGCTATTCTAAAACATGTAGGTACATAGTACCTATGTGTATATCGCTGACTGCATAATACTATGTCCCTTCGTCAACTTGTTCTCTTCTTTTTAGTTCGCTTTTTATGCAGTCGGTTTTTTTTATTTTTGTAAATATTTTTTTTGTTTCAACTTTTTAGGAGAGTTAGACATTTTTAGTTTTATTTAACAATTTCTTATCCTAAATTATTGTTGAACATATAAGTCGTAAATATTTCTGTAAAATAATACCTGTATTTTGATACCCAACTCAATTAAATTCAATGCAAACTTAAACGTGAATTCGTTAGTGGCTTATTCCCGACGTTTCGACTGGGTTGCACCAGCCGTGGTCATTGGTAGAACATGTTAAACAGCATATAATTCAAACTTATTCACTTGTTTTAAAATAATATAACATATGGATATTTAAATATGGTGGACTGTATTTAAGGGTTTCAAAATGAAACTTCCGTTGGTTGATTCTTCCTTAGCTTTTCTTGCTAGTTTCTATAGCTATCCGACGAATGGTACAGAATGAACAAACACTCGTTTTTTTATTTCTAATTCGCAATCTTATTAGATAAGCTACTGTGCGTCTGCCGTCTAATATTTTTTTAGATATGCTCCTATGAGTCTAAATTTTTATTGTATTTTACAATAAAGGAACGTGACTTAAGCTAGATTCTGTTGTCCTCCGTAACATCATCAATTTAAATATTATATTGTATGTAAAGTATATGTCTAAACCAATTTTAGTGATATTTTGATTGTACTTGATTGTGGGTGAATTCAATAAATAAATGATAAAAATTGCAGTTTTGTCTAATATATATAAATAAAATTTAAATGTCTGTTTGTAATGTCAAAATAACATTTTTTTTATGAAATGCATATGTTGTACTAATAAGAAAAAATATGTCCGTCTGTTCGTTCCAGCTAATCTCCAAAACAGCTGGACTGATTTTGACGGAACTTTCACTAGCAGATAGCTGATATTATAAGGAGCAACTTAGGCTACTTTTATTTTAGAAAAATAATCAGATTTCCGTGTAAAAAAATTAAAACCCTTGAACGCCATGAAGTACGATAGCTAGTTGACAATATGTGTCAAAATTTTTGTAATAAAAGACTAAGCCCCTATGAGTGATGTGCTCTTTGTTTACCTTTAGTTAACTACCTAAATCTATACCTAGCCTATGGAGTAGATATAGTTATGTGCATGCACTCAATAATACGAAACACAAAAATAGAAAAAGATCGAAGAAAATTTATCTCTTAACAAATGTGAATTTATAAAACATTGGCATTTGATGATAATATTGCTGACCTATGAATGATAAAATAATAAAAAAAAATGAACTCACGCAGAACCAAAAAACGTATGATAATTAATTAATCATAGCCCTCTGTAACATCTTTACCCGACTGCGCGAACTGCGCAGAACGAATATGGATAAATTGTTTTTAATATTTAAGAACAATACAATCAATCATATTTGTACAAGTATTATACTCGTAGATAAAAGTGGATCACTATGGAAATGATAAAACACCATTTTGTAACGTCCGTCATATTGGGTTAAAAATGGCGGCATTTAAATAATCGTGCAATCACGAGAACCAAACGTGTGTGCCAAATTTCAGCTCAATCCGACACTAGGAAATGGGTCAAATTTAACTTAGAAGATTTGATTACAAACACACCGGTACAGATGAAACTGAGAGCTCGTAATAATTTTTATTTTTATCAATATAAAACACGTGTTGTGTATGATAATGTTCTCCTGACCGATTTCGGCCACGGCGACCAATCTCATTGAGACTAGCCAACTGCGCAGGAGATATTATAGTGCACAAGTGTACGCGCAGACACAAGTGCACTCTCTATTCCTGTCACTCTCATACTCCGGTGGGACGACTACTCGACACGACCAGTGAGAGTTCAGGCGCAGGACCGACGGCTTTACGTGCTCTCCGAGGCACGGGGGTGATACACCGCCAACTTCCCAACTCCGGGCTGTTACTGAGGCTAACTATACAGAAAGACTCAATAACTTGGCCCGACCCAGGACTCGAACCCAGGAACTCCGGGAGTGCAGCCGTACATGCTAGCCACTACACCACCGAAATATATATAGTTGTGTATATAGAAATATCGAAATAAATATCTTGAATAGAGACAACACACTATACTATACTAAAGGAAGATTTAACGATTTAACTTCATACTGTAGTCTAAATCGTCGCATCATAAAAAAATCACTCCCATCGTTATTTTCCTAACGCGCCAGAAAGAGTATAACTTCAAAAATTTACGATTTATCTTCTACAACAAAAGTAAACCAAACCACGAAGCAAATTGTATTCAATTTTAGTTTCAAATGCATCCTTAGAGTGCCATGGCCAATATTTAGCATGCAAGCTGCGACCTCAATTTGATGGCATAGATACTCGCCGTAATAAGAAGGCTGGCTCACGAGGGAGGTATGCATTTACATATTATTATTATTAGCGTTTGTTGTTTATATACAATTTACAAGAAATGGAAAGTTACAATTTTTTTGACTCTATTTACATGCTACACGTACTAAATATACACAACACCATCATTAATCGTTCCTGTTTTGTATACAACAAAGAATTCTGTTATAAAATTATAATATAAATATACATACATACATTCATACATACATACATACATATCTAATATATTTAAACGAGCAATTCTTGTATATATATATATATACATATATATACATATATATATATATATATATATATATATATATATATATATATATATATATATAATCTGAATCTCGAAAACGGCACCAACGATTTTCATGAAATTTAATATACAAGGGGTTTCGGGGGCGATAAATCGATCTAGATTAGTCTTATGCCTGGGAATACGCGAAAATTTCTTGCGGTTTCCTTTTGCATTATTTCACGCAAAATATTATGTTCGACAATTTCGCACGGACTCATGGTCAAGCGGCCAAGGCGCAAGATTGAATAAGTGTTCGGGTTCGATCCCGGTCGGATACAAAGGTATAATATTTTTTTTTTCAAGTTTTTTGTTTTTCTTTAAAGAAAATTGTACTTTTTGACTAAAAACTCCGAGCGAAGCTGGGTGGCCCAGGTATTTTTAGAAAATGTTGTTTTATTCGTGTTTTCAATAATCAACTTTATCGATAATCGAGTAAAACATAAACTTATTTTTTTTATTGGAAAAAAATAATAAAAACTTGACGTTTGGGTAGTCCTAATGTTGCCACTTAAACATAAACTGGAAAAAATGACTCTTTCTGACATCTATTGGCGAATAATACTATTTTTTTATTTGTAATCTGAATCTCGGAAACGGCTCCAACGATTTTTATGGTATAAGCATCGTGTTCAAGCAGCCAAAGTGCAAGATCAATAATTACAGGTTTCCAGTTCGAATCTTGGTCGCATACAAAGCTTTTACTTTTATTTTTTTAAATATTTATTCAAATTTTTAGTTATTTAAAAAAAAAAGACGCAAGATTGATAATCATAGGTGTCCGGGTTCGAATCCCGGTCGGATACAGAGGTATAATTTTTTTTGTTTTTTTTTTTGTATTTATTCAAGTTTTAAGTTTTTTTTAAAAGAAAATTGTACTATTTAACCAAAAACTCCGAGCGAAACTCAGTTGCCCAGGTACCATTATTTAATTCTCAAAGGCACCCAGACACCCAGATTGTAATATAAGATAATTAAAACTCTAATGTTTTAATAAATTATTTTCGCTAACAAAGCAAATATGACTTTACCAAGTTAAATTTGATTTTATATTTCTGCATTATTATAAATATTACATTTTCTGACGCTATATTTTTGTCAGATTACAGATTACAGAGTAGAAAAACATAATTTAATTTATCTTATATAAAGTCGAGAACAAATACATTATACATAAATATTAAATACCCTTGAAGACTAAATAAAAAGAAGTCAAAGTACAATCAAGTCAAGACAATATATGCTGAATGTCAATCAAGTCTCGTTGCTAACGTCATCTTATTATATGCATTAGCCTAGCCATACTCTACCTTTTTTTATAGGAGCCACAAACACGTTTCAGTCATGGTGTCAAGGGCCGCAAGCAAAAATTATTTAGGTCTTAATGAAAACGTAATTTCAAGTTAACGATGTAGTTACTTTTTTAACAAAGATATGTTATAATGCGATTTTTGATGCTGCCGCATGCAGCCCGCGGGCCGCAGGTTGAGTATAGCTGCATTAGCCGAACCTAAAATGACAGGGTTATTAAATAGGTCTGGCATTTAGTAATTGAAAAAAATAATACAAGATGACAATTCTAGTAACACACTACCTCGCAAGTATCCAGCAAACCAGCCAGAAAGTTCAACAAAACACAGGGTGAGACACAGGCATATTACCTGTGCGGCAAGCGGACTCCAGCTGGCCCATATACATATGTGATAAAGAAATTTGACGACTTTTAATGGATGCTATACCTACCATGGACCATTGATCGCGTAGATGTCTTAATTCTTTGAAGAATTTGATATAAAAAAAAACATCAGCATTATTTTATAACAGTATCAAAATGATCATTTGTGTGTGTTTCACTATAAAATTAATTTCGCTACATTAAGTTTATCTCGGCTCAGAACGCAAAATTTTAAAATATGCCACGAACTATGCCACGTTATCTCTTTGACAGATAAGCAAAGTGTAACAATTACTTAAGATTTCTATAATTACTGTAATAAATATTTTCATTTTATTTATATTTTATTTCCGAGTAACAAATATATCTAAAGCGAAAGAGTGCGGCGAATAGGTACTGGTGAATACCTACTTCTAAGCACGTTCTAAGACTTGAAACTCGAACGCGATTCATCGACTTGCATAGATTAGATCCTTCAATTGAGATAATTTTACAGTAAGATAGCCCTAATTTGCATATATTATCCCTTTTATATAATAGCAACATTTGTGCTTGCAACGGAAGCCCAACTGAACACGCAAATACCACTCTATACATGTAGAGATAAGAAGAGCGGTCACGTTTAAACCAATCTGCTAAACTAGTCCATATGTAATAATGTAATAAACATATTATAATAAAATAACATATTTAATAATTAGATATCATATTAACATTCCCTTAAAAGATACAATATTTTTGTTTTAGAAAAGATATGGTTTTCAAAGAGAAAAAGCAGTGGTAGTGCACAAGTCATCCTGAACAATGTTTGTGGTGCAATTAGACCGGGCAGACTGACGTTCATCCTTGGCCCTTCTGGAGCTGGAAAAACAACGTTATTGAAAATATTAGCAGGAAGGAAGTAAGATTTTGAATGTATGAATACTTTAACTAAGCTTTTATATAAAAGAGTTATAAAAATTATTAAGTTAACAAGTCAATGCCTACATATGTAACGATCTAAACTACGAGTATGTTATATTAAAAAAAAATGAAAAAATAATGATGATCTAACATACGGAAAAGAGCAATTGTCTTATTTGTATAGCTTGTTTTATATAGTAAATTATCTTATTAACCTAACCTCTAATTATTATCTTCTTACATTAATGTTAATTAATATACGTAAAAAAGTATTTTTTATATAAAAAGTACTGTAATATTTTTGGGGCATTATTATTGTGTTTCTTAACAAAAATAATGTATTTTATTATAATTGGTTAATTGCAGTAAATAACGTTATTTAAAATTGATTTTATATATGTTTGTAATGTTAAAATAACAAGTTTTTACTATAAACATACGATACGTATAATAAAAACAAAATAATATTAAATCTTTTGTCTGTTTGTTCCGGCTAATCTTCGAAATGGCTGAACCAGGTTTGACGGGACCTTTACTGTCAGATAGCTAATGTTATAAGGAGTAACTTAGGCTAATTCGATTTAAGAAAAAGATTTAGGGCTTCGCGCATTAAAATTAAAACCCATGAAATTGCGAACAAAATCCGCGTACATAGGCATACACGTGAGCGAAGCGAGGGTATGTCGCTAGTAAAAGATGAAAAAAAAACATACAATTTATATGTAAATTCTAATAAACCGACTTAAAAAATAAGGTTTTTATATTATAAACTAACATTTATTAACAATATTTATGTATATATTTCATTGTTAATGGACTCATATTTAATTTTTATTACATTAAGTGCCTATTAACTCAAGGTACAGAAAACTGTAATTAAGTTGACTGTTTACACACCCGTGAGTCGGAAACTCGCTAAGCTGTCGGTTCTGCGCTTGTTTTCTAACCACAAACTAACACGCCACCATCAGGCACATGAGAAAAGCTCCCTTACTATAAGAGGATTAAATTAATAGAGAGCGCACTTGTGTCTACGCACAAACACTTGCACGATATCTATTTCCGGTGAACCGAAACCGATTAGCAGGAGTATAGTAATAAAGCTGGGTACATCTAGCTAACGATTTTTTTAATTTTTATTTTGTTTGTTTTTATTTTTAAACCTAAAACAACATAAAATCCCTACTTTTCATTATTTAAAATAAGTATAGGAAGTGAAAACTCCGCGCCTTTGTTACATTGTCTGTATATAATAACATTAATTATATCTACGCGTATAATTAATAGAATTTGGTCAACAATACTAGTCATTTTGCATGCTCTTTGAATATTAAATAGTATATAATAGTATAATTTATATTTTATCAGTAGTCTCATCATAAAGTTTCTCGTCTTCGTTGTTATATCCATACTAACATATAATATTATAAATGTGAAAGTGTGTTTGTTTGTTTGTCCTTATTTCATGTTGAAACAGAGTAACGGATAGGCGTGATTTTTTGTGTGGAGATAGTTGGAGGGCTGGAGAGTGACATAGACAACTTTTTACTGCGGGAGATTTTCTTATTTCCACGGGAAAACACATTATACCTAATATAACCCAAAAAATATTTATAATCCGAATTACTTGCCCCTTAGAGGAGTAAAATAAGGGAAGAAAGTTTTTATGAAACCTAAGTTTTTAGTGTTTTTTTTGTAATTTTAGCGCGATCGAAGCCGTGGGTCCTGCTAATACACTATACGTCTTTTATGTACGTACTTAATATATGTATATAAAATACTAGTTATAAGTAAAATAGAAGTACTCTTTAGTTAACTATTGTGAGTTTTAAGACAAGATTACTATAATTTTCAAAGCAATACATAATATAATGGAACTGTGTTTGGACATGCACTAGTAATTATAGTTTACCGTCACCTAGATTCTGGCTTCGACCATCGGTCGTCCTACTGTTTCACGTATCCTTCAGCATATATTATATATATATATATATAATATATGCATATATATTATATATATATATATATAATATATGCTGAATGAATGAATGAAAATTTAATTTCACTCAAGCCTATAAATAACTCGTCGTCATGAAAAAAAACCACGTAGATGTCTTACCTTATTATTTCGAAATAGATACACAATTAATAGCATAATAGAAAGAAACAATCGTTTTAATAATAATTAAGAATATAATTAAATTTTAAAAATAATAATTAGCAAATTTATTATGTACTTTTAAATTAATTGTTTATGTTGTTCCTCAGTGTAAAATAAAATGATAACAACAATAATTATATGTTCATTCAACAATGGATGAAGATCTTTCATTATAAACATAATTTGCCTTTTAATTTGTTTAATGAAGTAATTTGATCATAAATTATACATAACCACAATTTAATGTACAATTATAGTGTGTCTTAGTTAAACAGAATGAAATGGCTTGCTCAATCTCGGTTTTTTCTACATCACAGCAATAATTTCGCTCACTCCGCTTCCGTGCCCTACTACAGAAAATTTTGTTGAAATCGGTGTACTGCTTACACCAATTTCAACGAAATTTTCTGTAGTCGTGTGTGCCGTAAATGTTGACCCAAGTTATAAGTTATTACTTATAACTTGGGTCAACATTTACGATATCTTTTACTACAAGAAAATCTTTTATTCCCACGGGAGAACACCATAACTGATTCTGTCGAGTCCTTCTTATAATATATGGCTTAAGTTGTAGATCTTTCAGGCCCACAGAAAAGTCTGCAATATCAAGCATAAGTCTATCTCCTAAGTTACACTCACAATAACTATTTATATTAAAAACGTGTTTAAAATAAAATTATATTCAGAGTTTTTTATATTATTTACAAAGATGTACATAAAACATTCTCATAAATATTGCCATTTTATTAATATATTTACACAACACGACATTAGCTCATATACATACATTCATTCATTGTAGCTGAATTCCGAGGTCAAAACCTCCATCGTGTTCTGACAGAGCTGAACTCTGCTTATTTATTCATACGACATGCGTGTTTATAATTTAAGAAAATAAAACAAAGGATTGAAAATCATTTAAAATACAAATTTATAACGTACAGGCTATTGCTATTCGTCCGTTAATCGGATAATTAAGAGAAAAATATTCGTCCGACAATTGTCGGTTTGTACAAATATAGTAAAAAGTAAAGTAAAATAAGAGATTTTTAGGTGCAGGAGTTTCTATATGCAAAGAAATAGCTATACTTATTCTTTTAGATCCCAACGATTTTTAAGTTCAAGAGCTTTTATGTGTAAAAAAAAGAAAAACTCCCTAACCTTCGCAGGTAAAAATGGACTTTTTAGGAGAATAAATATATAATATATAATAGGCCTCATAATAAAACAAGATAATTCTAACCTATCGACGATAAAGATTTTTAATTTGAGTCCATTTGATCTTATTCGAAACTTAAAATTTTAACTTTTGATATTCTTTAAAATCTATATATCTTGATAAGTTAGAACTTTTTTTATAGAAACATAAAAATGGTGGCTCCACAATAGTCGGACGAGTAATATTTTTTATTCATCTGATTATCGGACGAATAGACACTTCCAAACATATATTATAAAATTATGAGCCTTAAGTTGATCGAGCTTAAGTTTTTCGTTACAAAAAATTTCATATTTTTTACTACTATTTTAAATCACAAGTCACGAGACATGAAAGTATACAACAGAAAGTATAAGAGACTTGTTGTGTATGTAGAAATACCGGAATAAATATCTTCAGATCAGATATATATCATAATTCATATCAGAGGAAGCGGGTCGCCCCTCTCTGCTTCCCACCCGCAGCGCCCTAGAGCTTATGTGGCGTAGTGTGCGTGACACGTCTTTACATAACTACGTCAAAATTCAACAAAACTCCTAACTACGTCTTTGTTGTGTTAGCTATATTTTTTTTGTGTTAAATTTTGTTATTTATGCTTCGTACACATACACGTTTCATCCTTGCCGCAAGATGTACATATCATGTATGTATGTATGTCTCTGACTACATAATACCTACATTTCTTCGTCGACTTGTTTTATTTTTTTTAGTTACCTTTTATGCAGTTGGGTTTTTTTTATTTTTACAATTATTTACTTTTATTTACAGATTTTCAGCTTTTGCCAATTTAGTAGGTATATCCAGCAATTTTTATCCTATAATACTTTAAACATAAATCTAAATTGTATATACTTTTATGATCGCCTCTTAAAAACGTTTATTTTGACGAGCCAACTGCGCAGAGATATTATAGTGCACAAGTGTACGCGCAGACACAAGTGCACTCTATTCCTGTCACTCTCATACTCCGGTGGGACGACTACTCGACACGACCGGTGAGACATAAGGCAGGACCGACGGCATTATGTGCTCTCCGAAGCACGGGGGTGAAACACCGCTAACTTCCCAACTCCGGGCTGTTTCTTTAGGCTTACTGTACAGAAAGACTCAATAACTAAACTTAGCCCGACCCGGGACTCGAACCCAGCACCTCCGGGTGTGCAGCCGTACATGCTAGCCACTACACCACCGAAGCAGATGAAACTATTCTTTTACAGCCTATCACACTCGCGTTATCAAGACGAATCTAACGACATATGAATCGTCAAGTTTTTAGAACGCCACATAGGAACAAACAAACATACATACACACAAACATACATAGACGGATAAACACATTGCCCTCCTTTGCGTCGCGCAATCGGATAAAAATTGTATGCAACGTCATACAATTTATGAAAAATAACCTCGAAAAGAACTTCAATTTGACATTTAAAATGTCTTTGATGATTAAATATATTTAATTTTGTAAATCCTAATAATTGACTTTATTTATCTATATTATAATAATATTTATTAAAACGAAATAAAAAAACATTGCATATGAAAAAGTAATAAATAACAATATTATGTTAATTTATTAACATATATTTATAAATGAGTTAACTATTGTCCATTCGAATGTATCTGCGCGAGGACTTGCTAGCGCCAACTTCAGAGCGACCAAAAAGTTTGGCGAGAACTATAATATTTAAACTATAATTTTCACAGAAAAACAGGCGTGTCCGGTTCCCTGCAAGGTTCTGGGCGAAATGTAGTTCTTGTGGCACAACATGCAACCCTGATTGATACGTTGACTGTTAGAGAAACACTACAATTTGCTGCCTCGTTGAAACTTCCTTCTGTCACACACAATGAGAGGCAACATTCGGTAAGTTTGTTCCCCAAAAACATAATCAAATAATATTTCCAAAATAAATCTAGCTTTACAATAATACACAACATCTAATTATACAATAATTTTAAGAAGATAATATCCTGGCTCGAAACCTGTTCTAATATTCAGTGGCAATGCAATAACACTTATGGAAAAAAAATGCCGTCATAATAAAAACCGGCTTTGACTAACTAATCATTAATTGAGATTTACATTAACACTAAATACCTAGTAAGTAGTATACCTACAATCTTACCTATATTAGAATTGTTTGGATGAATGTTTGTTATTCAATCACGCCAGAACGGCTGAACGGATCTGGACGAAATTTCCGCACAGAGATAGATTATAGTCTGGAATAGCACATAGGCTACTTTTTATCCCGTGGGATAGATTGTTTTATATTACGTTTAAATCTTTTTTATATGTAATAATTGTATATAATAAAATTCTCGAGAATTTTGAGACGAATCTGTACATTCAAATTCCATTTTGTATGATGATACCTGGTTTTCTGGGTCTGTTGACCCAGATAACATACATATAGGATACTTTTTACTGCAGGAAAACATCTCATCTCTGAGAAATCTATACTAGACGTTAAAACGTAACTAGAGCGAACCCCGAGCGAGTATGAGTCGCTTGTTTATTAATAAAATACATATGTTTATTAATAAAATACGTATGTGAATGTGAATTACCTAGTCTTTAATGAAGCCAGAATATTTTTGTAAATACTCTTAATTCTACCGTAATATTATAAAGAGGTAATGTTTGTAAGTTTGTATGTGAGGGATAATATCTGAAATTACTGATGCGATTCCGAAAATTCTTTCACTTATAGCTATTTTACCACCGATGGCAATAGGTTTTTTTATTCCAGTAATAAAGGTCAGATCAGAAATTATAACAACTTAAATTGATGCAGAAAAAAGGCACCTATATACTTGCAGATAAGACGCTTAGGCCGCGATTACAATCCCCCCCAACGTGCGTTCACCTTGACGTGGTGGGGGGGCTCAATAGTGCCCGACAATACAGCCGGGCGCGAAGCCAAGAAACGCACAGGAAGGCGGCCCACTTCGGTGGGCGGTGGGAGGCGGCCCTCTTCGGAGGGCGGTGAACCATGCGGGTTGCTCCTGGTACTTCTCTGATAGCAGAGTGGACCTTGGAGCAACCCCATGGTTGTTGTGGTCTGCTTCGGCAGACCTGCCATCGGGGCGTCGTAGTTAAATGCGTAAGCGATACTGCGACGCCCCATTAAGACGGGGGAAGGCTTTGTTGTTTGTTGTTGTTAAAAAAAAGGCCGCGATTACAATGCAAGTCATAATAATTAGTCCGTCGTTGCATTCCGTAGTCCGTACCGTTCAGACGTCTCTCCTGTAATTACCTGATTTAATATCAATGTAGGAGATGACAGTGATACGTCGGAAAGCAAAAATTAATAAATAATGTATACAAATATTTAAAAATACAGTTAATTTTACTTTAATGTTGACTTTATTACAAATTATTATTAATTCCTCACTTAAGCATTAGCAACAAGAACGAGCCCTATGATTTCAAACCAGTTGCAAGTGTTAGTGGGCGGAGTTAGATAATTTTCTGACCTTATCAGTTTGTATGCTATTATGGGACAGAGAAACCGCTTTGCGTGGTTCACTCCGTGAATAGAGTATATATAGGCTTAGAGTATGCATATGCTATAGAGCGCGCGTATCGCTCATTGTCCATTATGGAAAACGTAAGCACACCTATTGATACATACTTGTAGATGAAGCGGTTGAATAGTGATGCACGTAGTAAAACTTTTAGAATTAAATTAAACAAGAAGTATATTAACATAAACTATTTACATAACTATTTATTCACGCACATATAGACTTTATTATCTAAAAATACAGTATTTCAAATTAATACCTTTCATAATACTTTCTTAGACTATGCGAATATTTGACGTTTTTAAATTATATATTATTCTCTTTAACTTTTTGCGTTCCATTATTATATAGTTATTACACTACGAGACTTAAACGTAAATAACGGGAATTAAAGGTAAATTCACGCGTTTAAATCCCGTAATGTAATTATTACATAATTATTATTCTTAATTAATTTTAACGTTTAAATTTTTTTTATTTCACATAGAACAATAATGTGACTTAATTTTTTTATGATTATAAATATAATAATGACAACACTAAATACGATGACTAATTAATATTTTTTTCTAAAAAAATGTAATAATTATAATAATAACAGCTAAATTTAAATCTATAATATTCCATGCAATTATAAAACTTATTGAAATTATAAAAATGTTTAAAATTAAAATTAAGTAGTACTTTGGTGCCATTAAAATTTAAAGGTTTTGTTTTTGAAAACCCGCTCACGCCTGTGTAATTTTGTTAAAATCAGCATTTTCTGATTAAAATATTATTTACAGATAAAAAGAAATATCTTTGTTCGTTTTAGTTTGCTTTCGTGAATCATTTTTACAGCTTGTAACTGCACATTTCACCATGATTACATTAATTCAAATAAATACAGACGAGAGAAACAGCGCGATTGACTTTTCGTGACTAACAGCGTCGCTCTTGCCATTTCGAGACTATTCATACCCGTGCTTACAGTTCATACTTGCTAGCGCGCGCTCTTTAGCTTATGTATACTTAAGAGTATAGGTTAGTAACCATGTGAAGCGAGATACTCACTCGTTTCACTCAGGAAATAGCGAACTCGGTAACGACTTCGCTAGCAAAATATAAACTAGTAACAATAAGGAAGTATAATTATTTTAAATTAAAAAACAAACAGGAAAATAGTTCATATTTAAGCGTCGCGGTCGTTTCAGATTATTATAATTAACAAAGCGCAGCCACCTACTTATGTACTTAACGGCGCAAACTGCGTTTTACTGCATATTTATTTTTTGCTTTGACATTATAAGTATATATTTATTTATTTTATTATATGGCTAATATTGTCACATGGATCTTTACGATTTTAAATTTCCTTATTAGTTTTTTTATAATAGAGTGAATCTTTATATGTAGTTAAAAGATAATATAAAATAATAATTACACTTCATAATAATAATAAACAACCTATGCTAAACATGCTAAATAAACATATAGTATAAGAGCGATTCAAGAAGCAAATACTTAGTTTAATATATCTATACCTAAAAGGCAAAAAGTTATATATATATACCTAAAAGGCAAAAAATCGACTGATGTATCAACGCACAGGCCAAACCCTTAAGGCTAGAAAATTGAAATTTCGCACACGTATTACTGCTGCGAGCTGCGAGTTCTGATAGTTTATAATTTTATCAACTGTAGGTACTTATTAATACCGTAGGTACACCTTTGACCCTATGCAGGTCAAGGAGCGTGGAGCATTATTGAGTGCATAGTTGTATTGCAAATACGAATTAAAGGTTACCTTTAAGATTTTTATAAAACACTAGCATTGCCCTCGGCTCCGCCCGCGTTCAGATGACCAATAACCAAATTCTTAGGTTTTACATATTAGTATACTCTTGCACATTACATTCATTTTCTCAGAAATGAGACATTTTCCCGCGGTAAAAAGTATCCTATATGTTGACCCGGATAACCAGCTATCACCATACCAAATTTCATCAAAATCCGAACAGTGGTTTTTCTGTGATGCGGTAACGTACAGATAGAGAAAAATTCTAAAAACTATAGATTCGGCCTCTGTATCGATAATAATGTTTATTTCTATTATTATATTTGTTGACGACACGTTTGGCTCAATGTGTTGTGACCCTCCTTGCTGTGCCAGCGGTCGCAGGTTCGAGTCCTGCTGGGGGCATTCATTGTGTGATGAGCACGAATGTTTGTACTCCAGTCATGTTTATATTTATAATATGTATGTATTTAAAGTTTATATATGTGTAGTGTATCAACTATCTGGTATCCATAACACAAGCCTCGTAGCTTACCATGGAACTAGATGGTGCTGTGTATTAATGTCCCAACATATTTATTTATTTATTTATTTATTCAATAAGATTTTCTAAAAAATATTTAATGTACAGACAGGGCTTAGTGACAATTTTATTATGTATAGATTACTAACCTTTATGAATTGTGCAAATAACTTATTATTTGATTTTAAAAATAAGTTATATTTGTGCTTCAACTTTATTTCAATTAACAATATATATTTTATAACATTACATACATACATATTATTAAAAATAATAAGTTCTCCGACTCTGATAAGATACTATAATATACTTAAGTGTATGCGTAAACTCAGAGGTACTCTATTTTCTTTCACTCTCCTTATCCAATGACATGAACAGAGAGAGATACGAGAGTGTAATTCCAACGCTACAACTGTCATGACTTGCCAGGGAATTTGAACCAATGCTTAGCAAATTATTATAAAAAAGAAAAGTTTGTACTGATTTGATACTAAAAAATCTTTTCTAATAGAAAGCTACATACATATAATATTACCACCGAGTACTATTTTTTATTCCGATAAAAATGTGATTACTATCAAATCAATTGAAGTAGAAAAAAAAATTGAGTTTGTGGATACTTTTTTAACTCGACGGCGCGACGCAAAGAAGGATAGTGTGTTTATCAGTCTATGTATGTACGTACGTATGTATGTTTGTTCCTATATGGCATTCTAGAGGCCAAACGCGTAAGCCGATTTGGTGATTCATTGGTCGTTAGATCCGTCTTGATAACCCGAGTGTCCGTAGGCTACATAAAAATAATAAAATAAAAATATCAAAATAAAGGTTATTAAGAGGCGATCACAAAAATATATACACAAAAATATAATATATGTTTAAAAGTAATTTAGGATATAAAATTGCTAAATATAACTTCAAATGTCTAATTGGCAAAAACTGAAAAGCTGTTAATAATAAAATATATTATAAAAATAAAAAACTCGTTTGCATAAAAGCTAGCTAAAAAGATGAAAACAAGTTGACAAAGGAATAAAGTATTATGCAGTCGGTGACATATGTGTTTCATCCTTGCCGCACGATGTAAGTATGCACACCAATACCTAACCATATTATAAACTTTACAAAGCAAAACTATTTAATGATGTATAATGTATATAAAGTTAGAATACTTAGTTCCATAACAAGCACTAATCAATTACCTTATATAGTGACTAGCATTGCCCGCGGCCACCCGCGTTCAGATGACCAAAAACCAAGCTCTTAGGTTTTACATATTAGTATACTCTTACATTGCAGTTTTTGTTTTTTTTTCTCAAAAATGAGATATTTTTCCGCGGTAAAAAGTATCCTATATGTTGACCCGGATAACCAGCTATCACCATACCAAATTTCATCAAAATCCCTCCAGTGGTTTTTCTGTGATGCGGTAACAGACAGACAGACATACAAACATTTTAAAAACTATAGATTAGGTCTCTGCATCGATAATAATGTCTATTTCAATAAGATTTCCCAAAAAATATGTAATGTGCAGATTCGACCCAGTTAGAATTTTATTAGTATATGTAAAGATGTGAAAAAAACACAGACCCAATGCTACTTCCACTTTTATATAATTGTGTCAAAGCTATCGCTATATTGAAGCTTTGTATGTCAGAACTCCGAAACGAAATATCTTGCTAACTAAAACCTTATATCCTCTTATATTACTGTAGGTATTTTACTTAATCTTTAATTCCATTAATTGTTTATACGTAATGTTTATTAATTACACAATTAATGCACTGAAACGAACTCTATCAAATCGGTTCAAACACAGACAAAAAATGATTTTTACAAGATTGAAAATCCTATTTTTTTGTTTTTAAATTCGACTATTATGTAAATAATGAAGTTATCTCTTTTCTATCCTCAATATAAATCTATGTGAGAAAGTGTTACGTTATTTTAACATGTAGAGTCTGCAAATAAATATTGATATGTTTTATTTAATACAAAATTAATCTACTCGTATATTAATTTTTTAATTCCAGTTTCATTTCTTTCATTCAGACTTGCATTTTCCAAATCGCAAGCAAAAAATTTAGGCTATGCGTGTCAAGTATATTATGCAATTATAACCAGTTCTGCGTAACACTTCCATAACTATGTCGCAAAGCGATATCTTACACTCCCTCCATAGCCGAGAATAGATTTTATAAGATCTAAAAACAAATATAGTCCTTCTATTTACATTCTTTTATACCAATGAAGTTAAGTACTAAAATATATAATTGTTACAGATTGATGTTGTATCTAAACAGCTGGGAATTTCTGATGTATTACACACACGATCGGGCAAGTTATCGGGCGGAGAACGCAAGAGATTGACGATCGCATGTGAACTCCTAACAAACCCTTCTATATTGCTTTTGGATGAACCAACGAGGTCAGTTAAAATGAACCAGCCATACTGTTTTTAGTTTAAAATCTAAATTCTATATTTTAAATTATATGCATGATCAGACACGAACAAACAAATAAATAATAATTTTAATTTTGGTACTCTCTAGTGGTCTCGATTCCGTGTCTTCACTGTCAGTAGCTAAAGCCCTAAAGTCAGTTGCACAGAGCGGGCGCATTGTCGCCTGTGTGATACACCAGCCATCATCTCAACTGTTTGCTTCTGCTGATGACGTTATTCTTCTTGCTAATGGAAGGACATTGTATTCAGGCGCAATAGAAGATATTCCGGAGCTGTTGAGAAAATCTGGATTTGATTGCCCACAATACTACAATATGGCTGATTTCCGTATGTAAAGATTCTTTTTAATACAATTCAACTAATTTTAACGGTTAAGTAGTACTTAGAGAAATCTATAAAACTTTATCTCATTTATTTTACTATACTTAGTATTACTACATAGTAGTTCTGCAAAAAGAAGACCTCGCGAGCATATACTGCATTTTAAGGAGCTATTCTGCTCATCACGCCGAAGATCCTCATCAAATCTTCAACAATTTTTTATGAGACCAGTATATATCCAGTAGCCAAAAAAAGGCAGGCAAAAGGGTTTTGCCCCTTTTTGGATGAAATACCCCTCCAATCAAAAATCTTACAACCTGTATACCAAGTTTCGTCCAGATTGGTTGTAAAATACGACCTGAAGAGGAGTACCAACAAACTGACAGAGGAAAGCAAATATTGCTACTGCACTTGAAGCAGAGACGCTTCGCTCGGCTTGGTCATTAAAATTGAAAAGGTTTTTTCTATTGCAGCTAACTTCTAGAACTATAAGTTAAGCTTAAAAAAAATATTTTTGAATTTTATAACGAATTAAGTACAATTAGTAGCGGCTACTAGGCATGTAAATTAAATTGAGTGCAGCCGTCGGCAAAAGCTAGGTCAGTTATGAAAATATAGAATACGATATTACTTTTAGTAGTGTGATAAAACGAGATAACATTAAAGTAGGTCATACTACATTTACAATCTTGATACAATACAAATATGATGAACAAGTGGCTTAGTGAGTCATTATAAAGGATAAATTGTTTAAATTAAAATTAATCATGACCGTAGACCGTGGGTTCTGTAAGGCAACGAAGTCCCATTTGCTTTTACAAATCCACACCTGAAGGGCCCCAATGCAACCCTATTAAATGCTGATAAAGTTAAAGCTAAAGTAGCTAAAGCTAAAGTTTTCAACCGCTTCACAATAAAAGTTCTTATTTCATTATTATTACATTTATTAAAAAAAAAACTTTTTTCATTCATATTACATTGAGTAGTGGTAATATCATCAAATATCACTGCGCGAGTCTGACTCGCAGTTCATGATTTTCAACCGACTTCCTCAAAAAGGAGGAGGTTCTCAATTCGGCTATATGTTTTTTTTTTATGTTTGTTACCTCAGAACTCCGTCATTTATTAACCAATTTGGACAATTTTTGTTTTGTTTGAAAGTGTATACTTCTAGATTGGTCCCATTTAAATTTCAAAAAAAATACCACCCCTACGGGTGGAAAAATAGCTAATGATGAATTTAACCTACTTCTAATTGTCATATTGACTTAAAACTTTGCAAATGTTTCTATTTCCGTTGATAGTACAGTAGTTCGGTATTGTTGACCTGATCTGATGGTAAGGTTAGAAGGTGGATTGGTGGAACTCTTCAACAGCTAATAGTAGATACTTTGAGTTTGGGCTTATTTTGTTTGATTTGACAAGCCTAACACGTTAGAATTTTTACTTTGCGACTACTGTCTACACTAAAAAGGGAAAAATAAAAACTTTTTAACAAAATAAATAAAAACCGACTTCAAACAAAAGCACTAAAAAGTAAAAAATAACTGATTGGTAGTTTTCATTTACTATACATACCTACCTAATCAAATAATTTCGAAGTCTGTGCCAGCCGATACAAAGCAAAGCACACCGACTTCGAAAATATTTGATTAGGTATGTATAGTAAATGAAAACTACCAATCAGTTATTTTTTACTTTTTAGTGCTTTTGTTTGAAGTCGGTTTTTATTTATTTTGTTATTATTCCTATTTCGACACAAACATTGTTTTATTCCTATGTTTTTATGTTTTAAAATCGTCATTAATAACATTTTTAAAGTGTTTATCTAATTTACCTGTTTTATTATTTAATGCACCCGGAATCTCCATTAAATAACGTAACAAATAAATTGTAAATTGTAATTGCATGAGTCTCCTATTATTTATTGTCTATGTTGTTATTATGCAATTTATAAGTAGATTGGCAATAATATGGCAATTAAAATGTTTATTAAAAGATACTTTGTATAAAAATATTTTCCATCGTCAGTAGGTAAGTATATAGAAATACTCACAACCTTGGTCGTGTTGAACTTAGTCCATAATACGTATTTATACTGAGAATTATGAGATAATTTTATTTTTACTTGTATATAAGTACGTATGTACGTCCGATCATATGTTACCTCGTTCCTAAACGGCTTAATCGATTTTGATGTTTACAAGTCATTAGATTCATATTAATAACACGTGTTATGGCTATTATAAAACATAAATATTATTAAAAATCAAAATGGCTGATTACAGGTGCCAGTTTCTATATCTATAAAAAATATTTTTCTTCTAAATCTTTCGAGTGAAGAATCAAAATGAAAGTTTTTAAGAAGCGGTCATAAAACTATTTAAAACTTGTTCCCATTTTTTTTGTCCGCTTTTTACACAATCGGTTTTTTTTTTACTAAATTCAATACTACCGTTAACATCATTATTCGAATAGGTACACGTGAAGTCACAGTTCACTTAATAAAACAATTACGTGTAAAACAAATTTATGTTGTTAATTATCCGCTAGCATTCTAATTTACATTTCATCATTACCTATACATATCTGAACTATACTTTAAACTGTTAAAATTTATCATTCCGGGCAATTAAAATAAAATCTAAAAAGTTGTTGAGATATTCGCACTTGTGTATGTTTATTGTGTCTTTAACATTATTTAATAAAATTATTTTAATAAATAGAACGATATTCGTCACATATATTTCTTAATTCAAACAGTCCATTTTTTAGGCTATAGCTACATATTTATCTACAAGTTTTTTTTTTTATTTGACTACTCCCACACACATAATTACGTCCGTGCCTTTTTTTAAAACATTTTATATTTTGTTGTTATTTTTATTTTATTTTATTCGAGAGGAAATTCGTGCGTGTACAATTTTAGAATCAAAAGATATTGCGAACAAAAAAGAAAAGCTAAACAAAATTATGGGGTCGAGTGGACTTAAAGAATCCACCCAAATGAGTTTAGTAAAATATGCAAGGTGAATAAAAGAAGAAAGGACTTTAAGAGTCATGGGTTGAGCTTGATGGTTTTTCTTTCTGCTTGTGGTATGGTGCTTGCCTGGTAGGTGAAGTTTGCCAGGATCTTTATCGCTTCGTTGTCTCTATAAAAGAGAAAGAGATGATCTCTCTTTATCTACAAGTTTATCTTAATCGACTACCGCGTCTAGCTGTGCCTTTGTGCGCAAGTCATGACACGGTAATGTGTATAAGACAAGCGACTCACCCTCGCTTCGCTCGGGTTCGTCCCTAGCTTGCTTCCCGATACAAACTTTCATTCCCATTTTCACCCCCTTAAGGAAATATTTCCGGCATAAAAAGTATCCTATGTCATTCTCAGGGTCTCAAATTATCTTCTTATCAAATTTCATCTAAATCGGTTCAGTAGATCCAGAGATTACCCTCTACAACGTCACAAACTCACAAATTCACAAACTCACAAACTTTACCTCTTTATAATGTTAGTATAGATGATTTATTTTATTTTTTTTCATTATGTTCATAACCATATTACAAGCTTAAAAGGAAAAAAAATACCTATAATTATTAAATACTCTTGATGATGAAGTATTTATTGCATATAATGAGCAAAACATTACTTAGATAAAAAATGTACTTTTGAATGATAAAAAATAGTTATTGTGGACATTTGTAGAACAAAGCCACTTCGTTCATGGGCTATATCATACGATAACTTTAAACGCACTGTCGACGCGCGTTAGACGCGCAGTATATGCGCAGTTAACGCGCTTACCACGCGTTTGTACCGAAACTAACGCGAGTAATCTGTATTTTTAAGCATGATCAGCTCAGAATTTACCCGGATGACATTAATTCATAATAAGCTATCGTCGGCGCATTTATAAACGTAATGTGCATATGCCCTAAATAATATAGCTATCTATATGTGTAAATTATAAAATAAGTTCATTAATTTTAAAATTAATCGATTTCAAACAAATCTTTCCTCGTTTTAATTTTGGTATAGATTATATATATTAATTATAATTAAATAAAAGTAGGTACGTAAGTTAAAATACTTGTAACCTTTTCTTATATTATAGTTTTAATAATAAAAAGTATGTATATTGCTAAGACAGGTCAATACAAATATTCAATGGAATTATACATAGAAGTTTATTTTTAGTTTTAGAAATCACGAGTGGAGAACACTCTGGTAATTTATCAATTTTAGAAGAAGAAGCTAAGACGTATGCGAACGAAATGAAAAAAATAGCAGACAAAGAAATTAAACAACAAAATGGAAAAGGTATCAAAATACAAGTAAATTCGTAAGTATAGTTTACGAAAACAATAAAAAAAATCATTTATAAACATAAATAATATTAACTATTTAAAAAATATAATATGAATATACTTATTATATCATAAGTAAGCACGCGTATTATTATTTTCCTTTATGAATTAATTAATGTTTCAGAAAATTCAACTGAGACTGAAGCACTTCTAGATTCGAATTTCGATGTCATGGATGGATATAAAGCTAATTTTGGTCAACAAATGAATGCACTGCTTCGCCGAGGATATATTGGAGCTCTTCGAGACGTTCATTTAACGCAGGTCTTTTTATTGCATTTATTTATTTATACAATTTAATAAAATTAAAGTGTCTGTTTGTAATGTCAAAATATGTAATAGATGCATATGATAGTATATACGGTACTTATAAGTTATTTTTTTTTAATTTTGTCTGTTTGTTTTGGCTCTCCGAAACGGCTGGACCGATTTTGACGGGACTTTTTCTAGGAGAAAGCTGATGTTATATGGAATAATTTAGACACAAAATGAAAACCTATGAAACTTTTACCTAGGGACTAGGTAGTATATATACATACTCCATACTTATAGGCACTGGCTTAATCTGTATAGGTAACAATATAATCACAGATCATATTATACTATACTAGATATAATAGTAATCTTAATCTGTATTAATTATAATTAATATTTGATAAGCAACATTGTAAGAGTGTTACTTATGAATATATTAATTATTTATATAATGTTTTCTTTGTATCGTTAATGTACCTTGTTATTTAATTTATTTAAGCGATACATAAAATTTATTTCTTTCTTTCACTTACAGATACGACTTGTGACTCATTTTATAGTGGCATTGTTACTAGGCGCTTTATACAATGGCGCGGGAGCTGAGGCTAGTAGAATGATATCAAATACGGGCTGCTTGTTTTTCTTCTTATTATTCCTTTATTTTTCAAACGCGATGCCAACGATTCATACGTGTAAGTTAAATTAATTAATTTAAATATTAACTTTGTAATTTATTCTCAATTTATTCTCGACACGAGAGGACCTTTTCACCCGCGACACTTAAAAAGGCGCCCTGAAACAGAAATAGACTATGCTATATTTTCACAAGTTAAAAATCTAAAACTAGCTAACCCGCATTTCTATGGTATCGGTTGCTATTGAAAACTGCAACATCGGACTGCAATAATTAACGAATCGCTGACAGAAGTACATTCGCAAAGCCCTTGATAACTTACACGCGCAGTCAATAGTTCGTCGTATGTAAAGGCTTTAACTCATATTTTAATTGTGCGCAATTTATCTCTAAACATTCTAATTATCACATTTTATCAATTCCAAGTAAAATACATATAAGCGAGTAATCTATACATAAAATAAAATTCTGAGTCGAATCTGTACATTAAATATTTTTTGAAAAACTTATTGAAATAGTCATTATTATCGATACAGAGGCAGAATCTATAGTTTTTAGAATTTTTGTCTGTCTGTCTGTTTCGGGTCAACATAAAGGATACTTTATACTGTGTATATCTCATCTCTGAGAAATCTATACTAAACGTTAAATCGTATTGTAAAAAACGTACATGTTATTAAATTTTGAACCTCAAAAATGTAAAATGAAAAATATCATAAGGTTACGATCATATATACGTATATGAGAGATTTAGATTATTAACACAAAAGTCATCTGAGAAATCATAATTTAATTAGGTATTTATTTTTTATTTTTCTACAATCCTAATTTTTTAGACCGAGTTGTATAAACGATTTATGGAATAACATCCTTAGCTAAAATATGCTAACATTTCGAAGACTCTATATAGCTAGTGAACTCTACAGGTTACAACATTTGTATATTTAACAACACAGCATTAATAACTTCTAACAATACGTATTATAAATGTTATGATTCTTTTTAACAAATGTAGAAAACTTTAAGATAGCATTGCTCAATTCCGTTATAATATGTTATTATTACATTTCACTTAAAAATAAACGACATTTCATCAGCAACATTATCCCGTGTTTATTTGTACAAAGAAAAGTAAATCATTTTTATAACGAGATGCGAAAAAAAGAAATATCCCAAAAATAGACCCTTGTGAAACCATATATCTAATGACGGCTCCATAGGATATCTTACCACTTACATCAAGCCTCTGTATTCAATTATTTATTTAAAGACAAAGTCAGGGCTAGTGCCTTCAAAACCGTGTTTCTATACAAGTTCTAGATTTCTCCAAGATATTATTATACCTAATGTATAATATTAGTTTCTTTTCGTTGTCATTTTCTAGGAAGATCGCGTGTTTATATTATTTGGCTATTTGCAGTCCCAGTGGAGTCAACTGTTGTACTTCAAGAACATCTTAACAAATGGTACTACTTATCAACATATTGCGCGTCAAAGATAATAATAGATTTACCGATACAGGTAAATATATATTTTAATAACAAGTTTCTTTTAATTGTAATAGTAACCATACCATATCTTCTTATATATAAATAAAAATGAATGTTCGTATGTTTGCCTTTTGTGCATTTATAAACCATTCAAACTTAAGAATGCACGCGAGCGAAGCGAGGGTAAGTCTCCATTAAACTTATATTATTTATCTGTATTATATTCCAAGTCATAAATAATTCTTAACTTTTTTATAATCTTGAACATAAATGTTTTCCCCGATAGAAATTGGAACATTCAACAAAGTCGGGTTTGTTACAACACTTATACTTGAGAACTGCAGACCGATTTTTATGCTCTTTGTTTTGTTGGATTTGTCTTCACCCCGAATAGCAAAATAACTATTAAAAAAAACATCGGAAAAATTCATTAAAAAAAATATGAAAAAAGTCTATTTCAAACTAAGCGTCAAAACGTACTTAGGGACGAACCTAAGCGAAGCGAGGGTGAGTCGCTAGTCTATAGGTACATATAATAAAATTGTAACTAAGCCGAATCTGTATATTAAATATTTTTTGGAAAATCTTATTAAAATAAACATTATTATCGATACAGAGGACGAATCTATACTTTTTAGAACTTTTGTCTGTCTGTCTGTCTGTTACCGCATCGCAGAAATACCACTAGAGGGATTTCGATGAAATTTGGTATGGTGATAGCTGGTTATCCGGGTCAACATATAGGATACTTTTTACCGCGGGAAAGTCTCTTATTTCTGAGAAAAAATGCTAAAACGGCAATGTAAGAGTACATAGAAATAATTGAGCTGAAATCAGCAATAACCTAATGATGATAAAGCCAGAAAATATAATGCGATACAAAAAAAATGATTAACCCTTTACACACACCTTACTTTACCTAACACCTAATATCTTTAAAATGATATATCTACTGAACTTTCGCTTTAAGTTAAATTAGAACACCTACTAAGTATTGTCATTACTTTTAAAGTTTTAACATTTTCATACGAGTTTAGATTAACACATTATAAATTCAAGGCCGCATATTATGTTATAGCTAGCCATATTGTTTTGTGTTTTATTTAAAGAGACATTTGTATGCTTATCAGCTCGAGCGGAATGTGCTGTGACTGAACAACATGTATTATCTTTTTGTTATAATTTGCCTTTTAATTTATTTTATCACGTTTTTATCAAATATAGTTATACAAACAATTTTTTTTCTTCAAAATTTAATTCAAATTTTGACTTTAAATTTAAATCTATGCCCGTTTATTGAACTAATTTAGAATGTTACTTTATAATTTAAAACAACGAATAATAAATAATGCATAATTTATTGAAGAAATCATTCGTTCTAGTACATCATAGTTGTAAAATTTAAATACAATATCAGTCTAGGCATTGCAGTTTACATGTAATAAGTTTTACATATACATAAATTGCAACAATATTGAGTTCGTTCCATTCCTAAAATTAATTTTACATAATTAATAGAGACATTGGTATATTATATAATTATATTTTTTTTCATTTATGTATGATTCAAAAAATGCATTCATATTTTTTTACAGTTATTATGTGCAACAGTCTTCATTATACCCGCGTGGTACCTGACGTCCCAGCCCCTGGAAGCCCATAGATTCGGCCTCGCATGGCTTATTTGTGCCTTAATAACAATCTTAGCCCAAACGTTTGGCTTGGTTGTAGGAGCTGCTTGCGGCGTCAAGGTATTTTTCAATTAAAAGTATGTATTTATAAGAAAAAATTGTTAACCACACCAGTATCAAAACTTTTATCCACTTTATAATAGACACGCGTTTGACCATTATAAAAACAGAAAAGAATGTTCAGAAATCGAACATTAGAACCACGGGCAGTAATAAAAATCTTCAATTATACACTGGCGTGCAAAAAAATCGGGCCAACCTTAATTTTAAGCATAATTTTTTGTTGACAATAGTTTGGTAAAAAATACCGCAAAGCTAATTAAGGAGATTAGACGCCTTTGTTTCCTTCAAAAAAGTCATAAAATTCCTGGAAATGCTCGTGTGCGATTAATTACAGTCAATTAGCAGTAATTAGTGAATATTTGCATAATATGAATTGAAGCCACAAATACTGTTTTTTGTTATTTTAGAAGCTTACTTAAGTTCCAATTATTGAACAAGACACTTCTACTTTGATCTGCGATTATTAGAAATACTGCAAGATGGATCTGACCGAGGCCGAATCATCCCGAATTGTGACTGCTTGAAACTGGACAAAGTCAACGTCAAGTGGCTCAAGCTTTTTCTGTGAGCCGTTCTACGGTCCAGAGAGTGTAGAAACGTTACATAGAGACTGGTGGCTTTGTACGACGACATGGTTCCGGCCGATGAAGAGCCACATCAGAGCGTGATGATCGATTTATTGTGTCATCAGCTCTAAGAAATCGTCATCGCACAGGGGTTGACGTTCGAAATCTCCTGAGAGAAGTGAGAGGTGTTAATGTTAGCGAGAGGACAGTAAGGCGCCGACTTAGAGCCGCTTCCCTGACGCCACGCAAGTCCGCAACTGGCCCCAAACTCAACCCTGCACATCGAATTGCAAGATTACTTTTTGCCCAAGATCACGTGAATTGGAATTTGGAGCAGTGGAAGAAGGTTCTTATTACTGACGAAAGCAGAATGTGTTTGCATGGTGCCGACGGCCGTAATTTTGCTTACCGGTGACCAGGTGAAATATATCACCATGTACTATGCGGGAAACAGTGTCATATGGAGGGGGCTCAGTTATGTTTTGGGCAGGATTCTGTTACGATGCGAAAACCGAGCTTATATTCATTGAAAATGGATCCCTTACAGCCGCTAGGAATATAACGGAGGTTTTAGAAGATCATGTGATGCCTTTTACTGGGTTCATTGGAGAAGATTTTCTGCTTCTACAAGAAAATGCTCGCCCACACACTGCTACATCAGTAAGGCAGTATCTTCAAGAGGTCGAAGTGTCTACTATTGCCTGGCCAGCGCGGAGCCCTGACCTCAATCCGATAGAGCATGTATGGGACCATCTCAAAAGAAAAGTTAGAAGTCGCGTAGTAGTCCCGAGCGACATTCAAGAATTAAAAAACGCCTTATCGGAAGAACGGGAGTCTATTACACAAGATTATCTAAAGAAGTGTGTTAAATCTCTGAAAAACCGATTAAAAACTGTAATTAAAAATAGAGGCGGAGGTAATTAATGATACGCATTATTAAACATCATAAAACCAATCGAAATCTTTTAATTTTCCCATTAATTTGCGGCTTACATTTTTAAACCAAACTCGCGAAAAATCATTAAATTTGATTTTTCTCTATTTTCGAGCAATAATTTTTATTTAAATTATTCAACGATTATTGATTTAGGTACCTAGTGTATACAGCTACCCAAATATAATAACAAAATTAATAAAAAAATAACATATCTTAAGTTTGTCCATTTTCTCTAGGTGGCCCGATTTTTTTGCACGCCAGTGTATATTCTACATTATATACCTACTTATTAATAAATTTGACGAAAGAAAAAATAATAATTTTGAAATAAGTGTCATGACCGTCTGTTTTTGTCTTCTTGTCTATTTGTTCCCAATAATCTTACGGAACGGCGAACATACGATTCTGATACAAAATACAGACCATTATAATATCTTCGTAAATAGTCTTGTTTTCACTGGTGTGTAAAACGAACTCCTCTTATTATTGCAGAAGTAGTAAAAAATTGATTGTAATATATATAAAAAATCCTATATTTTATAGATTTCGATGTGCTCTTTCCGAATTTCAATTTTGCCACCTCGTATTTTTGCCGCTCGCGCCGCCATATTGGAAAAATGGCGCCTTATGACAGTTTTTTGACAATACCTCCATTCCGTTAGTTATATAAATAATTATTTTTTTCTTTTTACAGCTCGGACTGTTCGTGATACCAGCAGCAAATATACCGATGTTAATGTTCTCGGAGTTCTTTATCCCATATCATGAAATGCCCTCATACTTACAGCCCCTAGCCTTAATATCCTACTTCCGATACGCTTTCGACGCTTTCCTTCAAACTGCATACGGATTCAACCGACAAGTACTTCCTTGCCATGAAATATTGTGCCTTTTCAAATATCCTCAGAAATATCTAGATTATTTACATCTGTCTCAAAACTTTTCAGCCGATATAATAGCTTTATTTGTATGGATTGTATTACTCAAAATCTCTCTTATATGTGTATTAAAATACAGAGTATTTAAAGCATGTAGATAGATAAACTGTGATAATATTGATGTAATGCTTTTCTTAATGATAACTGAAGTTGAAAGAAAAAAATGACTTGAAAATTAATATAGAATATATATTCTATATTAATTTTCAAGTCATTTTTTTTATTTTTATATTAATAGAAGATCATTATTGACATTACATGATAGTATTTAAGGTTAAGGTGTTGGTATTATCGATCTGAAATATCCTTTTAATGGGTGAGGAACGAACGTTCCATAAAATACAGGTACATAGTATATGTATTATAGTGATAAAATATATGTATATGCTTTTATTCTTACATATTTTATAAGTATTATTTATAATGAACGACTTCTTACATGACATCTTATGTTTAGAGATAAGTACATAATATTAAGTAGGATAATTTTATATGTTTAATTACTAAGAAAAAGTGAGATTAGATTATTAAAATCATCAGAAAAATCAGAGATTAGATAAAAATTGTAAATACCTATTCCAGAAAAATAATTTTTTTATTAACAATTTGGTTTGTTTTTATCATACCAATGTGCTAAATATTTCAAGTCCTTACATACTCGTAAATCGTAACGACACCTTAAAGTATGAGAAGCGATCAAATCAAGCGAAAAAAATCAGCAGTCGACCTACATAACACATTTGTACATGACACAAAGATCGTACCTAATATTATAAATGTGAAAGCGTGTTTGTTTGGTTGTTCTTCTTGCACGTCGAAACGGAGTGACGGATTAGTGTGATTTTTTGTATGGAGATAGTTAGAGGGCTGAGATATTTTTTACCGCGGGAGATTTTCTATTTCCCACGGGAAAACACGTTATAACACAATTAAAAAAAATATTTATGATCAGAATTACATGAAACTTGGTATTAATGCTTTTTAATAAAATTACATAAATCCTACGTGTTTTAGCATTTTTCGAAATTCATCCTTTAAGGGGGTAAAATTGGGGATAAAAGTTTGTATGAAACTAATTTTTTAAGAGATTTTTTTACAGTTTTAGTGCGAGCGAAGCCGCGGGTCCTGCTAGTTGGTAATAAAGATTGCTTATGGTTGGTTTGTTTTACTTTGCAAAGTTCACAATTTGCCTCGTCATTTTATAAAACAGCAAGCGTTTGTAAACAGACCGTTTATAGATATATTGATTAATGACGAAACAAACAATATGTCTGCGACTTAATATAATATGTAAATACAAGTACCTTACTTACCCTCCTTCCTACCTACGAAGCGAAGGTGAGTCGCTAGTTAAATTATATACTGTATATATGGGTATTATTAACTGCCTCGGTGGTGTAGTGGCTAGCATGTACGGCTGCACACCAGGAGGTCCTAGGTTCGAGTCCTGGGTCGGGCCAAGTTTAGTTATCCAGTCTTTCTGTATAGTAAGCCTCAGTAACAGCCCGGAGTTGGGAAATTGGCGATGTTTCACCCCCATGCCTCGGAGAGCACGTAAAGCCGTCGGTCCTGCGCCTTAACTCTCACCGGTCGTGTCGAGTAGTCGTCCCACCGGAGTAAGAGAGTGACAGGAATAGAGAGTGCACTTATCTGCGCGCATCTGCGCGTACACTATAATATCTTCTGCGCAGTTGGTTCGCCTCAATGAGATTGGCCGCCGTGGCCGGAATCCGTCAGGAGAACATCATCATAGGTATTATTAATTATATATACATATGTGATATAACTATAACATATTTAATGTTGGATTAATATTAGTTCACCGGTAAAAGCAAACTTAAATAAAACAAACAGACCTACAGAATATTTTTAATGTGCTCATTTGTTTACATCGAATTTTATCAAGATTGTAATATTGGTAAGATACATTGGTCGACATTCTCTCGCTTCTTACTCCCATACATAAAATGTAGTCTATTAAAATACACATGTAGGCAATTAGTTATCTAAAATTGTTAAAATTTTCGTTATTTACAAGTACATAAATATAAATAGACGGTCTATACAGATATATTACACTCTATATACAAATACATATCTATATGCATAAAATAATATAGTTCTCTTTTAAACTCCTTCTCTTGTTTTTTTCATATTTTGCTTTTATTACAAATTTTATATCAACAAAAACGATGATGTTATATTTTAAATTCTAAATAAAAAAACACACGATAATTTTTTATTTATTGTGTTTATGTTTAAAAAAAATAATACCTACTTCATCCATTTTTAGTATAGGTACTTACCTACGTTGTGCTAAATGGTCCAAATTACCACATTTGACCAACATAAGCACACAATTATTTTTTTTGAGCGTGTAGTATTTAAGGCAATATTTCCGCAAATTAAACAAATTTTCATTACATATTCTTTCTTTTATGATTAGACCATTTTAGTGGGACCTCTAAAAAATCGATTTTGAAGTCAATGTTTCCATATGTAATAATTATCTTAATTACAATATTATTTTTAAGGTTATCTGCAATAAACTTCTTCATTTAATTTAGATGTCATAAACTAATGAATATTTTGAGCAAACTCAAAATGGTAGATACAATTTGACAGTCGTTAAAAATATCAAATAAGTCTATCATGCAGGTGGCCATTAATCTGCCGTAAACACACCCGAAATCACGTGAACTTCTTCTAAAACTCATGTTTTTGTTTTAATTAATATTAACCTATTAATTAATGATTATTAGGTATTTTACAAGCTTTTATTTAACTTGTCGTGTTAGTAGGTATGATAGATTAGGTCAAATGTTGTAACTGATTTTTTAAAGCAGTTATCCTCAACCGATTGAGCTGAAATTTTGTATGCACGTTAAGTTTGGATGACAATGCAAGGTTAGCTAAGTGACGTTATTCTAATTCTAAATCCATTATGGCGGACTCCCTAAAATGGCGTACCTATCAAATGAAAGAGGTTGCTGAGAAGAATACGAATAACTAAAACATAAAAAAATAAAATAATTGTAAAAAAAAATTAAAACAAGCTTATATTTAAATGCTTTAGAAGAAAATAAACTTTAAATTAAATCAAACCCATCAATTTATTACAATACACGTTTTATAAGATGATATAAAGCTTGTCAGAAAATTGACCTGTGAAGCTAAACGAGAAACAAAATGTTATTTTTTTTTTGTAAAGACGGTAAATCTCGGACGAACTTTTATATTTATATAAATTGTGTAATGTAACAAATTGATGGGTTTGATTCAATTTAAAGTTATTTTTTTCTTTTTAGAGCATTTAAATAAGAGCAGTTTTAAAAAATGTTTTTTTATTTTATACATCGATTAAAAACGCATAAGTAGGGTAACAAAAATGTATAATGCAGTAACTAATAATAATGGAACATGCTACGATTCACATATTCTATAATATCTATAGTATAAAAAAATAGCACAAGTAATTTAAATTCCGTCCATAATCTATATCAGTTATCACTCACTCATTTTAACAATAAATGAACGTCTCAATTCATCTTTAAGTCATATTGCACTAATAGGAGCCATATTGAGATCCATACTAAAATCGCTACTTTAATTCTAACATTATTCTATTTTACTTGAATACTAATTATAAAATATAAGTAATAAAAAAGTAACACTTATAAATTTAAACGCTTCAGACATGTTAGCAAGATTTAATCGAAACAATATAGTAATATATAAAAGATAACTAAATGCATAATTTAAACATATAATAATTATATAGTCTTTTTATATTTGGTTGTACAATATTTTAAAAGTGTATAAGTACATAGATAATATACATATTTCTTAAATTTATCACAAAACATTTTTACTGCTAAACGATAACTAACAAATACTTGAATCATTGGTTTGTTTTTAGAAATGCTAAGAAAACTGGTCTGCAACGGAATCCTCTTCAAATAAATTATCACTACTACGAAGATTTACATTCCCCGAACGGATAACTCCCTTTGTCCGTTTTTGATATCACATATAAATTTTATGAAATATGTTTTTTCAACGTGTTCGTTTTGAACAATATCAAAATTACGATTTCATTGAATTTTGTTTTCACATTACACTCCTTTAATATCAATACCGAACTAATTTGATGATTGACTGCCTCGGTGGTGTAGAGGCTAGCATGTACGGCTGCACACCAGGAGGTCCTGGGTTCGAGTCCCGGGTCGGGCCAAGTTTAGCTATTGTGTCTTTCTGTATAGTAAGCCTCAGTAACAGCCCGGAGTTGGGAAGTTGGCGGTAATTCACCCCCGTGCCTCGGAGAGCACGTAAAGCCGTCGGTCCTGCGCCTTAACTCTCACTGGTCGTGTCGAATGGTCGTCCCACCGGAGTATGAGAGTGACAGGAATAGAGTGCACTTGTGTCTGCGCGTACACTTGTGCACTATAATATCTCCTGCGCAGTTGGCTAGTCTCAATGAGATTGGCCGCCGTAGCCGGAATCGGCTAGGAGAACATCACATCATCAATACCGAAATGATCAGTTCCAGCTGAGGGTAAAAAGAGAAAGACTTGTAAGCTATTTCCAGGCTCATACAGATGCGCTTGCGCAGTTGTTGTTTGGGTTTTGCGGTAGTCGATGTTGAAAAGTTGCCATCCGATTGTCTTTGTTTAATTACGAATTTTTTAATACGAAGTCGAATAAAGCAAAAAAAAAGAGTATGGGCTGCTTTTTACCCAACTGTGCAACGCAAAAAAACGTTCGGACTATACTCTGATTCTATGTCAGCACTGCAAACAATTACCAACACAGAAGCCCTTCATCCCCTGGCCGTCGAGGCGAGGGGCCACCTGAGGAGGGCCTTGCTCCAGAATAAACAGGTTAGTTTATTCTGGATCAAGGCCCACGCAGGCCTAGAAGGGAACGAGCGAGCCGACGTTTTGGCCAAGGAAGCCGCGCTAAAATTGAAGCGTGCCCCCGATTACGACAGCTGCCCGGTTTCATTCATCAAGCGGAGCATTCGCATGCGATCGCTTGATGAATGGAACCAGCGATACCAATATGGCGAGACCGCTAGCGTAACGAAGACGTTCTTCCCGGACGCGACGGCGGCATATAAGATAGTTGGCAAGATGGAAGTGGACAGGCTCGTCACCCAGATGTTGACGGGGCACGGCGGATTCTCCGAGTACTTGCATCGCTTCAAGTGCAAGGAGAGTCCGTCGTGCGTCTGCGACCCTGGATGTCCAGAGTCTGCCCTCCACGTTCTTTTAGAGTGCCCGGTACACGATAGAGACAGATATTATTTAGAAGCACAAATCGGACTAAAACTAGATAAATATGCACTACCAAAAATTATGAAAGACAATAAAAAAAGAGATAAATTCCTGCAATACTGTAAAAAATTATGTAAAACTGTAAACAATAGAAATAAGAGTTAGTAATAATATGTTAAACAAATATAGTATAGTATATTAGTGGTAACATATATAATGTATAGTGTATAAAAAGGATAAGTCTAATAATAAGAGCATATATAAATAAGCCTAAACTATAAATAAAAATTACCGACTACCCCCAATTATTATCCCCGTGTTACATAGTATAAGAACAAAGAAACTAAATAAAATAGATAGATAGATAGTTAGGAACGAATGCGGATGAATGATAGAAAGACATAGTATGCGGAATGAAAGTGCGAGAAGCATAAAAGCGAGAACTGGTATGAAAGAAGTAGAAAACACAGACTCCTTCCCCCATGTTGGAGGCTCAGGAAAAAAAAAAAAAAAAAAAAAAAAAAAAAAAAAAAAAAAAAAAATCCATGCCCCTATTGAAAAACTCCAATAGGATCTCATCAAAGCGAATGTTGTTAAGTATACCTTTACTCATGTGGTGTTAAGTATTCATTCACTGACTCACTCACTCACATTATTGTGAGTTTATTATATAGAAGTGATTAACAAATAATTTAGATTCATAATACAATATAAACAACATAGATAATTTAAAAAACATTACAAAATCAAAATAGTATATCTAAACTTGATTTATTTCATTTTAAAATGAAAAAAATATATATTTAATATCACTGATACAGTCAAATTAATAATATACATATTCATTAATTTGAACAAATTGTACTATAATAAAATATTTAATACTTTCTAGTAAAAATCACATTTAAGGACTAAGAAATTTTCAATTATTTCAAATATGAAACCTCTTTGGTGCAATAAATACTCGTATATACACATTCGGTAAATGACTGTTGTATACAATCTAAATCTAATAAACGTTAAGAAACTAGATAGTTCGATGAATAAAATTTTAAAAAGTAAACTTCATTAGCTGCTTGTAAATTTACGCCACTCTGCTCAATCTGGCTAGATATCTGAAAAAAATTAAAATAATTTATTAATATTTTTTCAGAAACATGAAATCAAGTATGAAAATGACAAATGAAAAAATATTATGAGTATCTAAAATATAAATATCTCGTGTCAAGGTATTTCTGGTGTTTATTTTTTTTTGTAAATTCGGTAGTTATGAGAATACGTCGTAAAGTATTTTTCACCCTCATATACCCCAACCCCAATTTTTATCGCGATTTTAGTATTTTTGTATGAACAATATTATATAAATACATAGCTAAACCGTTATAACACTAGCCTAAGAGTTTTTTTTTTTGTAGATTGAATGCAGGCTTAGCCACGGGTTCTGCTAGTAATTAATAATAGCATCTGTTTGTTTGTCGCACGCCTTGGGAATGATCTGATCGCCTCCAAGCTACTTTAATTCCTAGTAATTTATAATTTAACTACAAAAAAGATATAAAAAAATATATTTTAGTGCCGTTGTAGTTTTTTTCGCCAGTTCTTCTCAGGTAGGAGACTTCTTTTTTTCGAACTTGTTTATTTATCGATTATTATTATTACTAGATTATTTATATATTCATGACGTTTAGCAAAAATTGTAATAATTACAGCTGAATAAAATATTTTGAATTTGAATTTTGAAATTGAATAGTCTTATTAACATTATAAAGGCAAAAGGTGTATGGATGTATGTTTATTGAACTTTTACGCAAAAACTACACGGACGAAGGGATTTTGATGAAACTCAACAGTAATACAGCAGAGTATCACAGCTATAATTTATGAAGATATAGTAATAAATAATTATTAAACTACACGGACGGAGCTGCGGGAAATCCCTAGTACATTATAATGCCCTTAAAATATTCGAGTCTTATTTATTTTCATTATAGGTCCACGCTTTCGTTGCTAATAGAGCTAACACGTTATTTACTCAGTTTATGTCTGTGTGTTTAGGCCTAAAGTACAATTTTCTTTTTTTTTAAACTATTAGGTCTAAGGGAAAGTTCTGTCGTTTTTTTCCTAAAAGAAAGAACATATTTTTTTTCACTTTTTATTAAAAAATCATCCAAAATATAATGTCCTTTATTAGTTACAAATGTCTGCCAGCGATCTGGCAGCTTATCTAACCCACTGAAAAAGAATTCCTCTTTTTTGGAGACGAAGTATTATTTCACTGCTAGTTGGACACCATCATAATTTATATATTTATTTCCATCAATAAAGTATTACAGCGACTTAAACAGATGATAGTCAGATGGTCCAATATCTGGAGAATATGCTGGCTGAGGTAAAGTTTCCCAACCCAACTCTGCAATTTTTTGTATGGTTTTTCTTGCCATGCGTGGTCTAGCGTTGTCGTGGTGATGACTCACCCCCTTTCTGTTGGCCAAACATGAACGTTTACGTTGAATTTCTTTATTTAAAACATCAAGTTGCGGACAGTAACGATCAGCATCGACCGTTTCATTCGCTTTCAGCAAGTCATATTGCACTATACCCTTGCGGTCCCACCAACAACACAACATAACCTTCTTCGGATGCACGCCAGCTTTGGATGTGGACGGTGGTGTCTCCCCTTTATAAACATATACTCTTTTTCTAACCACGTATTTATAAACTATCCAGTTTTCATCTCCAGTCACCAAGTAGTTCAAAAATGGCCCCCTTTTGTGACAAGCAAGATTTGAAGAACATATCGAAATTCTGTCCATTAAATTTTTTCGCTTAATTCGTGTGGCACCCAAACAGAGAGTTTAGAAACGAAACCAAGCGTTTCAATGTGATCTAAAGCAGTAGTCTAGTGAATTCAAATCTTGAAGCCTACTTTTGTGGAAGTTAACGTGGGATTTGTCTTGATCATACTGCGTAGCACTTCGTCATTGACATCTGATGGCCTTCCTGAACTGGGTTGATCTTTCAAAGAAAAATCACCTGAACGAAATTTCCCAAACCACTTTTGGTATATTCGAGCTATTACTGCGTCCTCTCCAAACACGTCACACCAGGTTTTTTTGCCTTCATCGCATTATTCCCTTTTTGGAAGTCATATAACATACAATGTCATAAATGCAATTTTTCTTCACTCATATTGACAGTTTTAAAAGTTTAAAAAAGCTGACTTAAATTTGAAAAAATGTGTATAAATCATCAATCATATACTCACCTATTTAAACCGGTTTCAGTCGGATCAGAATTCTTGGTAAGGATCGGCAAAGCATAAAAGTGCACGTTTTCAAAAACGACAAAATTTTCCCTTATACCTATTAAAAACTTGAATAAATATTAAAAAAAACAAAAGTAAAAACTTTGTATGCGACCGAAATTCGAAATTGGACACCTGTGATTGTCGATCTTACACCTTGGCCGCTTGACCACAATGCTTACACCAGAGCGTGCAAATTACCGACCGTATTTTGCGTAGAATAATCCGTATTTTGCGTAGAATAATGCAAAAGAAAACTGCATGAAAACTCAAAAATACGCGTTTTCTCCGACATAAGACTAATCTAGATCGATTTATTGCCCCCGAAACCCCCTGCATGCTAAATTTCATGAAACTCGTTGGAGCCGTTTATAATAGCCTAGCGTCATGTTTAGTCGTACATATGACACTCTGTCTTTATCTTATATCTTTAAACGAGCAATTATTGTATATATATATATATATATATCCCGTGACCATGGATGCTGTAAAGCATTCGAAACGTCGGGAACCAAAAATCAAAATAAATCCGCGAAATATTCCGAAAAGATAGTTTTATTTAAAAATATTATATAACTTTTAAATACATACATATTATAAATATAAACACCCATGACTGGAGTACAAACATTCATGCTCAGTACACAAATGAATGCCCCCAGCGGGACTCAAACCCGCGACCGCTGACGCAGCAAGTACGTGACCCTACTTGGTACGCTTGCCGTACAAACTGACGTGTCGTCTCATTAATATCAAGTATTATTATAAAGCTTTACTAAAATAAAAAAATAAAAAATATTTACCTCCCATATTCATGTGGCAGCGTCAATATTTTATACCACAATGTAACACTCAAACCAATACTCCATGTTCTTAATGGACTCAACAGAAATGATAATGTTCCATATTCCAGCCAGAAAAAGTAAGCCAATAATGACTGTATTGAAAGTAATATAATAAATGGCAAATTTCTAAGAAGTCCTCTAAAGCCTTTTAGATTACAATGTGCCAGTCTCATTTCTAAGCAGTTGGCTAAAATAAACATTAGTGGTATTTGGACGAACATCAATTGCACACTGCCATACATATATGTGAATGGTTCGGGTAGAAATACTCCTTTGATCAGTATGCCCCAAGCGAAAATGGCCCCAATATGACCATCTATGAGTTCTCCAATCGCCCAAGGTCCAAACGGTATGTATATAGCATACAGCACAAGGGGATAGAATATTCTATCAACTTTAGCCAACAACCAAAATCTCAATATCAGTTGACCATATTTTCTATGACTAGGCGACCTCTTATGAAGCCTCAGTACTACCAATGTTAGCACATGCATTAATAGCAGCGTCCCAAACACTCCCTGAAACTATATTTTTTTATTAGTACATGTTTTAAATAAATAGCACATATTCATAGCGACATGTAGCTTTTTTGGAGAATTTAAATATCATTATTATGACAATAAATACCAAACTTAGTATATCTGGAATAATATCTGCTAATACAAATATTAAATCCTTCCAAGAACCTTACACTCTTTATACAACACAAACATGATTGATCATTAAAAAGATATCTAATATAATATATTTTTCAATTTTATTCAAAATAGGTTTTATATCTTATGCAATCTACCATATGCAAACAAAATCTCTTACCACCATGCCAGCATCCAACATGAGCACTATCCTTGGTATAACTTCAAATGACAATTTAGTGCCATCTAATGAGAATGGGTGTTCTAAAACTGCCTCTCTGCCAATTTCATCAGTCACTACTACATGCAATATATGTAATCCACTCTCAAACAAATGTGGTAACCAATGACAAGTATACAAAGGTCCATTTTTCTTTTTACAATTTAGCCAACTAATTTTGTCAAAAGATATCTTTACATTATTTATTTTCACATCACTAAATGCTAATATTCGAATGTGTGTTGAATCAGGTATTAGCTGAAGTGGTTCCCGCCCAGGTAAAGTGAATTTGGCATGTTTTGGATTTGTCACCAATACTATAGGCCAAGTATTATGCCTTTGGTCCACAAAGGAAAATAACCCATGGTCAATGGCTGCCAAGCGATACATTCTATTATCTTTCCAATCACCCAATTCAAGCTCCAGATACCCTTTCTTATGTTTGGTATACATTCTTTTGATAAGTCCTCCCATAGAATGTAAATGGCCACACACATACACTTGAGATCCTCCAAAACTACCAATTAGTTCTCGCAAATCCAATTTCCGTGAGTCGTTTGCTAATGCTAGTATACATGATGTTGGGTAATGCCCAAACCAAATGACATGATCAGCATTAGTCTCTGCTTCAATTTTTAATTTTCTTATATTTTCTTGTTCTTGGTTGTCTAAAATACCAATGAAATTAAAAGGTCGTCGCAAACCTGGCTCAGGACATGCATCAATACCCAGAAATGCAATTTTGACTCCATTATGATCTATAATATGAACATAAGATTTAGGATTAACTCCTCCTTGTACAGAATAGTGTTTGAAGTAATTTTCTGGTGAATTTATTGTTCTAATATTAAAATTGTCTGAAAAAGATAAACATTTTAATTAATTGTAGTAAAATTGAATCAAATAAATAAAATAACAATAATAATTAATGTAAAAAAATAAAGCATTTGAGACATACCATGATTTCCTCTTATATCTAACCATGTAGTATTTTTGGTTACTCCAGACTCTTCTATAATGTTATAATAATATATCCATTCTGTTTTAACTTGAGAACTGCCGAGATTATCTTTTGTTTTTGCATCAGTAAGATCTCCAGTAGCTAATACAACATAAGGTTTAATAGTTTTCACAGTGCTATCACAAAATTGTTGAAACTGTGATATCCTTCCTGGGTCTCGAAATATACTTAGGTGGATATCTGAGATCTAAAAAAAATTGCATACATGCATATAATAACACTAGATTTTTCTTGTACTTTTTGTCTTTTTATTTTACTTTTTATCAAGAAACCTCGAGTAGAGGACCTTACTTTTTCCAAGTTTTTCTTTGGTAATATGTCAAATAGCAACACGAATTAATTATAAGGCAACTATTTTTAAAACTAAGACACAAACTTAAAATAAATAAATTTACCGCTAAATTACTTATAATTTCTCTGTCATACCTGTAAAAACCAGACGAGATTATGTGACGAATCAGTAATTTGTCCATATTTTTGTCCTAAATAGTCAGTAAAGTTCTCGCCTTCGATTTTATTCGCATTATCAAATGTATGATCTATAGCAATAATATTTAACAAATTAGCCATAAACATCGAGAAAACTATAAGCACACAAATTAACGATATAGCTCCTTTGGAAAATATCATTGTGGAAGATATAAAATTTGCCTATTTTTAAATTACGTATTCTTTATTTGATTCACTTTTTATTTTGTAGGGCTTATCATTTTCTTTTGTTAACTAAATTCGTCGTATTTTGATACTATCTAAAAATCTAAGTTCATAACTTGTTCATTGCTATCTTTGTAAAGTTGTTTCACAGACTAAACCTACTTATGTTTTGTCAGAAGTTTTATCAGTGATCACTGATCAGTCAATCATATTCTTAGACAAATGACGTAATAAGTCAACACTCGACAGTCGATTGATTATGGCAATAGGTATGGGGCGTAGAGGTTAGAGGTAAGGAAGACTCACTCCCTGTTTTCCAATAGGAAAGATTTCTCAAAAGGAGGGCGACACACGTATGGCCTATTTACATTCAGCCTGAGGTTAAGCAATTTATTATTATCTCTTTTATACCTAGTTTTTTGCTTCTATTATGTTCGCAAGTTACCTGTGCAATGTGCCTGGAAGTTAGCTGAAAGAAGAATTGAGAAGTGCACCCTGCGGTGATCCTGACTGACTGATGGATCAACACACAGCCTAACCTGCTGGTCGCAGTAATGTAAAATTCGGAGGACGTATTCCTCATATGATGTAGACATCCGATAAGAAAGAATTTTTTGATATTCATCCCCTGAGTGGGTAAAATAAGGGATCAAAGATTGTATGAAAGTCTATCATTCTTAATGTAATACACAGAAAATGGTGTTTCACGTTAAGATAAAAATTAGAAATATATTTATTTCATTTTTTCAAAATTCATCCCTTAAAGGGGTAAAAAGGGGTAATAAAATTTATATGGGCAAAGAATAATTTAAGGTCAGAATTACTTGAAACTTGGTGTTAGCTGGCCCTTCAATACAATTAAATAAATACGTGTTTTAGCATTTTTTTCGCCAATTTTGGTCCTCTTATTACTTTAGCCCACAATTTCTTCAGTTTTTGTCTTTTGGAAACAAATGATATCCATTTACTTTGCATCCTGGCAGATAATTGTCATTTTAATTAAATTTTAAATAATACGAAAAAAATCCATTCTGGCTATAGAGCTTTAAAATATCCTGAGGGATAAAATGATCGTGACATCTAGGGGGATAAAGTGCCAAAATTCTTCCCCATTGGAAAACGCCCATTATGTATTAAAAAATGTCCATCAAAACGCGTCCAATAAGGGTGGCGCTGCGGTAGCGTAGGATATCTAAAGGAAGCGTCAAAAACTATTGAGGGTAGTAAGGAGGCCATCTCCGTGTATTAAAAAGACTCCGTTGAAAGGAAGCAAATTAAGGTGGCGCTATAATAGCAAGTGGAAGAATTTTAAAAGGAGCGCCACTAATTATTAGAGTATGACACTAAATTAAAAAGGAAAGAAAAATTTCCGCTTTGTTACAGCGCATTTTTTTTAATTATTATAATATACAGACACATGAATATGGAATAAAATTATACAGTATTTTTAAGTACCTCAATTATTTGTAAATAGCAAATGAAAAATAGTATTAAACAATAACCAAAATTAAAAAAAAAATGAAAATTGTAACAAGCAAATTTTCAACCCAACACACTTTACTCTGTGTATAACTGCTAAATTCATATCATTTCCATTTCCTACACTAGCGCTATTTCGGTGAGTGTTCGAAAAATAATTTGCTGTTTACAAGTGGACACTTTTTCAACTAATCCCCAACAAGACGGTCCTCCTTACTTCTACCCTTTATATTAAAAACCTCACCAAACCAGGTCCCCCAGAATGTATTTTTTCTGATTTTTTAATTTTTATTTCCGCATATTGTTTGTTCATCGTTTGTTTTTGATTGTTCGCCATAAATAATTGTTTGTGTGTAACTCCAAATTGCGCCCTCAATCGAAATTTATATTTTTTTCTTGTTACTAGTAGTCTTTAAATATTCATGAATGTTTCTTCGTTTATAAAATATTTTTGTTCTTTCGTTAGTGCCTATTTATGTGTCAGTTTATTTACAAACAAATAATTATCTATTGAGAACTATGAAGAACAAACGTCGAGCAAACGATACGTGAAAAAAAAATAAAAAAAAAATATCCTGTGGGGTCGGATTTGGTGAGCCGCGCCATAAGTAATTAGAGTAAGATAGAGAAATACATAAGGATGGTTATATTTACTAAATTATTTTAGACTACGTATTACGTAAATAATTGAGGTTTTGTACACTGGTATTTCATGAACTACTTTAGTCATGAAAAAAATTAAATTTTCGAACTCGGCAAACTTCACTCCGTCTACAACAGTTAAATTCGTATCGTAATTTTTCGTACGCCAGCGTCATCACTCCTCTCTCTACCCTCCATACAATAAATAAAGTTAGGAATCATTACCTGTGTAATACTACCTAATAGCTTAAGACACTGGCTCTCACAACCTCTAGACTTTAAAGCAGTTTACAACTTGTGAAGCCCCATTTTTTTCACGCCAACGTAGACTCCTGTCGATTCTCCCGTGGACCCCTGGGGGTCCACCTAGACCACTTTGGGAATTACTACTCTATTAATTTAATGCTTAATAAAAATGTGGGTATTCTGTGGGTCTAAGATCAACGAGCACATTTTCTACAAGCTATCTACAAATCCGAAAACCGAAAAAAACATAACGTAATAAAAATATTTTAAAAGTAATGTCTTAAGTGAAAAGGGATACACATTTAGACATTTCCAAATGTCATGAAAATTGGCTATACGAGTATTATTTTATTTTATGTTTTTGTATGTTTTTAGGAACTCTATAATAAGTAACCATTTACATCGTTAACAATATTTAGTTTTCATCCTTATATGTCATCTGAGGATGCTAGTCAATTATGTTTTCAATTTCAAGGGTTTTAATTTTTTTTGGGCCCGACCTTAATATTTTTTTTAAATAAAAGTAGCCTAATTTTTAATGTTACTCCTTATAACATCAGCTACCTGCCGGTGAAATACTCGTCAAAATCGGTTCAACCGTTTCAAAATTTAACAAAATTTAAAAAAATGTTTTTCTTTTAGGTGCCATAAATATAATTTCACATGCATTCTGTGAAAACCTGTTATTTTGACATTACAAACAGACATATAATTTTATGTCCCTATCTGTATAGATATAGATTACCTAAAATGTGGCTCTGTCTGTTTTGTATTCTATACCTCTATACATATAATAAAATTGTAACTAAGTCGAATCTGTACATTAAATATTTTTTGGAAAATCTAATTGAAATAGACATTATTATCGATACAGAGTCCGAATCTATAGTTTTTGAATTTTTGTCTGTCTGTCTGTCTGTCTGTCTGTCTGTCTGTCTGTCTGTTACCGCATCACGAGAAAACCACTGGACAGATTTTGATGAATTTTGGTATGGTGATAGCTGGTTATCCGGGTCAACATATAGGATACTTACATATAGGAAAATGTCTTATTTCTGAGAAAAAATACAAAAACCGCAATGTAAGAGTATCGTCGTCTCAGCCCAAACACGTCCACTGCTGGACATAGGCCTCCCACAAATATTTCCACGACAACCGGTCTTGCGCCATCCGCATCCAGTGGAATCCAGCGACTTTGACCAAGTCATCGGTCCACCTTGTGGGAGGCCTGCCCACGCTTCGCCTTCCGGTACGTGGCCGCCACTCCAGAACTTTCCGTCCCCAACGACCGTCCGTTCTACGAGCGATGTGCCCCGCCCACTGCCACTTGAGCTTGGATATTCTGAGGGCTATGTCGTTGACCTTGGTCCTTCTGCGTATCTCCTCATTTCTAATTCGATCTCGCAGGGAAACCCCGAGCATAGCCCTTTCCATTGCTCTCTGTGTGGCCTTGAGCTTTCTTATGAGGCCCATCGTGAGCGGCCACGTCTCTGTGCCGTATGTCATTACTGGCAACACACCCTGGTCGAAGACTTTTGTCTTGAGACAATGCGGTATTCGGGACGAGAGGATACTAATGGGAGGATAAAATGTATACTAATATGTAAAACCTAAGAATTTGGTTTTTGGTCATCTGAACGCGGGCGGAGCCGCGGGCAATGCTAGTATTATATACAAAAGATTGGTCAGGCCTGCGCCGGCGTCCTACCGACGCGCGCCCAGTCTAAGCTGAATCCTATTAATTAGCTCGACCATATAGAAATAGTCTCTGCTTACATTGGAAGCTTCTAAATTTCTCAAACTATTAATTTTGTTGTGTTTATATAAACTTTCAATCATCATCGTTTTCTCTCATCTATAATAGGTATAGTTAACGAAAGTTTCAGTCAAATCAACTGAACAGTTTTTTTTATAAATGTGATTCTTTAAATTAGGCCCCGTCTAGGCCGTGGAAGGTAGGGAGAACGGCGCACCGAAATGCGGGCCTGTGACCACAGTCCCGCAACCGGCACCCATCATCCGGTTGTGGGACCAAGCGGTCCCACCAACGGTGGCCACAACGCCTTCGGCTTGAGGCCTAGACGAGCGGCCCCACCCAAGCCATTGGTCCGCGCCGGATTTCTCCGGTACCACCCGCCGCCCTAAGCGGATGGCATTCCCTTATCCGCCACCTGGGGACGCGCCGGTAGGAGTTGGCTTCTCACCCGGGATTTAAAGGACATACATATAGGAGACTGAAGCAACAAAAAAACAGCAGGTAATAATACATAGTTTGATTTATAAATATTGCGGAGTTTCGTTTTAACGAGTCGACTAGATATATATAATGATACAGCTTGATCCCTCTATTAAACGCACTCGCATATAAAGCAAGGTCATGTTCATTTGTTGTGGATTACTTTATATGGAAATACACACGCGGACCAAACTTCATACAGTGGATAGTAATTTATAAAATATATGTTCATATATATTATATAAATATCAGCTCCCTTAAACTCTTCTGAAACTCGTAGGCTTAACTTTTTTTCTGGGTACCTACACTATAATAGAACGATTCTTACGAGATTTCTCGATCATCGTCTTCCGATTAAAAGGTGTTGTCAAATCCTATATTGGTAATTGGGGGCATAGGACAGCGTAGGTATACGTAATGCTTGGTGAATGTGGCTAACAATTTAAATGCGAAAGTTTGTATGTTTGTTAGTCCTTCACGCCGAAACGGCTGAACGGATTTAGATGAAATTTATTATACCAATACATTATGGATTGGAGTAACACATAGGCTGCTGCTGTCTTCTAGGGACTTAGGGACGCACTCGAGCGAACCGAGGGTATGTCTCTAGTTATTATATAAAATTAAAACGCTCGTATTGTTTGCGGGGCTCGTCCACACCACGCGGCTGGTAGCCAGTGCCACTATCTCGCCGCATTCCAGCGAGCCACAGCCGAGGCGCGCCCCGCGCGTGCCTTCATACCTTCGCCGACCCACGCGCCCTGCCCGCCCGCTGGCCGCCTGCCGCCGCGCCGCAGTCGTTCCTACGCGCTCGACGAGATTATGCGCGTCAACGCACCGTACGGCTACGTTTAAACATCGCGAAGTGAAGTGAAGTGTTTGGATGCGGTTTACTACGGATTATGTTGTGATCTGCATTGGATTTGTTCATTAATGGTGAGTGAAGTGCTCCACGACGACCGTAAATGCGCGCGCTTTCACGCTGCTGCCACTTTCCTTTCATACATAGCTCGAATTCCGCGCCTGAGCCGACATCGCGCGGCCGCTGACCCTGTGTACGCGCGCCCTTCCTCTTGCACCACTGCTTGCCACCACGCACAGCAACTACACTACACTTGACGCCAATCAAATGCCCTAAACCTTATATCTCTTGATATGTAATAAGGCATTCGGCTCACAAGACTACACCTTCTAAATCGTAAACAGTACGTTGTTTCGAATTAAGAGAAAGTAACGAACGTAACGTAGAATTTTACTATAATGGACCGATCAACGTGTGTATCAAATTGGTCTAATATAAATCGTGTTTAAACATAAATTTCAAGTTTTAAAAGTTAAATAGCAGTTATAAATAATATCCAACTATATGATTAGTTACATAAAGATATCCTGTATTACAATACATATTTATGTTTCTACCGGTTTACTATTGTAGTTATTCATCACGTCTCTATTGTAATGTGCATGGATGACTGAACACCTTTATGGTTTAATTTAGTACCTATTGCATACTACATAGCAGTTAGGTAGGTAGGTATATAAGTACTGGATAAAACTTAAATAATTTTACTTCTCGTAGTTACCTATGTTTTTCATTATAACTTCTTACCTTTGATTTCGTTATACCTACCTACACAGTCAAATGGTTCAATCGATCTCGTAAAAAATTACATTCTGTAGTCTGTACACAGAAATAATCTAAATGTTTTGAAAAATAAACCTGTCTCCACGAAATAGAGATACGAACGCACATACTCAAAAATTTTAGCATAATCATTAGGCATTAAATCATTAGAATTAAAAAAAAACGGCGTCGCTGTCATTTCGATTCAAATCGAATCAAGCTGAAAAAAGAAAAACCTTTTATATGTACAGTCTGGTAAAAAATTTGGAATACCTTTCTGACCGATTTGCCAGTTTTGTTGGCTAGTTTCAGCGACCTTAACATTAAATATACATACATAATACATCCCTTACTCGAAAATAAGTCTATCGTAAGAAAGATATGTGTACATATATTATGAAATGAAATTGTACATAAATTTTAAATACAACACTGCTAACCATTATAATTTATAAGCTTATTATTTCTTAGTACTAATGTGTTTTTAAAATAATGACTAGGATAATTATTTAGAAAAAAATTCTGGGAAAAAAATCATCATTTGGGACAGCAAAATCCCATGCGTCTACTTATTAGGTATCTACTACATAGAATTCAATGTCTTTGGTCTTTAGCTTCAAGTTTTCCTTTCAACATACACCTTGGACAAAAGTATTAGACACCTAACAATTTAGTTAGTTGTAACTGTTTGGGGTGAAAAATAAAACTAATTTTGCTGTTTACATTGTTATATTGATTAAAAAAATAATAACATTAGTATTTTGTGGGTCCACCCTCACTTTGATGACTGCAGTAATTAATTCTTTGAGTCATAGCTTGCACAAGCTTTTTGCACTCTTCCATAGATATGGAATTTTTCTCGTCTGTTAAAACAATTTTAGCGCTGTTTTGGTTAAGCCGTGCTCCCGTATCTTGCGCTTCAATATACCCCAAAGATGCTCGATAGTGTCAAGATCAGGCGACTGCGCCGGCGAGTCTAATAAGACCATTTCGTTCTCTTTCAACCGCCCCATCGTGGTTGCTGATTTTTGATGACATGGAGCATTATTTTGCTGGAATTTGATCGTCATCCAAGTGTCACCGAAAATGCGCGTTAACAAAAGCATCAGGGCAGTTTCAAGTACTTTTATGTACTTTTGACTGTTCATATGGCCTTCACAAACGAACATTTCGCCAACCCCATTGGCAGCCATGCAGCCCCAAACCATAATGTTAGCGCCTCTGTGCTTATCATCGGGGCGGTATTCCTCGCCGATTCGCCGCCTCACAAGAGTTAGTTACACCTGGCGTTCCGAACACCTAAAAATGTGAAAACTTCCGAAAACCTAAAAATTAGATTCACCATACCATATTGGACTATAGATCTTCTTCAGAAAAATGTTGGTGTCTTTGAGCCCATTCCAAACGGTTCTTCTTGTTGTTGTCGGAGAGCCAAAGCTTCTTCCTGGCCTTGCAGCCTTTTAAGCCTTGCTCTGTGAGTGTTATTCTTACAGTTCGAGAACTAATTGGTTTTCCGATATCCTCCAATAAAGCTGCAGTGAGCTTAGAAGATTTGTTGAGGTCCTTACGTGAGTCACGGGTAAGTTTTCTAACCTGGTGGTCCATAGTAACGCGTTTTCTGCCCGTTCTCATTTTGTTTGCACGAGAGCCAATCTTCGCGAAAATTTTTAATGGTAGATTGCACTGCACACCGTGAAACTTTTACTAATTTGTCAATCTCTACTTGAGTCTTCTCTTCTTTCATATTATATAACATCTGGATTTTTATCCATAAATAAATAAATATGTTGGGACATTCACACACAACACCGTCTAGTTCCATGGTAAGCTACGAGGCTTGTGTTATGGATACCAGATAGTTGATACACTACACATATATAAACTTTAAATACATACATATTATATATAAACACCCATGACTGGAGTACAAACATTCGTGCTCATCACATAATGAATGCCCCCAGCGGGACTCGAACCCACGACCGCTGGCACAGCAAGTAGGGTCACTACACACTAAGCCAAACGTGTCGTCAATCCATGTTTCTGTGTTAAGCTTTCGTCGTTTATCTATACATATAATAAAATTGTAACTAAGCCGAATCGGTACATTAAATATTTTTTGGAAAATCTTATTGAAATAAACATTATTATCGATAGAGTGGCCGAATCTTTAGTTTTTAGAACTTTTGTCTGTCTGTTACCGCATCACAGAAAAACCACTGGAGGCATTTTGATGAAATTTGGTATGGTGATAGCTGGTTATCCGGGTCAACATATAGGATACTTTTTACCGCGGGAAAGTATCTCATTTCTGAGAAAAATACAAAAACTGCAATGTAAGAGTATACTAATATGTAAAACATTGGAATTTGGTTTTTGGTCATCTGAACGCGGGCGGAGCCGTGGGCAATGCTAGTTAAAAATAAATTACATTATTTTCCAAAAAACTTCATGGGTATTTCACGCTTTGTGGACCTGATATTTTATGGTACCTTAAAATTCTTCATCTATTGTTTAAAATTAACTTTTAATATTGCAGGTCATTCGATTGTTACAGATAAGTCATTTTTAAAATAATTTATGAGTTGCACGTGTTTTATAGTGGTGCCTAATACTTTTAGCCAAGGGTGTAAGGTTTTTAATATATTGTACAGGTATCAAATAATAATTATCAATATAAGTATAATGATATGCTGCTTGTGGCTATGTTTAGCTACGAATTTAAGAATTACTAACAAGTATCAATATAATACAGCTTTGATCTACAGTATACATTTATAGGTATCACTATCTCATATTTGGCTAATATCTACTTGTTAATATAATATTTAAACATCATACAGTATGTATCTATACTAGTAATATTATAAAGAGGTTAACTTTGTGAATTGTCAGTTTGACGTTGTAGGAGGTAATGTCTGGTTCTACTAAACCGATTTAGATGAAATTTGGTAAGAAGATAGTTTGAGACCCGGGGGAGGACATAAGATACTTTTTATCCCGGAAATCATCCCTTTAGGGGGTGAAAATGGGGATGAAAGTTTGTATAGGTCAACCTAGGGACGAACCCGAGCGAAGCGAGAGTGAGTCGCTAGTATTATGTAAAGCTACGTAGGCACCAATTCACAATTAACCTATTGTACCTAGTATGACAGAAAATAGGTGAATACGAAATGGGCACGTAAAAAAGATAAAGCACTTAATTTTTTATGTAGTACAAACAAAAATTAAGTTATTTACTTAAAATAATATAAAGTTTTAGAAAAAACCCAAAGTTAATTGACTTCGAAATACGATATGAAAAATATTATGTACCTTATCTAATTAATTGTAAACGTAATAAAAAGCAATGCGGTAATGTTATAGGGGACACCAGTATGGCACATCAGTGGAATGATTGATAATGTAAATGATTCATTAGCTTCGAACAGGCAATGGCTGCGACCGCATTCTTCCGATAGCGCACTGAGTGTGTAAATAAAGTAACAGCCTACAGTCTACACGTAACGTCTTTACGTAGGTACAACGTACATATAAAGCTAATATATATTCGATAAAGAGATATGTGTAATATTATGTATCTCTGATGTCTGTTTAAAGTAATAATATCTGACCAAAAAAATTTATCTATGTGTTGTGTTCTGTGTAACATAAAAAAATGGGTGCGTGTAACCTTTTTTTTTTTTTTTTTAACGTTGGGAAATGCATTTACGCACGACGTGTGGGACTCACCGGCGTAATACAGCCAGTACTACCCACTAAAACCCAACAAAACCTTCCCCCGTTATAATGGGGCGTCGCAGGATCGCTTACGCATCCAACTACGACGCCCCGACGGCAGGTCTGCCAAAGCAGACCACCACAACCATGGGGTTGCTCCAAGGTCCACTCTGCTATCAGAGAAGTACCAGGAGCAACCCGCAAGGTACACCGCCCCCCGAAGAGGGCCACCTCCCACCGCCCACCGAAGTGGGCAACCTCCCTGTGCGTTTCTTAGCTTCGCTACTACTACTGAGCCCCCCCACCACGACAAGGTGAACGCACGTTGGGGGGGTGCGTGTAACCTTTACGCGCGGTTGAAGTTAGTTGGAAGTATGTAGTTCTTTGGGAAATATCACAATTAAATTAAAACAAATCAATAATTAAATAAGGCATATCAGGCATATTACAATCAAATATTTATAAAATACTTATCATATACGAAAATAATAGGTATAATAATTAATATTATATATTTGTCAGATAATAATAACGATTACCGTAGCAGCATTTGTATTTTTTTTTAAACTCATTCTCCCCTCGGCTTAATCCTACATATATTTATGTGTTTGTCTCTTTTTAGCATCGCATTTTCGTTTCATCAAGTTTCAAATCACAATGATTCTAAAGATGTTTCACTTCAATTATTATCTTTCGAGACAAATAATCTATACATATAATAAAACAGTAACTTAGCGAAATTGACGTGCGCGTTTCATGCAAAAAGTACTAAACCGATATTAACTAAATTTTGTGTAGTGATAACTCATTACTCGGGTCAAAATGTAGGATACCTTTTAATACAGGCAAATCTTTCATTTCCACGGGAAAACACAATAACTGATTGTATCGAGTCATCCTTAGAAAATTACATGTCTAACGCTGTCTAAACCTTAAGAGATACATCAAAATTGTAGGTCTTAATAAGGCCTACAGAAAAATCTGCAATAGTATAAGTCTTTCTTCTAAAGTACACTCACAATAACTATTCATATCTATTTTAAACGTACCTAGTATTAAATATTATTATCTAACACAAACTGTCCTAACTAAATGAATATCTTAGGTATATTTTCTCGTAGTTTTCAAAGAAGGATTAAACCTAAATAAATGAAGATACATAATAAATAATGAAAAGATGAGTCAACACTTGGCTTCCAGTCTTTTTAGTGTTTCTAATCAATAACGGAATTTCTTTTATTTACGACTTCCAATTAGTTTTCAATTACTGAATATAATCTCCCAAATTGTATAGGTATTACAAGAATCGTTTTTGATCTAATCAAACAATTGTAAGTAAACTTTTATAATCTTATTAAAATTAATTAAGATTTATTCACATAAAGTATAATATATAAAATACTTTACATATTTGACAAAATTATGTTTTATTTTTCATTATTATCACACTTAATAGAGCTATCCCTGCTGACGCTGCTGTACTTGATTCTATTTTAGGCAACATTAAAAAGAAATAGGAGCGGGTGTTATATTTATTAACATTGCGATATTAAATACCAGCTCATCAGCTAATTATTATCAAAACAAGTTTCGACTCGGTATGGTTTTTCTGACTAGTTTTGCCTTGGAATGCGGTCTGATGTAAGGCGTTTAAAATGCGGAGGGCTCTACAACGGGTATAATATTAAGATACACGTAGGTGCATATCTTTATAGTTATTTTATTAATACAATTATTTTTTTAATAATTCGATTACATGTAATACTAGTATCAAATTTATGCTTAGAAAGAAGCCACGAAACAAAAGATTTGAATTTATTTTTTTGCTTTTATAATGAAAAAATAATAATGTTGGCATTATTGTAGTGAATTGATAAACAACAGATCTAGAAAAGAATTTGAAATATGTATTACAAAATACCCTGTACGCATACAATTAATCCTTGTTATCGTCAAGAAAAGGCTCTATCGCGTTGACGTCAATATGACGTTATACGACTCTACATTTCTTCGCCACATGCCTTCATTTATTTAACGAAGAATCTAAAACGGATGTGAAAGTTAATTATTATTTAAAGATGTCTTAAATTTCTTGAAATTTATTCTATTTCCTTTCCACAACTTTGTTTATAACTGTTGATGTTACATTAAATTTGCTATCTGTACATTTTTAATACAAGTAAAAATAAGCATTTAAATTTTTAAGCATTCTGAATAAACCGGTTCTCATTTCAATTTATAAAAAAAATATAGTTCGTTTGTACGACTTTTTCTCATTGTACCCTTCTAAAGTTGTAAATTAAATATAAACCCTACAAAGTCGTGTTCACCTAATTTTTATAACAAGAATTTTTGAGCCTCATAACTATAATAATTAAAAAAATGATGTAACTACAAACTTACGGTTTTCGGATTTTTCCCTTTACTTGTACTGTTGACATAGTTTCTTGCCAAATGTAATTATTCTAAGTCAACGGAAAGTATCCGATAAATTTTGATTCCCGTGCGAGTGTCGACATGCGACATAAACATTAAACAGCTGTATGTTTTGATTGTGTTGACTTAGAAGTACGATTTTTTCACAGCTCCAAGTATTTGACATTAATTTCAACTTGTTACCTCCAGGCTTTCTCAATAAAAACTTGATATAAAGAAAAACAGACAGACAGAAGGACAACAAAGTGATCCTGTGAGGGTTCCTTTTTTCCTTTTGAGGTAAAAACGCTAAAAAGGAATGGGTACATTATAAATAATTCTTGATTTGAATACTATAGTTTTCCTATTGCATAGGTATTATATAAAATTTGAAAAGAATCTCTGCATAAAAATTCAGAAGTTTCGATAATAGGTATAAAAAAAATTAGCGACTTCCAAACACTAAAATGTGAAAAATAACTAAACGCGGGTTTTCATTTAGAATAGATACCTAATCAGATATTTTCGAAGTCGGTGCCAGCCGATGCAAAGCTAATCTAATATTATATTTCGATACGTAAAAATTAAAATACATGACAAACTGATGTATAATATTTTAACTCTAATAATTAGAGTTCATACCTAATCACATTTAGTATTTACCTATTAGATACATTTTAGTGACTGGAAGTCGGTTTTTTTATAAGTTTTTATTTTTCTATTTTTAGTGTAGACGTAATAAGCAGGTAATTTGTAAGAAGAAAGTTTTTTAATAACATATTCGATAAAGCAATTTATTTAAAAAACATAGGTATTTATTGTTGATTTTTTAAAAACCGCTCGACCGACTTCGATAAAATTTAAATGGGACCACCTGGGAAGTATACCCTTCGAAATAAAAAAAAAAATTCAACAAATAGGTTCAGGCGTCTTCGAGTAATCGGTGAACATACATAAAAAAAAGGATTCCAACGAATTGAGAACCTCCTCCTTTTTAGAAGTCGGTTAATAAGCGCAAATTCCTTCAAAAGTGTCCTGTAAAAGAGGTATCCTCTTAAATTTTCCTATTTAAAATCTGTGTACTTAATACTTATTTAAACTTTAACTATCTTTTAGTTTCTAAACAAAATAATATATTATGACGAACTTGCCTTACTTGACTTGACAAACTTGAGTATTATTTAAATAGAAAAATACAGGATTCCAAATTAAAATATAAGTTATAACTAACGTGACCGTAAAATTTGAAACCAAATAAATATCAGGTAAAATATCGTAAGAAGGTAAGTACATAATATGTATGTAACATAACATGATTAATATTACAAAATAAAGCTTCAATTAACTGCACCATTTTAAGGGTTAGTTATTATATAACAGTAAACTTATTATAATTTTATTACATAATGTGTAAATTACATATGAGAAGGATTAATTAATATGCACTGTTGATGTAAAGACCTTCAGAATATTATACATACATAATTCATATATTGTACTCGTATATAGTTTAATATTTTTATATGATTAAAAATATAAATAACTACGAGCTAAGAAGCTACGAGGCTTGTGTTATGGATACCAGATAGGTGATGATACACAATATACCTAATTTTAAATACATATTCATATTCATGTTATGTTTTTTTATTATTGTTTTATTATGTTCTGTTAGAGTTTGAGTTTTGCTTTTTGTGTTTTTTTTTTATTTTATAATTGTTTTTTATTTTATTTTTTTGTAATTCTAACTTAGTCATTTTTATTGTAGTCATTTGTAGTGTTTTTGCAGTAACTTTTGTTAAAATTTTATTATATAGTTTTAATGTTTAAATTATTTATGATTACTCTACCTGTGACATATTTATAGGTGGAAACTTTGCTGGTGTGTGGACTTTTTAGTTTTTTAATTAATTTTAAGAATTTTGTCATTGTTTGTTTCCCAAAAATAAATAAATAAATAAATAAATATTTACATATTATAAATATTTTTTATGTTTAAATTTAAAATATGATTAAATTATAAAAATATTTAGGTACTTGAGTGTTTCAAGTTACGAAATATATAAGTATACCTACGTTTCTTTGTATTAAGTAATATTTGTAACCTAAAAATGTTTTTCAAACACCTTTCTCCATTTTGTAACAGAATTCTAATTTCAAAAAGTTTTAGGCAAACCGGCATATTACTTTTTATAATATAATTTGAGACAGTTGAATCTATACTAATATTAAAAAGAGGTAAAGTTTGTAAGTGTCGTTGTAAGGGTAATCTCTGGATCTACTGAACCGATTTAGATGAAATTTTGTAAGAAGATAGTTTGAGGCCCTGGGAAGGACATAGGATACTTTTTATCTCGGAAATCATCCCTTAAGGAGGTGAAAATGGGGATGAAAGTTTGCACGGGGTATCGAGCTATATAATATGCCTAATAGTTATTTCACTCGAACGCAAAGCTACAGTTAAACTTTTGTGATAGTTCATGTGCTTAATAATAATTAATAAATAATATTATGTATAGTGGCAGTAGCTACCTGCTTAGCTCTTCACTGTGTACACATTTATTATTTAGACCAAAAATATGTGGATCCACGTTTTATGGGGACACGTAGATTGCGGAGCTCGAGCTTTAACTTTGGATATATGTAGTATGTACTTGAATTAAAACCATTTTAATGGAGCTTAACTATGATTATAATAGACTATTACGATGATATTTTAAAATGTCTTTTCAAACTCAACAAACCGTTATCGCATAAAGAAAAATTGTTAAATCTCTTGATTTGGAAACTTTGTTGATTTATGAATTTAGATATTACGTTCTTGTTGTTAAAAGTACTTTAATTACTATTTGTTCCTTAATATGCGTCTATATTATGCGATATTATGCATACAACGTGAAGTTCTTTATATCTAGAGCTAGACTCTAGACTCTAGATATAAAGAAATGAAAAAAAGAAAGATAAAAAGGCTCTAGTTATAACTCATGCATGCCTATCACTTTCTTTTATATCTACCTCTCTTACTAGAAAACATTTTAATTGCCAATAACTACTTATAAATTTGTGCTCAAAATTACATCTCGATATGCTCTTAATTTTAAAATTATAAGTACATAGGAGTTACATATCCCATAGAATACTGCTCTTACGTACTACATTAGAGTGACATAAGAAACAACTGTACCGGTTGAAATCTTACAAAACGATGGAAAACTAAAACAAGAGATGTTAACCAACGAATGTCATACATGTGGTTAGTGGTTACTTTAAATTCCGTTCATTACCGTCATACAAAATAACAATGTGCGAGTGTCAAAAGTGGTGGCGAGATGTCGAAAAGTGGAGGCAACGACGTCCATAGGTATGCGAGGACGCAAGATGCGGCTAGCGTAGGGGGAGGGGCGCTCGGCATCTGAAGGTCGTCCGCATTCCTCGCGTCGCCGTCCGCTGCTACCGCGCTTACGTAGCGCCCCCCTCCCCCGCACCACCCCCGACCCGACCGGTCACCCCCCCTCCTACCCATCCTGACCGCCATCACAAACTATCGCGCATTTATTAAAACAAAAAAACATGTTCTTATGGCTATCAAGAGCTCAAGAGCTGAGCCGCAGAAGTACCGGATGCGATGAAATTTATTCGCGTCTAGTTTTTTCGAAGTGAACTCGTGGTGCTGCATTCCGAGAAACGTTCGTATTTAAGTTCAGAGTACCGCAAAAGATGACCCTCGCCTTCATTGATTCTTTAAATATCGTAATATGTATTCGATTTTATTTACTTACTTTTTGTATGCCATCGCCTTGGCGAATAATTATTAAAATTCATATTAGTTTATTCATAATAACAAGTTATAACAGCAAGTTCGCTAAGAATGTTGCAAAACAAGTTCAAATTTAGTTGTTGGCAACACACTTGTATAAAAACAAACATTATTTATTTAGCTTTTTAATAAAAATGTATTTTAATTATATTATTTCATTATGAAGACGTAAAATTGGCTTTACCACCCGATTGTTGGTTTTTACATTATATTAGTGTTTTGAAAGTATTGAATATCGGTTCTATCTTACAAAAAAAAAATTACATAATAATTTTATATAATTATATTTTTAATTAACTTACAAAGAAATTACATGAATATAATATCATATTATAATAATTAATTTTATTTAATACTCAAAATTCTTTATAACATGCGCAAAGAATTTCCAAAATAATATTTATGTGAAGACAACAATACGGGTTTTAAAAGCTGCAGGTAGCAAAAAGGCAATTGTATGATAAAAAAAAAAGTATGGAATGCACAGATGGTGCAGATCCGGACATTCCTGTCTGAACTACACACCTTTTGCGGATGAAATAGATTTTGTTAAAATAGATTTAAGCATATATTTTTAAGTACTATTCGGACTCTGGTTTCTCAGAAGATTCTACTTAGCGATCAAAACTAAAAAGTTTTTGTCATAATGAGATACGATTAAAGATTTAAATTCAAAATCTTATCATGTAATTAGCAATGAAATGTATAGAATCAAAGATAAAAAAATATAATTGGAAGAATTTATTCCGGAAGACCTAGTCTTGAATACAATCCATACTAAATACTAATACTATAAATGTGAAATTGTGTTTGTTTGTTTGTCCTTCTTTCACGTCAAAACGGAGTGACGGATTGGCGTGATTTTTTGTGTGGAGATAGTTAGAGGGCTGGAGAGTGACATAGGCTACTTTTTACCGCGGGAGATGATCTCCTCCCCACGGGAAAACTCGTTAACGTTATAATACAACCCAAAAAAATATTTATGATCAGAATTATTTAACACTTGGTATTAATGCTCTTCAATACAATTAAATAAATACGTGTGAAATTCATCCCATAAGGGGGTAAAATAGGGGATGAAAGTTTGTGTAAAATCTACATTTTCAGAGTATTTTTTTATAGTTTTAGCGCGCGCGAAGCCACGGGTTCTGCTAGTTATCTATGTATATATTTTTCTGTAAGATAGTAGAGAATCTATTCAATCACGCACGGGATGTAGTTAGTACCTGAGTCAAGCGAGGACGACTCACTAGTAGGTAAATAATAGTTAATACAACAATTTATCATATTATTATGATGAATAATACCCAACTTCAGTAAAAGGTCTTGAAGTGTAAAATATTTACAAAACGCAATTTTTTCTATCTATGCAAATAAAATTTTTAGGTATTTAAACCTGCGATATGCCTGTAGTAGAATCTAATGTTTTTAGTATGTTGTGTTTGTCTTTGTTTGCATAGATGCAAGATAATAACATTATCTTTTACTGTAGTTCTTATTTTTCTTACGAACATCTGTACTAATATTATAAATGCGAAAGTAACTCTGTCGGTCTGTCTCTTACCTTTTCACGCTTAATCCGCTGTACCGATTTAGATAATATTAGATATGGAGATAGTTTGAGACCCTGGGAAGGACATAGGATAGGTTTTATCCCGGAAATCATCCCTTAAGGAGGTGAAAAGGGCGATGAGTAAGTTTGTATGAGGAAACATTTCTCAAGTAATATATATTTTTTTTTTAATTTTTAAAGTAGGTACTTACTTTTCTATACCTATGTATATACATATATATATAGTTTATTCAAGAATAACAGTGAAAGCGTACGTAGGGACGAACGCGAACGAAGCGAGCGTGAGTCGCTTGTTTAATATAGAAAATTCTCGTGTCACAGTGTTTGTAACAAAACTCCTCCGAAACGGCTTAACCGATTCTTATGAAATTTTGCGTTTATATTCAGTAGATCTGAGAATAGGAGGTAAAAGGCGTTTTTTCATACCCCTAAGTGATAAGGGTGGTCCACCCCAAAAATATTTGATTTTTTGAACAAAATTTTTTATTTTATTTTTTTTATAAATCGGCATTAAAAATATATACAAACCTAAATATTCACTAGGGACGTATAATATTGTTTCGATCAGTTGAGTAAATCTAATTATTATCTATGTGGTTCCCGAATACAGTTAGAAAGTCCCGTGTAAAAACGCAGGAAAAAACTATTAAAATATTTCAGAAATGGGACTGTTTTAATAATGATAGTTTGTATGTGTGTATGTATATGTTTGTTACTTCACGCTGAAACAGCCGGATCTGGATGAAAAGTATGATATTATGTAGCTAATTAAAAAAAAATGTTGCAGGGAGAGCAATAGGCGTCTCGAGATGCGATATGCGCGCTCTCTGTTCGGTTCGCGGGCCGTTGGGCGGGGAGACGCGTGCCCTGGGCGCAGGCGCACGCCTCCTGTCCCTGCGTTTGCCCGGCCACCCTCAGCCGCTACACTTTGTTGTCGAAGCCAAAGCCAGAGTGAAGGAGCTAAAAGCTTTGGCCCACGCTCATTCACAACTTCTAGGCATGGCCGATACAGAACTCTTCGGTTTAGCAATTATGCAAAGTAAGTTTGACAAGTTCTTATTTATTTTACTTACAATTATGCAACACTTGGATTACCATATAAAGGTGTAGATAAAAAAATACCTAATATTTTTCAATTTGATCAAATCGGCCAAAAATATTTTGGAAAAATTACAAAAAATATTGGAGCTAAATGCAGCTAACATTAATATAACTCATTTTATTAAATCAAAGTAAAGTTACACTTTAGTCATAGTCTAACGTACTTGTAAATACATTCGATTTTTGAATTCACTTAATTGTAATTTATTAGTAAAATAAAGCACGACTAAAACATTTTTAATGAACAAAACCATTCTATTTCAGATGGCGAATATTTGTTTGTTGACTTAGAAAGTAAGCTTTCCAAATATGCGCCAAAGAGCTGGAGATCTTCTCATACGCACGTAAGTTACTTATGACTAAATATAACGCATATTTAAAGAAAAGGAATCTTATTTTGATACATATTTTAAGTACAAGGTCTTAATTAATAATATTATGGCAAACAATTGTATATCGATTTATCATTTTTCTATTTCAGGGCTTGGATGCGCACGGGAAACCTCTTCTAGAGCTTCATTTGGTTGTTCAATTTCATATAGAGAGTCCTCTTCTTCTCCACGATGAAATTGGTCGAAACGTATACTTTCTACAGCTCCTTGAAAATATTCGTTCACGAGATGCATTACCAGCAGAAATAGTTTTATTACTAATCGGTTTGGCACTACAAGCAAAATTTGGAGATGAAGATATGTATGAGGACCAAGAATATTTTAAAGTTGAAGATTTTGCACCACCCTCACTTACAGGAGAGTGGGTGTCATCTGCTTTACGTGCTTGCCATCGTGAACATCGTGGCCTTTCTAAAGATGATGCTGAAATTAGATTTATACGTGAAGTTTGTCTTCTTCCAGATACTATTAACTCTCATAGGTATCGATTGAAACAATCTAAAACAGAACTAGAGCCAGGAACTGTTTGGCTACTGGTTACGGCTAAAGGCATTAAAGTTTTACCCGATAATGGTCCCATATCTAACTTTATTTGGAGTTCTATCGGCAAACTTAGTTTTGATAGAAAGAAATTTGAAATACGCACTGAAGAAGGAAAAATAACATTATATTCTTCTAGTGAAGAAAAGTGTAAATATTTATTTGCTTTATGTAAAGAGACGCATCAATTTTCAATGAAAATTTCGCCTAAGTTAAGCGATATATTACAAGAAGAGGAGAATGAACGTAAAAATTGTTTTGGTTATTCAAAATCTTTAAACTTTCAATATTGTCAAAATAAAAGTGAACAAAGAATATCTCTTATATCATCAACAAGTTCAAATACGACATCAGGAATAGTCAGTGATAGAGTACAATCTGAAGATGAATTGGAAATTATGATAGATTCACCTCCAGCTCCTTCTACTGAAAGTTTAGCATTAGCTCATTTATTAGACTATTCGAATTCGTATTTAATAAGAAATATTTCTAAAGATGTTAATACTTTAATTAAAAATTCATCATCATTACAATTACAAAAATGTAAAATGCGAATTAAAAAAAGTAAAGATGAATGCGAGAATGTTTCCAGAAATGATACTTCATCAGAAATAGGGCACTGTTCTACAAGTCAAATGGAAGAGACATCTTCTTTACCAGATCAAAGCACCTGTGAAAAACTTGATGACAGTCCAAACTCCAGCAAAATGAAATGTACTGGATCCCAATGCTCTTCTTCATGCAGTACTGTAATCATGGCACGCGGAGGCCTAAGTACTCTTAGTAGAGCATCAAATGCAAGTAGTTTGGAATTAGGATACAGTCACACAGCTCAAAACTCAATGATAAGTGATAACAGTATGGTTGGAATTGATGGGGAATATATTCAGGATACAGCATCGGCTTTGTATGATGGCCTGGGTCAACCGGTTACTGTAGCTGCATCCAGCGAAACAAGCGGGGTATACACAATGGGCAGTTCTGAATTAACATCTCGATCCAAATTATATAGTCACTCTGATAGTATCAGAACTGAATATAGTAGCTCACATTATGACAGTTATAATATAACAAAAGAAAATGATTTGGCTGATTTTGATAGTGTTTCGTCTATATTAAAGAACAAGTCTACAAGAATCAACCTCTCACCCAAAGAATTAAGATTAAAAGAAAGTTTAGGCAACACTGATTGTGTTGACGGTACGGCTCAATATTGTGTCGAACAACATGATGAAAAAGAAAATATATTTCGTGAACGAACAAATTCTAATATTAGTGCTGCTTCATTTCATGGTGATGGGAGTGATCCAACAGATAACAAACATAATCTGCTTAGTGCAAGTGAATTAAGTGATCTTATCGTTGGCAGAGGCGTTTATCCGAAAAATCAGTCAGTGAGTGACACTTTAGATTCTGTCTCAGATTACGTTAGATTACCTTTGCCATTTTCTGGTGATAGTTACCTGCAAGGCCACGAGGATACAGCTCCTTCTGATGATAATTATCCTAGTAATACTTATATTGACAGGCCTCCAACACCACCTACAAGAATAGACAGCCGTAAAGGGCTAAACTTATCTCTACCTAACATACTTGATTTAGACGAAAACGTGCCTGTTTTGCCAAGATATCCAAATAAGCCGCCGCCACCGTACGAATATAAACATCTAACTCTTGCATCGTTTCATGCTCCGTCCAAACCACCACCAGCTTATCCTGGAATATCGTCCATTTCTTCCAAACCTATAGTTGAAAAAGAAGAAGTTGCTGCTAGAGTTGTAACATCAAAACCAATGATCACAATTTTAAAAGCAGAGGCAGGGGAAGTTAATGCATCTAGTGAACGGACATTCGCTAGTCCAATGGTTTTGGAACATCGTTTTCAAAAATCTAAAAGACATCAAGCTTCCAGTCGAAGAGCAGAACGGTCAAAACTAGCCCAAGGTCTTAATAATAATCTGTCACCTTCAAGAGAAGTTGCACCTCATACAGATTCTAATGTGTTAGTTGCAATGATGAAGTTGCCTCCTCCTCCGCCACCACCTCGTCGACCGCGATTACCGCCTCCACCACCTGTAGCCCGGCTACCACCACCATCACCTCCCCATAACCCCATATTTCATCAACAACTATACAGTGATGTTGACTATGTTTACTACCCTCTTCAAGATCCTTCTATATCTCAACAAAACTATCTAGATCATAAAATAACAGAATCACGAATATCTAACATGCATAAAAGTAGTTTGCAATACAGGAGCACGCCGTATCTTTCGACTTCTTTGTCTGCCTCGTCAACTTATGGATCAATACAGAATCTTTCAGATTCTTATATCCAAATACCGGGTACGCGAAGTAGTTGGTACTCTATGACCAGTAGAACATCGCTGAGTAGCCACTCTATAAACTTTGAACGACCTCCAGTACCCACGTGCATTCCAGAACCGGGCTTTCCTCGAACAAAGTCACACGATAACATACTAATTGTTAATGATCCACCTCAAATAAAGACAAGACGAATGCCGCCTCCTCCACCACCGCCTTATGAACATAAAAAAAAGATTCCTTCTCATTTAAAGGAACTGAAAAATCCGACCTGCAGTATATTTCATAGTGATCCTAGTGTTACGAAAAATAAAACCTCGAATTGTGATTTAGATATTAAAACTCTGAGGGAAAAAAGTAAAAACCTCGACTTGCCTTTAATTGCAGCATTGTGCAACGACCGATCATTGTTAAAGCAAACTAAAGCTTTTGGTGCTACGAAGTCAACTAAGCAAACAGGAAGTGACTGTGAAAATGACAGAAAAAGTGCCAAGTTTTCTCAAAACACCACCGATAACATAGATCTTAAGAAAAAACAAGAGTTAAATGCTAGGAAGGCAGTGACCGGGTCTCAAAAAAAGATATTAGTACGAAATCCTACAGATAAGCTTCCCGCGCTACCCGGATCTGAAACTCACACTCCTAGAGCTATGTCCAATACATATGTAATGCATCCAAATATAGTTAAATTAAAAAAAAGTCAACCAAGTTCATGACGTCGCTCTAGGACTCAACCTTTACCTTCCGACGCTACAAACGATCATTAAACATTCACCAACCTTAATAATGTAACTAAAGACTGAAATTAGATAGTAAAGCAATCCCACTGATTTTAAGTAATAAAAGTAGAATTTTGAACTAGTGCACATTTCATTAAAGTTAATGAACGAAGTATATCTCATTACTCTATACAGATTTCGCCTACGAATCGATGTAATAACTGCTCTAGGAATATGAGTTCAGAAACTATTCATAGCTAACATAAGATACAAAAATCAGTTATCTTGTATTGTATTCATAATTTTAATAAATTAATCGACGGAAATGTAAAGTGTACAAAAGTAATTTATTTACAAAAAATGTAAATTCTCTATTAAATAGTGAATTTTATAACCATGAATAATTAAATACTCACTTTAATATTAATCCGAGGTAAATTTAATCTTCGACAAGTAGGAATATCTGAAGTCATAGCTAAGTCCTAGTTAATTATAGAAATATAATATTCACATCTATTTATTTTTTCAACAATCATGTACATATCTGGTATTTTTATTGTTTTAATACGTCATATTGTTCAACGTGTACAAATGTATAGTAAATTTTCTCACATGATCTTGTCTTTTATTTAAATTTCGATATTAAAGGTGCATAAAATTAATAAGATCAATTAAAATAAAATATCCTTTAATTACTAAAATAATTTGACATTATACACTCACACATGCATTTTTTTTCAAACATAATGACATTATTTAGTAAATATAACAATCATAAAGCAACAGAAATTAGTATCTTATAAATAAAGCTGGTATAATAACAGTAGACCTAATTTAGAATATATTTTATACAATATTATTAGTTCTTTTATTTTATATTATATAGAGTGAATGCTATGATTATAAATACAGATTTACTTATTTATTATTTGATTACAAATTTGTAATAAGATCAATTAATTTTATTTTATTTAATTTGGAAAATTGGCACACTAGAATTAAATTTAGAAATATTCCCTTCTATGCGGTCCTAATTAAAGAATTTTAATGACAATCACATACAAAAATATTTTTAATAGCCATTCAAATATTATGAAAGACAAATATTTCATTAAATCCCGTACTAAGGGCACCGATTATTGACGAGCGATTGCCTAAAGCATGTCGCAGTCAAAGACTGATCTCTATATTATTTATTTATATTATAGCTACTCAATCTAGTTTTTTTTAATATTATCTATATGCGCAATTCTTTATGTACGTCTGTTATTCATTCGCTAAAAATTAAAATTGGTATACGAAATTTGAAATTTAGTACACACACTATAACTAGTATGTAGTATTATACAATGGTCGGATACAAAGGTATAATTTATTTTTGTTTTTTTTTTTGTTTATTCAAGTTTTTTTTTTAAGAAAGAAAATTGTACTTTTGACCAAAAACTCCGAACGAAGCCCAGATATTTTTAGAAAAGTTTCGTTTTATTCATGTTTTCAATAATCAACTTTATCGATAATCAACTGAAACATAAACTTATTTTTTTTATTGGAAAAAAATAATAAAAAGGTGGCGCTTGGGTAGTCTTAATGTTGCCACTTAAACATAAACTGAAAAAAATGGCTCTTTCTGACATCTATTGGCGAATAATAATACTATTTTTTTTTAATTGTAATTTGAAGTGTACCCGAGGAAAGCGGAGGGTAGATCACTATTATTAATATTTAACCACTACAGACTATCAGAATCATATGATTGTTAAAATAAAAATACTATATGTATAAATATTTTTAATGAATACTGCATCAATTCTATTAAACTTCACTAGGTAAACATTTAAGTACTAACATTAATACTTTGGTTCTTAATGTAAAAAATACACAAACGATAAAAATGATATAAAGTATTCATTATAATTGTCAACAATAAAATAAAAAATATATAAAACTTCACTTTAATATGAGACTCAAAAGGGTATGTAACTTTTTGGCATAATTTTTTTTCTTTTGCCAGTAATGAAACTTAGATCATTAATTACAAGACTATGTAAGAATTCTCTCCTAATTAAAAATTAACGCGTTACACTTTTCTAATAGGAATATGCGTGATATTTTTTTTTTAAATATAATATAGCTTACATAATCTATACATATAATAAAATTCTAAATAAGTCGAATCTGTATATTCAATATTTTTTGGAAAATCTTATTGAAATAGACATTATTATCAATACAGAGGCCGAATCTATAGTTTTTAGAATTTTTGTCTGTCTGTCTGTCCGTCTGTTACCGCATCACAGAAATACCACTGGAGGGATTTTGATGAAATTTGGTATGGTGATAGCTGGTTAGCCGGGTCAACATACAGGATACTTTTTACAGCGGGAAAATATCTCATTTCTAAGAAAAAATACAAAAACTGCATTGTAAGAGTATACTAATATGTAAAATCTAAGAATTCGTTTTTGGTCATCTGAACGCGTGCGGAGCCGCGGGAAATGCTAGTTAAGTATATAATTGTAAGAAAAATATTCAGCTTCAAAAAACTATAGTTAAAAAAAAAACAATAACGATACGGATATTTTAAACGCCCGCCATTTCGCGCGCTTGGCGTGACGTCAAAGTATATCTATACATATAAAGACGACTAAAGCACGTAATCCCTAATCGCTCTGATACGATAATAATACTTTGACCTCATATTCGGTCTGACCAATGGCGACCGTTTTAACTACTTTAAATTTCCCACCTATATTTGCTCTTTTTAATAATTATTTTCTAAATCAAACAGAAATTACACTAAAAACATTGATAGACGTACTTAATTCAAAAGCAATAAAGATTATAAAAAAATATTTCACCTATATTTAAATCACACGCATAATCCCTGTTATGATCAAGTTACATTACTAGCACAAAAAATAAATAAAAATAATAATATTGCCACTGGTCCATACCAAAATTTGTACTCTCCTAATAGAATACATCAATATTTTTATAGCAATAATTTTTTTTTAAAGTAAATTGCACCAAAAATGTTCAATCCATACAAATCAAAGCAACAGCTATTTAGGAATTATAATAACTGCTTATGTACACAATTTATATTAATTAAGAAAATAAAATAATATTTGTATCAAAATAAAACTTAACAAACATAGGAACAACTATTTACCTAAAATAAGGCTAAAAACACTTAAATATTTTTAATGTTAGTATAATATTTGAAAGTATCTTTCATGAGATTCTTGATTAACTTCATACATTTTAAATTTAATATCATCTTATAAAATATGATCATAATTCAATTTGGCAATCGGCTTGTAATCTTTGGTAAAATTCTCATTTTTCTAACTTAAATATGATGGCAGAGTAAGGTGAAAATGTTACTTTGTCAAAGTAGAGAAATTCACCAACTAAAGAAGTATTTGTACTAGCGACAACTGTTCCACCATAAAACATTGAGGTTAGATCAGTAGTAATTGATATGTTTCCTAGATTCCCAACAAATATGCATGTGTTACGACGAGGATACCAACGTTCGATTACGACTAGATTTTCTTCAGTTTTATGTATTTCCATATTTTTCAGGACATTACCATCTTTATAAATCGCCCTTAAATATATTGTTGGAGTATTCAATCTCAATTCTATTAAGCTTTTTATAATATTTAGGTAGTAATATCTAGGCTCTAAATCAGATTTGGAATTCCATGGTAGAATGGAGGAAGTTTCACTTTTAGTATCATTCAAAAATCTCATTGGTACTAAATTTTGAACATGTGCATGTTCATGGAAGTCACCTTCTATTTCATTCTTAGACAAACCACCAAATCCTAATTCATCACCATAAAATATACTTACAGTACCTGGTAGAGCTAGCTCCAGGGCTGTTAGTGCTAAAGTATTATTTTCATGATTTGTTGATATTCTATCACTATTTATATTTCCTATATTCCAATGAACCCAAGGATGATTAGGCTTTTCCCAAAGAACACCAGATATTATGTTATCAATATAATTTTTAAGTCCATTTATTCCTGTTTGCAAATCTAAATGAATGTCAATAAGGTCAATTCTATTTAGCAAGACAGTAAGACTACTACCTTTTGCCCTATTCATGGCTTCCTCACTGGCTATAAAAATTTTGCCATTACCTAAAATTTGTTTCCAAACTTGAAGAGATTTTCCAAAGTAAGGATCATCTACAAATTTTTCCAAGTCTTTTAAATAAAATCCATCAACATTTTGTGCCCTTGACCAATATGCTATTGCTGCAGAAGTTGGATCATAACTGTTCTCTTGTGGATCTATAGAAAATACAAAAGTATTGTTTGTATATGAATTTTGAGGCTCAACCATGCTCCTAACTGGAATATCCAAAATTACTCCCATTTCCTTTTTATGAGCTGTATCTACTAATTGTTGAAAATCTTCTAAAACACCTAGACTTCTATCAATCATCAACAAGGAAGTTGTATTGTAATAATGTTCAGGGTAATCAATGGCTTCAAATATATAATTAAGACGAATAGATGAAGCACCTAAATCTTTAATATAATCTAATTTATTCACAAGACCTTTTAAATCTCCTATACCATCATTATTTGCATCTTTGAAACTAGCTGGGAAAATTTCATAAAATACTTTACCCTGATACCAGGGAAGTTCTGGATTGCAAGTTTTTGGGATATTTATGACCATAGCAATTATGGCTCCTAAACAAGCAATAAGTGCAGAGAGTACAAACCAAAGCAAAACTTTTCTTATTATACACCAATTCCAGTTCACAAAATTAGGTAACTTTCTATTGCTGATATTCAGGCTTCCATTCAATTTGCAACTTTCAGGCTGTAAAAGTTTTAATTTTATTTTATAGCAATTAAACTTCAAAAAATCATATTAAAGCAATTCTTATAAGCCTAGTTTACCTGTCCCATTATAATATCTCCATTTTTACTAAGAGTTTGATAATCTAACATACTGATGTTATTAATAAGTTGTGCACTAACAGGATCTTGTACAACAGAATTAGAATCGGCAGATGAACTAGAGTCTCCAGCACAAGTATCAGCTGAAATAAGTATGAATTTAGGGTAAAAATAAACAAGGTCTTAAAGGCTAAATACCGTGTACGATTAATATTCAGTACCTGCGTTTTGAAGATCTATTTTCTGATTATCATCGAGTGTTAGAAATGGTTCTTCATTCATTTCTTCTGATAGAGGATGCTTAAAATCTAATGGTGTAGGACTAGGAGTCATTGGTAAAAGTAAGCATGTCGATGATTTAACACCGCGAAGATAATCTGAAGTCTCAAGGTCAGTAGACGGATTACTAGTATTACCTTCTGGTAATTCGTTCATGGTTAGAACTTAGATTGCACTTGAATAAGTAATTTAAATTAAAGTGCACAACATTTAATTTATATAACCTCTGAAAAATTAGGAAAAAAAAAGTAAAGTAAGCTTTACAATGACATTTGTTAATTGATTTGAGTTTTGACCATAGAGTATATTGCTACATATATAAAGTTTTGACCAGGCCCCAGAGCTGCCAGATACCAGTCGCTGATTTACCCGACCAATATATAATAATAGAAATAAAAGAAAGAAGAAGAAGAATTTAAATAGAATAAAATAAAGTACTTAGAAAACGAAGTCATCGTAATCAGTTCTCAATTAAATAACTTTAAATAATTGAATTGAATCAAACATAAAAAAAAACTTTAAATATCGAATTAATCAATTTCCGCTAACTACTTGGCTTAGTAGCGTCAGAAGTCAGAACTCACTCAGAAGAAGATCATAATTTCAAATTTTGGTTCGCAACATTCAGGGATATATATTAGTAAGAATGGACGGACATGGACATGGAAAATATATTAGTAAGTAAGTAATCTAAAGTAGGTTGCCATGAGTCCCAAGCCTATAATGAAGAATATACTTTTATTGTTTAGTATTTTGTATCGAAATATTTTTAATACTTTGTTTAAAATATATCTAATAATAATATATCAATATAAAAATAATAATAATATCTAATATCTAATATCATTTCGAAAAGATTACATTACGATACCTCAATATTAAAAAAAATATCGATAGTTTCGATAGTACAATCGATGCTTAGCTTAAACTACACTTTTTATGTTTATTATCTATATCATAATAAAAATCATGGATGACAAATAAAAATGTTTTTTTTTTTTTAATATGGCTTATAGTAAATAAAAATGTACCTCTTGGCTCTTTGGTAACTTGACAGTTGACACTTGTCAATTGTCATCCATTTGTATTTTGTACCTACTACCTACATATTGTGCTACAGCCATAGAGTATATTGCTACATATATAAAGCTACAGCCTACATCTCATTTACTTTGCAAATTTTTAGTTCTACATAAATAATAATTACTGAGATTACGAATAAGTTGTACTTTGAACAGTAGTTGTTCAATAAGTACACACGTAATTGAGGTGCCTTACTATACTACAAAGGAAGTTTTTATTTGTTTTTAAGTTAAAATATTTTTGAGAGATGCTTACGGTAAATAAAATGTTTAACTATAAATTGTATGAATTTAAAGTTCTATACAATTTAAAACTACAACGAAAGTTAAGTAGTAAGAGTAAAAATGTTAGAGATATTACTTATCAATATTTACAAAGAAGTAAAGTGCCAACTATGCATTTTCAAAAATCTTTACCTCGACTACCAATTCCAGCATTAAATAATACTAGAGATCGTTATTTAAACGCGTTACGACCATTGTTAAACAATGAAGAATACTCTGAAGCTACTATGAGAACTAATAAATTTTTGAATAATGAGGGCAAAATATTACAATCTAAACTTATTGCAAAAGACAAAGCTAATAAACACACCAGTTATATATCAGATTATTGGTTTGATTTCTATCTTAAAGATCGTTCTCCTCTCCCAATTAATTATAATCCTTTATTGGTTTTTAATAATGATATTAGACCAGAGTATAATAATCAGCTTATAAGAGCTACAAATTTATTATTAAGTGCCATCAGATTTACTTTGTCACTGAGAGAAGAAATCTTAGAGCCTGAAGTGTATCATTTAAATCCCCAAAAAAGCAATACACCATTGTTCAGAACTGTCACTGGCCTTTTACCTGAAAGTTTGTCATGGTATGTATTTTGCATCTTTTGTTGTAATTTATTTATGTTAAAAATAATAAAAAATAAATATTGATGACAGCACATAATAAATAATGTGTTATTACTGAAAGACAAACACTTTTTGCAGGTATGGAGCTTATTTGTTTAAAGCATTTCCATTAGACATGAGTCAGTTTAATGGTTTGTTTAATGCAACTCGAATACCTTTGTTAAACAAAGATAAAATCTTCAGGGATCCCACTTGTAATCATGTAGTTGTACAGAAGGGTGGAAATTTTTATATCTTTGATGTCTTAGACTCTGATGGTAATTTTTTATTAAATTTTATATTGCTTAACACCTCGCGGTTAATTTCTAAGGAATTAATTGTTAAACAAGCCATCTATGCCTCGGCAGTCATTGTCAGGTTATGAGAGAAAATGTATGTAAATCATGCGCACCTAGCATATTGAGAGCTGTAAAAAACAAAAAAAAAAACATTACTGTGACTTTTCAGCATACACTAAATTAATTTACCTTTTTCAAATCATAAATAAGAAAATCTTACAAATATTTTTTTTTTTTCAATTCAATTTTCTTGTTAATAGCTTTAAACCTTGCCAGTTGAGCACAGAATACTTCGCCAATGTCACACAGATTGGAGAAGACCCAAAGGAGATTGTTAGCTAAAATAAGATCATTAAAACTATATTAAATTATTTTATAGGAATTTTAGTTTATTTAAAAATTATTATTCACTAGCGACTTGCCCTCACTTCATTAAGGTGCATCCCTAAATATCTAACTATAACAATGTGTTATTTTTAGTTACAATCTACCTGCATACAAAATTTTATCCAAATCCATCAATCGGATCAATTTAGAAGCAAGTCTTTAGTTACCAGCCGCAGCTTATATGTGATACACAGCTTATATATTTAGCTTATAATGAATGTGTGGAGGCAATACCAAAATAGTTCTATCTCATTCATTAATTTAATTTTAGGCAACCTCCTGCCACCTACTGAAATACTTGGAAATTTATCTAAAATCCTAAATGACAATTCTCCACAAGCCTCACACCCTCTTGGAGTGTTGACATGCCAGAACCGAGACACATGGGCTAAGCAAAGAGCTCATTTAGAGGAAACTGGAAATAGTGAAGTTTTAAAGAAAATTGATTCTGCAATCATCAATTTAATTTTAGATGACACTATAATTGGTGATAATAACTACAAATTATTGGAGGAGTATTTGCATTCAGATGGGTTAAATAGGTATTAAATACATTTTAGTATTGTTAACACAAAATATTTTCTACTTAACATACTTTTTAAAATTATATATCAAAGAATCTTTTTTATTTTAAAACAGGTGGTTTGACAAATCATGTAGTCTTATCGTCACTAAAGATGGTACATCAGGTGTTAATTTTGAACATTCATGGGGTGATGGTGTGGCTGTTCTAAGGTTCTTTCAAGATATCTATCAAGAAACTACTACCAAACCATTTATCCATCCCGACAGCAAGCCGTCTGATAACCATATAACAGTTAAACAATTAGGTGAGTTCATATTACTCTGTAACAAAATTGTTAGAATGAACATACTAACTTTCTATTCTTTTATTTGTTAAATTAGGAAAAAATACTAAATAAAAAGCTCAAAAATTGCTCATTTGGTCAAATGTACTAATCCAAAATAATCTATATCAAAATTGAATACAGCAGTTTGGAAGTGTTTACTTAATTTATACCAGCATCATACTTTCTTAAAACGCAAATATTCAAATATTTTGGCATTTAAAATAAAACTATTTTTCTGATTTTTCGCGGATTTATTTAGGTTTTTGGTAGCCGTCTTTGTGAACAGGCACGGTGTGTAACAACTATATAATGACCTTTGAGACATCTAAAATCTTAGTCTCTTCCGTGACCATGATTGCTGTAAAGCATTCAAAACGTCGGGAACCAAAAAATCAAAACAAATCCATGAAAAAATGGAGAAAGATAGTTTTATTTAAAATTATACCACCATTTTTGCAGAATTTAATATAGACGATAAAACAAAAAGCTTTGTGGACAATGCCAAGAAGGAATACAAGGACTGGTGTGATTCTTTAAGCATTGATTACATTTTATATGAAGGTCTGACAAAGGGAGCTTGTAAAAAATTCAAAGTAAGCCCCGATTGCATTGTGCAGCTCTCTTTTCAGGTCAGTTTTTTTTTGTCTTGGTCTTAATTTTTTTGCACAAAACCTTTATTCTTTTCCTAAAATAAAAGTGGCTTGAGTTAGTCCTTAGAACATCAGTTATTTTCCAGTGAAAGTCCCTTTAAATTCGGTCCAGCCGTTTCGAAGATTAGCCGGAACAAACAGAAACATAGACAGAAGACAAAAAAATTAAAATTTTTGATTAAATTATTGTCAATGATTAATTAAATAATTTCTAATAGCAATTTTAAAAGAAATATTAAATTAATTTACAGTTACTCCCCCAAGACAACCAAACACAAACATGAAATGGCTTGAATAAACAGTTATAATTAATGAGTGGATTAGGTTAGATTTATTCCTACATATTTATAATTTGCGCATTCATTTTATAAATAGTGGGTAGTTCACATGTCGTTAACATTGACAAGTAGTATAAACATTGACAAGTAATTTTACAACGAATCGCTCTGTTTCTCCTTTTTTTACCGGTCATTTTATTTAAAACGTGCCTTCTCCTAAAGGCATTCCTAGAAGCTACGAAAGTGAAAAATTGAATTGAAGAAAATGTTTTTTTAACCATTCTATGTTACATTGTCGAAGTAATCTTTGCTCAACTCGCACTAATTGGCCACTAAAAATATATACCATAAATATAAAAAAATATTGACTGCATAAAAGCTAACTGAAATGATGAAAACAAGTTGATGAAGGACGAATATAGTATTATGCAGTTGGAGAATTACATACTGTATCCACCTTTGCAAGAATAAAACAACATATATGCCTCCAAATGCATAATACTATAATCCTACATCAAGTTTTCATTCGGGTTTCCTTTACATTTATAATATACTAGCATTGCCCGCGGCTCCGTCCGCGTTCAGATGATCAAAAACCAAATTCTTAGGTTTTAAATATTAGTATACTCATACATTGCAGTTTTTGTATTTTTTCTCAGAAATCAGATATTTTCCCGCGGTAAAAAGTATCCTATATGTTGAATCGGATAACCAGCTATCATCATACGAAATTTTATCAAAATCTCTCCAGTAGTTTTTCTGTGATGCGGTAACAGACAGACAAAAATTCTAAAAACCATAGATTCGGCCTCTGTATCGATAATAATGTTTATTTCAATTAGATTTTCCAAAAAATATCTAATTTGCAGATTCGGCTTAGTTACAATTTTATTATATGTAGGTATGTACCTATTGCTTATAGTTTATTCATATTTTTTTTGTATATGTTTTTATTTTCGTACTGTGCTAGAAAGCGGCTGTGACCAAAGCCAATCATGCAATGCAATCACATTTGAAGAATAAAATGCATGGGTAATATAAATTCTAAAATTATTATTTTTCTAATTTAATTTTTTCGTTCAATCTCTCTCAAGTCAGTCGAAAGAAAATGACACAAGATTTCAGACATTTAATACTATAACATAAAATACTCCCCCGTGACCATGATTGCTGTAAAGCATTCGAAACGTCGGGAGCCAAAAATCAAAATAAATCCACGAAAAAATCCAAAAGGATAGTTTTGTTTGAAATATAAAATACTTTTTTTAAAGATAAATAATATTATTTATACAGGCTGCGTATCACCTCCTGCATAACAAATATGTAGGCACCTATGAGTCCTGCAGTACATCCGCCTTCAAGCACGGTAGAACTGAAACTATGAGGCCTTGCACAGAAAATACTAAGGTATGTAATATCTTTAGATATATGATATATCTTAACAATTCTCACCTCATACATTTTACCCATTTCTAGTGTAAATACCGAAAAGAAAAAGACAATAAAATAAAAAAACAGTGTACAGTGCACACGTACGAGTTTTAATTATATAGAAACTGATTATAAGTTTTTAATTCTGTGGCTCTAGTACAAACGTTCTTTTATTCATATTGCTTTTGCTCAATGATGGTTTCGTGGATCTAAAGCTTATAATGGATGATGACGTGTTAAGGGTCTATGTGCACCATGTTTTACAAACACACCGACGCGGATGTCGCTGCGTATATTCTGCGCTGATAGGTGTAAAAATGCAGATTACTTATGTTCATACTGATACAAACGGATGACAAGCGCGCATCGAAAACGCGTTAAAAAGTTGTCTTGCTCTAATTGCTATTAAATCATCATCATCTCTCTGCCCATTTCCCAATGACTTGGGGTCGGCGCAGTACATCTTCTGTACTGCTGATAGGATTTGACAAAAGTTTTACGACCGGCCGCCTGCCTGACGTCAACCCTCCTTGGGAATGCTATTGTTTATCGCGAAAGTCTTGTTATATGCACATTTGATATTGTTTTCTTTTAAAACATTTTTTTATACTATTACTCAAAGTTTTAATGTAATTTTCAGATATATTTTGAAATAAAATTTGAACACACAATAAATTTTGTTTTGACGTTGTCATTTTTTTTCTAATTGCTATTAAATATTTGATGTAAATATAGAAAAGGCTACATTGATACATCTGATAGGCGCGGCGCTGGCGCCATTAACACAAAAACTATATAAAATTGTTGCATTGGGAATAAGGTCACTTGGTACTTCATATGCTCGCATTAGCTTCCGAAACGGATACAATTCCTTCAGGATTTGTTTCCAAAATGTATAGAGTGCCCTGAAAAATGTATTTGGAGACTGTCTTGTGCTATAGCTATTACTATATAGGTTACTTGAAAGGCTAAAAATTATGAGCTATACGAGTGAGACATGAACAAATATACAAATACACAAATACAAATATATAAATACAAAAAAAAGGAAAAATATACAAATAAACTTAGCGCACGCGCCTATTCACTTACCGTGCCCAAAGACCGATTAGAACTCAAATATATCATTCAATCGCGACTCTCCGTCGCTTTGCTGAAGTTAACGTGTCTAGGTACGTTTTAACGGTTAATATGGAATGGATAGATTATATAGGTATATTTTATATATATACATATGTAGGTATGATGAGTTGTTGTGTATTATAACGTATTTTCCCGTAGGAATGATATAATCTCCAGTCTAGCCCTCCAACTATATCTCCACACTAAAAATCACGCCAATCCGTCTATCCGTTTCGACGTTTTCGACGACTGACAGACAAACAAACAAACAAACAAACAAACATTCACATTTATTAAGTATGTATGGATATGTCCAAGTATTAATGTTATTATATTTTTAGACATTCTGTGACAAGCTCCACTCGAACAAATCATCAAAAGAAGAGTTGCGGTCGATTATGCAAGAGTGTTCTTCAGCGCACTCAGAGCTGGTAAAGCAAGCGTCTATGGGGCAGGGCTTCGACCGTCACATGTTTGCTTTAATGAAAATAGCTGAAGAAAATAACATGCCGAGACCAGAAATATACGATTCCTATGAATATAAGTTCCTAAACAAATCAATTCTAAGTACGAGTACTCTAGCTGCACCGAGTATGTACGCTGGTGCCTTTGGGCCTGTCACTAAAGAGGGTTTTGGTATCGCGTAAGTATATTTTTTATATTGTTTGATTTAAATAAAATTATATAGTAATCCATATAAGTAACGGTATTATCAAATCTATCCCACGAGAACCGTACATTTTTTCGGAATAAAAAGTAGCCTATGTATTATTCCAGACTATAATCTATTTCTGCGCCAAATTTCATCCAGATCCGTTCAGCCATTCTAGGTATGAAACAGTAACAAACATCCATACTCACAAACTTTCACATTTATAATATTAATACGGATTGTTTATAGTTTATTTTACCTATTGATTGAACCTTGCGATAGCGCCATCTGCACAGCGCCATCTAGTATTAAAAGTTCATAAATTAAAAATAAACTAGACATGCATCTTTTAAAGATATCAAGACAGAATTTTAATTATTACAAGAATTAATTATGCAAAATAAATTTCTTTACGTTAATTATATCCATAGATACCAAGACTGAATAATATTTTCAAATTATACTGTACTATATGCTTTACAACTACGATATGTATGTATTTTTGTGAAATAAAGTATTATTGCTATTATTTCTATGTGTTAGGTCCCCCCCCCCCCCCAACGTGCGTTCACCTTGCCGTGGTGGGGGGGCTCAGTAGTGCCCGGCAATATAGCCGGGCGCGAAGCCAAGACACGCACAGGGAGGTGGCCCACTTCGGTGGGCGGTGGCAGGTGGCCCTCTAATGGCCGTCGGGGCGTCGTAGTTGAATGCGTAACCGATCCTGCGACGCCCCATTAAGACGGGGGAAGACTTTGTTGGGTTTTAGTGGATAGTACTGGTTTTGCCGGTGAGTCCCACACCTCGTGCGTAAATGCATTTCCCAACGTTAAAAAAAATGTGTTAGGTTGCTATATTTTTCTCAAATTTTTCGAATTATACAAAATCCATATTATGCCTTTTTTATAATGATACATATATTGAATAATAGCATAAACTTTCATTATATCAATTGTATCAGTAACTTTAAAAGATTATAATTATCATTTATCGATTATTAATTTAAATTTAATAATATTTAAATAACAAATTTCTATACAGATATACAGCATTTCCGGACAAATTCGGAGTAGCCATCACAAGCTACAAGGCTCATAACAGCAGTACAGAATTCGTTAAAGCCTTAAACAAGTCATTTGTTGATATTACGCAAATTTTAACTAGTTAATTGTTATTATTTAAAATATTTTATTATATTTATACCAACAAACATGTAAAACTTGGCTTAAACAGAAGTCTTTAATACATTAACTTTAGAAGCCATATGAAAAGTAATACGACAAAGTATATTTGGATCATGCTGTGTCAAGAAATTATTACCGTTTTTCCATTAAAAAAAAATAGTGTTCGAAACAAAAATAAAAAACATGCGTGTGTTCTTATGTACGCACGTAAGAAGTTATACTTCTTTGATGTAAAAGAACAAAAATAGCTAAAGATTTCATCCCGTATGTCACAACTCTCTGTTTGTAAAAGGAATGCAGCTAACTTCATCATGTCGTTTTTTGGCTGATTTTGAAATTTTACTCTCATATTTTTTTCCAAATGTGCCAAAAGAAGTATAACTTCAAAAAGTGATTGTTAAAATATGTAACGTACAAGCATTTGACAATGAATTTGTCAAGACCTTTTGGGACCCAAGAGCATGCCAAGTGCAATTGTTAAACTTTATTTAATTATTTTAAAATGTATTTTGCAGCTATTTTATTCTTGTATTTAAAAGCTAGAATAAGTAAATTTTAGTAATACTAATTATTACTTTAACTAAACATATCGATTTATTATAATCAATTAACTAATGAATGCCAGGCTTAATTAATCGATTATTCTAAGGTGTACTATTACGTGTGTATTTTATTTTTAAGGATCAAATTTTTTTTACTATTAAAACATTGTTTTAAACTATTTAAAAATTGTTGTGGTTTTGATACTATTGTATACAATATATAATTTATAAAAAAATATATTATTGTCTATCATAAATACTACTTTTATGTAAAGATTAAACAACATATTTTTATACATATGGAAATATTGTTGTAAAATCTAAAAAGTTAATTTTAAAGGTATTTTGTCAGAGTACATGATAATTTTATTAAAGTCTAAATCAAATGCTGACAAAAAAATTATATACATGCTTACTTTTACTAGTAAAAAAATATTTCACCTAAAATGAAAAATCGTATTTACAATTGTATGTTCTAGGTAAATTATATAAGAGGTGTTTTATATATTTCTACTTTTATCTATTAATAAATATTTGTATATTTTTCATTCGTTTTTTATTTTACAAAATATTCAGACACAAAAGTGACTCACTCTCGCTCTTGCTCTCGCTCATATTTTCCTGCAGTAAAAAATTAAAAAATATCCTATATATTGACCCGGATAACCAGCTATCATCATACCAAATTTCATCAAAACGTCGAGTCGAGTGGTTTAATCGTGATGATCGTGGGAACGCCCCACATAGACAAACAAAATTCTAAAAACTGATTTCGGCCTCGATAATAATGTCTATTTCAATAAGATTTTCCAAAAAATATTTAATGTACCTACAGGTTCGACTCGGATTTTTATTATATGTATAGATTATAGATGGATAGATGACAACACAACAATATGCAAAACTAATTTGTAGGAATCGACATCGTAACATGGAAATGCACATCAACTAACATTTATGTATATTTTCATGAAACCATTATGAAAGTTTCAAGGATATATTTTAAAGCATTCATAAGGTTACGATAACGTTACATTACCTTAAAATGATAAATCAATATTTAAAATGTTTTTCAATCGGGTTTTTTTTAATTTAATTTGTTAAAGAATATAATGACAATTATAACAGTAACTAGCGACTCACCCTCGCTTCGCTCGGGTTCGTCCCTGGATTTCCCCTATACAAACTTTCATCCCTATTCTCGTAAGTATCCTATATCCTTCCCAGGGTCTCAAACTATCTTCTTACCAAATTTCATCTAAATCGGTTGAGTAGATCCAGATATTACCCCCTACAACCTCACAAACTTTACCTCTATATCATATCAGTATAGATTGGCTGTCTGATATTTTTTGACTATACCAGAAGCTGCGGCCTCGATTTTCGCACGAGCTGAATATTTATATTGATCTTCGAGAGATCAATGAGATCATCCCAAATACATATAGGTATTTCATTTATTTACACTTTATAACATAACATTAGTCTTTCTTGTGACCATGATTGAGCTTTCGAAACGTCGGTAACCAAAAATCAAAATAAATCCGCGAAAAATACTTTTATTTAAATCTAGCAGAAACCACGGCTACGCTCGCGCTAAAACTACATTTTTTGTAGTATCTCTACAAAGGTAGGTTTTATACAAACTTTCATTCCCTTTTTTTTATATCGGGAAATGCATTTACGCATACCACCCGATCCCCCAGGTGGTGATGTGGGGCTCACCGGCTAGAAGAGCCGGTACTACCCACTAAAACCCGACATTCCCCTCCCCTCCGCCTTAATGGGACGTCGCAGGATCGCCTGCGCATAACTACTACGGCGCCCCGGCGGCAGGTCTGCCATCGGCTGACCACCAAACGAATGGGGCTGCTTCACAGTTAACTCTGCTACACCAGAGAGGTACCTGGAGCAGCCTCATAAAACTGAACCTCCGCCCACCGAAGCGGGCCACCTCCAATCGGCTGCAGAGGACAGGGAGAGCGGCAACGAAACACCGACACTCCTCTTCCCCTGCAGCCCCACCGCAAACTTTCATCCCCTATTTTACCCCCCTTACGGGATGAATTTCGAGAAATGCTAAAATACGTGTTTATTTAATTGTATTGAAGAGCATTAACACCAGGTTTCAAGTAATTCTGATCATAAATACTTTTGAAGTTATAGATACTTCTTTTGGCATGTTTGGAAAATAATATGATAGAAACATTTTTACGATGCGCGCGCACACCGACAGCTAAAAAGCGACATGATGAAGTTAGCTGCATTCCTTTTACAACCAGAGAGTTGTGACATACTTTAGCCATTTTTGTTCTGTTACGCTAAAGAAATATAACTTCTTACGTGCTTACATAAGTACACACGTACACACACACGTATTTTTTGGGCTGTATTATAACTTGTTTTTCCGCGGGAATGAGATAATCTCCCGCGGCAAAAAGTATCCTATGCCATTCTCCAGCCTTACAACTATCTTCAGTTTCATACAAAAAAAAATCACGGGAATCCGTCACTCCGTTTCTACATGAAAGAAGGACAAACAAACAAACACAAACATGCCGCCCGAACATCATATTATCCCGTATTCGAAAGCCGACTACGCGGTTAGTCGGCAAAACTCATATTCGGCCCATTTCTCTAATAGAGTAGAGAATGGTGTAAGGAGTATTTGTTATTCTCTATTAATTTCGTATGTTACTGTTTAATTGACATTGTTATTCAAAATCTGTTTAAATAACAATGTCAACTAAAAGAAATTAGTTTGCATGATTATTCATATAATATTTATGTATTACTTCGTTTAAATTACTATCTACGCATATTATATTTATTTAGAATTATCATTAATGTTCCAGTCGTAAGGATCTACAATTCTCTTTAGGATCATTACAACATTTATCAAATAATAGGGAAAGTTAGTTGTTTAGCGAGTTAGTGAAGAGTTAAATAATAACGACGACTGTTATCGATTTTCTTGTGTCCATCCTGTAAAGGACATGTATTCATAGTAAAAGCGGCACTTTAATTTATAAGCATTGAAATAAATACACGTTTAAAATATTTCACAACTTTTAATACATTAATAAGAAAATATTATCAAAATAAGTGGTAACGCGCTCGCTTGGGAAACCGAGTGAAGCGGGTTCAAATCCCGGGTCTCGCACCTCTGTTACTTTCATGTGCGAATCATTTCTAACATGATTACCACTTGCCTTACGGTGAAGGAAAACATCGTGAGGAAACCTGCATGTCTGAGAGAACCTAATAAGTTTTCGAAAGACATGTGAAGTCCGCCAACCCGCACTTGGCCAGCGTGGTGGACTATGGCCTGATTCCCCTCGTATTGAAGGGAGGCCCACCCCCAGCAGTGGGACGTTAAAAAGGGCTGAATACAAGCTTTTCGCAAACTATTGAAAATATAGATAAACTTTTGTAACTTTGATTTACATTCTCTCCACTTTATTTTTCAATTTTTGTATCGTTCTTTCCGAAAATAATTTTCTTTAGTCTAGTCACAGAGAGGGGGGAGCAACCCAGGTTTTATAAATTGACTCCTCATTCATTAGAAAATAAAGTTGCGAGATGGTCTCACATGACTGTATTGCATGTCATATCGCATGATTATAATATACTTTTACCTGACTGCGGTGAAGCCCAAAGGAGGCTTATGTGTTTTTCCTGTATGTATGTATGTCCGACCCTATATTTCCTCGTAATTGCAAAAAGAAATAATATAAATAAATATATTAATAAAAACATAGACCATACTATGAATACTGATCCTCACAGTACGATAACATAAAAGACATCAATAACGTTCCTATTCACGTTTGCACTTTCTCCTAACTTTGTTTTAAATAACTGATACATGGTTCTTTTAGCATTTAAATGTGCTTTATGAGACCTAAAATGTGTTAAGGTGAAGTTAAAAAGCAATGAATAATTTTATATTATAATTATCATCTTTAAAATAATGAACTATAATCGCATTTCGCGTACATTAAATGGAATGCTTCATGAACCTTTTGGTATTGGAAATGTTAAAATGTCAAAGTTCATTTATTGTGTGGTAGAGTAGACATGATTTTGTGAACATTTTAAATAATGTTTCTTAATAAATATCGTGTTAGTGAGTGAAAATTAACTTAATACAAAAAATGGTGCTGTGAAAGCTTTTTATCAACCAAAGGTAAGAGCTTCCAGTGTATTCGAATGTTATACATTATATTGAATTCTGTTGCGTAGTTTTTTAATTAATCTAAAACTTAATATTCTCTTAAATTAAAAATGAAGTAGTAAAAATCCTAAGTTAATATTTAAAAATAGCTGCTTAGACCTAATAATATGTATCCTTCAAATCAAGTATAATTTAATTTTCACAAATTAAGCTTAGTAAGAAAGAGTGCATTAAGTATGTGATATTAATGTCCTTTGTAAATATTAAATAAATTATATTATTTCATGTAACTAAAAAGGCTTTGTAACCATTAAAAATTAGGTTTTATACTAAAAAAATAATGATTTCATTTATTAATCTTATTATTTTTATTAACTCTGTTTTTATTTATTAATATGATATTTGATATATTTAAAAAAAATACATTTGTTTCAGAGCATATTGATTAACTGAGTGCAATACAAAGAAAACAAAATGCTGATAAAAGAATACAGAATACCTTTGCCTCTCACTGTAGAGGAATACCGTATAGCCCAGCTTTATATGATTGCTAAGAAGAGCAGAGAAGAAAGTTCAGGTGAAGGTAGTGGTGTGGAAATTATTGTCAACGAGCCATATGAAAATGGTCCTGGAGGAAAAGGACAATATACTCAAAAAATATATCATGTTGGTAGTCATCTTCCAGGATGGTTTAAAAGCTTATTACCAAAATCAGCTTTAACAGTGTCTGAAGAAGCATGGAATGCGTATCCCTATACAAAAACAAGGTATACATGTCCTTTTGTTGAAAAATTTTCCTTGGAAATAGAGACCTACTATTTTGCTGATAATGGTCATCAAGATAATGTTTTTAAGTTATCTGGAAGTGATTTGAAAAATAGAATAGTTGATATTATTGATGTAGTCAAAGATCAACTTTATGGAGCTGATTATGTTAAAGAAGAAGATCCAAAACTTTTTGTTTCCCAAAAATGTAACAGAGGACCTTTAACTGACTCATGGCTGGAAGAGTATTGGAGGGAAGTACAAGGAAAAGCACAACCTTTACCAAATGGCAAGTCATTAATGTGTGCATATAAGCTTTGTAGAGTTGAATTTCGCTATTGGGGAATGCAAACAAAATTAGAAAAGTTTATTCATGATGTTGCACTTAGAAAAACAATGCTACGAGCCCACAGACAGGCTTGGGCTTGGCAAGATGAGTGGCATGGTCTCACAATGGAAGATATAAGAGAAATAGAAAGGCAGACTCAATTGGCCTTGCAAAAAAAGATGGCTGGTGAAGCCGGAGAAGATACCGATTTATCAGAAGAAAATTCAAAATCACTCGCAGCTACTATGAGTAGTCTGGAAAAGAATGAAGATTCAGCAAGTCCTCTCATTTCTAAGAAAAATAATACTGAGAAAAGAGTTCACAAGCAAATGAGTCCTGAGAGCACACCACCCTCAGAGCCAAAATCATCAAAATCAAACCTGAGATCTTCTTCTTCAGGTTCTCTTAAGAGTTTGCAGACTCAAGTAGCAAATTGGCGGATGGAAACATTAGTCAGGGAATCAGAAACTGAAACTGGTTCAGAAGATGAGTTTTACGACTGTGAGTCTTCTTTTAATAAATGGTCATCCATGTGTTCCCTAGATGAAGGTGATATTGATATATCACCTACATTAGGTGATCAAACTCAAGATGACAGCATCTTTAATCCAACATTTTTAAAGCGAGTTACATCTGAGAGAGGTTCACGTAGAATAATAACCTTGCACAGTCACCAAAGCATAGATGGATGTCCTGATACTCCAGTTCACAGTTCCTGTCCAACAACTGTTTTAATTCTTGTATTCCACGCTGGGAGTGTTCTTGATGCAAACATTGATATGACTGCAAAAAAATCTGACGTCACTACATTTAAAGGAGCTTTCGAATCAGTTATGCGTCAGCACTATCCAACACTAGTTGGTCATATAACTATAAAATTAGTCTCATGCCCATCAATTTGCACAGAAGCTCTAGGAATACTATCTACTTTGAGTCCTTATAGTTTTGACTGTTCACCATCTACAGTTGAAACTCCTTCTTTGACGAATGATCTTATACCTATTGGAGCTATTCCACTTATAGCGACATCTTCACCAGAATATTGTGAATATGTAACAAAAACAATTACATCTGCAAATATGGTTTATAATGAATTTGTTAGATCAGACGATGGAAAAGGTTTTAATGGGCAAATTTGTATTGTAGGGGATAGTATGGGTTCAGTGCTCGCATATGATGCTCTATGTCGGACTATGCAATATCAGTCTCGACACGATAGCGAAAACAGTATTCTTGATACAGAAATAACTATACCGAATGAACCAGCCGATTACTATATGAATAAATCTCATCTTCAAGCTCCCACACCTAGAAGGAGATCTTCTACTGCAAGTGATAACCAAACAAAGTTAGAATTCGACGTCAGCGACTTTTTCACATTCGGAAGTCCGCTTTCGCTTATCTTAGCTTCGAGAAAAATATCTGATGATAAATTCAAAGATATTATAAAACCCCCTGTACAACAAATTTTCAATTTATTCCATCCAACTGATCCCGTAGCTGCGAGACTAGAACCACTACTGTCAGCACGATTTACGAATCTTCCCCCAATAAACGTTGCTAGATACGCTAAATACCCCCTCGGGAATGGTCAACCTTATCATTTATTGGAATTGATACAAACTCATCCAACATTATTCGGCGATCACCTACAAATGCCACCCACTCCAGTTCTAAGAAGATTATCCGAGGTTTCAGTGCAAAGTACGGTCAGTGGACTAGTTGATAACATTCCATTGATTACTATGAACGCACTTCAGCAAAAGTGGTGGGGTACGAAACGTTTAGATTATGCCCTTTATTGTCCTGAAGGATTGGCTAACTTTCCAACCAATGCGTTGCCCCATTTGTTTCACGCTAGCTATTGGGAAAGTTCTGATGTAATTGCATTTATTTTACGACAAGTCGGACACTTTGATTTGGCATTATATAGTCAACCAGAGGACAAGGATAGTGCAACGTTTAAGCCAGAACAAGATAAAGAAAAGTGGATGAGAAAGCGAACTTCAGTTAAGTTAAAAAATGTTGCAGCTAATCATAGAGCTAATGATGTCATAGTAATGGAAGGTTGTCCACAGACATTTTCGGCAAGATTTATGTATGGCCCACTTGATATGATCACTTTGACTGGAGAAAAAGTCGATATACACATGATAAAAGATCCACCTGCAGGGGAATGGACCCTGTTATCTACAGTAGTTACGGACAAAACCGGGCGAATTTCTTATACATTATCTGACAAACAAAGTGTCGGCTGTGGTATATACCCAGTGCGAGTGGTAGTGCGAGGGGATCATACGAGCTGCAACTTCCATTTAGCCGTCGTTCCTCCACAGACAGAATGTGTTGTTTTTAGTATCGATGGCTCTTTCACAGCCAGCGTGTCTGTAACTGGACGGGATCCCAAAGTTAGAGCAGGTGCAGTAGATGTAGTACGCTTTTGGCAAGACTTAGGATATCTAATCCTATACATAACCGGGCGACCAGACATGCAACAAAGGAAAGTAGTGTCCTGGTTAGCTGAACACAACTTTCCACATGGCTTAGTTTTCTTTTCTGATGGATTTTCAACTGATCCTCTTGGGCATAAAGCGGCGCATTTGAACAACTTGGTAACAGAACACGGAGTAATTTTTCACGCCGCATATGGTTCGGGTAAAGATATAAGCGTGTACCATAACTGTGGATTATCAGCGAAGCAAATCTATGCGATCGGTAAAATAAGTAAGAAGTATAGTAATATGGCTACGACGTTAAGTGATGGTTACGCTTCTCACCTGGCTGATTTGAAACAGCCGGGAGCAGTCAGGCCGGCTCGAGGCAACGCTCGGCTCCTTGTTCCACGACGTTTGTTGGCATCAGTCTCCAACACAGCAGCCCGTGGACGCCGTTAAGTCTAATCTTCGTCTTATCTCATTTTCAACGTGAGGTAAGCAATTATTACATATTCGAATCTCCATTTTCTTTACTAAAACAATTATTTACTAAATATTTAATGTAATCTTTTTGTCGGTTGGAGATCAAATGTCTATAATATATCAAAATTATATTTTTTCATGGCAAATATATATTAATATTAGAATAACGGAGAATAATGTGTGAAGGTTTATTACATAAACAGATAGTTTATTGTCACTGTGTACCTTACTAATTTATTATAATATGTCTATACTAAAGTTATGTAATGAAACTATTACTAATGATAATGAGCTAATCGTTGTAGCATAAAACGTATTGTTAATCCATTTGTAAGGCTGGGAATCTCTTATTCAATGGTTTAAGTCAATATTCTAGTCCTTCTAAAATATGATATTTAAGATTTGTATCGGTCGTGGCTTTCCAACTACATGCTTATAAAACTATTTAATATCTATGCGAATCTCATCGCAGCTTGTACGCATATGTAGTTTTAAAAGATTATTTATAAATATTCACTTTTGAAAGATGTGATAACATCTTATATGAAAATGACCTCTCAAGACGTAGTTCAAAAACCTTAAGTAGATCCTGGATAGTACTATTTTTGGATTTATTTTATGTATAATATACATTTAATAGGATGTTATCTAATATTTATAATGTATTTAGTAGTTTTACCTCTCATGACATTATTTATAAAATATCTATTATTATACACCTTTTGCTTAAATGGTCATTTTAAGTTATACATAGTACCTACTCATTTTTCAAATAAAAGGGACTGTAGCGAGTAAAATATCGTCTGATTTTATCTTATTGTCGATATATATCGATGATACCTTAAGTTGATTAATTGATTTGAAATATTTATTATAAATTAAAATAATCATGTTAAGGAAAATATTGATATTATATCTGTCGTTACATATTTATATTATTATATAATATTCACTTTGTAGGCTTAAGTAATTTTATAGTTCATAATTTTGATCAGACTGTAGCTCTAATAGTTGTTTCAGAAATTATATGCGTATCCTATATCTATAAATGATAAGGTTTACATATTATATTGTCATATTTACGTATTTAAGAACAAAATGAATAAGCAAAAATATATATTTTCTTCTCTTGCTCTGTCATCTATTGTTTCTTTCTGTTTTATGGAAGGTAGTTTTGTTATGCAATATTACACTTCGTGGATAAGACGTAACGTAGGGTACCTAATAGGCCGATTATCCTTATAGCAAAACCAAGTAACGCATTTCCTTATTAAGTTACCTAATATTTTCGTCAATTATCGTTAATATACTTATATATATATATATATATATATATATATATATATATATATATATATATATAATCAAAATTAAGTACAAATAGTGATCAAGATATTAGTTATATAGTTTGCCTTTGTATATGTCGCAGGGAAATTATATAAACCTTATACGACTATAAAGTTTATGTACGATTTTTGCCTCCTCGGCTTGTGGAAATCAGATTATTGATTTGCACACTTTTCAGGATGTAACTAGCCCACCATACCTTAATCTGACGGTTTCAAGTATTTCTACCTTATCAAAATATTTTTTAAATATGTAGATCGGCTGCCCTAGACGCGCGCCCTTATATAGAGGTCTTAGATTATGGTGGAGGTACTCGACAGAGTGCAAGGTATCCCCCCTTATGTTAATCTGCCGCGGTTGAGTAACTCCAAAAATCCGCTCTTGGGCTCCTCTACTATTGACACTTTACAATATATTCTTAGTGGAACTATACTATACCTAAGATTGTCCCGTGATATTGTAAGAAAAGGCAACATTAATGAAATTATAATTTTACGGTTTTTACAATTTACCTACCTGTGACATATATAAACACTGCAGTCAGATTATTTAGATAAAATTAGATTGAGGTTTACAAATTAAAGGTGGCTTGAATAAATGAAATAAAAATATTTTTTGTATATAATACTGTTATATATGTTATATGAATAGACAAAAATTAACACTCAATAGTCCTGTGGGAAATAACTGCTAGAATTCAGCTGTTATTCCGAGAGCAATATAAGCGATAACACCGGATACTGATAAAGAAGGATAAATAAATACCATACAAACAAATTGGTATAATAACATACAGATCGGATAATAGTTTATACTATTGTATTCTTATAAATAAGTATGCACATTTCATCTAAAACAATTCTTATTACAGCTCGATTGATGTAACTATGTATATTATTAAGGTATAAACTTTTTTACTACCATCTGTTCACTTAAATGGATGGACGAAAATACTTCACGATGTAAACTGTATACATTAGCGAGCGCATCTGCTTATTCTAACAATTTTCCTGTAAATATATTAATCAGAAGATTTCAAAATTATTGTGAACGATACACTCTATTCATAAACTCGTGATCATCACCTTGTTAATGAACGTGACGATAAGTGTGGTATGGACGAGTTCTAAATAGGATAATATTATAGAAGACGTTGCTAATAATAATATTGACCAGAAAATATCTGTATTAATTAAATATAACTTCACGATATCTAAACGAAGAGCCGACGTATCCGATGGTCGTTTGTCAATTGCACAGGCATTGTGTGGGACGTATAACTAGTCAGATATTTATAGTGATCTCGTTAACAAAACGAGCTATTGAGAACTTCTTCCTACCTTTCAAAATAACATTTTGTTCTGAAAATGAAATAACTACGTCCTGTTCGAGCTATATGGATGTAAGTTGTAACGTAAAACCTTATATAAAAACCGTCAATCGCTACCAACATTTTTAATGACTTTCATAATTCAGTAAATACGCTTGTAAGTATATGTATTTGTGTAATTCGACTTATTATTATTTATATATAAATGTTTACGCTTATATATTATTAATAATTTTATTTATATCTAGATATAAGAACTACGCCTAGTTGTAGGTATTAAATTTACTTATAATGTTCGCATTCCTAGTTCTTTTGAATAATAAGTATTATTAAATTATTTTATAAAAATGAAAAGAGTGGCATTATATATGACTGAGATTACTTAGTATTTTTTTTACCCAGCGGAGGGTTCTGTGTTTGACCTGAAGGTATGTATATCCGATCCTATGTTCCATAATAATTACTAAACGGCTCAACCGATTTTGATGATTTATATATCTTCAGATTCGCCTTGATAACGCGAGTGTCATGGGCTATATACCTTAATATCATTGAAAATCAAAATAGCGGATCCTAGGCGCTAATTTGTGTCCAGTTTTTTTTTTCGTCCGAATCAATCGAATGATTACACGGATTACATAATAATATGGAACTTATATGTTTTAAAGTGATTTGGGTTAAGAAATTGTTAAATAAAATTCCAAATGTTATAACTGGCTTGAACTAAAAAGGTGTAAATAAAAAAATAATACAAAAATAAAAAATCCGACTGCGTTTTTACGCATAGTATTATGCAGTCGGAGACATACAATAAACGTTGCAAGACGTGCAACTAGTATAAAACATGTCTCCGACTGCATAACACCTACTGTGTATTTCTTCGTCAACATGTTCTCATCTTTTTAGTTCGCTTTTTACGCAGTCGGTTTTTTATTTTTGTAAATATTTTTTTCAACTATTAATTTTTGTTTATTAATGACCACCTACATACTATATATATATATATATATATATATATATATATATATATATATATATATATATATATATCATTTTCTTTGATACATATGGTATATAGCCATTTGCTGATCTCATGTTCATATGTGGCTTCCAGAATAAGGCCGGCTTGTATAATATATAAAGATTTACCTATAATGGAAACCTTAAAAGAGTGCATAATCTAAATTCTAAACCGTATTTTCCGGCTTAAACTGCAATGTAAATATATATAATAAATAAATAGTTAATATATTTTAAACGAACCTCAGACGGCCGAAGATTTATTGGAATTAGTACCTAAAAGTACCTATTTTATTCTTTGACAAAACGAAAGAGTATGTCAGTATTTGATATTACTTTATTATATGAAAAGTTTAATATGTTATATTATATATCTTTAATTAAAACTATTTTTAACTTGTTTTCATCTTCAAATTATAACAGTTGTTGTATAGGTTAAGGGTACGATTAATTATTGTTTTTTTCGTGTGTAGATGTGTCTAGGGTTATGGATATTATTTATTAAACTAGATACTTAGATGTTCTAGGATGTTGATAGATAAATTTGTATTGGTGGCAGTTAAATTTAATAATAGGTACTATCTAATCTTAATATCAATTCTATTACTTTATAGGTATGAGTCATGAACGAATTAGGTATGAGTGTAGATTTTGTCGGAACTGGAATAAAGAATAATTACAGAAATGTTAGAAAATGAAAGGCAAAATTTTTATTATAAAACGAGACTTCTATTCTAACCTTTAAAATTTGTGAACTTATAAATATTTTTATTAAAATTATAAATGATTTGGTCGTAAATTTTTATAAGTAGGTACATGTTAGATGAAAATCTAAAAATTGAAGTTTCAGATGAATTTACTTAACATGTAATTGTAATATTATTTTCATCTTCCGAAAAGTGCTGTGCTAGCTTCAATTCCTTTTGTATTTAATATATTTAATATAATTATGTGTGAATAAATAAAATATTGTTGTTGACTCTTAAATGCTGTTTTATTAATGTATGTACATTATATTATTTATATTATTAGATTATTTATATTTTTGCCGTTCCCGACGCTGGAAAAGTAACGCCCAAATATTTTTCGTCTTTTTCTAATACGAATAAAATATAATTATGTAAGTTTTACCTAATTATAATTTCAAAAATTACATCTAGTATATTTTTTTGGCTTCTACAAGCAAAGTAAAGTAGTAGTATACTGTATAAATTTTCAACACGAAATATTCTAGACTGTTAACACGGTAATGTTACATACAGTATTCCATCTTCATACAAAAGGTCAGAAATCGAGTTATACCTACGCGCGTCGCGTTCGGTATACACTCGGTAGACAACCGTCCGGGGCTGCCACATCGTATAATCTGATACGAAAATTTTATAAGATGGTTATGTTATGTAACTTTTATAATTGGATACAAAAATAAACATTTTATTCCTCCCGTAAATTCGCTATTATGTCAAACAAAAAAGTATCGAGACATCGTATGTTTTAAAAATAAAAACTAATTAATTAAATTGAAAATAAAAATTAAAGTATTTTTGATTAAACTTTTTATCCGAATGCGGATTCTTTATACTATTAAATGTAACAATAAAGCTTTTCGTATGTCTCAGTCGAGGTGCAAATATTTTTAAATCTCAAATTTATAAGGGTCACATACCACCCTTATAAATTTGAGATTTTTTAATTAAATCTACTAATAATATTTTTTAAATACAATATATAATATTTGAAATCAAAAAACTAGAAAGACAATCAAGTAGGTAGATGAAATTAAAATACTGGCCGGTGGGCAGCCCTGTCGCGTACGTGCCGTTTGGCTGTAAGTAATTATTTCAAGGACAGGCCCGAGTTGGAATACTGTATGCATTACATTACCGTGCTGTTAATGAGTCTGTCCACTACACCGTCTCATACCATGACCCTGTCAGGCAAAAAAATATTCTTGGTATTGAAAAATATGAGACTGCCTACTAGACAGCACTAAAACCGTTATGTACGGGTATGATACGCTGTTGATACGTTCTAGTGGGCATAGTAGTCCGCGCCATGCTTATTTCCGTGCCTGATACGTTCATAGCACGGTCATGATATGAGATGGTGTAGTGGGCAGACACCTTTAGTGATGTAAGTTTTTTTTTGTGGTATACCTGTACAGCATGTACCTACAGTTCACATCTAAGGCCATGCAAAATTCGCGTATTGGTGTGCTTTGGTTTGGATTACGTACGGTGAAACTATTTATGTATATAATATAGGTACTTTATATTTTATGAACTCGTATATCTTTGATTTACGTCAAAAAGAGGAAATAATGAACTATGGCTGTATGTTTTTTTAAGTATGTTACGCGATATCTTTGCAATTAACGATTTTTATGTTTTTAATGGATAAGTTATTAAGTATAACTATAAATACCCAAAGTTAATGCCACATAAATTCCAAAAACACACCACCCCGGGGCGTAAGGCCACCACTGGCCCGGGTTACGCCACTGGTACAGATGATTTTCATTGGCACTTTATGACTTTAACGGCTGGACGGATTTGGATGAAATTTAGTAGGTATACAGACTATGACCTTTTAGGAAATGCATTTAGGCCCAAGGTGTGAGACTCACCGAAAAAGCCCGTACTACCCACTAAAACCCAACGGAACCTCCCCCGTCTTAATGAGGCGTCGCAACATCGCTTACGCACTCAACCATGACGCCTCGACGACAGGTCTGCCGAAGCAGACCACAACAACCATGGGGTTGCTCCACAGTCCACTCTGCTATCAGAGAAGTACCAGGAGCAAACGTGTGTTTTTCTTGGCTTCGCGCCCGGCTGGATTGCTGGGCACTACTGAGCCCCCCCCAGCATGACAAGGTGAACGCACGTTGGGGGAGGGGGGATACAGACTATGACCTGGGGTAATATCAGGCTTCTCTCTAAGTCACTAAAGTGAGTGTTCGTCTACGCAGGTGCCAGGCTAGCAAGGAAAGTATGACGACGAAATGTTTTGACGTTTGGGGCGGGATCGTATGATTTTTTTCTTGTGTGCATTAGAGTTGCTTTTTATTTTATTATACTGATATAACGTAGTGGTTACATTCTCTTTGTGGATTGTCAATAAAGCAATTCATACAGGAAGAGAGCTTTATTGTTTTACATAATATTTTTATCTTGGATACTTGTTACTCCTGTAACAAGAAAGTATAGCGTGGGAATAGTGGTTTTTGAAGCCATTAACAAGAAAATTGAATCGAAGAATAGTAAATAGCATTTTACGCAACCAAATTAAACAAATTCGAACAGCCTAGCTAATAGCTATACAAATATCCTATTAGTAGGCTTATCTATCCATCATTTATAACGTTACGATAAGATTATCAGAGAATGTCATAGAAAGTTATAATAAATAAAAAAATGAGATTAAATAAAAAAAAGTATAAGATAATATTTATATTTAGTTCACATATTTTCAATATCATTGTTCGACGTGATGTATCCGCACAATATGGCAACATAACAAATAATTTGCTACATCACTACTAAAATCATACTCAGTACATGCACATAATAGCTTAGAACTTTTCGCTAATCACAAAAATATCTTCACTTAAAACTACGAAATGTTATGGATTTCCTTTTTTGTTTACGTTAACTTACCTTATTATAACGTAATTTCATGCAATGAATATGTACGCCTGATATGGGAAGGTACTAGCTCCTGAAACACAGTTTTCTAGTTCAGGAGTTAGGGCTGTGTGTATTTGTTACCATTGTGTTGTTTAATAAAGACTGTTTTTTTTTTTTTTTTAAATCAGTTTTTATCACATAACAGAACTCAAGCGCGGACCCACCGTTAGGGGCGCGGTGGGCATGCCCATAACTCTAATTGAGTTCGATAGAATGATGTTACATCCAATGCCTTAATTACAATAAAAAAAAAATTTTTTAAAACAAATATACAGGCGACTTTCCCGGTCAGGGCCAGTAGCGGATTATTCAATGGCGCCCTAGGGCCAAGTCGAAATCGCGCACTTTTTTTACAAAAAAATTGAAAAATAAAAAATATATTTTATGAGTCAACTGCAGACACTTGTAAGTATAATTAATCATGGCGAATTAATGTTTTGTTTTATCATAAAGAGCAAAAAACGTTACAATTAAATTTTGAATGAAAAATATGAAAAAAAATAATAATTTCGTAAATAGATAATAGACTAGCATAAAAAAAAATTAAAGTCTATTTGTTAGATACTCCAGTACTTGCCTGATTAATTATTTTGACAAAGAAATTCTATTCTTGAAATGGTAGGTACTATGTTTTAATTGTAAGAGCGCAAAAAAATAAACTTTAAAATTTGGTCTCACAGTTTACTGAAAATCCAATCGATTTTTAATTTTAGTCGTCTTAAAAATTTTGGCGCGCCTTAAAATTTGCCGCCCTAGGCCCGGGCCCCACGGACCTAAGCCTAAATCCGCTACTGGTCAGCGTAGATGCCGCGGATAGATTGTTTTCTATTCTACGCAAAGTAAAGCAGGTAACTTTTAGGAATATAACATATTGATCATGAGTAAGTCTGTACTCCGATACACACTTACGATTAGCCAGTTTTCCGGTGGGCGTGAGACCACAACCTTTTTTGAGGATTGGATCCGCACTTGACGGAACTGTGCCTGTAGTAAAATTTTATATATCTGCAATTTCAATATGGACATAGATACATCACGACAGCCATATTCATATATACTTCATAATTTTTTTATAAACAATAAAATAATCGAGCGATCTTTGACCACGACCATGGAATAGCTACGATTTTTCAAATAATTTATCTAATAGTTGCCATTAACGTATCTAAAAGCAAATATCCTACCTCGTATGCATAATATTAATCATATTACATACACGTGCAGTGAAGTAAAGGCAGTCATGTAAAAAACTGTTACGTATAAGTACATTTATTTTATCAAAGTTCAGTATTAACGTTCTATTTAAATTATCAGAGATCTAATTGTACTTTAATTTTCATAGTATATTTACACTAAATCGAAAATCACATTAGTTTTCGAATCATAAGCTTTAAGGAACATTCATATTTTGGGGCATTCAGTAACTGGTAATGTGTAACCAGTTTTTTTAATAATTTTCTAAAGTACTTTATAGAGACGATCATATATATAATTGATTAAAAATCTTCAATAAATATGACAAACCAACAAATTTTTTATTTACTTTTATAATCCTTTAATTTGTAATTTAATATTATATTAGTTACATATGGGTACAGGCGATATATATATTCATAATAGAGTCATATACGTTCATCTCTATCAATAACATTTTCCTCTCCACAATGAATTTTTGGAATCCTAAAATAATAAATAGCATCATTTTTTTCATGTAACATATCTTAATTTACAATTAATTTAGCACATTTACAACATTCGAAGCAAACTATAACTTACTTTTTAATATCTTTTACCATTTTCATAACTACAATCAATCCCCTTATAAATATGTACCTATAAGTTCTAAAAATTAACGTATTCTACAGATCACATGCGAATGCATATAGAAATTTTAAGTAAGTAATACATATTTTAGAAGATATATATATATATATATATATATATCATGAACGAATTAACCACTGGACTAGACATATAAGCGGACGTACCTTTATCGGTCTTCTCAGTAACCAGGAGATTTTAGGCTTGGTCGTTTGTTTTTTGCGTCAGTCTCAAGCACTTATTTGTCAACAAAACATCTCCCAAAAATGACTAAATGTTCTGTTAAATGATGTAAAAACTATAACGGCGGAAGCAGCAGTATTTCTTTTCACTTGTAAATACATTATTTTATTACATTTATTGTTATTTATCACACAATTTAATTAAATGTAAAATAAAATGTCATATTATCCAACTATGTTAAATATAGTCGATATTTCTATGTATTGTTGACATCTGACAACCATCATAAAATCCCTGGATTATACCATTCAGAACAAATGACTAAACTGTCGAGTGAGTCCATTTGACATCGACTAGTGCTTGACAATGTCGAAAAATATATCGATATTTGACGAAATTACTAAACGAATTGTGTTATTTGTACAGTACAATAACATTAAATACTTTTACCACAGTATCTGATGACAATAAATTTATAAAAATATTTTCTAAATCAAATAAAAATATAAATGCAAAAATTATAATTAGTATGTGAACTTAATTTTTTATTTTATTTTATACCACATTTATATACTTTGGAATATTATTCCATTGTAATAATAATAAAGATCATTTTATTTCAACACATAAATTACACAAAATCAAACAATAATATTTTAGCACTAAACTTCTGGGTTGGCGATTTGTAATAAAACACTTTACCACTTGCACTAATTATTTTACTTTCACGATCCAACACTCACCTTAATTTGCAATCTCTTTTTCTTTTTCCTAATTTCACAAATGTTTATTAAGAACTGAGCAATATTAGGACAGTGTCACATTTTTATAACCACCCGAGACAATCAATTGCCAATTAAAATAGTTCAATAACAGAATCAACAAAATCACTTTATTTAATTAAATTAGCTTAATATTTTTTTTAATCTTTACAAAATAATATTTATTATATATTAATGGAATATATACCCGACATTCATTTGTTCATTAACATTATTATAGGCCAACAGAATGTTGCCATCAATGCCATCGTATTTATATAAATCAAATTAAAAAATAATTATTATTTGAGACATTATTATTGCCTCTTTAATTCATTTATTTTAATTTATTAAAATTAAAAGAAGAAGAATAGATTAAAAGATGTAAAATATGATGACTATGCTAACCAATGTCTAAAATGTCATTCATTGGTTCATCGATATATGTATTTTATCGATTACGTTCAAGCACTAGAAATATTGTATTGTGTATCAGTGTTTATAATAATGTAATAAAATCTTTGTGTGCGTTATGCGTCACTTGGTTGAACTAGTTTTCATACATTTGTATTTTATGTCAGGTCCAGTCTCTAATTCGTTCATGATATATATATATACATTTATATATATATATATATATATATATATATACGATATTTGACGACACGTTTGGCTCAGTTGGTAGTGACCCTACTTGCTGTTCCAGCGGTCGCGGGTTCGAGTCCCGCTGGGGGCATTCATTTGTGTGATGAGCACGGATGTTTGTTCTCCAGTCATGGGTGTTTATATATATAATATGTATGTATTAAAAGTTATATATATGTAGTGTATCAACTATCTGGTATCCATAACACAAGCCTCGTAGCTTACCATGGAACTAGATGGTGCTGTGTGTTAATGTCCCAACATTTATTTATTTATTTTATATATATATATATATATATATATATATATATATATATATATATACAAGTAATATGAATGTAAAAAAACATCTAGCTGGTTTTACATGAAACATTACAATAAGATAATTAATTTTATCAATAATGTAGGTATGTACTTAAATACCTACATTATTTATTTATTATTATGTTATTTAAGGCCGGTTTAGACTAATTTTAAGAAGGTGTATACACTGTGTGTACTGTTTATAGTGTCTTAGTCTAAACCAGCCTTTAAAGTGAGAGCTTTAGTGGCATCATTAAATATATTTAAAGACAATTGTTCTTTTAATATGAGAATGATACATAATAATTATTATGTTATTGTTTAACACGGCAATGAAAATTTGACAAAAACATAATATGATAATTTTTAAAATAGCACATCTAAAACTCGATTATTTGAGTATTCTATGTATTATTCTTAAAAGTTAAAACAATTCATGGAACTATATAACTTTATTCGAAAATACTGGTTGAAATTTTATTTTTAGTAAAAAGTTGTAATATGAAAAATAAATAAAATATTCAATTTTATTAAAATTAGTTTTGTTCAGAAAAGTAAATAAATTGACTGATGAATCTATGATAATCAACTTTAGATATATTTTTACCTTTCTTTCCAAATTTCTTACTTCAGAGACACATACATACATACACAACAACTTTGCTTAATTTAATTCACCTTAAAACTAATAAATTCATTTTATTTTTATGGCAGATTTACATCACATAGTATCCATATTACATTTATTTATATTATAGAGTTGAACACAATATTGACTGATAATTTATTTCAGTACAAAAAATTATAACACCTCCAGGTAAATTTCTAAGAAATCTATTGTTAACTGTAACGCCGGCGTGTCCGCGGTCGTGGAGGGATTATTAAAACAAAATTTTCTCATGTAAAAAATATAATTATTATAAAAAATATTGTATGTACTACTTATTTGTAGCTTGGACTTCATTAATTAAAATTATAAAATACAATACCTTTGTACAAATAACTGATTGGGACGTAAACCTGCCAAAAATTTAGGATTTTGTCTTAAATATTTTGTTTTTGGGAGCGCTTAGCTTACTAAGTGCTTACATTATATTGGCACCCATAGAATATTTATGTGGTATTCAATATTTCATTAAAATTTTGTAAATTTAAGCATACATTATATTATATACATACGAGACCACGACATAATAACGTATGGTATGTATTGGAACATACATATATATTTATTTCTATGAATAAAATTCACTCTAGATTTTAAAGCTGATTTAAAACAAACGAATATTTAATTTTCTTTTTAAATAAACTGTTGTAAACATTACACATAGCTTAAGACTTTTATTACATTTGTAATATTGTGGTTATTTTTAAATACTAAAAAAAGGCTTAGGATCTTAACAATACGGCTTAATAGCATATAACATAATTTCAAAATAATGAAAACATAAGTGAGATGGATTTTTGTAATATGAAAAAAGAAACTGATTATCATGAAAAATTTCAGACAGCATCTAACTTATCATTTTCTTATTGTTTATAATATCTGCCTAATTCCAAAGTTTGCAACAGTGTTATCTTATGAATTAAAATTGATTTTGCTCCATTAGATAAACGTAATGCATATTTCCACCTCTTTCACAATCGCACAGAGCGAACTGTCAAACTCTTTACTCGAAATCTCCCGGCAAAATTGACAGCTGTCACTGTTATGTCAATTTCGTAATATGAAAGATTATCAAAATATTGATCCAAAATTGTTTTTTAACAATGCTATGAGAAAACGGTGCCGTTTTTGTGCGGTCGTGTAAATATAACCTCTTCGTCGTCTGCGTTAATGCTCTCCGCAGTAGTGAGCGCCACGGTATCACTGTGCACGACATGCGGGGACTCGTTGAACTCGTCTAACTCTTCTATGCCAGCTGAAAATTATATAGATGATATATTTTTTATTAAATGTTGAGTTACTTAATACAACACGTTTTTATTATACTTTCATGTCAAGGTAAAAATATGGGATGAAAGTTTTGTTGCATGATCAACATCTCGCCATTTTAATTTTATTCTGAACTTGCAGCGCACAAAGAACTTAGTATAAATGGATAGAAGACACTTAAACAAATAAAAAAAAAAATCGCAGTACGGTGCCCTAAAGTGTCACATTTGCGATAAATTTGAATGTAAAGAAAATCATACGAAAATATGACAATTAGGTATTTATAAATGAACTTAATTTAATTACATTTAAACTGTGTCACTTGTATTTAAATAATAGTTCTCATATCACAGTCCTTCTATCAAAATGTCTTAAAAATTACAGAACTTAAAGCACCTTATTGCTGACTTTTTTGCTTCTTTAAATGGCCTCTAAAAATCGAATTAATATGGACAAGTGGATGGATAGAGAGAAGTGACATCTTTAAGTATTGAAGTTTTAGCCTTAAAAACTCACTAATAAATTTAAAAAATAATACATTACAATCATGAACGAATTAACCACTGGACTAGACATATAAGCGGACGTACCTTTATCGGTCTTCTCAGTAACCAGGAGATTTTAGGCTTGGTCGTTTGTTTTTTGCGTCAGTTTCAAGCACTTATTTGTCAACAAAACATCTCCCAAAAATGACTAAATGTTCTGTTAAATGATGTAAAAACTATAACGGCGGAAGCAGCAGTATTTCTTTTCACTTGTAAATACATTATTTTATTACATTTATTGTTATTTATCACACAATTTAATTAAATGTAAAATAAAATGTCATATTATCCAACTATGTTAAATATAGTCGATATTTCTATGTATTGTTGACATCTGACAACCATCATAAAATCCCTGGATTATACCATTCAGAACAAATGACTAAACTGTCGAGTGAGTCCATTTGACATCGACTAGTGCTTGACAATGTCGAAAAATATATCGATATTTGACGAAATTACTAAACGAATTGTGTTATTTGTACAGTATAATAACATAAAATACTTTTACCACAGTATCCTACAATCTGATGACAATAAATTTATAAAAATATTTTCTAAATCAAATAAAAATATAAATGCAAAAATTATAATTAGTATGTGTACTTAATTTTTTATTTTATTTTATACCACATTTATATACTTTGGAATATTATTCCATTGTAATAATAATAAAGATCATTTTATTTCAACACATAAATTACACAAAATCAAACAATAATGTTTTAGCACTAAACTTCTGGGTTGGCGATTTGTAATAAAACACTTTACCACTTGCACTAATTATTTTACTTTCACGATCCAACACTCACCTTAATTTACAATCTCTTTTTCTTTTTCCTAATTTCACAAATGTTTATTAAGAACTGAGCAATATTAGGACAGTGTCACATTTTTATAACCACCCGAGACAATCAATTGCCAATTAAAATAGTTCAATAACAGAATCAACAAAATCACTTTATAATACTTTCTTAGATTTACGCGAATTTATTTATTTAAAATCACTTTATTATAAGTTTATTTAAAATCACTTTATTTAATTAAATTAGCTTAATATTTTTTTAATCTTTACAAAATAATATTTATTATATATTAATGGAATATATACCTGATATTCATTTGTTCATTAACATTATTATAGGCCAACAGAATGTTGCCATCAATGCCATCGTATTTATATAAATCAAATTAAAAAATAATTATTATTTGACACATTATTATTGCCTCTTTAATTCATTTATTTTAATTTATTAAAATTAAAAGAAGAAGAATAAATTAAAAGATGTAAAATATGATGACTATGCTAACCAATGTCTAAAATGTCATTCATTGGTTCATCGATATATGTATTTTATCGATTACGTTCAAGCACTTGAAATATTGTATTGTGTATCAGTGTTTATAATAATGTAATAAAATCTTTGTGTGCGTTATGCGTCACTTGGTTGAACTAGTTTTCATACATTTGTATTTTATGTCAGGTCCAGTCTCTAATTCGTTCATGATTACAATTTTATACAGTCCATACTCGTAACATATATATTCTTTATTGCATATTAACAGAGTAACACATATTATAATAAAATATAAATAATAATTTACCTGTATCGTCAGAGGGGGTCAGCAACAAATACTGCTCAGAACGCGTCGGCCACAGCAAGTGAGCCATGACGAAGAAAGCCATGCAATCTGCTGAATATGTTATACCTAAAATGATATCTGTATTATTTATGCGCCTTGAATTCAACGAAATTTGTCTTGCGAGTCTTGAGCTCGGTTTTACTGTTATTAAAATATAAACGTTTACCATAATATAACGCTCATTTAAACTACAATACGTAACATAACAACAATAAATATATATAAAACCACTCACCTAAGATAAATTTAAATCTCCACAAAGGGCTAATCTGCAGAGCGATAAGAGCTATTATCGGCAAGTACACGAACCAAACGAGGCTCGAGGCTCCAAAATGCAATAAAAAGTTAAGTTTCGGCATATTATGCTCGTACATCATAGTGTTGCGCAGTTCCAACACAAACCAAGTCATGATGGCTACTCGTAATGAGAGCATTAACCACCCTGGCCACGTCTGGTACTCATCAATTTCTTCAATTATATCCACTTCAGTCTGAAATTATTACAATATTAGTTTTTACATAATTATTATTATACATAGTAAGGTGAATATGGTATGGGTGGTAAACAGATAGAACCCCTTTTTACTATTGGCATACACACAGGTGTTTATGTAGGATTCACCTGATAAAAAAGGCAGCACTAACCAAACCCCCAATACCCCAAGACTTAAAACCATACCGACTGGGAGCTTTATTAGCGAGCGTCGCGTAAATCAATCTAATATATAAAATTGTCGTGTCAGTGTTTGTAACAAAACTCCTCCGAAACGGCTTGACCGATTTTTATGAAATTTTGTGTGTATATTCAGTAGGTCTGAGAATAGGACGTAAACTATTTTTCATACCCCTAAGTAATAAGGGTGGTCCACCCCAAAATTGATTTTTTTATTTTTTGGACAAAAATGTGTATTTAATTTTTTTAATGATTCAGCATTAAAAATACATGTATAACGGAATTATTCCTCTTTAAAAAATATCTTTCATATATGATTTATTTAGTACATAATATATCATAGTAGGTATAGGCAATGGTAGCCCAGTGGTAACACGCTCGCCTGGGAAACCGAGTGAAGCGGGTTCATATCCCTGGTCTCGCACCGGTGATATGTTCATGTGCGAATCATTTCTAACACGATAACCACTTGCCTTACGGTGAAGGAAAACATCGTGAGGAAACCTGCATGTCTAAGAGAGCCTAACAAGGTAAAGTCCGTCAATTCGCACTTGGCCAGCGTGGTGGACTATGGCTTGATCCCCCTGGTAATGAAAGGAGACCCGTGCCCAGCATTGGGACGTTAAAAGGGACTGAATAAATACTATAGAATATTTATACTACATAATAATATAGACATTATATGTGTAGATATACTCTCTAAAGCCACGATGATACGATTAAAGTCTACTTTGGCAAAAGTAGTTTTGATGGCCACTTTAATAGTCTGATCGGAATCCGGTTTGGGAACAAAAAAACTAGATCCTGAAGTTTTATGTTTTTAAAATGTTAGATATATGAGAAATAAAAATCCTTAAAATGCCCCCGATGTCCAGCTCCCCCGAGAAATGAAGGGGGGGTGGGGTGGGGGGGGGGGGTGTGAACAACGATGCGAAACGAAAAATAGTTTTATTTCAATTCCCGGTTTACTGCGACGTCCTATCGAAAAATGTTTTCTACAAAAGTTGCAGATCTAGTAAAAATCTACAACTTTGATAGATGACTCTTTTTACAATAACCTCAAAGTTTTCGAGATATTAGCAAAAACCTTGAATGTAATCTTCGAAATACATATAATAACCAAAAAGTTTTTGAAATTGAAAAGCCGCCAAATATCTATTGCAGTATGTAATTTAATATTATAAAAACAAAAACATTTGTAGGTATCTCTCATAAAATTTTATCTTGTAATATCCCTCTCTCTTAATCTATGAAGTAGAAGTCCTTTCATTTAGTATGTCTATTAAAGTTGTGTTAAATTAACAAAAGAAAAAAATTGATCCCAAAAAGGTATTTATAATATTCTAAGCGAAGGGAAAAGAAATAATGCGCCTGTAAATTAAATTTGTGTAATTTTATTGTTATTGAAATACCAGCAATCAGATGATGGGTTTGTAGTGTATATTCACAGGCGTTTTTATTTTTTATGAATTGTTTATCACTGTTAAAAATTGTTAAAATCGAAGATTCTAGCTTCGCCCACTAACGCTCGCAACGGGTTTGAAGTCATAGGGCTCGTTCAAGTTGCTAATGCTTTAGTGAGGAATTATTAATGATTTGTAATAAAATCAACATACAAATAAAATAAACATTACAGTACTAACTTTATTTTTAAATACTTATATAGATTATTTATTAATTTTCACTTTCCGACGTATCACTGTCATCTCCTACAATGATTATAAATCAGGTAACTACACGAGAGATGGACCTGAAGCTAGCGGCCGACTAGCAGCCGGCCACCTGACGAATTAAACAAAGTGCCGCAACGGTATCACGGCGTCAAAAACACATGTTATTAAAATAAATATGCTACAGATGCATTAAATATTACTTTTTAATTATTTTAAATACAATAATAGAAATGTAAAAAGTGTTTTATATAATTTAATATACAATTTTTAAATTTAGTAATGTTCGTGTCCGTTCTTAGCGTCATTTAAGCCAAGAAAAACTAGAAAGCATGCTTGAATCTTGCTGATTTTTTTACTGAAGCTTTCTATAATATGTATTTATTCAAAACTATACAAATTTTGCAGAATCAAACACTAAAAGTGTTGTAAAAAAATTATTGTTGCTATTGTAGCATAGTGCGCATAATTGTAAAAACAGCATTAAAATCCATAAAAACGATAGAAAGCAAACTCGGAGCTCGTTGATTTTTTTATATATTATTGTACTTATATATACTAACAGAAAATCGTTTGAATTAGACAGGATCAAGCCATAGTTTATTTGTAAAAAAAAAATTAATATTGCCTCCTGGCGCCTTCTCATACTACCATTCAAACGTATGAAAATACGAGAAAGCAAACTCAGATCATGTTGATATTTTTACAATATATTCTTTTAATATCAAGCAACTCAAAACTATTTGAAACTCGAATAATAATAATAAATCTCGAATAATAAAATCATAATAAATTTGAATCTCGAATAATAATAAAAATACATGAGAGACATCTGAACGGTACGGAATGCAACGACTGAGTAATTATTACTTGCATTGTAATCGCGGTCTAAGCGTCTTAACTGCAAATAATCACGTGGGAGCGCAAGATCTCAGTGCTTGGTTCATTCGGCGAATACAGTAGTAGTATAGTATTATGTGATCTGTGACATTATCTATCTGATAAACATACATCTTGAACATTTCCTATGTATAGGAATCAGACCTATATTTGTATCCTCCACTACCAATTATAATATTATGTATGTATATAATTCATTTTAAATAAAGACTTACTGTATTCCAAACATATAGAAGAATATGTACTATTCCATAAACCATCCATACTCCAAACACTAGAGGTTTATATGTCAGTTCAAGTCTTGTCACTGCCCAACCTTTTGCAAGCAGTAAAAGGAGAAGCATGAATAGTGTCTGAAAATATGTTGTTTAATAAATGTAAAAGTTTTTTTCATTACTATTAATATACAAAGGTAATATATTAATATTAGTTTATAAAAGTTTTATAAAATAGTCCAGTTTAGACATAGCATAAGTGACATAGTAGGTGTTAATTTAAAATATAAACTTACTCTGCTCATGATATCAAGTATATCCCCAGCTACAGCTAAACCAGCAAATCCAACTCCATCTGCTGCATACTTCACTGCATGTACAACATTAAAACAAAGTGCAATGAACTCTAGTACCAAGCTAGATGTAAATAATTTTGTAACTGGATGCCTTTGAGTCCTAAAACAAAAAAAGATATATATTTGACTCTAGTATTAAAAAGTTTTTTAATATGATATTTCAATATCATATATATTGAATATACTACAGATCCACCTCGCAAAATGTCTTGGACCTTCAGAGTATCACATTTGAGTTTGTTTAAGAAATAAAATGTTTATATATTATGAATATTTTTTTATCTATAAAATTTGTATTAAAATTTGCATGTCATTATAATACATACTATTAATTTATTACTTACCTTACTGCATAAATTTGAACTGGCAGAAGAATAATATAACACAGCCAAAACATCAAATACAATTCTAAAGTATTTTGTCTGTCAAAAGAGAATTGATATAGCATTGAATTATAAAAGGACATATTTGGGCTCCCATTAACTAGCCATAAATCATACTGTATGGTTTGTGAAACACTTGTTAATGTTTTATTATCCAAAGATGGAGCTCCAGTATAGTGATGCCAAGTACATGAGTCTTCATCTAAGTAACATGATACTATTGAGATGTACCAAAATCTGGAATAAAAAATATAATAACAGATACAAAAATATAATGAGTGCATCGAATTTAAAAGTTGTATTATTGTTTTTACAAATTCTAATATCTTGGTATATAATACTATCTTACTAATATTATAAATGTGAAAGTTTAGATGTTTGTTAATCAATCAGGCCAGAACAGCTGAACAGATCTGGATGAAATTTGGCACAGAGAAAGATTAGTTTGGAATAGCACATAGGCTACTTTTTATCCCAGAAAAATGTATAATTTCTAAGGGATAGATTTTTTTTTTCTAGAGGCGAACCCGAGTAAAGCGAAGGTGAGCCTCTAGTTCTATAATATATTTGTCATAACTTCCTTACCTGGGTTGACCACTGTTTTGTATAACATATGTAAACTGGTTATTTTTAATTACATTCCAAGGATAATCTTCATCTATGCAAAGTTTTCCTTGTTCACAAGGGATTCTTCTAAATAAGTCCTGTCCATTAGCATTACATTTAGGGTGGAAAGCTGATCCATTTAACTGTTGAAACATTACCTGACAAGCAATTTCTTTATCAACGATATCACGGCTTTTATAGTAATGTAAAAAATGTGGTCTATCTAAAACTGCAAATGTTATAGGATATTTAAAATTATCTTTCGAAGTTAGGTTACCAAAAATATAACCATATGTTTCCTTTTGAAAATGAATATCTGTTTTTTGGAAACCAAATTTTACTAAAAACTTGAAAAAATCGCCTGTCGAAAATTCTCCTGTTATTCGTGTTGCTGATACAGCCAATAAAACACAGGATAACAACAAAATCACAAGTGTTCTATACATTTCGACGTTAAGGTGTGAACAGTATCAACATTTCATAAACTCCAATTGTTTTATTTTCAGTAATAGCTGACACATATCTTCCATTGTGATAAGAATGTTTTACATTTTATTTGTTCACAATCATATATTTTTATATGATTATCAATGCATGTAATATAACAATTATGTTAAATGTATAGCATCGGGCATCGGCCATTGACAAGCAGGCAAGGTGTTGTCAATTGTCAATTGTCATGTCGATTGTGATTTGTGACGTTCACAGACTATAGAGATATAGAGAAACTGTAATATATTCTAATTGTACAGTGTATATCACTAATATTTAAGATTAAAATTATTTATAGACATAAGATTTTCAGGCATTATTAGAACTAAAATGAGGCTAGCACTTTTTTAAATTACTGTCAACAGATATTTTGTTACATTTTTATTTCATGAAAGTTTGTTTAATTAAGAATATTGAGGGTAACCAACTATTTTTGATATAGTTACTCTAATTTTATCTTTATAGATACATATAGGTGCCTTTATATAAATATAGACCATATATATATATATATATATATTACTAGCGCTCGGGTTCGTCTTTCGTGTCGTTCGTTCTTCTTACCAAATTTCATCTAAATCGGTTCAGTAAATCCAGAGATTACCCTCCAACGTCACAAACTCACAAACTTTACCTTTTTATATTATTAGTATAGAAGTATAGATAAAATGATGTATAAATTATAAAAGCCAAAAAGAAAAGAGAGCAGTTTTTTATTTTACAGACCAATTGCAACATAAATGAATACTAAAGAGATTGTTTGATACACTACACATTCATAACTTTAAATACATACGTATTATAAATATACACACTCGTGACAGGAGTACAAGCATGAATGAAGTGTTCATCACACAAATGAATGCACCTAGCGGGCTCGAACCCACGATCGCTGGCACAGTTAGTAGGGTCACTACAAACTGGGGCCAAACGTGTCGTCATTTACATAATATTATTGACTCTCTATTATTTTATGAACCAAGCTCAAAGAAAGAGGAGGTTGTCATTAAGGTGACATAGGCGACAATAACTAATAGATAATAGAAAAATTCAATCTATTTCTAACTCTCTTATGGATTTTAAACTTTTTATTTCAATCCAGACAATAATACAATAATTTGAAATTATCAAGTTGTTCTCATGTTGGAGCCAGAAATAAATTTAAACTCTTTATTCCATTCGTTAAGTTTTGACGAATCCTTAATGTAATATAATCAGTCAAAAGTGTGTTTTTATGTTTTTTCGGTTTCCATAATTATTAGCAAAATATTTTTAATATTATGGCAACATAGCATTTTATTATTCTTTTATCTCTTTCTTAACAACGTTAGTCGGTACCTACTACCTAGTTAGCGACTGGCTACTAGCGACTAGCAAGTAGCTAGCCTATGTCTATATTCAAAGAAACAACTAACAAGAGCACTCACTAATAAAATCAGTCATGGTTCAGTTTTATGTATAATGTAATTTACTTCAAAGATTTTGCGATAAATTAAGTGTTATTTGCTACCAATTTATTTTTTCATAATGTCTTCGTAGCTATTATATTCAATTGAAAGATGTTCTCTAGAAACAAGAATCGTCTCTACTTGGCACTTGCCCTCTCATTCTGACAGTACTTGCTTGTCAGCCATATACATAGAGTATATTGCTACATATATAAATAGAGGTACAACTCGTCGTCGAAGCTGGTAATGCTTAAAAAGCGCCATCTCTATTGTAAAGTGTGAAACTTTCTATATAGGTATATACGTAGCTATATATATATTAATATTATTGTTCATTAATATTTTTACTTAGGCGCAAAGGGTAAAAATAAAAAAAATATATGATGTATTATAATTTATTTGAACATTAATAATTCTTATAACAATAAAATTCAAATATAGACATCGTCCTTCAACTAACTTAACTTAGTAGTAGACTTTACAAAGTTGGAAATGCTTTACCATCATTTCACTAGTTTTACGCCTGCTAATAATGGTAATTATAATATTTTATGACCAAAAAATATTTACAGTAAACAATATTAAATACAGAAACAAACATATTATATATATACATAACAATCATTACTGATTTTATATTTTTGTCAACATAGAAGGTCTGCCGTCTGGTAGTCTCTATTGCCGTACTAGGAGAACTGTATTATGGCATATGCCACAAATAGCACGATATTAAATAAATAATAACAAGACATTACATAAACCAATCAAGTTTTCACGTATAACAAAAAAAATAAGAAGCAGAAAACAAGAAAAAGAAAAATAAACAACTAAAACAAAAATAATATTTATACATCTAATTAAAAAATAACAGAAACAATGAGTAAAATGTATCTATCTATACATTTACCAAAATTCTAACTTATATATCTATAATTAAATATTTTGTTAATCAATTTAACAATACAGAGGACGAATTTTTTACAAATTGTCTGTCTGTGACCAAATCACTCGAAAACCACTGGACAGATTAAATGAAAATTTGGGATGATGGCAGTTGGTTAACAAGGTAAACACATAATTAACATATAAACGATATGATGACGGACCCGAGCGAAGCGAGGTCCAGTCATTAATATATTTATAGCATAAAGGACACAAAAAAAATATTTAAGTTTCATTTGCGTAATGACAAGTTCGACTCAGTTTGTAGTGACGCTACTGGCTATACCAGCGGTCGCGGGTTCGGGTTCTGCTGAGGGAATTCATTCATGAGCACAAGTGTTAGTATGGCTTAATATTAAAGACATTAATTTTACTTTTATTAAATTTGCTTTTCTTTGGATGTGGTTTGTTGATGTTGGTAACAGGGCCATCAGATTAATCCTTAAATGCACACTTTAGGGATTAATCTATTGCCCCGTTGCCTGGGTCTTCATTATAGTTTTCACCACTGCTCTCTGCTCTCCTGTAAAAATGAAAATAAGACTTAGTAAATAAACCATCTGCTACATCTTATAGTATATAGGTCGCAAGTGCCCAAATCAAACTTTTTATGTAGCTGTTGTCTTTGTCTTTTTTAAGCACATTTATCACTAGATCTAGATGTAATTTTAATGCAGGTACTTATCACGGTATATTTCTACCCCGACTATATGTCTAAATGGATAAACACCTCGAAATTAAAAATATTATTTGCTTGCTTACCATGATTTTGCTGGTTCATATATATTGACTATTCCTTTGGTTCTTTAGAGTAAAGATTCTTGCCTCAATACCCCGGCTACTCTGTGCTCCCCTGTAAAAATAAGATTTAGTTTAATGCAGGTACTTATCACAGTAAGTATTAACCCCAACTATGTTTGTACATGGATAAACATCTATTTGCTTGCTTACCATGATTCATGTTCATGTTGCTGGTTCATATATATTGACTATTCCTTTGGTTCTTGAATGAAGATTCTTGCGTCGATGTCCCGGCTGCTCCCTGCTCTGCGAAAATTTCCATATCCAACCAATAGGTGGTAAATACTGTATTGATTTTTTCGCATAGGCTTTACAGTTCTAAAAGAAAAATGATACAAATTATTAGTTCATTCATCTTAAAAAATGTATAATTAGTGTATTTTCTGTAAACATAAACTTTTAAGATTCACCATCTTGTTCAAACTGACAATTCATTTAATATCTTATCTATACTAATATTATAAAGATACAGAGTTTATTTGTTTGAACGCGCTAATCTTGGGAACTATTAATCTGATTTGAAAAATCTATTATTTGTATATAGCCGGTTTATTGAAAAAGACTATAAGGTTTGTATATCATTATGCTACTACCCAAGGGAGTGCATTGCAGTAATCATGTCAAGAAATCAGGCAGACTTCCATACATTATTGTAAAACTTATATTGATAATAATAAGTTAAAGGCTTTATTAAGTTTAGAATAGTACTTAGCAGCAAATTGTATCAATACTGTTCGTTATTGAAGTTTACTTATAACAAATATAAGTAACAATTAAACTAAGTATATAGATTGCATGATGCTATGAAACGGGTCCATAGTAGCCATAGATAAAAAATATGTATAGGTAGGTATATGTATTTATTTCAATAAATATATTATAACGAACACAATTCGATTAGCAGTCATGTCACAATTGTTATCGAAGACTAATAATTTTATTAGAATATTTTAAACTCAATGTTAGTAGTTTTAACATCTTTCAAAGTATATATAATGTATCGTTAATACTGTTTAAATCATCAGAAATAGGTAAATTATCTTTAAACAAAATGCAATTTTGGTCATTCTTTCCCTATTTACTACAAAATCATTATTTACTGTCAACTGTTACTATAATTACACTGCTCGTTAAATCGCAATTTATATATAAATTCTTTTCAAATTACAATACCTTGTTTTATTTTAATTAGGTACATAAAACATAATGAAGCTTTATATTGGGAGGACTTTGGATTTTCAGCCATGCATATTCTGAACAAAAACACCTGTTGCAAACATTATCTCGGTTATTTAACGGCACTTGTGACGTGTGCTATACGTGAAATAATATCTATTTTATAATTGATAGTACATTTAAATAAGTAAGGATTTAGATTATATTAAAGTAAACTATGAGAATCTTACTTGTACCTATAGCACATATGGCGAGAAAACGAGTGTTTACTTATTGTAACAATTTGAATAATAAAGAAAATATTAAAGAGTTATTTTATTTAACCAACTTCCTAAAAGGAGAAGGATGACCTAACCGTGCGACCGACCCGACTGCAAGGAGAGGCGTATGTTTTTCGCGCCTATCTTTGTATGTTTGTTTTTAATATTCTTTATTCCCTCATATCTTCCAAACCACTCGATGGATTCCTTTAATAAAGGTATCGTTAGATTCGTCTCATTAATGCAAGAATTAAAAATATGCGGGCTGCTAGATTTCATTGTTTAAGGTGAATTTTTTTAAATCTTTTTCTGCAATATGGGTATCATATTAAAGGTCTCATAACAAGGATTCCAAAAAGGTATAAAATTCCTGTATTCCTTATAATAATTTAAGATAAAAAATTGTTAAATATAACTTCTAATGTCTGATTGGCAAAAACTAAAAAGCTGTAAATGAAAAAGAAATATTGTAAAAATAAGAAACTACTGCATAAAAGCTAACTAAAAAGATGAAAACAAGTTCACAAAGGAATATAGTATTATGCAGTCGGAGACATACATACATTATACATTATTATGTATTTGCATACAATCTTGCGGCAAGGATGAAACGTGTACGTCTCCAACTGCATAATACTACGAGTATATTCCTCCGTGAACTTGTTTTCATCTTTTTAGTTAGCTTTTATGCAGTCGGGATTTTTATTTTTATAATATATATTTTTTATTTTTGGTTAATGTTATTTATAAGTATCGATTTGTTTGACACACCGCTAATCTATAAACATAGTTGTTAGTTGTTATAGAAGTCTACTTATCATAATAAACAAAAAAGTGGTAAGATCTATCATTATAAATAGTTAATAAATTCTAGTTATTTATAATTGCTAAGATCGCATTTGCTTTGACTAATTCCTAGCAAATATTTTCACTTAACAATAGCAAAGATATATTTAAAATAATACTTTTCTCAACCAAATTTTGAAATTAAAATTCAGTACAATTCATACAGTGCAATTTACGTGGTACTGAATTCATTTCTCTTTTGAGAGAAATAGTCAAGATTTGTAAGGTTAATAATCTTTGCTTCAATTAATGGAACATGTTCATAATATTATGTACATACGAGTATATTAGAGATTTCTACAATTCAATACTTAACGGTTAAAAAATTACACACAATATTTATTGCCGAATACGTTTTTAAAACTGCTGAACCGAATTCGCGCGACTCTAATTACGTTTTAATGTTTAGTATACATTTCTCAGAGATAAGATATTTTCTCGCAGTAATAAGTATCCTACTCGTATATGTTGATCCGGATAACTAGATATCATCATACAAAATTTCATCAAAATCTGTTCAGTGATTTTCTCGTTATACATTCCCAAACAGACAAACAGACGAACATTCTAAAAACTATACATTCGGCTCTGTATCGATAATAATGACGATTTCAATAATATTTTCTAAAAAATATTTAATGTACAGATTTGATTTAGTTAGAATTTTATTATAATATGTATTGAAAACAAAAGGTTTCAAAAGGAACACTATTTCTTATATGTATTTAATTTTCTTAAATCGCATGAAGCTACGGCAAACTATTGTAACTGTTGCTACAACTTGATATGGTGCTGTTATTACAATATTATTCATTCTAATAAATTAAATTTACAACTACACTGGGTTTAGATTATATTTTGTATACTAGCGGCTTATCCTCGCTTTGCTCGGGTTCGCCTCTAGATAAACATGAACAAATCTATCCCTCGGGAACCGTATATTTTTCCAGGATAAAAAGTAGCCTATTGTTTGACCGGCAATATAAAGTGCATGCCAAATTTTACTAAATTACGTGCATAAGTTGTTCTGTACTAAGCTTTATAAGTTACTATAGTTTTTTAACTATCCTACGAGAACTCTTTGATTTTCCGGGATGAAAAGTATTTAAAATGTTGACCGGGGATATAAGGTACCACCATCAAAATTTCATTTAAATCAGTCCAACAGTTTTGGAGATTAGCCCTTATAAACAGACAAACAGACAGAAAAAAATAAATGAAAAAAACTGGATTTGTTCTATTTCTCTTCTTACGTCCCCGACTCGGCTTTTAACATTTTTTTCTATGTACAGACATTCGACCTCTACAGTTTTATTATATGTACCTGTAGATTATCTTATACCATAGACTGAGTATATATAATTAAGGGATTACAATATAAATTATAACTACCAATCATCCTATAAGCTCTTACAAAATTACCGATTTCCAATACAAACGTAGTGTGAAGCTCAAAATCTCGCGATTGACTTCAAATTCCAAATTCAACTTAATTTCATAATGTAGCTATGATATATTTTTCAAAAGATTGTTGTTCTTTTGATTAATTTTAGAAAAATCGTAAATGCGCCATGCGCGTATATTTTCAAAAACGATTTCAGCACAGAAGGAACGTAATATGGGTGACGCGTATGGAACAGATACCTCAAGTAAATCCATAACGCGTTTTCGATTTGACGCCTTCCTCCTGAAAATTCTCATCTCAATAATAAGCCCCGTGACACAGAAGAGACAGTCTAAGGATGTCCTAAATGCAAAATTGAGCCAAGAAACTACTAAGCCAGCGCCCGCGCCGGTATTATTCAACAAGCTTCTGATAGCATACATATCTTTACAGATACATCTTCTCGATCTGAACTTCGATATAGTAGCGAAAACTATATTGAAGAGCTCCTCGAATCCCATTCCAAGTATATAGAAATACTTGGAATGGGATTCGGGAATTTATGTCCATAATGAAATTTCATTGAAATCACAAAAGTTTAACAACCATAAAGGCCAATAGATAGTTCATTTGCTTATATATTTAATTAAATAAAGAATTGTTTATCTTTTTCTAAATGGAAATTTTATAGGAAAAAACTTATATTATGATTTATGTTTAACATCACTCATTTATGAAACTCAGCTTTGAGATAGCCATGTTATTAGCAAATTCAGGTCTAAATATTTAATTAAGTATAATATATTGTATAACTCATTAACTATTTCACCATTAAATATTTAATGTTATTAACTAGTTTATAAGTTATAACTGACTAAATTTATAATACATATCATGAAAATATTCCAATTATTTTAAGTTATGTTAAATGAATTGAATATATTGAGTACAGGGAATGTTTATGCAGAAATTATTATAAAATTAAAATATATAATTCATATAGTATAAAATAAATTTATAATATACATATAAACATACATTGTCTATTGGAATTAATACTGCATGTTTGTGCATTCTAATCTATATTATGACTGAACAGATTTCAAAATCAATATAATTATTTTACTCTTTTGGCTACAACATTTACTTTTCTGTGGTACTTTCTGGGGTACTTTGAAAAAGGATCTCATGTTTTTTCAATTTTAAGTACTATACTATAGTTAGAAATTATTTTTCTAGATACTTTGTATCGTTATATTTTTATAGCTAAATTGTTATTTAAAACTACATTCATCTAGCAACAACAATGCTACATAGAATCACTATGAAATTTTATAAATTGCAACATGAACATTAGTTAAAACAATGAAAATATTACTCTGTATCTATTTTTTTAATACCTTGAATGGAGCTTTCTTGCTTTTTTTTTGCTTGCTTTTTGAAAATGAACAAGCCTCAAATTGTTTAAATAGCATGATGTTAATACAAAATTAAAAAATATATTAAAAAAAATGTAAGTACATACACATATACATACATATATAGCTATAGCATATTCTACATATTATTAATAATTATATTGTTATGTTTTTAGTTACATTTATTTTTGATCATAATAGTATTGTAGTTTTATTAGAATGTAGTTTTATTTACCAACAACAGTTTGAAATATTATGAACACTATAAACAAAAGTCATTTATGTAATTTATAGAAATATCAGATCGATATACTCACTCCTAAAACTTTGATACCGTCACAGAAGTGCCAACCCATGAGCCAGTCTACTTCATAACTATGGTTCATAATAAGATAGCCATGTTCTTTCCCATGGTATCTAGGTATCATCATTCTTTATGTATATGGACAACTTTGTTCCTGACCACCATTCAGATATAAACACTAATTCTGAAAATAAATTACCAATTTCTATTTCATTTCTATAAAATCTCGTTTTACTGTCGTAATATTATAATACTTACGACAGTAAAACGAGTATGACGGGTATTCATATATTTGACATAGGTACCTTCAGTCTCTTTACATCCAGGAACGCAGCATTGCTTGTCTGATGGCATAATTGGGCCTTGACCTTCTTGATGAGCACACCAAAAATGAAAAAATCGCAAAAAAAACCCAAACGCCAGAAACGAGTCCTAACTCTGTTCGACTAACTACGAAATTGTGATATATTGAGATCACAGTCATATGAATTTATCGGAGGAACATAAGCTCAACTCAACGATAAAACACAATAACGGGCACTTAGTTTGGGGAAAATTATAAATTTTTAAAATATCACATTGTTAAAAATACCTTTATCATCAACGGCGGACATTTAAAAACTCATCTCATCTGGTCTCAGCAGTGACATCTATTGAACGAATTAAAAAAAATTTATAAGTTTTACCCTGCCATCTCTATTGTAAAGTGGGACAACTTCAATATTTGAATTACCACGTGATTTGTATACAACTTGAATGACCCTGGCCATATAATAGTAACTCGTCAATGTAACTAGCCCTTTTCTTTGTGACTTGTGAGGTTTTATTCATTTTCAATGGTTTTATCTATTATAAACGTGAATATAAATAATTTTCAACTTTATTAAATAACGAATCAATGATAATATTGTAAAATTGAGTCATTATGGTGTTCTCGTCCCGTAACCTCAATCGAGCGGAAGTGACAAAAACCTGCTGATTGTAGTGAATTTATACATTTTATTAAATCTAACACTGTGCTTTTTGAATAGTGATTGGATTATTCATGTTGTTACCTAGTGGTTATTCTGATATAATGGTAGAAATAGGTGCACCACAGCAATCCGCAGAAGACAGCTTAGAGAATGCCGAATGGTACTGGGGCGATATAACTCGGTAAGAAAAGAAGTGTTCTAATAATTAAAATAAAATTAAATACATAATTTCTCTTCTACATATTAAATGTAATTACCACCGGCATATGATAATATTACCCATTATGTACTTTACATAGACTTATCTATGCATATAATAAAATTGTAACTAAGTCGAATCTGTACATTAAAATTTAAAAAAAAAATCTAATTGAAATAGACATTTTTATCGAAACCGAGTCCGATTCTATAGTTTTTAGAATTTTTGTTTGTTTATTACCGCATCACGAGAAAACCACTGGACAGATTTTGATGAAATTTGGTATGATGATAGCCATTTATCCGGGTCAACATATGGGATTACTTTTTACCGCGGGAAAATATCTCATTTCTGAGAAAAAATACAAAAGCTGCATTGTAAGATTATACTAATATGTAAAACCTAAGAATTTGGTTTTTAGTCATCTGGACGCGGGCGGAGCCGCGGGCAATGCTAGTCTTGAAATATATTTAATATTTTATGACAGTAATCTGTCTAACAAAATAATTTTACTTCTTTATTTTTATTAACCTTTTCTGCTCTGCTCACTCTATAACTTTATCCTGCACATTCTTTTCTAACTTTTACTTTGTTCTTTGTTCATTGATATCATAATAATATACAATATTGAAATTAATGATTTCACAATCTATGATGATCATTGAAACCATCAATTAAAAGACATCTTTGTTTTCCTGGCAATAATAATGTGTTAAATATTGACCTGAATATTAATAAATAATTATACAAATCAAAACTAGTTATAAAGTATAAGGATTATAATACAACTGTTAGAAACACATTGTCTTTCCAGAATTATGGTTATCTTAATTTTAATCAAGTATTGTAGGTAATATTATATGTAAGTATTTTGTATTTATAATATCAGTATTAAACATGCCAATATTTATCAATATACTAAAAAATGTCATTATTCTCATCCTGGAAAACCCCTGGTTTATTTGATTTGGGCAATAGTAACTAACTCATAAATAGAAACACTATCATTAACAATTCTTTAGTAAGAACACCTAAAATATATTATCACATGTATGTATAATATGACATGAAATTTTCTGTTTAAAATAGAATTGGTAGAAAAAGAAATATGAAAATAAAATGATTTTTTAATTAGCAATATTATTATAGATCATCAATAACCAAATATACATAGTTATATATTTTTTTATTGATTATGCATCCACTTATTTGTATTTATGTGTTACATATATGTACATATTATAATGTTTTCCTTTGTGAATTTTCCATAATTACATAAATGTGTGTTAAAATATATTAAACATACTCTACTATTATTATATATTAAGTATATTATCCTTTAATATTTATTTATTTCTGTTTTAAATAAAGTCAAACTATTAGCAATAGAAAAATCATTTAATGATATTCATTGTCAAATAATATTTGCAGGGAAGAAGTAAATGAAAAATTAAGAGATACATGTGATGGTACCTTCCTTGTTCGTAATGCATCAAATAAAGAGACTGGGTATACATTAACTGTAAGGAAAGGGGGTACAAATAAACTTATAAAGATTTATAACCAAGATGGCCATTATGGCTTTTGTGAGCCATATGAGTTTAACTCTATTGTTGACCTTGTTAGGTTCTATACAGAATATTCACTGGCACATTGTAATAGCAGTCTGGACATTAAGCTCATGTACCCACTGTCTCGACATCAAGAAAATGACGGCGGGGAAAACATCAATGATGAAAATTTGGAAACACGTTATAAGGATATTCACAAAGAATTTGTACTTAAAACCAGAGATTACGATGAGCGCTCTGATAAATATATGAGGCTACGTGAAGAGGTGAAGTTCAAGAGGCAAGCTTTAGATGCTTTCAAGAAGACTCAGAAAGCCTGTGAAGATCATTTAAAATTACAAGAGAAAATGCAATCTGAGGCTCAACCACATGAAAAAAATGATTTAATAGAAAATAATAGACAACTTATATCAAGGGTCAACAGTCTTAAACAGGCAGGACTCCGCTTAAACAATATTCTTAAAGAAACTGTTGAGTCTAATTTACTTCTGGAAAGAGAAATAACAAAATTAAAATCTGAGATTATTCATTTATACAAGATAAAAGACCGATACAAAGTGTAAGTCATATTTATATTTTTATTAATCAGATATCAGCTACTTTTTGTATATCCATATTGTTATATCAAAACATTTTTGAAATAATAAGTAAATAATGCTTTTATTATAATTATAATAAATACAATTTTTGTTTACTGAAAAAATACCTATTAATTCAGTTTAATTCTTTAGTTCAATTTCTCCTAAGAGTTGCCATTTGGGCACAACTTGTCTAATAATTAATAAAATAGTATTTCAAGTTTCAACTAACTCTTCATTACAATGCATTCATATTTTAAATTAGTGTCCTTAGTGCAGCTTTTGCATAAATTACAGATTTATGTCCACCACTTCGTCAGTGTTATCTACTGGGACTAAGTTTTATGCCATTGCATTATTATATAGGCTTTCATTTTATTTTTTTTAAATATAATATTAATTCATGAGTAGACCAACTGGTTTCAAACAATTTAAAAACTCCTGTCACAAACTGGTATTTAGGTAAATACCAATTTTAACTCTTATGTAAATATGACGACGAAATATTTTTTTTATGCTGAGACATTAACACAGCGCCATCTAGTTCCATGGTAAGCTACGAGGCTAATGTTATGAATACCAGATAGTTGATACTCATATATAATTTTAAATACATACATATTATAAATATAAACACCCATGACTGGAGTACAAATATTCGTGCTTATCACACAAATGAGTGCCCCCAGTGGGTTAGATACTTTTCATCTGCACTTCTCAACTGACCTGCACAACTGAATAGATGAGTAGGATTCCAAAGACCAATTTAGCTTGCTGAATTTAAATGTGTTACCCTGTTATATCATACTTTGTTTTTGAATAAAATGTGATTTGTGCTCCACAACAGACTTACCAAGGCCACACTCAGTGACAATAGGATTTAATTTTATATTACAATACATTTTTTAGACTTTAATATAACATATCATTCTGCCATCAACATACAATTGATACATAAATCATTATGAATTAACAAGAAAAAAAAAATTAAAATAATTTTGTTTTTATAGGTGGTTACAAAGGCGAGGCAAAACACAAGAATATTTACATGCATTAGAAGATGATAACATACATAAATTAGAGGAGTTATTATATGCTCACCGTGAAATGATTACTTGGATGGTTGAAAACTGTACTCGTGAAATGGCTGAGAGGATGCTAGAAGGGAAACCACAAGGCACATTTTTAATAAGACCTAATTCTACAGGTCAACTTGCACTGTCCATTTGCTGTAATAATATGGTATATCATTGTATAATCTTTAAGTCTGAGCGAGGTTATGGATTTGCTGAACCTTATAATATTTACAAGTAAGTAAAATCTTACCTAAAACAATCTTAATTATGTCCAAAATACTTTTTGGTTGTTTTGTTGAAATTGATCTGAGATAATTATTCTGTTTCTTTAAATATATTTTAATTTTTTGAAATTTTATCGAATACATTCTACATTATATCCTCAGTTTTTTTTGTATTAATTATTTTTTTATTTACTAGCGACTCACCCTCGCTTCACTCGGGTTCGTCCCTAACTTGCTTCCCCATACAAACTTTCATCCCCATTCTCAACCCCTTAAGGCATGAGGCCGGGATAAAAACTATTTCACTCACTCACTTTTATATCATGAGATTTAAAAAAAAACTTATATTAGTAAAAAAAATAATATTTTCTTTAGATTTTCTTCTATACAAAACAAACAAAAAAATAAGAATTATCCAATTTGGTGCAATCTATCGAAAGTTATGCTCGTACATACATTTCGGTGATTAATTTTTATTTATATAGATTTTGTGAATGAATAACATGTTAATTTTGAACTAAGATAATGAGGATCAGTACAGTTATAGCAAATTCCATAGAACTAGTATCCACGTTATTTTATAAGACATAAGAATGATATATCTTTTTGAATTATCTAAATCGGACCATAACTTACGAAGATATTAAGTAATAAACATTACGCCGTTCCTGCCGGCAAAATCCATGTACGCGGGTGCGTGTGACGTCACTGTGACGGAACGAACGTAGCCGGCCCACCGCCCGGGCCTCTTACTTCACACTTTTCGCGACGCGGTTGGCTACTATATTTAGTAATTACTTATTTAGTGTTTTTTCAAGTGTGTTTGTGATATTTAAATATATTTAGACAGTATCTACATCTATATACATATAATAAAATTCTAAGTCGAATCTGTACATTAAATATTTTTTGGAAAATCTTATTGAATTAGACATTATTATCGATGCAGAGGCCGAATCTATAGTTTTTAGAATTTTTGTTTGTCTGTCTGTTACCGCATCACGAGAAAACCACTTGACAGATTTTGATGAAATTTGGTATGATGATAGCTGTTTATCCGGGTCAACATATTACAACTTTTTACAGCGCGGGAAAACATCTCATTTCTGCGAAAAAAATACAAAAACTGGTTAGAATAAAACCACGATGATACTATATACATATATTTTAGCAAGGTAACTTACGTACTAAATAAGGCAAACACAATTAAAAATTGCTTATCTTGAAAAAAAATTAACAATAGCGCTACATATTTTATTTGGTTTTTGGTCATCTAACCGCGGGCGGAGCCGCGGGCAATGCTAGTAATAAATAAGTTAATACTTACTATTACGTGTAGTGCAAGTGTACCTACCTATGAATTCTCTTATTTTAAACCTGCTTATTTATTAAAAACCTAACTACTTTTTTTATTAGTTTCGTGGATATACCTACATACCTACCTATTCGTCCGTTCCCATTTCTATGTATTATTCCAAGGTCAATGACACAGGGACATACTCGGGTAAAAGGCAAATAGTGAATAATAATATTTTTGAATAGCTGTGTATGTATGTATGATGTGATGTGTATTATGTATCTGCCTCAGCTATGCCTTATTGTTAGAAACAAATTAAAATATACATACATATTTTATATTTTAGTTAACAGAAGATATGGAAAATTACGTCAGTTTTACATTTTAGTATACTCTTACATTGCAGTTTTTGTATTTTTTCTCAGAAATGAGATGTTTTCATCATACCAAATGTAATCAAAATCCGTCCAGTGGTTTTTCCGTGATGCGGTAACAACCACAGACAGACAGACAGACAGGCAGACGGACGGACGGACGGACAGACAGACAAAAATTCTAAAAACTATAGATTCGGCCTCTGTATCGATAATAATGTCTATTTCAATAAGATTTTCCAAAAAATATTTAATGTACAGATTCGGCTTAGTTATAATTTTATTGTATGTATAGATATCTATACTCGTACTAAATAATAAGTATAGTTATGTAGTTACGTACATCAAAATGATCTTCACAGCAATGTCTTGTAGCCTGGGCAGAGGGTGGAGTTTTATCATCTCTTCTTACAACGGAAAACCATTTTTTACGAAGTTTTCGGTCCTTCGGTACGTTAAAAAATAGTTTTTCTGGCGTTTTAAAAGTACTGTTTGTACATTTCGGCACTATACAATATTTGTACATAATTAAAAAGGTGAATTAGACACAAATCGGACACTTAATTTGTTTCAAAGTCATTAAAACACTGCGCGCCTTATTGCTGCCAGCGGCTTACCGTCCCTATGACGTCACAGCTATCGCGGCGGCCACGCAGTGAACTTCGCTAATAATTTCCTCATAACTTCGTCATTTTTTGTCGTAGAACAAAAATTTTTGCAATGTATGTTAAGGATTTCTTAGCTCTATAAATCTGCATTCTCAACTAAAAACGTTACCGATCCTCATTATGTCAAATGTGTAAAAGTATTTTTTTTGTGAGTATTTCTCAAATTGGACATCCAAAACCTGATTCCAAGCTTTCAGGTAGATATTTAGTTATATGAATCGTTTTTATTTTTTTTTATTTTTTTAGGACATTAAATGAGCTTGTCTTGCATTATGCTGTTAATTCATTAGAAGAACACAATGAGCAATTAAGGACTGCTCTGAAGTATCCAGTTAATGCACATTTAGTAAAACCTGATAAAAAAATTCATGAAGCACAGACAGATTTATCTCATCATGAAAGCCACCATGAAACACAGCTGCAGTACCAACGCAGGCAGAGGAAGCAACGTCACCCACTTCCATAGTGACACATAATGCGGACTTGGCCTAAATTTCTGCTAGTCATTTTGTGAGGAAGACTACAGTTATTGGTTTTCATTGTGGATAAAATCTATCCTACCAGAGAAACCGATTTCAAGGATTATTATTGCTGGGCTGCAATATTATACTATACTCTTGTACACATTAAATTCCAGATAACAAATTGAAATTATAATATACTTGGAATTAAGATGTAAATCTTTTGCGATGCAGTGTGGATGCATCAATGGTAATGTGATATTTTTTGATGAAGGTTTCATGTGATATTGATTGGGTGTGGACTATTTCGTCTATGCACATGTTTAAGGTAACAAGTGTTCGCTTTGTACGCTGTCCCATCATGACATAAAGTGAATATAGTCATAAGATACCATTATGCATTTCATTTGTATGTCATAATTATTATATATGTAACTATGGGTCAAATGTACAAAAAATAATGTTATTTAAACAACGTTGTTGATTTGTCTTATAACATTTTGTTACACACATTTTTTATAAAGTTAATTTATTTTCATTTTTAAATTTAGACCTGGTAAAGATTGAAACTGTGTGATGATTTATACAAGATGTAAGTTACTCTTTTTAAGGCGCCATAGGTTCTAGGAAAAGTTTTATCCAAGAGGTCAAGTCGCCCACTTACTTAGCTCATATAGCATATACCTATTGTGTGAAGTCGTATAAAAATCATTCAAACTTTAAACCTGGATGTAGCCATTTCGCAAACCGACAACGCCTAAACATTTTCTATTAAGTTGAATCAAACTAAATATAGTATAAATAAATACTAATATTTATTTATAAAGTCCTCCAAATCAAAAAAAATTTGAGAACATAAACTAATCCAAAAGTAAGTTATTTTAAAAATGAATTTATTACACCATATTTTACATATATGTAGTTTGCAATAAATATGATGCAGTGGTTTTTTGTAGGGTATGTTGAATAGCATACAGTTTATAAGTATTTAGTTACTGTATTGAACCCTAAGAAAAGTTTGATGCCTATGGTGTTATAATACTGTTAAGTAAAAGTAATATATAAATATATATAACCAACTATACATGTATATTATAAGCAATAACATAGTAAATGAACTATAAAATCATTAAATACTGTTTGTGATGTGAATAATAAAGGGCCTAAATTCAAAGGTATCAATCACATGTATGTACTTGTATCTTACTAAAAATATCATTGTGTTATAAATTATAATATACAAATTTTTTTACAATTATGGTGATTTTCAATCATAATCAGTGAATTTTCAGATTATGATTTGTATATATGATTTGGTTTATATATTTGCTGTCTTAAATAAAAAACAAATTTGTGTTTCTTCCTAAAGAAACTGTGATGGAATTAATATGGATCATCCATCTTTCATAATATTTTTTAATGATATATTAGAAAAATATGATGCTTATAAAACTTAAGTGGCTTATCTAATAACCTTAAGTGCGTACCAGTATTATATAGGGACCTAACTAAACATAATATGTATGTACATATTCTAGTAAAAACATTGTCATTGGTTAAATTCATTTCTATTTTTATCAGAATATTTTAAAATATGGATGATGATTCCATTGACACAAATGTATCATTTTCATACAACCTAAACAAAGATGTTAAATAAAAAAAACTTATATAATATAAACATCAATTCAAGTCAATTGTTTTATAGAATAATTTTTGATATGATACCTTTTTGTTTTTGCCACAAATTTATATGAAAAAAAGTTTAATTGTAATATGTTTTCATTTGTCCTATATAACTAAACATGTAAGTGTACGATTTAACAAAAAAAATGCATGCTTTTCCAGAACCTTATCTTCCACTTCACAAACTTTTTTAAAAGAAATCTTTTTTAATGACCCATTAATTTAAAATGTATCATAATATATAGAGAGATATGTTGGTTAACATTAGGTATTTAAAGAATTGTTTTTATATACTGAAGAATATTGCTTTAATGTGTAGCATATAAGGTATAAAAATCTTATAAGTTACAGATTATTATTTAAGTGAGATTATTAAATTGGAGTTATTTTTGTATTTACTTCGATAGGTATTATTAGATTTTGTATGTATAGTTAGTATATGTTATAATTTTACTATAATTGTAATATTGTGTATCAGGTTGATTGCAACTGAGTGCAGTAGTAATTAATCTATTTGATCTCAATGATAAATTAGTTTACAAAAATTATGCTCTCAATCCAATCAGATGTTTTATTGAAGCGGTTGAGCCAAAAAAAATTATTTATATTAAATTTAAAGCTCCCCTACGAAATTTTGAAGTCGCCATTTTTATATGTAATTTCAAATGTGTTGAATAAACAATTTATCAGTATATTTTATCTTTAATTTATTTAATTATTTATTTTAGTATAGAATTTAAGAAATATAAATACTTATATTATCCGATTATATGCATTCTATAGCGCTCGGAATTTTTTTATTCCAAAAAATATACTTTTAGCAATCTGAAATTTTTATCACGTATTTATTGAGTAATTTTCAATAATACTTGCAAATCCCCAGACGAATTTACCGGTTTTAAACCATTCCAGGACGTACTCATTTGTAAACTTTATTTACGTTTGAGAAAAAAATGAATCTTTGGAGAGGTCTGGCAATACTTTATAATTGACAAAAACGTCTGGGGTTCTTTTTTTTTAATTATATGAAAACTAAATTAAAAGATTAAAAAAAATCAAGTTGCCAAAAATATGTTTTTTTGGATATTTTTTTTCAAATGTTATATACTGCGCAGTAACAAAATAACAGCTAAAACTATACCAGACTCGCGGGACTGGACTCGCCAATTCACGAAATTATATTTTTTCACAATTTCAACTTGCCAAAAGGACCTCCCCAGAATTCAACACGAGCTCTCGGGCTATATGTTACTTTATCAATATATATTTATCATTGCTGTAGTTATTATCCACGCGAATGTATCTGCGCGAGGTCTTCAGCCCAATTTCAGGGCGGCCAAAAAGTTTGGAGAGTATTATATTTACGGTGAATGGTCGCGTCGGTAGGCGACCCGCGATATCATATCACTTGACACCTTCACCTATGGTTAACCTTCTCGCCTCCGTCTGCCGCTGCCCCCGCTGTCGGCGTCGTTACTCGTTACGATATTATTACGTTTTGCGAGTTACTTTGTTTCTGTGAGATCTAATTTAAGATAATCATCCAATTTAAATGTTGTAAAGGCCAGTTAAATTACAAAAAGAAAAAAAACTATTCACCTATAAACGAATTAAAGTTTAAGAGTTTTAAAATCACTTTCTTTAATATGATGTCCACATAGCTTTAAATATAAAGATTGTGATTTCGCTAATTTTGTTCGTCTTATTGCTTTAGCCCACAACTTCTTCAGTTTTTGGCTTTTGGGAACAAATGATATCCATTTTCTTTGCATCCTAGCATCGCACAATTTGTCATTTTAATTAAATTTTAAATAAAATGAACAAAATCCATCTATGTCTAATATAAAGAGCTTTACAATATACTGAGGGCTATAGTGATCGCGATATCTGGCGGGAGAAAAGGGCCAAATTCTTCCTCATTTTGTCGACATTAGCTTATAATTTTTAATATTAATTGTATGTTCACTGAAAAACAAAGTAAGATCTTGGGGACTCGACATCTCCATAAAAAACAGCTTTTTATTACAAATAATCTAATGGCTATGACATATGAATATGACGAAATTTATTTATTTTTTTGCTATGGAACCCTAAACAACACAGTAGAACAAACTATGTAGAAATGCTGTGAATATCTTGACAGAAATGCTGATACGTCCAGATAAGGAGAAGTTTCATGATGTTGTTAATATCATATTTAACGCAATGGTATTAAAATTATTATCAAAACTAAAAAAACTGTGTTTCTCACATCTGCCAGGCGATCACCAACATTTTTATTTTCTTTGTTTTTTTAGTTTTTATTTATATTATTCTCAGCAAGCCCTTTCATTAGATATTCATATCATCGGGGTGTATAAAAAACATAGTCCGCCATCTTTGGAAGTTCGCTATAGTGGATTTAAAACGCTAATCAAGGCACTTATAAGGGCACTAAGGAAATGATAAATCACCATTTAGTACACACTATTTTTTTACATACAAGTTATCTAATATTCGGCTAATAATCACTTATATCTTCTTTATGTTATACGCAAGTTACTGTTTTTATATTGTAAGGTCAACATGTCTCACTCTTCTAAAAACTTGCTTTACTGGTAAAAACTAGCCAAGTCAAATCTTGAACTTCAATTTATCCTAAGTTATCTACTCTGTGTAAATAATTCGACTATTGAAATTTAAGAAGTTCTATTTCAAAATAGCAAACACTTTTATAGCAGAAAAAAACAAGAAATTGTGCTTTTAATTAATTTTAGAATGTTGTATGTTATTACGAAAAAAATTCAAGATTATCTATAGAACTTGGCACCCGTTTAGATCTCAATTTTACTATCGGTGAATTTGACAACCACGCGTATTCTTAATATTATTGAACTTGGCTCCCATTTTCATATTTATGTCTTTGATGGGATTAACCTTCACATTGTTTTTGTATCATTAAAACTACATTTTATCAAAAATGCGAAGTTGAGTGCCAAAATTTTGATTTCAGATCTTATTTGACCGGATTATAATCAAACGGACCACTGAATTTTAAAACAAAAATATAGCCTATTTTATTGGTTAATTAATTTAAGTTTTGACGTGCACGCAAAAAAAAAATTAAATATGAAGCATAAACATTGCTGAGTACTGATCATAGACCACTTTTACTGATTGGTCTGTGTACTCTGTGGTTACGTGGTAGGTACTTTGAACTTTCCATATGTAATAAAAACTTTTTAACAAAAAAATAAAAACCGACTTCAAACAAAAGCACTAAAAAGTTAAAAATAACTGATTGGTAGTTTTCATTTACTATACATACCTAATCAAATATTTTCGAAGTCGGTGTGCTTCGCTTTGTATGGGCTGGCACCGATTTCGAAGGTATGTATTTAATAGGTAGGCTTTAATTACTTAGCCAAAGCACACCGACTTCGAAAATATTTGATTAGGTATGTATAGTAAATGAAAACTACCAATCAGTTATTTTTAACTTTTTAGTGCTTTTGTTTGAAGTCGGTTTTTATTTTTTTGTTAAAAAGTTTTTATTTTTCCCTTTTTAGTGTAGACAGTAGTAGCAAAGTACGAATTCTTAAGTGTTAGGCTTGTCGAATCAAACAAAATAAGCCCAAACTCAAAGTATCTACTATTAGCCGTTGAAGAGTTCCACCTATCCACCTTCTGGCCTTACCATCAAATCAGGTCAACAATACCGAACCATTGTACTATCAACGGAAATAGAAACACTTGCAAAGTTTCAAGTCAATATGACAATTAGAAGTAGGTTAAATTCATTATTAGCTATTTTTCCACCCTTAGGGGTGGTATTTTTTTTTTTGAAATTTAAATGGGACCAATCTGGAAGTATACTCTTTCAAACAAAACAAAAATTGTCCAAATCGGTTAATAAATGACGAAGTTCTGAGGTAACAAACATAAAAAAAAAAAAAAAAAAAAAATACAGTCGAATTGAGAACCTCCTCCTTTTTGAAGTCGGTTGAAAATGACTCTATGGTAGGACCCGTACTGGATTATTGAATGAACACTGCGTAAATCGTAAAAATCGTAATGCGCATTGCCTGCCGCCATTTTGTTTTACATCCGGCTTCGGCGTTTGGTGACGCTTTAATTTAAGCTAAAGTTGTTGTTACTATTTCCTATAAATTATTTATACCTGCAAGTTGTAAGTTTTCAATATTAATATATTATTACGAAAATAGACCAATGGTATAATATAGCTAATAGAACAAAGTGCCTAATTCGTTAAGGTAAGCTCATGTTATTTTAACAGCGTGGACTAAATGCTACTTCGGAAATTAGAAGTTGTAAATTGTATTACTTATTTTATATTTATTTTAAGGTAAAATGTCACGCTACGGTGATTGTAAAGTGTATGTGGGTGATCTTGGTAATAATGCAAGCAAACCTGAACTTGAAGATGCGTTTTCTTACTATGGTCCCCTAAGGAATGTGTGGGTTGCTAGAAATCCGCCCGGTTTTGCTTTCGTTGAATTTGAGGATCCTCGTGACGCTGAAGATGCAGTGAGTATCATCCATGAATGGAATACCGGTATTATAAAAGTGAAATTACATTGAAAACTGAAAATATAATAATAATGTATTGCTCTTCTAGATACGAGGCTTAGATGGGCGAACAATATGTGGTCGTCGAGCTCGGGTAGAAATGTCGAATGGAGGCCGTGGTTATGGCGGACGTGGACCACCACCCCGTTCTCGACTTCCTCCTCGTCCTTACGATGACCGTTGTTATGATTGTGGTGATCGAGGGCACTACGCTAGGGATTGCACGCGCCGTCGTCGTCGTAGGTGAGTAAAAGAATGATTCCAGTACATGTGTAAATGTTTTGCTGGTATGGAATCTTTATGAGACAGTTGGTCTCATCGATTTTGTTTTTACAAACAATCGCTCTTTGTTAAGGTGGTGCAGTGGTGAGGTATATTAAACATTAAGGTTGTACTTAGTAAAGATTCCATTCCATTGCTATGAAACTACGTAAACCAATGATAACTATGTTATAGGTTATCATTGGCCTGTGCGCCGAGAACGAACTCTTCAGTGTCTGCACTTCTTATAGTCTGCGCTACGTAGCTTTCACTTCGCGCCGTGTACTCCACTAATGTTGGCAGCAACTAACTTCTGTGAACTACGTAACAGCCTACGTGCACACTTCACTTAACGACAAGTACATTGAGTGTAACGTTTGTTCTGCGCGTCGCGACACTTCTATTGTAATCACTGCGTGCACTCAGTGAGTTACACATTATTACCCCATATTTCTATACAAGACAGGCAGACTGGATGTTTCCATTAAATGTGAAGGTTTATAATTCCTTAGGTTTATATGTGTAAATGCACAAAGTAAAGCTTGTTTTGTATAGACAGACACAGAAGAGATGATGATAATGTTTTGTATGAACATAAGGGATACAAAAGACATGATAATATTTTATAATATATTTTCTAAATTTATATATTTTTAAAATTATCATAAACAATAATTTCGTTATAAATCTACATATTTAGAATTTATACTGTACAATTTTCTTCTTAATTAAACAAGGGCTTCAAATAATTAAATCATTATTCGAAAATGAATATATTGGTTTTTGTAGGAGTAAAACAATGAGGCATTATAGCGATTAATGTATTATTAGGCAGTGTATTGATAAGATCATTAAATTTTCTCAGCCGCTCGAGGTCTCGCCGTCGCACGCGCTCTCGTTCACCGAGATCTGGATCCCGGTCAAGAAGCCGTTCCCGCTCTCGTTCCCGTTCCAAAGGACGTTCTATGTCACGCTCAAGATCGCGTTCTCCATCTAAAGAATCGAAGAAGTCCAATTAAGTCCGTAAAGCAACATAGAACTACAAATTCCATTTTGTTTATTTTTAATTGTAATGTTAAAAAATAGTGTATTTTGATGAAAGTTTCAATAGTCCATTAATATTATGGAAATATAAATATCATTCCTATACAATGACTCTGTATTGTACCAGTATGGATTTTGTCATCAATATACTGATATTGAAATAAAATTGTTTTATGCATATTTGTCTTTTTATTCATAAATTAACAAACTTTTAGGGTACTAATTGATCCTAATCTCACATAGAATTATCTCGCGTTCCAAGCAATAAAAATATGTTTTTTTTTAATATTTGTGACTAAGGCCACTACTACAATAATTATTTGTTGTCTATGACGCTCGCCGCCCACAGCAACTGTTTGCCGATGTTAATGAATTATTACACTAATCTAAACTTATAATAAAATTGTTGACAAAAGAAACGTCCTGCTAAAGAGCGAAGAAAATTCGCTTCATAAGTGCACACGAATTATACAAATAACATACAATACAATAATAGCAACAATACGTATAATTCTCAATAATTTATACAATAACTAGCGACACACCCTTGCTTCGTTCGGGTTCGTTCTTAAATCCGTTTTAACGGTTAGTATGAAATACAAATTATGAATTTCTCGGCTTTTGTGTAGTATAATATGCATGTATTATACACATTAACCTTCTTCTTGATTCACTATCTATTGCAGAAAACTGCATTAAAATCCATTGAGTAGTTTAAAAGATTAAGCGAACAGCCAGCGGAAGCGAGTTCATTTTAAACTGTGTAAAGATATAGGAATTAATAAATAATTGAGAATAGTCAAAATATTTTTAAAGTAAAGGAAATATTATTAATATAGTGGTTACCAATAGAGTAGTAGTTTCAAAAAACGCTCAACGAATTCTGAATTCAATGTGACGTCATCAGGCACATTCGATCCGCAAGGAAGCTATACCATTGGCTCGGAAGGCAGTTCTGCTAAGAAGAACTGGCGAGAAACTACAGTATTTAATGCATTATAGCGCATGTGATCCAATTTACCTTAAATCCATAGTTTTCATCTATAACTCTCCGTAATATATTTTTTATTTTATTTTTAAAAAGTTGAAAAGGTAAATCTAAAATTTTTGAGGAATTTTATTATACATAATACTTATGTATATGCGTCAGCCCTACGAAGGATTTATTCGCTTTTTGAAGAATCTTATATCTTTAAACGAGCAATTCTTGTATATATGTGTATATATATCTCGGAAACGGCTTTCGGGGGCGATAAATCGATCTAGATTAGTCTTATGTCTGAGAAAACGCGTGTTTTCGAGTTTTCATGCAGTTTTCTTTTGCATTATTCAACGCAAAATATGGTTGGTAATTTGCACGCTCGGGCATAAGCATCGTGGTCAAGCGGCCAAGGTGCAACAATCACAGGTGTCTAGGTTCGAATGTCGGTCGCATACAAAGTTATTACTTTTGTTTTTTTTAATATTTATTGAAGTTTTTAGTTTTTTAAAAAAGAAAGAAAATTGTACTTTAGGCCAGGAACTCCGAGCGAAGGTCGGTAGCCCAGGTACCATAATTAATAATTATAAAAAATAACCGATTATCGAGTTTGTTACAAACATCCCGCAGTGAATCACGAACCCTCAGATCATAAACTCCGTAGAAATATTTTTTGTTATTTATTTTTTTATTTATTTTTAAGACAAAAGTATTATGTTACATTTATAAACAAAAGAAATAAAAAAAATTACATACACCAATTAAGTCTTCACTGTTTACACATTCTTAAGGTAGATATATGTTATCTTACAAAAAAAAAACGGGGAAATCACGAACAGACACTTCTGGTTAAAATTTTGAACTTATTTAAAGAAAGGGAAAATAAATCTATGCAATTAAATATTTCAATTTATATATTTTTAATTTATAAATGTCATTATATATATCAAGTTAATTTCTGCGGCACCATCCCAACGAAGTATCCCGTAAGATAAAAATATATATTATAAAAATTAAAAAATCAGACTGCATAAATAGCTAACTAATGAGATGAAAATAAGTTGACGAAGGAATATAATGCAGTCGGAGACATGCCACGTTTCATCCTTGCCGAGAGATACATAATATTTTTGTAGCAACTTCTACATTCAGAAAAGTCCTTTCTAATTTATCGGCTTTTATTATTAGGTTACTAGCGACTCGGCCACGCTCCGCTCTGGTTCGTCCCTAACTTACGTTAAAACGTTAAGTATAGATATCTCAGAGATAAGATATTTTCCCGCTAAAAGTATCCTACATGTTGACCCGGATAACCAGCTATCATCATATCAAATTTCATCAAAGTCCCTCAACCCTCTAGTGGTTTTTCAGTTGGTGCGGTCACAGACACACAGACAGACAAAAATTCTAAAAACATTATAGATTCGGCCTCTGTATCGATAATAATGTCTATTTCAATAAGATTTTCCATGTATAGATTGTAACTAAGCCGAACCTGTACATTAAATATGTTTTGGAAAGTGAAATATTTACCAGTTTATAAATATTACGAAATCTGGTCAGGTTTTTTAATTATAATTGAAATAAATCGAAAATCCTTAGTAAAAAATGACAAAAAAAATAGCTTTTCTCTGTTACATGTAAACTAATATGTTGTCTTTAGGAGGTCCCTTGAGGCTGAGGACCCTGGCCTCGTGCCACAGGTGACCTTATGGTAAAGACGAAACTGGGTAAGCGATGTTTTATCCCTTCATCGATGTAGCTAGGGCAAGAAAGCAAAACTGCCATCACTATTAAGTAATTGTCGTATTTTACAGAAAAAGCACTTATATAGGTATCTGGGTTGACATCAACATATTTTGTCACTCCATGAGTAATCATTTAATTAACGAAATAATATATGGCTGGGGGCCGCGTCAACAACATACAACAACTTGATCGCCGATCAAAATGGGTAACTGGGCCTGAATACGAATATATCACAATGACAGGGGCCATTTTTTTCACGGGCTAATGTGAACGCTTCTAGTAAGCGTCTTACCGACCAGGGTGTCCGGGCCAAGATGAAATATACGAGCCTGACACTGGAGTTTCGGCCAATGTATCCGCAAGGAAGCTATACCATTGGCTCGGAAGGCAGTTCTGCTAAGAAGAACTGGCGAGAAACTACAGTATTTAATGCATTATAGCGCATGTGATCCAATTTACCTTAAATCCATAGTTTTCATCTATAACTCTCCGTAATATATTTTTTATTTTATTTTTAAAAAGTTGAAAAGGTAAATCTAAAATTTTTGAGGAATTTTATTATACATAATACGGTGTGCTTTGCTTTGTATGGGCTGGCACCGATTTCTCTCGCTCTTTCACTCGCCGGCGTAATACAGCCAGTTCTACCCACTAAAACCCAACAAAACCTTCCCCCGTCTTAATGGTGCGTCGCAGGATCGCTTACGCATTCAACTACGACGCCCCAACGGCAGGTCTGCCGAAGCAGACCACCACAACCATGGGGTTGCTCCAAGGTCCACTCTGCTATCAGAGAAGTACCAGGAGCAACCCGCATGGTACACCTCCCTCCAAAGAGGGCCACCTCCCACCGCCCACCGAAGTGGGCAACCTCCCTGTGCGTTTCTTAGCTTCGCGCCCGGTTGGATTGCCGGGTACTACTGAGCCCCCCCCCCCCCATCACGACAAGGTGAACGCACGTTGGGGGAGATTTACCTACTATACATACCTAATCAAATATTTTCGAAGTCGGTGTGCTTTGGCTAAGTAATTAAAGCCTACCTATTAAATACAAAGCACACCGACTTCGAAAATATTTGATTAGGTATGTATAGTAAATGAAAACTACCAATCAGTTATTTTTTACTTTTTAGTGCTTTTGTTTGAAGTCGGTTTTTATTTTTTTGTTATACAATACAAAAATAAATTTGTATTTCATAGTATTTCTATAGGAAATAAAATTATTTTTGCGGGCAAATCCGTGGTACTGAAAATATTAAATATTCCGTATTTCAGTCTACTCAGCTCACCTTATTCGAATACATTATGCTTTCTATGCTTTTTGGCTATGAAACCATAAAAAGTAAAATACTTCATAAATCCATGTGAGGTGTTATATACATATTGATTATTTTTTGATGTGATGAGCCCAAGAAACTATTTGCCGCGTCGCACGTAATGAGCGTAACAGAGAACTCACACTTCAAAACATTCGACTTGACTCACTTGGCAATTAAAACTAGCGGCGATATATGACGTCATTTTGACAGTTCGCAGCATGAGTAGACTCAACACTTAGGAGGATAAAGTTGTGAGCGCAGGGTTTAACTAAATAATTATCATAATGAACCTAATAAGATCTTAACTGTTTTAATATAATCTATAATATCTTAAGCTTTGGTCGGCTCGGGTTCGCCCCTCGTTACGTTTTAAAGTTTAGTAAAGATTTCTCAGGGTTGAAATATTTTCTCACAGTTTATTGCGGACAGTTTTGATTGAATTGGACAGATTTTGATGAATTTTGTTATGATGATAGCTGGTTATCCGGTTTAACATGTTACTGCAGGAAAATATTTCATCTCTGAGAAATTTAAATAAACGTTAAAACATAACTAGGGAACCCGAGCGGAGCGAGGGAGAGTCGCTAGTATAAAGATGACCGAGCTGGTGGTTATTTTAATGGGCTATGGACTATATAAAGTAGAATATTTTTAATTCCAAGATACAAATTGTGCGCTGTACGCAGAAATGGTAGTACATTGTAGAATAATTATTATTTATAAATACTAATATATTTTAAAACCGTCCTAAACATATGTTGATAGTCATAGCGGTATGGCAACATTAATCTAATAAAAAAGTAAAAAGCAATGTTCAGCGGACGGACGTCGTTTCGACTTTTGTATTCCGTCATGCAATAATTTTTCATTCATGATTTCCTTGTTAATAAGTGTTTTAAATGGTGTCGCCGTCGTGAACATTAGTTAGATTTTAGATTAAAATGATATTTTAGTGTATGATTTCGTATAGTTCAAGTTAGAGTTCTTGATAGGTCTGTGACAAGTACGGTAATGGTGGCCATGTCATGAAAATCCCCACAGCCATGGATGATAGCTCCGTATCTCATCATAACGGAGGGCAAGTGGGATCTCAGATAGGAGTTAGTGTAAATAACAAACAAAATGAAGAATCTAGTCAAAGTGTCCAGTATTCAATACCGGGCGTTTTGCATTTTATTCAACATGAATGGGCGAGATTCGAACTCGAGAGATCACAATGGGAGGTGGACAGAGCAGAGTTTGAGGTAGTATTTTTAAATGTTTATTGATTAAAGTTAAACAGTTATTGTAGATTTGTTATTTTTCTTTTTGTGTATCTATTTATTTCGTAACACCCACGTAATCTTCAGTTTCTCCAGTTTTAACAATTCAGACTTCGTAATTTTGTTTGGATATCGTATTCTAAATAATTAATAATAAATTAACAGGTAATATGTTTTTTTCATGTGTTAATGATCAATAATATACGTTTATTATAAGTTATTTGTTTTGGAACCTGGTTCTGAATGCTGTTATTTTCCTATTAGTGTTCTACAACTAGAACATTGATTATTAGCTTTTCCCTTTGTTATTTCTTTAAAATGTATCAATTATAAATTACATTTCGTATAAGCAAAATATTATAAGACATTTCATCACTAAAGAGTGTTTGAGTGTAGTGGTTGATTACAAATTATCTCTTATACCAAAAATATACAAATATCACCAGTCTATTTGTTAAATTCTGGTTTTAAATTAAAGTAATAATTTCAACTCAGTACAATTAATTTTTTTTGTCAGATTACTTCTATTTTAAAAAATGAAGAGATAAATTATTTTATACTGCAAATATGTGTAGTAAATTATGAAAATTCTCAAACATAGCAAGCTTTATTGTTAATTTTTCTTTCTGAATATTTTTAATTTATTTGACATTGACAAACATTTGTGTACAAGGTTTAATATAATATATTAATTATTTAATAAATTAAAGAATAAAAGAGGACATAAGTTGTAAACTATAAGTAACAGCTTGTTTAAACAAGTTCTTTTTTTTATTTTCCGTTGCAAATGTTATTAATTTATACTTATCTACACAATCAAATAATATGTTTTTGTTTTTCGTGTTTTGTATAATCTAGATGTTGATGTTAAGTATTAAGTATTAGGCTTTTCAATGAATCATTTCATGAAGCCTATGTAGGGATTAGTAATTTAAACTAATTTTTTCTAATTTATACTTGATAGGCAAAGATCGCCTTCCTCCAAGGAGAGAGGAAGGGTCAAGAGAATCTAAAAAATGATCTTGTGAGGCGAATCAAAATGCTTGAATATGCTTTAAAACAAGAAAGAGCAAAATTTCATAAGCTTAAATATGGTGTAGAACTACAGCAGGGTGATATGCGACCCCCACCAGAAGAACCCCCACAGGAACCAGAACCAGCTGAAAGGGCTCAATGGAAGCAAGGCCGCCAACTTATAAAACAATACCTGCAGGTATAAGAGTGTTCTGTTTTTGTGGCCATTCTCTATATTTTGATTTCTATAGTTAAGAAACATTGGTTTTTAAACCCTAAATAAATAGACAAATCTTCCATCAAATACAAAATTTGTGTATACTGAAAGCAGTATATGTTATTTCTTTATTTAACACATAAGTGTAACTAAAGAAATATCGGTCTACTTTTTTAAACTCAGCTTTTTATTCTGGCACATTTTATTTTTATTCGTGATGCTATTGGAATTTAATAATAAGTATTTTCTATTACAATATTATGTGGATATATAGTCATCTAATATGTTACTATTTTATGTTTTTAATCAGGAAATAGGATACACAGATACTATTCTCGATGTGCGTTCTAATAAAGTAAGAACTTTATTGGGATTAAACAATGAAGAACAAGGGGAAGAAACAAATTATAGAAACTGTGAAAAACAACAGCACTATTCAATGAATACTGCATTAAGTCGCAAGATGTATGATTACGGTATGCCATTCAGATTTTATAAAGAAAATAAACTTTAAACAAAATAATGTACATTAAATTAGTTTTATAATTTATATATGTTAACACAAGTATTTAATTCATATTTGAGTAAGTCTCACCTTTCTTTAAACCATATGATATGCAGAGTTCACTATGTAAGGTTTAAGTATTAACATATTGAATATTTTTCTGTCTGCATTAACAGTAATAAGGAGCAAATAAATAAACTTCATTTAACTCATTTGCCATGATGGTGGATGAAATTATTTCAAATATTCCCTAATATTATTCCAATTTTTCATGATATTTATTAAGTATTCAATTCTCACATATAAAAAAAGTATATTATCAGCTAATTATTAGCTTGGTCTATGACTAAGCATACTGTATTATAATTCAACACACAAACATTTAACATGACCCCTAAAATGTATCATTGTTTTATTTCGTCAACTAAAATAGAACATCTGTTTATACTGACACTTCAACATTTATTGTATGTATTACTAATAATTATATAATAATTAATTAATATGTATCCTTATTATATATTGTCATTAACAAAATAAAATGTCATGTTTTTGACGCAATTACTTTTACAATAAGGTCCATTAAAATATGTAATATAATAATTGTTTATGTGCTATGCTTGATTAGACACAATTTTTGATTGCTGTTTTTGCAAATTTGATAATAGATGGCGCTATACGAAATTAAATAAAGTTATTGGTATGTTCTGCCAAAAATATAAAAATACAGCTCATAATTTAAGTGTATTAACATAGCTTAGTCTTTGCGGTATTTAAATAGAGGCTATTCAGAGACGAAAATTTACTAGGAAAATAACATTAGCGGGATGCTTAATATCACCTTCCACATTATTTAAATCTTTTAATAACCTACGTGAAGGACGAGAGCCACGTTTAGCCTTTTTTATTGATTCTGGCTTCCCTTAGTGAGAATATTAAAGGCGCTCAGTGAAACCTTTACCCTTTTAGCTAATAAATATATTCGTTAAAATTTTATATAACAATGTAGATACACGAAATATATGTATAATAGTGTCAATTTGAGAAAGTTTTTTTTTCATCTATTAAAAGTGTAGAGAATAATTAATCATTATTATTATAATACCCTAGCTATTTCGTTAAGATGCAATGCAAGCGACGCGACGTTTATGCAGCGCCATCTGTTATTAAGGATTTTATTATAATATCAAAGGAAATCGACTACACGACCATCTAAACAGATTTCAATGAAAACTTTTTTTACTGTAAATTATCCAAACTAAATCTATTAGATCGATTGTTTTTTTAAATTCCTTTTTTTAATAGGTTATTACGTTTTAATTTATTTAACGCAATATTTTTCGAAGAGTAGCTCTTTTCAGCATTTATATTTTGATAATAATTATAAAGATATTAATAATAATTATAAAGATATGTAATTCATCTATCTCATTTAACCCACTTAACAAATATAATGGAGTATAATTACCGATGGCATGACTCGCATGTAATCTACATGTACGAAATTATGTTTTATTCTAAATACAGATCAGATCTTATTCATTCCAAATTAAATTTATTTGAAAGTAATTCAACTTTACATACATTAAAATTTGAAAGTAGATATGTAAAATTGCAATAAAATATAAGCAGTAAGTATAGGTGTAGCATGCTTGATAGAACATGGGTAATGTGAGATGGGCTTATTGGCCGTTCTAGTACTAAGTGGCCTTAACGAGAGGTCATATCTCTAATTTGTTTTATTTTCTGTACATTTAATAAAACTTACTGGACTAAGGTTTTTTGAAAATTAGCTAGCTAGTAGCGCGAGTCACTAGAGACCGCCTCAAAGTAACTAAAAGAAATATTTTTTAATTTTTGTTTATTGTACAGTATTTTTATTAAGAAACATTGCCAAGACTCATTTTTATTGTAAATGTTTAAGTTGCCTTTATTACGCGATTGGTAAACTAAATAAACATATATGCAAAGGGAACTTACTAGCAGGTGTTTAGTGCTTTGATGTAATAATAAAACATTGAACCGGCTCTAGTACATATGTACGATTAACTTAAACATAATAATAATTTTGTTAATTAATGAATATTAAAAATTAAACATTAGAATTAACTAATGTATATGTATAAAATGAATATAGCCCTTAATTAGAATGTATTGCATATTATGTATTTATTAGCGACTTACCCTCGCTTCGCTCGGGTGTGTACGTTGATGCCGGGATTTTCTTCACAATTTCTATGGCGTTAATTTTTTGGCGCGTAGTCAATTTTTTTTTTCTAAAATAAACGTGGCCTATGTTACTCCCTATAACATAAGCTATCTGTTAGTGAAAGTTCCGTCAAAATCGGCCTAGCCGTTTTGGAGATTAGTCGAAACAAACAGGCCGACAAAAAAATAGATTTTTTTTAACTATAATTACCGTATGTACTTCCATGTGTATGTAGTGAAAAGCTGTTATTTTGACAAATAGACATTATTAATTTATTTCACTTCAAAATATCCATTATTATATATTCCTAAGATGTTTTTGTAGCATGTACAGAAAAATTATTTACATTCTTAATTGATTTAGGAGGAAAAGATCAACGCAAAGGTGGTGTACCGCAGGGGAGCGGTTACAGCGATGACGGTCTCTCAGTTCAAGAGACAGCAGCCGTCTTCGCTAATTTCGAATTTCTGGCCAATCAAGAAGTGGATATGGATGAAATAGATGATTTAGATGCGAAGCAAATGCATCATACCACTGGCAAACAAGGTATGTATATAAACTCGTGCTTTATGTACTGGCGAGTGGCCAGGTGGTGCAATATATTATGTCTGACAACTTTTTGTCTAGTTAGTCTAAAGTTCTTCATTAGCACTTCGTGAACCAACAAACTATATCAGTCAATATATTAAAAAATAAATGTCGAATTGTTGTCAGAGCCAAACAAATATTAGTTTGTGGTAATAATATTATATATACATATATTAAATTCTGCCTATTTCTTTGCCGGCATATTATGTTTCCTTATAGTATTCTACTGCTGAATATTTTGTATGGAAGTGCACAGAAGTTTATACTCAAACTATATCTAAGATTCAATTTGAACATGGTTATATATTATATACCTGCAATTATGTCAAAATTCAGTACAGTCATTTTTATATATTTTTTAAATATGTATGTAAATTTTATGAAAATTTTAACCCTTAACGATTTTATACTAACTACGTATATAATATGTATATAACGTCTTCCAATAGGGCAATGGACAATAATTAATAGTTATTTATCATATATAATTAGACAGGTATACGTACAAATCCGGGCGGAAATCAAACGCGTAACATCCGTAATAGGTACTCTGACAACCACGCTAGTCGGCCCACATAAACGAAATCTTAAAAAAATATTATATTTTACTAGCAGTTCCCGCGGCTTTGCCCGCGTTCAAACTACTAAAAAACAAACTCTTTGACACAGCGACAGCAACGCCACCTAACAAGTCCAATTGTGTTTTCAAACCATCCAGGAGCCCATTGAAATATACACTCAAAATTTCATCCAAATCGGTCCAGACCTTTAGGTGTAAACACACGTACAGAAGAATTATATACATATTTAAGATTAAAAAACATATTTTTTTAAAAGGCGAGGAAGTCGACCACGAAGCTGAAGAGGTGTTAAACGAGCTGAATCTGTTAACCGCGAGTGAGGCTGACGGCGGTGGACAAGGGGACGAGTATCCTGTCGGCGGTGAGCTTTTAATGTTTTTTTTTAATTTTATTTTAAATTTATCTATGGTATTAGTTTAGTGTATTAATCCATACAGTCTAAAGATGGCGTCTAGACAGGGAGGCGCGAGTGAGGCGCACCCGACTGTCATACTTATTTTTATATGACAGTTGGGACACGACTTTCAGGTTGACGGGTACTGTATCTTACAACTTCAATTTGTATACATTTGACAACCCTTGTTGTTGTGTATGGATAATATTTATATTGTATTAATTAATAAGTTGTAAATTATTTCGAAAATTTGGTAAATTAGATCCATCCATGTAATTATATGATGATATGAAATATTTCATATCTCCAATTTTAGTATATTTTTTTTTAATATTGCTAATATATGTACATATTTATATATTCCTAATATGTACTTATACTATACAAGAGAATTAAGAAACAGTTTTGTTAATATACTTTCACTGTTTCATATCTTATTATTTAATTTAATTTATTATTAAATCATATTTATTCTAATTATATTCATTCCCATTCTCTTTGTTTTGTGCCAGTTTTTGTTTTATGTACGATGTTTATGTATTAATCACTGTATGTATTTCTTTATGTAAAATAAACATTAAATCTATTAAGAATTGACAATATCTAAAGACATAGAAGTTTAGTAGGTGATGACTATATTTGCATTCATATTAGTATAGTTTAGTTTTCAAACTCACAACTACTACTAACTAACTTTGTATTCATATATAGTATTGGCCACGAATGTCATTAAGATAGCAATTTTTATCATAGAAAATATTTAATTCCATTTAGTATTCATCTCCTTACTAAATGGGTTTAGTTTAATGGGTTTTAATCTTTTATTTTATAAAGTAGTTTTTGCCTGCAACTTTGTGCGTATTGTTTTTTTTATTCCAAAGTTCTTGGGCTAGTTTGAACTGAAATATACAGCAAAGTTTAACGATTATCCAATTGGAATCCATAACCTTGGGCTTATGCACACCACGTTTTATAAACGCCCTGAGGACGCACGCAAAATGAACACCCGTTTTTTGCCAATATTAAAGACGCATGTGCAATATGCAATGCATGCAAGTGTGTATAGATAGGCTCTTATAAAAATGTCTTATATATTACTAACAAGAAGTTATTTATTTTTGTTTAAGTTTCATTTAAAAATGTTAACAAAGTTCAACATATATAATTGGACTGTTATTATAAATGCGAATGGTTGTATTTGTTTTTGTATGTGTATGTATATTTCTTACTCCTTTATGCTGATATGGTTGGATGGATTTGGATGTAATAATATAGTACACAGAAAGATTGACCTGGTGTAACATATAGGCTACTCTTAGGCAAATAGGGACAATTATTAGAGTCCCGAGTCGGACTAAGTATTATAATATTGAGTACTAGCGACTCACCCTCGCTTCGCCTGGGTTCGTCCCTAGGTTGATCCCAATACAAACTTTCACCCCCATTTTCACCTCCTTAAGGGATGACTTCCGGGATAAAAATTATCCTATGTCTTTCCCAGGGTCTCAAACTATCTTTTTACCAAATTTCATTTAAATTGGTTAAGTAGATCCAGAGATTACCTCCTACAACGTCACAAACTTTACCTCTTTTATAATATTAACACTTTTGTACTATAATATCCCTGTGTATATGGCTAGTCTTAGTGATATTGGTCGTCCTGATTGAAATCTATCAAGAGGACATCATTATTATTACTATTACATTTTAAGTAAAGTTATGTTTTTGGATTATTTCGCGGATTTATTTTGATTTTGGTTCTCGACGTTTCGAATGCTTTACAGCAATCATGGTCACGGGAGAGACTAAGGTGTTAGATGTCTTAAAGGCATTATATAGTTGCTACAAACAGTCAGCCTACCCACAAATTAACAAAATACATTAAAAGAAAATTGAAAAATGGCACCAAAGTACCTTACAATATTTGTTAATGTAATTTTAAAACATTTTTATAATAAGAAAGTATTATTAGACTATTACATATTAATATAATGTATATTGTTGTTTCCAGTGAAGTTTCCAGGCGGTAGCGGCGCGGGCGGCGGTGAGGCTGACGAGAAGCCCCTCGGTCTGGGCGAGCTGGCGCAGCTTACGGTCAGCAACGAGTCAGAGGGGTACGACGTGGCGACCGCCAGCAAGGAGTCCTTCAGGAAGACATGGAACGCAAAGTACACACTGCGCTCGCACTTTGATGGAGTGAGTTGTGCTATCATAATTAAAGTTCATTCATTTATTCAATCATACCTTAGATAGATAGATTTGTTTTTGTCGCTAGCGAATAATATTTTTATACTTGACCGATTTTCAATTTGAAAAACTCATTAGGTGCGTGCCCTCGCGTTCCATCCAACCGAGGCGGCGTTGGTGACCGCCTCCGAGGACCACACGCTGAAGCTGTGGAACCTGCAGCGCACAGTGCCCGCCAAGAAGTCGGCGGGGCTGGACGTGGAGCCGCTGTACACGTTCCGCGCGCACACCGCGGCCGTGCTCTGCCTCGCGATGGGCGCGCCGCGCTCCGAGGAGTGCTTCTCCGCCGGCCTCGACGCGACCATCCGCGTGTGGAACCTCCCCCCGCCCACCGCCGACCCTTACGACCCGTACGACCCCGCCGTGCAGGTTAGTAACTATAGTCTGTTTTTTTTTAATCTCAGAGACTAAATTGACACATGTAAATGTAATATTTATAAATAATGCAGCGCCGCTCTTTTGTGCAGTGTTGTATCTGCGATACCGGTTGAATCGTAACTTTTTATCTTTATTAGATGGTTTGCTTCAAACTTTTATATTACAAAGTGTATAAATAAAATACACATTATTAACCCTAAATCATTAAATATCATATTTATTAATTTTAAATCATTAAGTATCATTAAAATCCACATTATTAAATTTAAATTCGTATTATTACGTTTTAAATAAGTATCTACACATTATTTCAGGATAACTTATTATAAAAAAACGAACTTATTATAAAAAAAAACTATACTTGATTTTATTAACGTTAATTTTCGATAGTGGCACATCACTATTTAAGAATTGCAAAAAACTGGCAACTCACGTAATGTCAGTTTTGTCTCTGAGATTAAGAAACAGACTTGATTATTTTAACAATTTTTATTTTTCCGGTTTATATTATATTTTAAGTTATACTAAACAAACTACGCTCCCCGATGGGGGCGCGCCCCTCTGGTTGGGAACTCCTGGTCTAGAGTCTAAACGGTACCTAACATTGTATTTACCTTGAGTTTAAATTTTGTACAGTTCTTTACTTTATTTAAGAATTAAATTGTACAAAAAAAATGGTGAATAAAATTATGATATTGTTTTTAATCTTTTTATCCATTATGTAAACCAAAGCTTGGTAATGAAAGTGGCAACACCTGTTGTAGTAAATAGTACAAGCGTTATATACATATGTATATAGGAAAAAGATGTACCAAGTTAGTTTGATAAGATGTGTATGGTTTCGTGTTAAACCTATACACAAAAAATATGCCTTTATAGGTACAATATGATTATTAAATATAATTATTATTCATTTTTATGACTATGGATATACCTTAACCTTCGTTAGACGACTGTATGATTAGTAGTGTGGTTACATTGTACAAAATATGTGTTGTGTGTATCTGCGAGAGGTGGCGTAATTTTTGTCGGAAACCTACTGACTGCTAGATTTATTCTAATAATTTTATCAAGTACTTTGTAAATGTTCGTTTGTACAAAGTACAAAAAAATATTTATTTTTCTTTTTCTGTAGTTACAATTAATATATATAAAGAGCCCTTTTACCGGCCAGTGGTTGTGTATAGGTACATATGTGTATATACCACCGATCGTGTATCGCGCAGGGTCCAGTGCTGCGCGAGCACACGGACGCGGTGTGGTCGCTGGCGAGCGCGGCGGGCCGCCTGCTGTCGGCGTCGGCGGACGGCACGGCGCGGCTGTGGGCGCCGCGCGCGCCGCGCCCGCTGCTGGCCACGCTGCGCGACGACGCCACGCCCGCCGCGCCCGCCGCCGCCGACTTCGCGGACGCCGCCTCGCGCGCCGCGGTCGTCTACCGGGATGGTACTCTGCTATTGTACGATTTGGAGACGGGACAGGTTCGTGTTATCATATTATGTCTATTACCTATCTTTATATATATTATTCTTCTGTGAGTGTGTATGTCACTGAACTTCTCTCAAACGACTGGACCGATTTTGATGATTTTTTTTGTGTGTGTTCAAGGGGATCTGGGAATGGTTTAGATTCACAATTTTTTTAATAGAAAATAATATATTAAAAAAAGTTTGAAATTTTCAAATTAAAGACGTGTAGACAGGACAACGTCTGTCGGGTCCGCTAGTATAGTATAATTTATATCTTATTCTATATCTGGTTGATCTTAATTTTATTTAATATCATACATATTTAGGATGTCAAAAAAGAAAAATAATATATTAATTCAGACTTTTTCCTCCATGTCAATGTAGGACCTATTAGAATTTTAGTATTTTAAGTGCAATGGCTTGCTTAGGTAACGCACATAATAGATAGCATAATGTTTGTCTTCGTCGGGGTTAGTTAACGTCTCATGAAAATGTATCGAATTATTTGCATTTTATTAGACGCTAAATTATAATAGTTACGAGAATGTTTACACTGTGACACTGAGTGGTGTGTGTTTGTCTGCATGCGCAGAGCGTGCTGCGCGTGTCGTGCGACAGCGCGGCGGCGCGCGTGCGGTCGCACCCCACGCTGCCGCTGCTGGTGACTGCGCACGAGGACCGGCACATCCGCTTCTGGGACGCCGTGTCGGGCCGCTGCGCGCACGCCATGGTGGCCCACCTGGACGCCGTCACCGGCCTCGCCCTCGACCCCAACGGCCTCTTCCTCCTCTCCGGCTCCCACGACTGCTCCGTGCGCCTCTGGAACCTCGACACCAAGACCTGCGTCCAGGAGATCACCGCGCACCGCAAGAAGTTCGACGAGAGCATCCTCGACGTAGCCTTCCACCCGCTCCGGCCGTACATCGCCAGCGCCGGCGCGGACGGACTCGCCAAAGTCTTCGTCTGAACCGTTTTAACGTATTTAAATATTGTATTAACGCGCGATGACGCTCGTTATGAGCGCGTAGTGAACTCATCTATGTATAGACATTCGAAATCTATTATAATATATTTTTAGATTTTCAGTATGTGAATTTTAGGTTTTTAATGCAACTTTTTCACCGATTTTACGAACGCAGTGTAATATCGCAATTCGATGCTACTAAGATCTCGTTTGCAACGTGAGGGAGGCGGCTCTGCGCGTCTGTACAGTTCGGTGTATGGAGTTTCGCTGTATCGGGGCGAGTGGAGTGTAGCTGGTACGTTTTATTTAATTCGATTGGATCTATATAGATAGTCTTGTTTCGTCACTTGTATTGAATAAACATGCTCTCACGATATCTTAATATGCGAATGAGCGAGCGAACAAAAATATGAATGAGTAGTACTATATCGGAAGTAACATAAGTAATGTTTGTTCATAAAGAATACTGCGATGTAGAATATATATTATAAAAACATTACATATTCCTTTATTTCCCTCGAATTCATACTTGTACACATACATCCAAATTGATAGTAAAAAGCAACATAACCGAAGTTGACGTCTTTTTTATTTTTTTACTCATAATCCTGTACTTCTCCCTGTTTTTAATAAATAATTTGTTTATATTATTATTTATTGGATTCATTTTAAACAAATAGAAGGTTAGTTATAATTTAAGTACACTTTTTTATTATAAATACCTAATTAGAGTATTACTCAACTCTTAAGAAGTGGTCTACAATATCTTATAAAATGAATATTGTTTTATTATCATGGTAAGTCTGAATACATAAAAACATTTAATTAACGAAACACTTTTCCTGAAGTAATATTTTAGTTGTATATTGTTTCATATTACACTATTGTTGCGTCTCAGCAACTATTAAACTGATAATTAAACTTTCATTACTAAAGATCTGGGAGTGGTATATTAACGATAATCTATAACGAAATTTATGAAACAATGGATTTACTAAATTGATTTTAATTAAATTTTAGCTATCTTTTCTTGTTGCATAGTTTTTGTAAAAAATCATATAACTGCCGTTATCCATTTTTACACACTATACTGTTTATGGTGTAGGACCACTTGCATGAAAATTTTTAATATTATTAAAAGAACCTGGAGACGGAGCTTCGCGTTGTTTCAGAAGATGCGTTTTTTCTGAAAAACCTATATAGATAAACTTAAAAAGGAAAACCTTATTTGATTCAAATTTTTAAAGCTGTTCCGAGATACACGAAATTAATTTATATATTCACAAGATTTGCTCATAATATTATAAGATATATAGTTTTAAAAAAAGTACAATTTTGTTGAAAAAAGAGAATAGACACATTTAAGTGCGGCCAACTCATCTACAATCCGTAAGTAATACGTACCTAAGTTTTTTTTTAAATTGTGAATTTAGTACAACTTGATTTTGGTGAAGTTCCTAACTTTTATGGCTTCAACCTTCCGATAATGTCCTAAAGAATGATCAATTATACCAGAAAGATACCACATGAATTCATGATCCACTCATTTGTCTGTTATAAAAGTAAAGATATGGCAAACCTTGAATTTAAATTAGTATTAAAAGTAAGCAATTATTTCCTCTTGACCGATTTCGGCCACAGCGGCTAATTTCACTGAGACTGGTCATAAGATAATATAGTGCAGCCCGGGTACGCGCACCCTCTATTCCATTCACTATCAAATTTCGGTAGGAATGTTAGAGAATGGTTAGAGATCAGGCGCAGTACCGACGATTTTACATGCTCTCCGAGACAAGGGCATGAAGCCCTCCGGGCTGTTATTGGGGCTTTCTTTACAGAAAGACTATGATTAATATTGGCCTGCCTGGGAATCGATCCCAGTATTAAAGACCACACAGTGGGCTATCACCATTGATGTTATATAAAATTTCAAGTTTCACAATAAGCCTCAAAATTATCCTCAAAAAATAGCGCACAATTTACAAATAGTCTCGAATTACATGAGCTACACCTTACACAGCCGACATCCGAAATGTAATGTACTCGTTTCAAAAAAGTTAATACATTCAGAACCTAAAAAAGGATGAAATAATTTATTTTCGATAAGTAAAAATGTTTTTTGAGACGGAACGCTAAGGGCAGGTACTCTAACTGCTATAGTTACAGGAAAACGTTCCTAGGAGACCACCCTTAACTTTTTGAGATATTCTGAACTGAATTCACAGATTTTGGAAAAAAATGTACTGTTAGCGAAAAAAATGCTAAAATACCAAAAAAAAAATTTTTATGTCAATCGATCCTATTTCATGTAGGGATCAAAAGACTCTATGGGGCCATTTAAGGTATGAGTACTAGAAATGACAGAAATCACCAAAAACTTTTCCATACATTTTGTACGAAAAAACTATTAGTCAACTCGAAATATTCTTTGTTGCTAAACGGTCCGCGCGCTTGGTGTGACGTCACAGAATGATAGAGAAAAATGACGATTCAATTTGTAGCGACAAAATCGCTAAACGCTCTGTTATAATATACTCTGACGTCATATTCGATCTGACCAATGGCGTTGCGTTTCAATTACTTTGAATTTCCCACCTGTTTTTTCACTTTTTAATAATTATTTTTTTAATCAAAAAGAAATTACATTATAAATATTAATATAGGCTTAATTCAGAAGCAATACAGATTATAAAAATCATATTTCACCTTTATTTAAATCACACGCATATTCCCTATTAACCCTAGCATAGCATTGTGTTCATAATATAATAAGCATTTATAAAATAAATAAAACGAACAGAAAAAAATAGTTGACTTGTAAAAACAAGTTTTTACTAGCAGAACCTGCGGCTTTGTATGACCTTTTTAAATCGGATTAGTAGATCTTGTGATTAGCGCGTTCAAATAAACTCTTTACCTTTATAATATTAGTATAGATGAACCTAGCCGTAAAGTTTAATTTATTTTTCTAGAAAAGAAATAATTAAGTACATAGAAAAAAATCTGTTAGTTTACGAAAATTTTCTTCGTTTGAACCAACGAACCAAAAAATTGACGTTATAGCAGCTTTTTCGAAAGCTTAAAAGTTTTAAATAATAAGAACGTTAACATTTCATCATTACCATAATATCCATGAAGATAGAATTAGATTCCATAATAGGTATCTACTCTAGAAATTATTTACAAAACTAATAAGTAATAGGTAGCACCACAATATATTTGTATTTGTATTGTTAAAAGGCGTAGAGTTTGACAGGCTTTCCATTGTAATTTAAGCCTTTTAAAGATAGGACTAGAAGAAATACTGTAGTGTACCTTTGTTTGGCAATCCTTTTCACTATGGAACCTTATTTAATTCATTTCTCTTGTATATTCTTGTTATCCCTGGTCTATGTTGTTAATGGCTTTAAAAAACCTGATAGTTGGGCACAGATTACTTTGCCAATGTCACGTAGAATGAAAAAAAAATAACGAGGGAGATTGGTCGGTAAAATAAGATTATTATTCTAAATTAAATTCTACGGAACCTTATTAACGAAGAATTTACGTTTGAAAGCTATTCACATTTTACAAGCCATCGTAATAGTCATCGCTATTTGTGTTGTTTGTTTGATTTTAAATCAGTAAACATTGAGTTCATCACTTTCGTGGTAGGTATGTATAATCATTCTGCTAATAGGCGGCTAAAGGCAGGTGACTACAACTGTAACTTACTTCAGCAATTATACAATGTTAGGAATGTAAGTAGATTTTATTTAAATTAATAAAGATGTCTCAAAATTCACGTAACTTTTGAATTCACCGTCATTTGCGCGGTAAGTGTAGGCCACCAAAAAAAAACAGTTTGATAGTTGAAAGTATAGGCAAAAGAACAACGCATTTTCATTGTTGACCGGTTTTTTAAAAATAATTAAAGTTTGGCGGCTACAGTTTTTTACAAAATATGATAGGTAGGTATATTGACTTTACTTCGTCAATTGTAGATAACAGAGTAATTGAATGAGACATTTTCTGGTTGTGCACTCTCTCGTTTCGATGATCAAGATTGGGTCCCTAGATCATGTCATTTAACACAATTGGATTTCTATCTATCGGGTTATTTGAAATAATTTGTAGTATTTGTTAACAAATTCACATACACCCATGCATTGAAGGAGGAGATTCCGCACCGCATCAACGAAATTCGGCTTTTATGCCAAATGACGGAATCATTGTCGAAATCATGGAAAATCTCGATAAAAGTATGTGTATGCCTCGGCAATGCCGAGGAGGCCATTTCTCGGATGTGTTATTCCATACAAAATTCTAGTCAATCTATTTTATTTTCAAGTTAAAAAAAATCTGAAAAATAAAGTGTGATTTCTATTTAATTCAAATCTTGCGTGAGATTTTGGGACACTAATTATCGATTATTTTATAAGACTATAATAATTGTAGGTAATGTGTGTTATATGTAGGCTTTCAGGTATGGGGTTGTTTGTATATTTTCTGATTTGGCTCACGCAGAAGCTCGCACAGCTGCCGAGTCCGCCGCCACCGGACTTCGAGCCGACTCCCCCACACGATCGTCATATACCACCTAAGCATATGGGATTGCAGTAACTAAAGAATTAAAAAAATATATCAATTAAGCATATTATAGATGTTGACTAAGGGATCCTTTGTATCAAAATTCTTATTTTAATTTTAATATCAATTCATTTTTTGTTTTATGTAACAGCTATTGTTATGTTTAGGATACTCCTGTAGGTATTTAAATTTTTTTATAGATACAGTATCTTAGTAAAATTCAGTAACTGTATCCTATATTTCACTACTATACCTACCAGAGGCGGATTATGAATTTGATTGGGGGGTCAGCTGGCCTATCACTTCTTGGGGGCCTTAACTATCATTTTGTCTTTATAAAGTCTATAATAACAGATAGTATCTAGATAGATCTAGATGAAATTAAGACAACGATATTGTTTGGTTCTTAATTATAGATCTTAAGGTCTTAATTTTTATTATTTTATTTTTTTATTTTATAATTCACAACATTATTCATTGTTCTCAATAGGTGGCCGTTATATCTTAGGGGCCCTGGGCTAAAGCCCAAAAAGTCTATATATAGATCCGCCCCTGATACCTACTACGAAATAAAACTAAATACATATATATTTTTTATGTACTACGTAATTTATTGACATTTATTTAGGTATAAAGATAATAAATATTACAAATAAAGATTTTCACACATTTCACAATAGCATTCTCGTATTGCTTTACCAAGGTGATAAAGTGATTCTTCCTTTTTGAAGCTGTGTTTTGAGCGATCTTCGCTTGATTTATTATAATCACACTAGAAAAAAAGTCAATAAGTTAAAATAGTGTAACCATATATATATATTACTGATATTAGTTCTCAGATTAAAGAATTATATTCAATTCTTATATTCAATGGCTTCTAGGAGTTTTTATGAAATTTGGTATGGTGATAGCTGGTTATCCGGGTCAACATATAGGATACTTTTTACCGCGGGAAAATATATCATTTCTGAGAAAAAATATAAAAACCACAATGTAAGAGTATACTAATATGTAAAACCTAAGAATTTGGTTTTCGGCTATCTAAACGCGGCGGAGCCGCGGGCAGTGCCAGTGTTTATAATATGTATGTACATATTTAAAGTTTATATATGTGTAGTGTATCAAATATCTGGTATCCATAACTCAAGCCTCGTGGCTTACCATGGAACTAGATGGTGTTGTGTTAATGTCGACACACATACACGTAGGAAGACTGCAGCAAAATGCATTATTATTTAATCTGGAATTCGGTGCTTTAGTTTTTCGCGTAGTCGCGTGTAGTATAAATAAATGATAATTTGATTATATCTAAATATTTCGGTACGATGTATTCGACGGCTCCAATTGCCGCCCCTATTTTGTGCCACCGAAGATAGCCGCCTCTTCGCATCGTAGCACCGCACAGCCCTGCATTTTTTTCAAGGGAGCAATTAGTTAATTACAAACCATAGCCGCCATTTCCTTGCAATATTGTCTTCTTTCCCTTGGCTTGACTAAACTGGCTAGCAAGGTCCAAGCGCGACCTATACGGCGATCGTATTTAAGGGCTTTGAATGAACATGAAATAGCACTGGCTATAGCAGTTTTCTGTTCCTCTGTGGCTTCTGCATCACCTCCTTCGCCCATCAAGCTCCGCTGTTTATTAAAAATATATGTAGGTATGCTTATTATTATTACTAAAGTTAATAGGAATAGACTATCAGGTAATATCATAAGAGTCTCTCGCATAGGTCCATGTTTTAATTTGTCTAATTTTGTGTTTAAAGTTTGGAGACAACCAAAAAATCAGTTTTCCTAGCATAAATGAAAAAAATAAATGAAATAATAATAATAAAGGAATAAAATATGAAAATTATTTTCGCGTAGAAATTAAAGGGGTAATGACATTTAATTAAATATATTTGACGGCTTTTAGGCGTAGCTCAGTATTGCAGTATCGCCAATGTTACATTGAATAGAAACAAGCCAGTAGCAGTTTAGTCGGTATTTGAGATTACACCCTTTTCTAGTGGTATAATATTAGGTATAATACTCTATATGATTGTTCATGGGTGTGGCTTACATTAATAAGGATAAATTAAAATATCCTTATATTTGAATTTATCTTTTATTATATATAGTGCTCGCTTAAAAAGCTTTGGTGGAATGTTAGTAGGACTTTATAAACCTCGATTAAAACATAGCCATATTTTATAGAAGCGACTGGAAACAATAATTAAATGGCTTTAATACAATTAAAAATACACCTTGACATCGTCGCATGTCGTTGTACATTTTTATATATAAAGCCAAATTTAGGGTTTGTGGACTAAAATAAAAAAGCTGATAGTACAAGATATAAAGTATTTTTAGCTTATCTGCAAAAGTTTCTAGTTCTAAGACCTTTGAAATACCTATATATTAAAAATTTACCATCATCCAATAATCTGCAAAAGTCATCCAAGCATAAGCACTGGGATATCGCCGAACAACATCTGATATTATTGATTGAGTACGTTGATAGTCTTTACGAGGTAGTGATAACAGGGCACTGAAGAATAATTAATATATGTGCATATTATGTTAAAATAAGATGTGCATGTTTTAATAAGATAAAATTACGCGGATAATGTTAATACATCTGTAGAAAAAAAAGAGGTAAATGTCTCTTCAAGTTGCTCTACTAGAGGCCCTAGGTTCGATTTTAAGGACGTGTCAAGTATAGTTATTGGGATTTCCCGTTAAGACATGTTCAGTAACAGCCCGGTGTTGGGAAGTTTCTTTTACCCCCATGGATGGAGAGAATGTAAAATATTCAGTATTGCGCTTCTCACAAGTCTTCTTGAATTGTCGTCCCATCGGTGTTTGACAATGAAATGATCAAAATAAAGGAAGAGGTCTTCATTGGTCAAGGAGGTATTACTATTATTATTGAAAAAAAATGTTGTAATAAGTAGAAAAAAGTCTTAAAGCTACCGTATAAATACATCATCCATTTTATGAAATAGGTTAAATTACCCGCAGCTCCGGTTTACTGAAGTAATAATGCTCGACTCCTAAACGCCAAACCGTGATGTTAGATGGCCTATAACTTTTTATAAGCTATAAACGGGCTTCATATCTATGACAATAATTGTAATAATACATACATGTATGAACCGCAATTTTTAGCTTTCTTCAAAGATGCTGTGGAAGCCGACAAATCTTTCAGTTTATGATAACATTCGCCTTGTAAACTTCTTAAATAGCTGATCTAGGAAAATGATAAAAAAATTATATTTCTCAATATTTTCAACATTAGAAAATCTTATTCAAGTCAGTTCATTCATGAAGTAGCATACTTCGCCGAATTTTTCGATTCCTTGATGAAGATGGCACAAGGCATCCTCGATTTGTCCACGGAGTCGACAGCAAAGAGCGACCAAGTGGTAATATACAGGACACTCCCCAGTCTCAGTCAATGCTCGAGCTACGCACACTTCTGCTAACTAAAAAATCCACAAAATTAATATAAATTAACTGTCAACAAGTTTATGGCATTAAATTTTCAATTTTGTCTGTCACATCTATACTAATATTATAAAGAGGTAGAGTTTGTGAGTTTGTGACGTTGTAGGGGTTGTTGGGGGGTAATCTCTGGATCTACTGAACCGATTTAGATGATATTTGGTAAGAAGATAGTTTGAGACCCCGGGAAGGACATAAAATACTTTTTATCTCAGAATTAAGGGGGTGAAAATGCGGATGATAGGTGTATTGGGAAGCAAACTAGTCATAATATAAAGAGGTGTACTTTTGAAACTATACACGATTAATGTACTTGACGATTTTCATTACTTAACTGCTCTGCTCTTTTCGTTCAGATCTCGGTTCTATAGAAATGATGAGATAGTGAGTAATTATACCCCAGCGTCTTTTGTTATAATCATACTGGTACAAAAATTTTATGGTATATACATACATATGGTATTCACATATGGGAATTAAACACGTGATTTTTGTGAAAAGGAATAAGAGCTAGTTTCAATCAGCATACATCATTTTATACCTTGAAACAATTGTCTGCTGCTGTTTAAAGTCTATAGTATACGCATATTTTATTTTATTATACTTATTATATGTAGCTTGAATAGTTTCGTATATTATAATAAATTTTAGCATTTAAATTTTATTTTCATTTTCTCTGCAGTAAATTAAGCGTATAAACTGTGCACCAGAGCGAAAATGTAAAGGGTGACACAGGTCATAGCGTAATTATAGAATAGGATACTTGAAAATAGTATTATGAAAACGAAATGTAAAAAAAATGAATATAATAACAATTTTGTTATGTGGTAAATTTTTAAATATTTTCTTCTGAAAATACCATTCTATCACTTTTAGGAAGAAAACACCATCAGAACCACCACCCCCAACACCAACTAAAATAATATTAGGTATGCTTGACGACACGTTTGGCTCAGTTTGTAGTGATCCTGCTGTGCTATCGGTCGCGGGTTCGAGTCCCGCTGGGGGCATTAATTTGTGTGATGAGCACGAATGTATGTACTCCAGTCATGGGTGTTTATATTTATAATATGTATGTATTTAAAGTTATGTATGTGTAGTGCCTCGTAGCTTATCATCGAACTAGATGGTGCTGTGTGTTAATATCCCAACATATTTATTTATTTATTATGTTATTCAACTAACAGAAATAGCTCGTATTCTAAGCAGTAAGTCAGCTGCGTCGTAGTACAGGTTGGTGCCTGGCAGTAGAGGGGTGTTGTCCCACCAGTCCCCGAGCTCCCTATCCCACACGCGCGGGTAACGTATGTCATCAGACATACCTTGAGCTTTGGTTCTGTATATACAGATAAATATATAATAATTTATATAAATTGAACTTAAATATGAGGCATTTACGTATTTTTAATTTATCACATTTATCTATATATCATTTTTTTTAATTAATTCTCTTAAACAATTTTATATTGATTAATTAATTTATACAAAAATCAAATTTATAACAATAATTCACCAATATATTAACTTCAACATCTTTTCGGTTTTTATCGCGAATTTTGATTTTTCGTTCCCGACGTTTCGAATGTTTTAAAATAATCATATCTCCCGTGACCATAGGCTCTAAAGCATTCGAAACTTCGGAAACTTTTGAATTTTGCATAATAAATATGCTGCGTTTTTGAAGCAGGCAAATTAATACTTATAAAAACAGCTCCACTCACTTCCTTACTTGTTCGATAATGGCTTGGCTTATGTGAAACAGTTCTCTCTGCAAGTAGTAAGCGCTAACACATACACACATTGGGACCCAAAAAGGATAGAGTGCTAGTAAAGCTACAAAAAACGGTTCTGCTGCATCGGGGTATTCTTCAAAAACCATACAACTCTTTGATAAAAGACTGTAATCGAGAAAAACTATGCTTTAACTTCATAGCACATAATGGAATATAAAGCTTATAAATAAGTTATTTTAACCTTAATGGATGTCTTGCATGAAGCATTATAGATTTATTTATACAAGCATTCGCCCACTCTTTATCCAAATCTTTAAGGCATGTCGCCAGTTCTCTCCAGCTGTCACCTTCTCGAGGTCCTTCGACTATTAGCTGAAATATAAGACAGTATTATTAGAGTGGCTTATAAATAAAAAAAACATGCTTATAAACTTGAACATGTAAAATATAAAACGAAAAAAACCATATGATAAAATCTAGAAAACGGACAATTAATGTTTTAAACTCGTAGAAGCCTTTGCAAAATCATACTTATAACAAATAAAGATTCCATAAAAGCTCACATTAGTGTCCGAAAACTGACAAAAAACTAAGTCGTCACTTTTTCTTTCTATCCACTTTACAAAAATATTGTGTAAAACTAAAAATATATTTACGTAGACATGTTACGTAAAGCTTTGAAATATTTATATATATATATATATATATATTAGTAGTAATATTATTAATATACAATATAATAATCATACTTGCAGATACAGCTGTACAGCATGAGGTAAGTCCTGCAGCTGTCGTGCGTGTCTCGCAGCTCGCAGCGTAGAGTTTGCTTGTTCGATGTCGACGTTTGTCAACAACGTACCGGTCGTGATCCGCATGAGACAGGCGTGTGCTATCATTGTCAACTCCTATAGTAGAATAAAGAAATATGTTATTATATATAGGTAAGTTTTCAATTGATACATTTTATGCAAATATTTTTTATTATTTGTATTAAATGAAAATAGTATTATGGTAAAAGTATTCTTTCTGTTTTCATACATACTTTCAACTATTATTCGATGAATGAATCAAATTTTGAATGAATCATAAAAGATAACTAAATAATTTTACTAAATCAATTACATATATACCGATAGTTTAAAGGACTAACTTCAAATGTGTCATCGGAGTATAAAAAATCATTCACAACGAAATTATTGTTCACATAAATAGCAGCTTCTTGCCAGAAAGATGTCATCAGCTCCACACGTACTCTCGATCCACTTATTTGTCTATTTAAAGAGCAAAGATCCGGCAAACCTTGAATTTAATGATAAAAGTAAGTAACTCATTCCTGGCCGATTTCGGCCACTATGGCCAATTTCACTGAGACTAGCCAACGGTGCAGAGGATATTATATTGCAGCGCGTGTACGCGCAGGCACAAGTATACTGTCTATTCCTTTACTCTCATACTCCGGTGGGACGACAATAGGGAAAATGCGTGTTTTTTTTAAAAAACCAACTCCAAAAAACTAAAACTTAGTTAAAAAAAATATATACCTTCACGGATACTTTAAACGCTCGCCATTTTGCGCGCTTGGCGTGACGTCACAGAATGATATACACAGAAAAATTACGAATCAATTTGTAGCGAAAAAATCGCTAATCGGTCTGACCAATACGTTGCGTTTAAACTACTTTCAATTTCCCCCCCCTGTTTTCGCACTATTTAATAATTACTTTCTTAATTAAAAATAAATAAGACTAAAGATGTTGGCTTAATTTAAAGGCAATAAAGATGATAAAAAAAACTATTCACCTTTATTTAACTCACACGCATATTCCCCATTCGACACTCGCGATGAGAGATCAGGCACAGGACCGACGGCTTTACGTGCCTTCCGTGGCACGGGGGTGATACACCGCCAACTTCGTAACTCCGAACTTTATTGTTATTGAGAATTTCTTAACAGCAAAGCTCAATAAGTAAACTTAGCCTGACCCGGGATTCGAACCCCGATCTACAGATCTGCCGTACGTGATGACCACTACTAGTAGGTATACATCGAGGCAATTATGAGTTTAATTTCTAATTTATCTATACGATATCTAATTTATTTTTTTAAGATATCTAGACGATTATTCGTACAAGTAAACGATATGACATTAGGTATATTCGTTCATTTTTAGTCCTCATATTGCCATAAAAACTAATGCTAAAATTTTATGCCTATATTGATAGAAAAACACCCAATTAAATGTTATTTAATTTAAAATGGCCACAAATTAAATTTAATTGTAGAGTTTCCTCATTTCACGTAATTACTGTATGCGTTAGCAAACAAAATATCCACAGCTATAATTAGGTAATATAGAAAATGATTTAAAACAAAGAGAAAGCTTTTTAAGCTTAAACTTTTTACCATTATTATAACAACATAATGTTAGATTAACAAAATAATACTGTGATCAGTAGAAATCAAGTTAGTGACCGAAACTTGCGCTAAAAGTTTAATCCATTTAATTGATTTTTTTTAAAGATTAAACAGATACTATTTATCTTAAGATAATACTTGGTTTCGTGGTTTTAATGTGTTGTTAAGAATACCATAGTAAGGTACACGCCGTAAAGAGTTTGCAGCATTTTGTACAGTAGCTTGCCAGTTGTACTCGAGTTGGCCGCGTCCTGTACATTTTCGCTTAATGCGCTGTTTTTCTATTTCTTCTAGCATTTTATTTATATCTAACCTGTTGAAAATGTACGGTGAAAATATACAATATACACGTACGCGATCAATGATCAATCTCCGTATCAGTATCGGCTTAAACACAAAGCGGAGGAGGCACTTGTCTATGGGCCCTACGTTTTACAAGGGCTCAAGGAATAAAAATAAATAAATTAGAAAAGTCATAAAATCAAATTCGAAAAGTCAACGTTTAAAATTACGAAATTTGAAATTTCGATTAAAAATTTAAAGGAGGGTCTCGAATTGTTGATCGCCTAGGGCCTATGTAGAACTTAATCGAGCACTGCACTGCTCCGTACGTACTTTTTATATGTAGCAATATACTCTATGGTAGATACTTAGCCTAGAGTATTATTTTTATATTTCATTATAAGTGAAATAGATTTTTTTATATACATATAATACATTTTATTAAGTGGCTTTGTAATGATTGACCACATGATGACCCAATTTTGCAATCCCACGGTCCACAGTTTCTCCATGCTCAAATCATTGAAATTTTGTTACTATGATAAATATAAAATAAATAATACTAAATTGTATTAATAAATATATGTAGTTACTCAGATATATGCGGAGGTATAACGGGTTGCATGAAAGGTTTAGCCAGAGTTACTTCTACAATAACGAAGGCAGAACCCCCGTCTGCGCCCGTAGGGCTCGCTGTTGGTGCTGCATCTATTAAAAAATTAGCTGATTCTGGCGTTGGTCTAAAATCATAAAAAGAAACCTTTATATTTTTTAAATTTTATTTTAGTGTAGTAGTAAAACTTAATTTGTCAAAATTATGTCATTAGTTCCTTCTCTGAATATGTAAAAAAATATATAAATAACATTTAAACGTATTTTTATGCGTTTCTTATAGTGTGGTTATTTCATTAGCCTCCGGCAATACAGCCGGGCGCGAAGCCAAGAAACGCACAGGGAGATGGCCCATGGGGGTTTTTCTCATTACAATATTAGTACCTATAGATTATTGAAAAATCAGTACAATGCCAATGAAATCTGTGTGTGTGTGTGTGAAAACTTACTTGCTTGTTTTTTGAACTATAGTAGAAGACACTTTTTCATTGTTAGCGAGAAGAGGTTCACATCCACATTTTCTCATCATACTGTCTCTATCCATCCATTGTAAGGGAATCACCAAATGGACAGTTTTTTCTAAAATATAATAATAAGAAAGATACACGTGTAAGATATATGTATAGGATGTATTGATGGGTAACATAAATTATATTATAAAAAAAAAGTCGCAGCAAGAATGAAAATATAAGTATGATTTATCCTTGTTAGGAGTCTAAAGTCTACTTAACTTATTTGATTTGTTTCCTTCTTCTAATTTAAATTTTTACGCAATTAGGTTTTTTTATTTTCATTATTAAATTTTTAATTTACAGATTTATAGTTTGGAGCAGTATAAATTACATTATTAAACTAGCCACTCACCCTCCCCATGCAAACTTTTATCCCCATTTTCATCCCCTTAAGGGATGATTACTGGAATAAAAAATATCCTGTCCTTTCCAGAGTCTCAAACTATTTTCTTATCAAATTTCATCTAAATCGGTCTAGTAGTGTTTGAGTTTATTCGTTACAAACATACAAATCTTGTTCCTTTATAATATTAGCGTAGATGTATGTAGATATATGGGTTGTTTATTTATTATTTTGATGCCCAACTTGTTGATAGATTTGGAAGAAAAACAACTTAAAATTCACACAAATTGACGCCTGAAGTACGCCGTTTTGATTTTTAATAATACCCATACATCCTATAACACTCGCACTTTTAAGACGAATCTAAAAACTTATAAATCATTAAAATCGGTTAATCCGTTTAATAATTATGAAGGAACATAGGATCAGACGTACATACATACACATACATACACACTCTTATACACACACACTCTCACATATACACACATAACCCTTCAAGTCAAGTGTAGCCTTTCGCATAGGGTAAATCTCGAATAGTTGCCTCAGTGGGTTACATGCCTCGGTTTTCAATACACCATGTTAGAAGGTATTCCTGGCGTTAGCGGTCTTTTATAGTTATGGAAGTCTAAAAAAGTCTAAAGAACATTTCTGAGGAATATTAATTCTATAAGAATTAATATTTTTAGTATAATGTAATAGTTATTGATTAAATTAATTTAACAAAAGATTAATTAAAAAATAGCCTTCTAGAGCTAAAAAAAATTAAAAATGGATAGCGTGGACGAGTATGACTGATGGACAGACATTACCAAGAGTTATTAATTAGATTTTCATCCCAGGTTTAGATTTCCTTTTAGGTTCAGAGCTTTAGATCAAACAGGAATATTTTAGGTTATGGACTGCAAACGTGCTAATACTTATAAATTATTATTATTTTATGGTAAAATAAAAACTTAAAAAAACATCAACAATAGAAATACCTCCTGGATAAAGTAGCTTAAATAGATCAAGAAAACCCATAAAATGGTAGCCATGATTTTCTCCATAGATATTTATTTCCATTGGCCACTGATATCTACGCAGGTGGTTATAGAGCCATTTCTCTGTATCTTTTAAGATTAAAGTTCGATGGAAAGAGCCCCATATAACAGAATCTTAAAAAATGATTAAAATTTATTTACTTTTCTACATTTTTACTGTTATTTTCGATCCAATTATACCTATATACCTACATATAATATATTTACTTAAAAGGGTAAACATTTTAAAGTAAATGAAAATTAGACCGAAACCATAATTAAGTTATCAAATAAAGAAAATCTGTAGTTTTACTGTATAAATAAAGTAAAAACTATGATAAGGTGTAAGATACCTACGTTTCAATTTATTAAAACACAATCTGAAGTCTATATTATTTTCATTTTGCATTTCCGTTGCATTGATTTGCATTTTTTTGTTTCCATTTGAAAACGGGTCATCACTTAGTCGTAAACTCTCCCAGTGGGGGTAAAAGGATAAATGACTAAATCTTTTGGGTAATTTATAACCGCGACTAAATGTAAAAATTCCAGTGTGCTAAAATTATTACAGAGGTTTGTTTATTCATATATTAATTGATACTTTTTGTCGTATCCTAAACATCTAAAATACAATACAAAGTTAAAATACGACAAAAATAACACATTTGTTTTAACTAGTTTTGAGACAACTCGCACAAATACATTACATACATTATAGGAAATGTTCAAGATTAATTTATTACATAAATATTTCCATCGTTAAGTATATGAATGGAAAGAAGATATTGTCAATAAACTCGTTTTGGGTGCCATTTTTCCAATATAGCGGGCGTGAGCCGCAAAGATAAATCTATAAAATTACCAGTTTTCAGAACTCTTTTGGAAAAATTTCCAGGTAACTCCTTTTGTACCTAAGCACCAAATGACGGTACTACGAGTATTAAAATTATAAGTTATTGAACGATTCTTGAACCTCTAATTTAGGCGCAAATTTTTATACTTTTAATGTAGGTACCATATTACATTTCCCCTTACACTGATTCTTATTTATAACTAGCAACTTAGCCTCGCTTCGCTCGGGTGCGTCCCTAAGTAGGTTTTAGTTTTTGTGAGCGGAACCCTAATTCTTTTTCTAAAATAAAAGTAGCCTAAGTTATTCCTTATAACATCAGCTACCTGACAGTGAAAGTCCCGTCAAAATTGGTCCAGCCGTTTCGGAGATTCGCTGGAACAAACAGTCAGACAAAAATTTTAAAAGTTGTATTTTTGTTGTAAGTACAATATGATTATTTTTAATTAAACGCTGTTCAAACGCATTTTTTTTAATCACTAAATTATTAATTTAATACAGATACCCTTATTTACTTATCTGCTTAGCTTCATAAAATTTATAACTAAGTGAAACACAAGAATTTATGAAATAAATTTAAATACCATATCATTCTGCAAAGGCAACTTTGAAGCCGCGGTGTAAACAAATTTATCATCATACGGAACAATCGTATTATAACAACCCACTAAAGTGATTTTCATGAAGTTGGCATCTTCAATTTTGTTTTGATGTTTTAAATTTTCATTATTTTCGATTGATTCTATACATAAATTTATTTCTGGTAGGTTGTCCCAACTCTTAGCAAGTAAAATTAAGGGAGGCACGACGGGTTCCATTCGTTGTTTTAATATCAGTTTCTTTGTACCTAAAAAGATTTAATTAAATCCTTTAATGATATTAATTCCAATAATATACTTTTATCAAAAAGATGAACTATTGGGCAATCGTCATAACCATTAAAAAAAATCATGAAAATCTGTTCACATTAGTCAAAGATATCGCGTAACACCCAAAATACAAAACACAAATTGAGTCGATACTTTCTTCTATTTTAAGTTTATCTAAAAGGGATCTTTCAAATTCAATCATCAGGTAAATGTTGCTAACAAATAACAAGATAAAATACAATAACTGATAAAAATTGCAGTATGTATAAAATATTTAAATTTGTGCATTTTTATTTATTCAATTAGTTTATGTTTTAAGTGATAAATACCTTTGTTTTATTGATTTCTCTTAAATAATAATAATATCTGCCTGCCAGATTTCGACTACTTAATTAGAACACAAGTGCACTGTGTTTGATATAATCTGTATCTTTCTCCTTCATCTTAGCGTTATTTTACTCTCAAAGTCTAGTGGGACGATAATTTGACACGACCAGAGATCAAGCCACAGGATGAACTGCATCAAAAGAAAAATCTAAAGAAAAATACCAATAAACAATACTTCGTCCGACTTGGGGCTTAATCTGCTGCCGTACATGTTGTCCACTACACGAACGATTCAGTTCTGTTTCATCTTAGCATCGATCGCTAAAAAGAATATCTTACCGTTATTATATACCGATATAAAGTACTAATTATATTTTGCATTTTACCCATAAAAATTGGTAAAATATCCATGTTGCAGCAATAGCCATCGGGTCGGATAGGATCGATTTTATTTTGCGTACTTGATTTAGTTGTTTGACTTTGCGCAGTGGAACTCAGAGCACTTGATAAGTTTTCCACGCTTTTAAATGGATGAATTCTAACTATAAGAAGCGAAAATAAAAAATTGTTATAATGCAAACACATATATACATATATAATTATATATATTTATATATTAGTATCCAGTGGCGTAGCGTGCCTTGTCGGGGCCCCGTATAAAAATTTTTTTGGAGGCCCTTATATGGAGGTAAAGATTTTTCACAAAAGAAAAAAAATATTGTGAGAAGTAATATTTATTTATCACATAATTTACCCATTTTACAAATAAAAATCGAATTTTAAATATTCACTCTCCTTGCCTTTTTATCGGCAAACTGATTTATTAAATCATTTATGGCTGATGATGATTTTAGTTTTTCTAAAGTTTCTGCCTCTATGGACAATAGTGAGATGTCTGACAGCCGTTCTTGTCCCATCGAAGTTCTTAAGTAATTTTTTATTAGTTTTAATTTTGAAAAACTTCTTTCTGCCGTTGCGGTTGTAACTGGAAGGGTCAAGAATAAAAAGCATGCTGTGATTACCTCGGGAAAACTGGATGCAAGACTATTGAATTTTACTAGCAATAATTCAATGAGTTCTTTAATGGAATAAATTTTTTTAATTTCAGAATTTAAGCATGTTTTTAGAGCCTTTAATTGGTCACAAAGATTAAGTGAGATGTCTTTACTGTATTTAGCAGACAGTTTTCCGGAAGCGTTTAATATCTCTTCGCTTGAAGAAGATAGGAGTTTCTCCGGTTGTAATATTTCGAATATACTACTCAGGTTGCAAAGGCTCTGAAATCTTTCTTTAGTTTGAGAAATTAATATATCTAAACAGCAATAGTATACATTGACTTTGAAATAGGATTCCGGGTCGGAAATTCTCTCATCTTGTGATAACTCATCAAAAAAACGCTTCGTTATCTTTCGCCTACTGTTTTTAAAAACAGTTGTTACCCCCCACTTTTTTGCTAAATCTTTGGATTCATTTAGCAAACTATTAAATGAATTCTGATTTCTTAATTGGCACAGTCTATTTAAAAGATTACTTAATAAAATACTAGATTTCTGTAAGTCATTATTATCATGCTGTGTAGAGCTTTAGAAACAGGATTAATAATTTCAAATAGTGAAGAAAAAAATGTAACGAGCACTAAGAAATCAAAACTCTCTAAAATATTAATTATACTTTTACATTCTTCACGTTCATCTTTTTTATTTGAAATTAAATTTAGTTGGTACAAAGTTTTCATGATTAGTAAAAAAATTTTCTTTACTGCTAATAAAGCGTCGTTCCTAGAAGACCATCTGGTAGGACATACCTTTTTAAGGGTAATCAAATATTTTTCAGATGAATCGTCACTTAGCATAGCCCAGCGTTTTATACTATTGCCAAAAAAGTATATATTTTTTCTAAATTATCGAAAAAAGTCGATACTTCACGAACATGTCTCGCAGCATCGTTCAAAACCAAGTTTAAAGCGTGCGCAGCACAATGAACATAATCGGCATTTGGAGCATGCTCTTTTATTAGGGTTTGTAATCCTCCATACACACCCGACATAACATTTGCTCCATCGTATCCCTGTCCTCTACATTTAGTCAAATCAATTCCATATTCTTTAGTCAAATTTAAAATGACAGTTTTCAGACCTGCAGCACTGCAATCGGTTACTGCTATGAATCCTAAAAAGGACTCACAGATTTTTATTTCTTTATGCACATTATCATCATTTTCTGTAACCGAGATATATCGAAAAACTACAGATAGTTGGTCAATTTTTGACAAGTCTTGTGTTGTATCCAGAATTATTGTCAGAAATGGAGCTTTTTTAATTTCTGAGATAATACTGTTCCTAACGTTAGTACCAAGCAAACTAATAATTTCGTTTTGAATCGTAGGGCTTAAATAATTTATTTCACCTTTCGGTTTTAGAAAAAGTTCTTTTAAAGTTGCATCATAGTTAGATAGCAGACGTGAAATTGCCATAAAATTGCCAGAATCAGAATCATGCCCCCTCAAAGGTAGATTACAAGATACTAAAGTAATTATAACATTAATTATACGATGCAGTACATCTCTCCAGAATGTAATTTTACTATCGATTTCACTTTTCAATAGAGTATCGATGGTATTTCCTTGCAACCAATTATTATAAGAGAGTGAGGCACTAATATGCTGCTGTGACTTTTCATGGTCAACAATAGTTTGTGTGAAATTGCTTCTAACCGAAACACCGTTAACCCAAGCAGAGGAGTACGATTTGTTTTGACGATCTGCTAATAACCAACAGAAGTGACAGTACGGTTTGTTTAAAACGTTAGAATAACATAACCATGGTCTTATAATTTTTATGCCTGCTTGATTGAAATATGAATAATAATAAGCTGAAAAAGGTCGGTTATTTTCTGAAACTTTTGGAAATGGTCCTTGTGGTTTAAATGGACCCAATTTAAAAATTATTTTTCGTTCGCATTCAGTTAAATTGTCACCAAAATTTCCTCTATCTGATGAAATTATATTACAATCTGCATTATCTGCAGATATATCAGAATCGTTGACTTGGGGTTCCTCGATTTCTGGATGGACATCCGATAAAGTATGTGCTTGGCTTTCTTCTATTTCCGGATGGATATGTGACGAAGAACATGCTTCAGAAGAATCTAAAAATAAACGAGTAATTGTTAAAAAATAAATACGAATGCTTTGATACTAAACTAAAAAGAGTTATATATAAATAAATAACGTTACTAAGGGTCACAGTTAGAGAGTGTTCAGTTCAGACGCACACAGATTCTACGCGGATTGTGCTCGTACCTATTAGTAGATACAAAATCACCTGCAGCCCGTCCGTGCATTACTATACACCTGCGTGCTATTTAAACGCAGCGCGTAATGTAGTGGCCATACAAAACGAGAACCCGAAAGCGAGTCTGCACATCTGAAGTTCTCAACACGCAATTAACGATACGATACGGACTGATAAACAAACAACAAAACAAATCGATCCTATAGATAAGTTAGAATTTTGTTTTTTTTAATCAAGGCACGGAACCCTAAAAACAGTATAATTGTGAAAATCGAGGGGGGAGACAACTTTTTGTGACGGACAGATGGACAGACCGAAATTAAAAGATTTCCTTGTTTATCACTACGGGCCCCTAATAAATGGGTTGGGTAGTAGTGTAGTACTTACCTTTCCAATCTAAATCACTCACAGTATCTTGTCTCTGAAAAAATGAAGAAATTTTGGGCACTTTTTTTATAACCTCGTCCCTTTTCTGTTTAATTTTTCTTTTCTCAGCGCCGCTGGGATAATCTCTTTTCCTTTCACTCATTTCTTTTACAAATCGTTACTAATACTGCTAAACCAGAAGAACAATATTGTTTGTACTGAATTACAATGTAATGCACATTTATATAAAGCGCGTAAATAAACAGTGCACTGCACTCCGTGGTTTAACATCCAATGCAAAGTACAACAACGTACACGTACATCGCGATATCGATGAAGGATTCCCGGGGATTCCCCGCTGAGTTGAAGATGAAGTAAGTAAAACGGGGAAGTCCCGCAGCCCGCCATAACGATGTAGTGTTGCCAACTTTTGAACGCACGCTTAAGGCGGGAAAAAAAGGAATTGCATTATAGAATTTTGTCATTTGTAAAATAAAATAAATTAGAAAGTTTTTATTCTTTTTCCTTACACACTTTGGGGGCCCCCGTGGCCCGGGGGCCCCGTATAATTGATACGGCAAATACGGCGGTAGCTACGCCCCTGTTAGTATCGTTCTGCGACTATTTTGATTAAAATATCTTTAACTAGATATGTATTTTCCTTCTTTTGTCAAAAATCACATAAATCTTTATTTTTTTAGAATATAAATGACAAAACATTTTTCGTAATGAGCCGATTTTCTGAATTGATTTTGTTAATTTTTTATAGTTTACGCTTCCTAAGTTTTTTTGTGGAACAATTATTTATAATAACTCAGGTTCTATTTAGTTAAAGCAATTAATAGATTACAAAGAAAAAACTACAGTTAAAGCGAGTAGAGCCACGGAAAAAAATAATTTACAATGATATTCTGACATACATATATTATGTAGTTTTAACTTTATTATTTTATAATACATTTATAATTCCAATTTAATCTCTATACATTCTACAGTTTTCAGAGATATAAGATAAATTAAAATTTTACCTGTTAATGGGCTATCGGCAAAGAGGCACATTTTTTCGTAGTCTGATGGATCATAATTCATGAATCCTCTGGCGATGATCCTTTCTTCGTTACTTTCTTTATAACCAGATGAACTTACCACATTCGATACCAGCAATTGATCAAAATAAGAAATCTTTAAGAAGTAAGGCTTGGAATACTCGTCGGGTACTCGCAAACCTAAAACTTTAATACTAAGAACATCTAATGGTGGGACATAAATCTCTTCTTTACATTGTGTTTCTGATTTTATTGTAGATAGAGAAACTTCAGATCGATTCTGAAATTAACAAGAGTATGTTATCATAATTATATTTCTTTTGCAAAAATAATACACTTTTTGTTCGTATAATTTACGTTAGGTAGGTACTATATTTTATACCCGGCGTTGCTCGAGTAAAAATGTAAGTAACTAAATTGGGTTTTTATTAGTTTTTATCTTCAAGAGGCACTTAAAAAAGGTCACATATAATCACAATACGGTGCATACTAATTACTGCATTGTTACTTATTTGCAGTTTGCTTGACAAATCCGGTGAGTATACGTTAAACGTATTTAGTGGTATACTTTTTGTATACAGTGAACTTAGGATCATTGCATTTCTTTAAATTTACATATTTTTTGAACTTGTTTGTATCCTTTCACATATTTAAGGATTTTTTCAGAGAATATCTAATTGTGAAAGTCTCACAATAAAAATCGGTTCACAATTCTCGGGTTACGTAACATTTTCGTTACATAGCACAAGAAAAAGAGGCACTTAAATTAAGTACCTATCTATTGAAATGGGTCAAAATGTTATAGAAAGTAGTGACAAAAAAATTCAGAAATAATTACGTTTCCTTTGAGTTTTCCAATGTGTATTTCTAGAATATTCTGATATAGTATATTTTTACCTGACCTTAAAAAAAGAACATTTTTATTTCGGGAGTATGTTTTTTTTACGATAAAGTGGCCAAGTGTAAGCCGATGTTCATGACTGTTTTTAAATGCATGGGTAAGTATTAAGTAAAGGTCCTCCTAAGTAAAAGACAAGGTGATCTAAGATCTTAAATGATTAGACAGCATATTTTCAGCATACTAAAATATTTTCTTGTTCTTTTTTACCCACGAAGATACATATTATATATATATACTCTTCTAATTCTTAATAAGAACCAGAAAATATTTACCCTACCCTATACCGGACTAACGCATAGGTATTTAACACGTTCACCTATCATTGCAAATGTTTCTATTCGCACTGTACTAACAGTAAAAACCCAATTTGTTCATTCGGAAAAACTCAAAAACTTATTCGGTAAACCGCATCATATCACAAGACATACCTACGTACCTATATATATCTATTCTTTTTTGCATATTAAACAAATAAACAATGTGACATAGATAGCTAATACAGAATAAATATACCAACGTGGACCTATATGGTTTACGAATCGGTAATCCGATTCAAAATGTGAATTCAAGTGTTTTTTCTTGATATGGCAAACCGTTCCAACTTTGGTCAATTTATTATAAAGAAACTCCATGTAGGTAGGTACATATTAATACCAAAGTCAGTTTTTATACATACAAACACTTAGAGCTCTAAGAGAGGTATTAGATGAAACAATAGAAAGCATTGAATACATAGAATAACTAATAAATATCTTTAAAAATGGCTTTTACCTTTGTTTTTTTCATATTACAGGATCACTTGAGAATATTGTAAATAAAGTTTGACAGATATTTATTAAATATTTTGTTGACATCAATGTTTATTTCATGTAAGTTAATATCAGACCATAAAGTTCTCACTTAAATTTAAAATTTATCATTTTTATTTTAATTGTATGTACATTAGAGAATGGAAAAGATTTCTTGAAAGGAGGGCACTGCACTTATGATCTATTTACATTCAATTTGAGGTTAAGCAATTTATTATAATATCCCTTTTGTATCTGGTTATTGCTTCTACGAGTATTGTGTTCGCGTCTTACTTGTGAAATGTATTGTACCTGGAAATTAGACCAGCTGAAGGAAGAATTAAGAAGGAGAGGTGCATCCTGTGATGGTCCTGACTGAATCAACACACAGCAAAACCGCTGGTTGTAGAAACGTGAAATTTGGAGGACGTATTCCATACGTACGGACATATATTGAAATGATTGTCAAATGAAAATATTTATAAATTGCAATTGCGAATTAGATTCGCGCATCGAAAGTTTTATTACACTATTACACTATATTATTACATAAAAAAAAAAATTACGTTTTATAAAAATTTATAAAATATTTACGTTTTAATACATAGTTAACTGATTACAAAATTAACTTCTTAAAAAACGTAACTACTACCTATGTATATTTTGTGAAGTACTTAATTTTTCATATTACTATCAAAATACCTGAAAACAATACATTATTTGACTCACAAATATTTTCATTTCAATTTTTTTTTGTTTTTAGTTTCTATGAAAATACGTGACAGCAGAACTGTCAAAGTGAACGTCACATTCTAATGGTTTCATTTGTTACATTCTATCTTTTTAACCGACTTCAAAAAAAGGAGGAGGTTCTCAATTCGTCGGGGACTTTTTTTTATGTATGTTCCCCGATTACTCGACGATTGCTGGGCCGATTTGTAAAATTCTTTTTTTGTTTGAAAGGGTATAGTTTCTAGTTGGTCCCATAGTCACCAAGTCACGATCTGATGATGGGATCCCAGGGAAATCGAAGGCAACTCTCAAATTTTATAGGCACTTATTACGTTTTTCATATATTTCCTAAAGCTGTTCAAGTATTTGCGTCTGATAATCATCATCTCCTGTGGTTGAGCTAATGATGGAAGGTACAACTCCTCAACGGTTAGGAGTTAAAAGAAAATTCTTTCAATATTATACGTAATTATAGACCGATAGTTAAATTCTTTCAGGCTCTTATTAACCGACTTCAAAAAGGAGGAGCACAGCGACTTCGACAATATTTGATTAGGTATGTATAGTAAATAAAAACTACCAATCAGTTATTTTTTACTTTTTAGTGCTTTTGTTTGAAGTCGGTTTTTATTTTTGTTAAAAAATTTTTATTGGTAAATACGAAACACGTAAATATGTTTTGTATGGGTACAAAATCTTTGCGCATTGTTAAAAATACTATTGTCTGTGTAAAAACTCTCTTGGCTGTCCCTTGTGACGGATTTTATATGTAACTAGCATTGCCCGCGGCTCCGCCCGCGTTCAGATAACCAAAAACCAAATTCTTAGGTTTTACATTTTAGTATACTCTTACATTGCAGTTTTTGTACTTTTTCTCAGAAATGAGACATTTTTCCGCGGTAAAAAGTATCCTATATGTCGATCCGGATAATCAGCTATGACTATACCAAATTTCATCAAAATTAGTCGTTTTTCTGTGATGTGGTAACAGATAGACAGACAGACAGACAGGCAGACAGACAGACAGACAGACAGACAAAAATTCTAAAAACAATAGATTCGGCGTTTGTGTCGATATAATGTCTATTTCAATAAGATTTTCCAAAAAATATTTAATGTACAGATTTGACTCTGAATCTGAATTTTATTATATGTATAGATTACTAATAAAAAAATGTAACATTTTTATATTATAGTACTGGCTTATTCTTTAACCGCTAATAAAAAGACAATGCTATACGAGTATAATTACAAACTGACCGATCCCTGTGAACATAATTTTGCAGTTGTCTTGATGAAAGTATATTTCAAAACAAGTAACTGCGTAGTGATGAAGGTTTGTATTATTGAAATACATAGTTTTTAGAGTTCCTCACTAGAGGGTCGAGAGGGTCTTATAGTACAAAGAATATTTGGTGGTGTAAAAAGGTATATTTTGTGAACGGAAGACTTTCATTCGGCTTACAACAGTGTTTTTTCAATATTTCTTAAGACGAGGCCCACATAGTAATAGAAACTATACCTTTCGCTTTAATTATAAATATCGTATCTCATATCTGTTCATCATTTTCACTTATTTTCTCAATTAAGTTTTGATGAACTATCTAATTTAATAGTATTTTTAACTAGAATGGTATAATAAGCCGTTTAAGGAATTTATTTTAAAAATACTTAAAGAGGCTTAGCGACGTCCGGGGCATTGCGACCTACTCGTTGGAAAACGCTACTTTATACATAATAGGAATACATATTTGCTAAATGAAAACACGTAACTGGCATAATTTTCAAATAATTTTTTTATGAATTAAAAACAAAAGGTGAATAAAAAATGGAACAAATCTGACCCGCACGCCGACATGTAATATTAAAATAAGTTTATAATCGCGAAATAAAATATTTTTTTGTGACGTAATTGCAAGTTTACGGTTTTCGGGATTTTCCTTTTACTTATGCTATAACATATTGCTTCTTACCAAATTTCATGATTCTAGGTCAACCGGAAGTACTCTATAAGGTTTCTATTTCCTTGCGAGTGTCAAAATATGTGGCATAATCGGCCGTACCTTTTGATTGCGTTGACTTAGAAATTTGGTTTTTTAACAGCTCTAAATCATTGCAGACGTTAGTATTTGATATTAATTTCAACTCGATACCTCCACGCGTTCTAAAGTTGTGCCACCTCGGATCTACGGATTTGCGACCGCACATGATATGGGATTTGATATGGTTTTAACTTATAGAAAGAGCGATAAACGATGAAGGGTAGACACATAATTTATAAATATTTAGTACAAAATAGTTGAACTATGACAGTGTTTTGTTAAAAAAAAACTGTTTACGTACGCTTACATAACTAGCGCTGGCTAAACCTTAAGAGGAATATAAAAACAGGGCAAAAATTGTAGGTCTTAAAAAGGCCTACAGAAAAATCTGCGAATGTATAGTATGTCTATCTCCTAAGGTACACAATAACTATTTTTATCTATAACTTTTTAATTATCGCGTTCCATAATTAAGTAATAATAATAACACTACAGGACTTAACGCGTGAATTCGTAAGTGGCTATATACATAGTTATCTACCTTGTTCTCGACGTTTCGACTGGGCTGTGGTCACGGGCAGACCGGCGGTGTACGGTTATGATAGGTATAATATTTTTATCTATTTAAAACGTACCTAGGGACGCACCCGAGCAAAGCATGCAGGCGTTTTTTTTTAATACTTGGTATATACTACAAATTATTTTCACAATCTATAAAATAAATGTTACAGACGCGTAAATATTTGATTTTACTTTTAACGTTATAAATTATGCATGTTAACACGTTATATTCTAAATTTTAAGAAACGTACCAACTCGCTGTGCATCCTGCGTAGAGAGTTGGTCTTCGGCCCATTCTTTTATTTTTTACTAAATTATACTCCTATATTATTACCTATATATTATTCTTAATTAATTTACTACCTATTTGTTTTAGGGAACTTATGTTATTATGCAGAATATGGAGGATACTGTGAAATCATATTTGGGAACAAATTTTTTTTATGGACATTATCTGTTTACTGCTATTTTGTTATCCAAGCGAGGAAATATAATGTGTATGAATATTGAACACACGATTGTAAAAATAACTGAGTAATTATGAGAAAATTACTCAGTTATTTTTTGCAAGGTAATATTTGGAATTGAAACACGTTTCTACAGTTTATTGAATTAAACATTGCACCATAAACATAGCTATTATTTAAATACTTATTTTACCATGTTTTAATAATGTCTAAAATATACGATAGAATATTATTTGTAAGTATATCACTAGTGTGGTGGACTGTGCGTTGATTGTTGGGTTTTAATAAAAACACTTCTTGAAATTACTTCTTTTATTTTTTCTTATTAACACTGGATACTGAGCATTTGAACACTGAATGAACACACACACACACACACAGAATAGATTTATGTTTTACACAGCCTAAACCGCTGGTCGTAGAAACGTGAAATCTGGAGGACGCATTCCTTATATGATGTAGGCATCCGATAAGAAAGGATTTTTCGAAATTCATCCCCTAAGTGGGTAAAATAGGAGATTAAAGATTGTATGAAACTCTACCATTCTTAATGTAATTCTTAATGTTAAAAATACACAGAAAGTGGTGTTTAGCTTTAAAGGTTTTATTTTACACTTATGTTTAGAATGACTTGAAACTTGGTATTGATGCTCTTCAATAGAATTAAATAAATACGTGTTTTAGCATTTTTCAAAATTCAATCCCATAAGGAGGTAAAATGGGGGATGTAAACTCTGTAATTAATATGTAAAAAAGTACAAAAAAAAACGTACACGATTTAAAAGTTTTAAAATCACTTTCTGCAGAATGATGTCCATCCACATAACCTTAAATATAAAAATGGTGATATTGCCAACTTTGGTCGTCTTAATGCTCTAGCCCACAATTTCTTCAATTTTTGTCTTTTGGGAACAAATGATATCCATGAAACCATCCAGGTAATAGAGCTCTACAATATACTGAGGATCTAGTGATTGCGACATCTGGCGGGAGAAAATGGCAAAATTCTTCCCCATTCTTAATAAAACTTGCCTTTTTATATTTTATATTTATTTATATAGGTACTAGCATTGCCCGCGGCTCCGTCCGCTTTCAAATAACCAAAAACCAAATTCTTAGGTTTTACATATCAGTATACCTACTCCTACATAATATACCAATTTCATTGCGCACCGCATCATCGGAAATAATGGCGGTGATTGACAATACTACAAAGGTTCCTCCGTTAATCTCGTATTTGTTTTAATAATATTGCACTTTTTGTTTTAACAATAACATTTATAGTTTGTTTATACTTCTGTTTTGTTTGTTTGTTTAGTTTTGTGCGATAAACTAGAGCAACACAGAGGTCCCAAAAAAAAATTAGAATTTACTTAAAATTATTTAATTAAAACTATATTTAAAATTACATTTTATAATTAATATATCTAATGCTACGCGATGTAACAATTAGAATTGAATTTAAAAATAATTTTAATATTAAGTACTTAAACTTCTATTGAACAAACAGCAAAGAAGTTTTATGTAAAATTATAGGCTAGATCTGTGTAAAATAATAATAAAATGAATATATACACTGTTATCCTATGTGATACGGCAGTCTAGATGTGTGTAAGATAATAAATTAATATCTAGACTGTTATCCAATGTGATACGACAGCCTTGATCTGTGCGAAATGGATTGCTGAAAAATAATATTTAAAAATAACAATAAATAAATGTAGAACTTGAATATCTGTGTGAAAAGACAGCCTACATCTGTGTGAATCATACCTAACAGACTATATTGAAATTAATATTTTGATAAAGTTTTCTTGATAAAATGTTCTTAGTCTTTGCCACATAAATCTAATTACAATTAAAATAAATAGATGGCTGTGTGACAAAATCTTTGTAATATAAATTGGTTTCTTTATATGAGTAATTTTATGTAAAAAAAGGTTCTATAAAAACTTAAAAAAAAGAAAGAAACAGAAACCGACTTCCAGTCACTAAAAAAAAAACTGAACGGGGCTCATATTTACTATAGATACCTAATCAGTGCCAGCCGACGTTTTATGACTTTAAAATATTAGCAGGTACCTATGTAAGGAATAAAAGCTCATAAAATGCCCCCGATCCGCAGCTACCCCCGAGAAATGGGGGGACGCAATTTTTCAATGTGCGGCTTACTGTGACGTTCTATCGAAAAATATTTTCTACAAAAGTTATGGGTATAGGAAAAATCTACAACTTCACTCTACAACATAAATAACACTTGTTACAGTAACTTCAAAGTTTTCGAGATATCTTTAGAAAACTCGGTTTTTAACTTTTTCTTGCTTTTTTATTTTTAATTTCTAGAATAATCTTTTGATTTTCATGAAACTAAGGGAATGTACACTTCGAAAAAAGTAAGTTTTATGGTCTCGAGAGGCTGAAAATTACCCCCAACTTCAAGTTGACGTTTACATTTTAAAAAAATTTCAATTTTCAAATAGGGCTCATTCTTTTCGTCTCGAACTCTACTTTTTGAAAATAATAAAAACATTGTGTAATGTATAGTCGTCCTGCAAAAACACCCTAAAAAATAAAAAAAATAACTTTTTAATTTGATGCCTATCATTATACATAGTTTTGCTGCATAAAAAAATGTAAAAAATGAATAAAAAAATATTTTAAGTAAACATTGCATACGACTTGTATTATTGTACTCTCTTCCTCTAACTTTGGAAAGATGAAGTAGAAAATGTGCAAAAAATAGAAGCTGTGGAGTTTGCAAAAATTCATTACGAACTTGATTACGAGCTTTATAACGAGCTTGCGAAAAATTTTAAACGAAAATTATTTTACAGAATATATACGTAAAATATTTTTAACGAACTTATTTTTGAAATTAATAAATTATGTGTTGCAAAAACATAAAAAAAATATTTGTATGTAAATATGTTTTTAAAAACAACACAATATTCGGCGATACGGAACCCTCGATGTCACAATCATACACATTTGAAAATCATTACATCTATCAAATAAATTATATTACTAATGGCATAATAGCAAATTGGCATAAAGCCAAAGAGTTTTTTTTATAGATTTAGCGCGAGCGAATACGCGGGTTCTGTTATACCTAAATATATATAACTTCGTGTCTTCATTTCGTGAAATGAGTCGTCTTCATTCTTCGTGACATTAGCGTCAGTATTTTTTATTTCAAATACACACGCGTCACGTGCTACATACACATTGCATAATATTGGCTTAATTCATTCCTAAGTAATACCATTTTTTACCTTGCATTTTGTAGTCTTGGTTCAGGCTATGATGTAAAGACGCTCTACAGAGCCTACACTGTTAAGTCCGGAATAATATTTGGGCTATATATGTCAAACCATATTTAGATTATTAAAATTTCCCATGTCAATTTTTATATAATCATAAAGATAATATTTATATTATAGATCTAGGGGTGTCACAATAAAAAAAAAGTTTTTTAAAATTTTTATTAAATATTTAGTAAGTAAATTTAAAAATTAGAGCATTATCTATACATATTATAAAACGAAGTTCCCCAACGCGTCTGTCTGTCTGTCTGAACGCGATAAACTCAAAAACTACAGAACAGATTTTCGTACGATTTTCACCCATGGATGAAGTAAAAAATTACATCATTTAAATTAGATGAATATCTTAGGAGATATCACAGAATTAAAATAATTCACAGAACGTAATATTATAGTAACGACGACGACGATAGCGGGGACAGTGGCGGACAGGGGCTAGGGCCGAGGAGGGTCCTAGCATTACGCCAACCGACGCGGCCACCTCGCCGCCGTTCGCGTCGTCGTTGTTGGTTACAACAAGTTTTGTATGCATTATTATATATAAAAAAATGAAATTAAAATAATTAGCCATTTCCGAGAAAAGTATGTTTTATGGTCTCGAGTGGCTGAAAACAACCCCCAACTTCAAGTGGATGTTTACATTTTAAAAAAATCGTTGAATTTTCAGATAGGGCTCATTATTTTCGTCATGAACTCTACTTTTTGAAAATATAAAAACATTATATGGTCGTCTTGTAAAATCACGCTCAAAAATTTTGAAAATTGGAGAAATCGATAATTTTTACTTTTTAAACTACATTTTTTTCAATTATCATTGAAGAAGTGTACTTTATTACACACTAACACAATAACACTCGAAAACTGAAAGGTTTATACAATAAGCGCTACTAAATACATTATAACCATTTACGAGAAATAAATGATACACTATAACAAACGCATCGGATTTTGTCACCGAACGAAATCTTTGCTCCTATTGGTCAATGAGCACGTGCGTACTCCGTCTATTTTCTTTCCGTTGCGACCTGTGCTACACATCTGCATCCACATGAACATGTTGATGTGAATATTCGCAACATCCCTACTTGATAGTATCAACCCTATAAACAAGCTGCAATTGTTAAACAATTAGGTAATTATTATATATCCATTTGTACAAAATATAATTCTAACGATAGTTTAACAACGATAGTTTTCCGATTGAAGTAGTCTTTGATTCCAAATGATGAATACTAGTATATTATTTTTGTCTTTCGTATTTTTATTTACTTCAGTAAAGACGGCAAGTATGCCTCCAATAAAATCAGACAATTTTGTAAGTATGCATTAAATAAATTATTATTGAAAATCTCCAACTATGTATTATCGAAGAGAAAATTTAGGAGCCAGAAAAATATTATCCCGTAAATATTTATAATGACTTTACAAAGACAAACCTATCCCACGGGAACCATACATTTTTCTGGGATAAAACTAGCCTGTGTTATTCCAGACTATAATCTATCTCTGTGTTGGCACAGAGATAGATTATAGATTTCATCCAGATTCGTTCACCTGAACGTGGTAAGTTCTCGCTTGAAAGAGTAACAAATATCCATACTCACAAACTTTCACATTTATAATATTAATACGGATTAAAACACTTTTATGATTTTATTGATTATTTAATGGTTTAATCGGACTACTATTATAAGAGCTAAGCTGCGTGTGCCTGACCTGTGTGTATTTTTGTTATTCGTCTGTGCTGAAATGTTTAGACGGATTTGGATAAAATCTAGTACACAGATAAACTACTTTGACTTGAAATAGCGCATAGGGTACTGTTAGGCACCTAGAGAAGTGAGGGTAAGTCTGTAGTGGGATATGATGATAGGGCAGAAATTAGTCAATAAAAACTTTCCAAATATACTATCATAACTGAATTGGAATAATGAAAATGACTCTTGTGAAATCATAGCATACATTATACATACATATTAACTAAAATGTTATCCTAGGGTCCATACAATGTTATTCATAAAGGTTACGACATCTGCAAAGGACCCAAAGCGAAGAATGCGGCAGAGTTTAGTACAAATATTACAATTCGTGGAAATCACCAGTTGGAATGCTTTCACTATGTGTTTCCTACGGATACTAGTATCGATGAGGTTAGTTAAAGTTATATTTTTTTAAACATTAAAATTTTGAATTTCATTATATCTTAAGTAGTATCTAGCATTATACGCCTGCTTTCCAACTACTAAATAATAATAGTTTGATAATATTATGGTTGTCAAATGACCATATTTATAAGATTTTGCTTTATTCATTACATATAAAAATCGGGCAAGTGCGAATTAAACTCGCGCATCGACATTTCCGTACCGCCGAATATTGTTTTTCTGACATATTTACATAAAAAAATAAAATATTTACGTTTTCTCAATACATAGTTTATTGATTGCAAAATTAAGTTCTCAAATAAATTATGCAAAACAAACACACAGACAGACTTACAAGGGATTAAGGTAGAAACTGTACAAAGTGGTAGCGATTCACCCTCGCTTCGCTCGTGTTCGTCCCTAGATTGATTCCCCGTACAAACTTTCATCCCCATTTTCATCCCTTTAGGGATGATTTACGGGATAAAAAGTATCCTATGTCCTTCCCAGTGTCTCAAACTATCTTCTGACCAAATTTCACCTAAATCTGTTCAGTAGATCCAGGGATTACCCCCTACAACGTCACAAACTCATAAACTTTACCTCGGTATAATGTTAGTATAGATTACGAGGGAACATGTATGTCCGACACTACGTAGGACATACATACATACAGGTCAACAACTCTTTGGGTTTCGTTGCAGTCGGCTAAAAAGGCTCTTGGCTACTCCTTGTGACGGATATTATATGTAAGTATTAAAATATTTTTTTACATTTTCAGATTAAAATAGCGCTGTATTCTGTAACCGCTAATAAAAAAAAAATACTATATACATACAAAGTGACTGATCCCTGTCAACATTATTTTGTTGCTGTTTTGATAAAAACATATTTCAAAACAAGTAACTGCGTGGTGGCAAAGGTTTGTATTGCTGAAATACATAGTTTTTAGGATTCCTCATTAGAGGGTCGAGAGATCCCTATAGTAAAAAGTCTATTAAAGTGGTTTACAAAAGTTATATTTTGTGTACGGAAGACTTTAGGCTTACAACAATGTTTTCTATGACGAGGTCCCCTTATAGTACGGTGCAATTAGATCCAAACCTCAACATCCAACACAAAAGTTTCCCTTCAGCTCCAGATTGTTCTATACAGTCCACATATTGTTTGGTAAAAAGTTACATCATTTTGTACGTCCGGTTTGGGGGGAGGGGTTTAAAGTTAGTAAATTAGTAGTTTCTATCAGTTTTTCTTAAATATTTCGAAAACTATGCGGTTTAGCGCAAAAAGTGTTATTTACAAAAATATTATTTCAACATTGAATTGAAAATAAAAATGGCCCTGTGCATAATCTTGCTACACTGAACGGGTCCAGAGTTACGGAGCGTGTAAAAGTAGCAATTTTTTGTACTAGAAAATACTAGTAATAGGTTTTTTGGAATAAATATAATATAGTAGGGAAACTTTTTTTTTTACACAGGATTGTGTTTTGTGAAAACCACAACTTCGAAAATATTTGCTTAGGTATGTATAGTAAATGATTTTTTTTAAACTGAAGTTTTATAGTAACTACGGTAAAGTGGGGCTACTTGAACACAACGGAAACGTGTTCATTCCTGTGTCACGAAAGCGAGGTTAGATTATATTTTGCTTATTAGAGTTGCTTGTTTTTAGAGGTAGTTAATCAGTCATTAAAAAGACTCCAGGCTCAAAACCCTACATGAATTACAAAGCGAAGGACTTGGAAAAAGCTAATAATGCAGAAAGGGGGGGGGGGGGGGGATGTCAAAGAAATAGGCCGCTGAAACTTTCAAAGTGCCTGAGGCAATATAGTACGAAAGATTCTTGGAAGGAATACCAGACTCATTGGACATCCAACTGTTTTAAAGTCAGTCTAAGGAGCAGTTGATTTCTGAAACTCTGGCTGTTGATGCGATTAACCTTCACAGAGGCAGAAATTCCAAATGTGGTGATAAAATACCTAGATAAACAAGGCAAGCGGAATCAGATCTTCAAGAACAACGCCCCAAGTCCAGATTTCATCGATCTTTTTATCGCGAAAATAGTCTGACCATCAGGATTGCATCTAACATCAAGTGGTCCAGGTCGTCCATCAACCGTGATGACGTTATTACCTTTTTTAACGCTGAACTTGACTCAGTGAAAGTGTAAACTTATACAACTATGATGAGACAAATGTCGGATTTGAGATGTGTACGGGGGAATTTGATCATCAACAACATCAACATGCAAAGTAAGAAGTTTTCCTTCAATCGAAACTTGGTGTTCAAGAAGCCCCAATAACAAGGTTATTTGGATACCACTTTTATATTCTTTTTTTTTTCGTGTGTATAAGATATGTTCAACCTTTTATGTACACTATGTAATCTTTAAAGTTAGGTAGGTACGATTATCATTTGTTTGTTGCCCTAAATTTATTTTTTCATTTTTTATCTCAAAAAATGTGTAAAAAACGTGTTCAAGTAACCCCATTTTACGTACCTATTTCAAATTACAGAGACTTAAAAAGTCAGAAACTGGGCTCATTATTTTATATAAAAGGTTTTTTTTTCAATAATATGCAATTAGATTAATTAATTTAACGTGAATTTTTTGTTTAATTTTTTTTCTCAGGGCAAAAATACTATAACTATTGAATTTTACACTTAAAAATATATGAAGCAAGCGTACTAATTATTCTTTTTTACATTTTTTATTAATTCTCAATTTTAAGAATAAAATAAAAACCGGCTAAGTGCGAGTCGGACTCGCGCACGAAGGGTTCCACTTCTTCCCGACCATTATCTACAATAACGGCAGAAAAATCACGTCTGTTGTATGGGAGCCCCCTTAAATATTTACTTTATTCTGTTTTTTAATATTTGTTGTTATAGCGGCAACAGAAATACATCATCTGTAAAAATTTCAATTGTCTATTACGGTTCATGAGATACAGCTTGGTAACAGACGGAGAGACAGACGGATGGACAGCGGAGTCTTAGTAATAGGGTCTCGTTTTACCCTTTTGGTACGGAACCCTAATAAACAACTGTAAAATATTTTGTTGTGAACGCAGAACCCGAACCATACTCGAAACGCGCGGTTTCTCGAAAACCAATCACAGCGCGAGGACATTGGGCCCCTATCAGCTGCCGGCATACCTCGATAAGCTATACTACTCATTTGTAGATTGTATTTACGTCTGGGAATTGTTTAGAACCAGTTTTCAGATTGCCAAAAGTATATTTTTGGGAATTTTAATAAAATATCTTTGGAGAGGTTTGGTAATACTTTATAACCGACAAAAACGTCTGGGGTTCTTTTTTTTAATTATATAAAAATTAAATTAAAAGATCTAAAAAAATCTAGTTGCCAAATATATATATTTTTGGATTTTTTTTGCAAATGTTTTATACTGCGCAGTAAAGAAATACCCGCAAACGCTATCCCAGACTCGCGAGACTGGACTCGCCAAATGACGAAATTATATTTTTTTACAATTTTAACTTTATTAAGCCAAAAGGACGTTCCCAAAATTCATCGCCAGCTCTCGGAATAAATATCTTTTCGTTTCATCTAAACATATTAATGACAACGTCAAATAACAAATTACGTATTTTATCCGAAAACGTTTCAAAATCGTCTGTCTTCTTGTGTTGGTTGATAAGTTCATCATGTCATGTATAATTTATACTTTATCCCTAAAGTCACCCAGACGACTTCTTACGGATTTCTTTTTTGTTTTTAGCCAAGTATTGATGGTTTCACACCATGCCAGTACATCAACGACTCTACCCGTTAACTTATTTCTTATCATATAAGCGGAAAATAGGTATTCTCTATTCCCTATAATATCGAGAACGTTTTCGACCAATTTAATATAATGACTTAAAGTTTTACTATTACCGTCATGCGTGAGTAATAGAAATGCAATAGTTGCATATCAGTTTTTATTGAATATAAAGTTTCACGCGTTTTTCATTGTTCTATATATACGAATTACCTACGCTTTACAAAAAATATATTAATTTTCATATTTCATACAATACAAGAGTTTGATTTAATGGGACTCGAAAAGGATATATAAATAAAGGAAACTGGGAATCATCATTCATCAGACACACACATCACTTCTTCAGGTTTCTTTTCTAAATTGCATCGCGATAGGTACTAAATACTAATCTACCTGGATTAGTACACATTTAAGTCAACAGACGCGATCCTGCCGACTGCGCCAGTTACGTAGCGGTGGCAGAGAGTTGTGTTAAACTTTGCTCGCATAACATCAGATACAACTGCCTGTTCCTTTATTTCTTAGTTTCTAAGTTTATATATTATGTTACATTCGTGCAGGAGTGTGTGTTCTCAGCAAAAAAAGGACCCTTCGGCCTTTAAACTAATCGTTCATTTGTAAATTATGATGTTTTAAATCGTTGTGTTGCATGTGCATTGTTACTTTTTACAAGGACACATACTTCTGAGAAGGATATCTAAAGAGACCTCACTAATTTAGGTTACATATTTGGGTTACCATAACTCGCGCAAATATTTGATTTTACTTTTAACGTGTTATGTATGTTTAGATATAATATTGTAAATTTAAAGAAACATACCAACTCTGTGCATCCTGTGTATCCCTCGGTCTTCGGTTCAATCTTTTATATTTCACTAAATTGTACTTCTACATTATTATTATATATTATCATCATGAACGAGTCTCGAATTCGTTCATGATTATTATTTATTCTAATGTATTGTTTATTATTTGTTTTAGGGAAGTTACGTTGTGATGATAGATCCTGATGATACTTCTAAATCATATTTTGGACCAAAATTTTTTTATGGAAATTATTTGTTTAAGGTCTATACATTATCCAAGCAAGGAAATATTATGTGTATGCTTATTGAACAAGAAATTGTAAAAAAAAAGACTAATTTTTTCATAACAAGATAATATTTGGAATTGAAACACGTTTTTACAGTTTATTGAAATAAATGTTGCACCATAAATATAACCATTATTTAAATACCCATTTACCATGTTCTAAACTACAAATATACAAGGTATATTAGCTTATAATATACTATTATTATCACTAATAAACAAATCTTAATATAAACCAATTTATCTCTGTGGTGTACCTACCATAATGTGGTTATTGTGGTTGATTTTTTAGTGTAGACTAAGTGAATCTAGAGTGATTACACAAATGAATACGTAATATACAACATATAAAGTCAATATACAACATATAAATGGAAATTCAAATTGAGCAAATTTTTTAGTCCACGCGAGTAGGCAAAAAGTTATAGCAAAATAAGAATGGCACTTTATTACCATATTTATTTATCACATACATATACGTGTACCTAACTTAAAAAAGAATCACTGTAAGTGTAGGGGACGCGACCTACCACTAAATGCTTGATAAAGTAAATACAGTTTGAGATCGTTCAACAGTTTATTGATTTAATTATATGATAAATTGATATATTATGCTATGATTGATGCTAATAAATGATAATGAATGCAGCCGGTTTGATTGCTGTCCGAACACGCACTGCCTTTTTAGGTGTGTTTCAATGTATTTATAACACACCTACTAAGCATTATTGCTTAGATGTTCGGTACAAAACTTTAGACCGAACAGTAAGCTTCAGGTGTACAATATAGAGCAAGAGCCCACGACGGCCAGACCTTCGTTATTTTATAAAAGCTGAAATTTTTTCTGTGCATGCCCTTCCTATACAGGTAAGACCAGCGACTATAGAGTTTGGGTTGTGGTTACTTGGGCAGGTATCAGGTAGTAAAGGTGAATAAAATAGTACCTTAAATTCGTTAAAGTATAAAGTTCAATTTTTTTTATATTTTCTTCAGGATAACTTTAGAAATCTCGTCGTCCATTGCCGGAGACTTATGACAGTTGCTACTCCCTGCCAGACACCCCTAAACTTTAATAAATTATAATTATACTTTCGTTATAGTATAAAAGCTAAATTTTATATATTATGTTACTTGGGGACCTATAAAAAAATGTTACCTCAATAGCCGGCAACCCCGGATCTTCAATTTTTTCGAGGCGGGGCAAAAACTGAGAATTGCCGCCTCAACCCACCTATATTTTTACCTTTATCATCCTCGTCATTTCATCCATCAGACGTCCACTAATGGCCTTCCGAAAAGAACCTATCTAGCGTCGCTCTTTCTGTGTTAAGCCTATTTATCTATACTGATATAATAAAGAGGCAGAGTTTGTTTGTTAGTTAGTTTGAACGCGCTAATCTCAGGAACTACTAATCCGATTTGAAAAATTCTTTTTGTCGTTCATTGAGGAAGTCTAATAGGCTATACATAAGCATGCTATTACCCAAGGGAGCGGAGCAGTAATCATAAATGTCAACAAACATATATTATTGTAAAGGGAAGGGAAAGAAGAATATGTTTTTTTGTATTTTGAACGTGGGCGAAGCCGCGGGTTTTGGTAGTTTACAAAAGTACCTACGTACATCGACGTGTATGACATATTTATTATTTAGGATAGCACAGGATAGGGTCTGAAATAAAACGTAAGATTAAAAATAAAAATAAATTTAGTATATCATTGTATTGCAAATTGAAATTATAATTTAACTCTTCGAGCCTTTTGTTCTGCAAACAAATCTATGGCACACACAATTTATTAAATTTAGTAATATTTAGCCAGCGGAAGGTTTCTAGGGAGGACTCGATAAAACCAGTTATTTTATTTTCCTGTGGGAAACAAAGATTTTCTTGAAGTAAAAGGTATCCTAAATGATGACTCGAGTAATAAGTTATCACTTCACCAAATTTCGTTGAAATCGGTTCATTACTATTCGCGAGAAACCCGCACACAAAAACAGACTAACAGACATACAGGCAATTAGACAAACAGACAAATTTTTTTCTGTTTTACGGTCTAATCTCCGAATCTTTTGGACCGATTTAAATGAAATTTTGCATGGTGGTACCTTATTTTCCCGGTCAACACCTTAGATACTTTTCATCCCGGAATATTAAAGAGTTCCCGTGGGAGAGTTAAAAAAAATATAGTAACTTATACAGCTATAACTATAGATACGGCCTCTATATCGATAATAACGATAATTTCAATAAGATTTTCCAAAAAATATTTAATGTACAGATTCGCCTTAGTTACAATTTTATTATGTGTATAGACTAGCAGCTCACCCTCGCTTCGCTCGGGTTCGCCTCTAGAAAAACACTTATAGAGAACTATTTGTTCCCACGCACCGTACCGTACATTTTTCCGGGATAAAAAGTAACTTATTTGTTATTCTGATGTATGACCTATATTATTGTAAAGTTTCATCAAAATCCAATTAGTAGTTTTTGTGTACTAAGCTGTATAAGTTACTATAGTTTTTTGACTGTCCCACGGGAACTTTTTAATTTTCCGGGATGCAAAGTAGCTGATTTGTTATTGTCATGTATGAACTATATTATTGTAAAGTTTTATTAAAATCGAATCAGTACTTTTTGTGTACTAAGCTGTATAAGTTATTATACTTTTTTTAACTATCCCACGGGAACTAATTAATTTTCCGGGATAAAAAGGATCTAAGATGTGGCCCGGGGATATAAGGTACCACTATGCAAAATTTCATTTAAATCGGTCCAATAGATTCAGAGATTAGCCCGTACAAACAGACAGCACAGAAACAAAAAAATTGAAAAAAAACTGGATTTGTTCTATTTGTCTTCTTACATCCCCTTGACTCGGTTTTTAGCATTGTTTTCGCTATGTACAGACATTCGACCTCTACTGTTTTATTATAGTATAGACGAGATCTTTTTGGCTCCGCGAAGAATTATTATTATTGTACTTAAAGTACTGGACGTCTAGGTGGTCAAAGTTGCGTTAATGATGAGTTGTGTATACGTTTGTCAAGTATGTATTTGCCGCCTCCTGAAGTTGCCGCCCGGGGCGGGAGGGCCGGCTTGCCCCCCTCCCCCCCCTTCTAGATCCGAGCCTGATAGCCGGACAGTTTTAATGGTTTTTACATCTTGCCAGACACATTGAAAGTTCGCTGTAGGTGCGAGCGCGAGGACTTAGTCGATTGCGATCTTTTAAGATATCCAATAAAAATAATTTTATTACGGTCATAGCCATGTTATATAAAGTAAAAAATGTTATTTTAATATTATAAAATTCAAACAAAGTATTATTTCTGTGTATTTATGAAGGGCTGCAATTGCGTTGGTTTCGTTTCACGTAGTCAATTATTCTAAAGTTAACGTAACGTGTTTTCTTTAGGTAGATACTAGATACTTAAATTATAACTTAAAAATTGATTTTTGTAAACAGTTTTTTTGTAATTACATAAAATACTTTTGTTTGAGTGAATTTTATTTGAGGTTAATTATTATTAGTTATATGTTTTGCTTTATACAAATGTATTACAGAATTAGTCGAACATAGGGACGCACCCGAGCGTTAACGAGGTTCATAAATTAAATCCGCGCTACTGATTAATTGTTCGCTAGAAACACTGACTGGTGGTGTCCATAAATCTGCGTACTATTGATGATAACAGTTTCAATTCTTCTCGACGAACGCTCCGCCACTTTAGAGAACTTTCGTCTACATTTATCCTTTTTTTAATACGGTAACTAAGCAATTACTTTTTTTTTGAGCACAGCTTCAGCGCTACCATTTTCTGGTTATGGTAATGAAGATGAGTCTTCACTTGATGAATCCAACATCATAGCAAGAACGTTCTTTAAGCATATCTCTCTGACCAAACCGGAAGTCCCTCATCCCTGGTCCTAGTTGCTTCGTGTATTTTTCCAAGGAATCTCTTACTCTCATTATCTTAGCTCCTTCAGAATTAAAAGAACCGTCATTTTCAGTATTTCTTATTCTCATCATCAAAATGTCTTCCTCAATCTTTTCCTCGGTCACTGGTGTAAAAAGTTGTGCTTATAACGAGGGTCTAAGTAGGTGACAATACGGATGTGAATATTCGCATCATCCCTACTTGATAGTGCCAACCCTATAAACGAGCTGCAATTTTTGTACAATTAGGTAATTTTTATAAATCCATTTGTACAAAATATAATTCTAACGATTGTTTAACAACTGTTTTTCAATAAAAGTAGAAGTAGTCTTTGATTCCAAATGATGAATACTAGTATGTTATTTTTGTCTTTCGTATTTTTATTTACTCCAGTAACAGTAAATAAACTTCCAATAAAATCAGACAATTTTGTAAGTATGCATTAAATAAAGTAATCTTGAAAATCTCCCACTGTGTTTTACCAAAGAGAAAATTTATGAGCCAGAAATATATTATCCCTTAAATACTTATTTAGAATAATTAAAACACTTTTACGATTTCATTGATTATTTAATGGTTTAATGGGACTACTATTATATGGGCTAAGCCGCGTGTGCCTATCCGTGCTGAAATGTCTGAACGGATTTGGATGAAATCTAGTACATGTTGAGATTTTCAAGAGTTCGCTGTGGAGTGTGAGCGTAATTTATTATGAAGAAAATGAGCATAAAAACACTTTAACTTATTTATTATTATTTATTAATATTGAAGTTTATATATTTATCAATAGTTATACTGTTAACATTATGGCTGCATGACAAGAAAGAGACCAAAGAGAAACATAGACAATAGAACATTATAATATTATGCGGGATACACACATTCTAACAGTACACAGGCAAATTACGACATGGGGGAACACATGCTCGTAGGTTACTGTTAGACACCTTGGGACGCATTCTAGAGAAGCGAGGGTGTCTCTAGTGGCATTTGATGATATGGCAGAAATTAGTTTATAAAAACATTCCAAATATACTACCTTAACTGAATTGGAATATTTACTCCTGTTAAATCATAGCATATATTATACATACATATTAACTAAAATATTATCCTAGGGTCCATACAATGTTATTCATAAAGGTTACGACATCTGCAAAGGACCCAAAGCGAAGAATGCGGCAGATTTTAGTGCAAATATTACAATTCGTGGAAATCACAAGTTGAAATGTTTTCACTTTGTGTTTCCTACGAATACTGGTATCGATGAGGTTAGTTATATTTTTTTTTAAATATTAAAATTTTAAATTTCATTACATCTTTAAAGTAGTATTATTATACGCCATTATACGCCTGCTTTCCAACTTTCAAGTAATAATAATTTGATAATATTTTTATTGCTTAAATGATTGTCAAATAACCATATTTTTGACTTATTATATATCATATTTGTTTTTGCTTTATTCACTAAATATAAAAATCGGGCAAGTGCGAATTAGACTCGCGCAATGACAGTTCCGTACCGCCGAATGTTTTTTTTTATTTTTACTAACATATTTACATTAAAAAATAATACGTTTTTCAATACATAGTTTATTGATAAGGTATCAGCATGCCAAAATTTACTAAATTAAGTGTATAAGTTGTTGTGAACTAAGCTGTATAAGTTACTATAGTTTTTTAACTATCTCACGGGAGCTTTTTAATTTTCCGAGGTGAAAAGTATCTCAAATGTTGACCGGGCATATAAGGTACCATCATGCAAAATTTAATTTAAATCGGTCCAATAGTTTCGGAGATTAGACCGTACAAACAGACAAAGAGAAAAACAGATAGAGAAACAAAAAAATTAAAAATATGGATTTGTTCTATTTCTCTTCTTACATCCCCCTGACTCTGGTTTTTAGCATTTTTTAGTAGTTATTATATGTTATATCAATATTAACGTTTCACAATCCAATCAACATCAATATGCTAATAAATATCTTAATCTGTTTGCTTCGCATGGATTACTACCTGCCCATCTCCTTCCTACCGGAAATAACAGCTACCTTGATCATGTGATTGTCAAAAGTAACAAATATAGTACTACCATAATCTTGGACTCTCTTGTAACGGATCCTTTTCCAGTATTATTTTGTTGCGATATCGGAATAACATCACAAAGAAATAAAAGAACTGCTACAGAAATTGATAACTCTGCTGTTGTATCTTGACTTGAAAACACTGATTTTTCGAACGTTTTTATGGCAAGCAATGCAGAAGAAGTTAGCGAATCAAAAAAAGAATAATTAAGCCTTGGATTACTCCTGGCCTCCTGCGTTGTATACGACATCGTGATAAACTTTTTAAAAAACTAGATAAAATCCTGATAATGATATTATAAAAATATCATAGATACAAATATTTTCGCAACAATTTATTGAAGACAGTCAAATCTACATACGAACGCAACGAATTTTTAAAGGTCAAAAATAATTTAAGCAAAACTTAATACTTTCTTAGATTTACGCGAATATTTGACATTTTAAATAAAACTATCTTTTCGGATTTTGTCGCGGATTTATTTGCATTTTTGTTTTCCGACGTTTCGAATGCTTTACAGCATCCATGGTCACGGGAGAGACTGAGGTGTTACATGTCTTGAATGTATAGTTGTTACAGACAGCCTACCCACAATTAACAAAATGACGATTTGTCATTTCAATACAATTTTTATTTTTATTATTAATGACAACTTCTTTACAGATAAATAAAATTGAAAAGTCTGTTTGTAACGTCAAAATCACAAGTTTTTCCGGGATAAAAATATCCTATGTCCTTCCCAGGGTCTCAAACTATCTTCTTACCAAATTTCATTTAAATCAGTTCAGCAGATCCAGACATTACCCCCTACAAACTCACAAATTTTACCTCTTTATAGTATTAGTGTAGAAAAAGAATTAGGGATCCGTTCAAAAAATTTAATTGTACCTATATGTATATAATATAAATGTTAAATACGTATATCTCTGTTACAATTTCTTCGAGTCTAATGCGCTTGCCATTCTTTCATTGTTTTTAAATAGAACTTTACGAATCATTACTTATAAGTTATAACTATAAGGTACTAAGTGGTACAGTCATACATTAAAATTGTAGGTATAAAAATTTCAGCTTATAAGTGTATATACATACTCAAAAACACACGGAAGAGAAAAAACAAGTGTTTTGTCTTCCGTGAAAATACTCGTACCTATGGAATAATTAATATATTTGGGCGTTAATTTAGACGTATCCAATATCTATTATTATGAAAAATTAACCCGATTAATCTTCAGGTGGCTGGTAGTCTGGTACGACTTGCAACACTTTTTCTCTCCATTTCAATTTTCTTGCTTCTTGCTCTCTCTTCAGAGCGTTTAACGCAGGTAATGTGCGCCAGCAGGTAAATGTTTTAAACATTATATTGCTGTAAATAGAAAAAATAATAATACTTCTATCACATCGCTTGTAAGCAAGACTTTATGAAAATGACTTCTGCTTCTAAAATTATATTTATTAAAATGATGCATGTTTTTTTATATTACATTTTTTTTAGAATTAAATCCTTACAATTGAAACTATCGTCTGACGTAGTAATAGACAGATGGATTTCTCCAAAAGTCTAATGATGCCTTTTTTAAACAAAATTTGCCTTATAATTCCGATTCGATCATTTTTTCTAGTTTCAAATATCATGATTTATGTGTTCGTGTAAAAGATTTACTTTATCAAAAACCTTAAGAAATAAGAAAAAAGGGGAGAAAGATGCACAAAGGAAACTGATAAACAAATTACAGCACTTAATAAGTCAAAATTTCCTTCTGCACTCGTCAATGAAAAATTAAAGTCTAATATTGAGCACTCACTTCCATATTTCAGTTGTAACCCGATTACCGGTCGTTCCTACCACCTACCTGCCTGCTTATATAAAGAAGATTTTCGGGACTAATATATTATATATATATATATATATATATATATATATATATATCTTTATATATATAATTCTTCTGTGAGTGTGTATGTCACTGAACTTCTCTCAAACGACTGGACCGATTTTGATGAAATTTTTTGTGTGTGTTCAAGGGGACCTGGGAATGGTTTAGATTCACAATTTTTTTAATAGAAAATAATATATTAAAAAAAGTTTGAAATTTTCAAATTAAAGACGTGTAGACAGGACAACGTCTGTCGGGTCCGCTAGTATATATATATATATATATATATATATATATATATATATATATATATATATATATATATATATATATAGATATTGTATTCCTAATGTTTAATACAGAAAGATTTTTGATGTGTTTATTTTACGTACCTATTATAGTATAACGATGCCTTTTTCCATTTAAATTCAATTTCCTTTTTAAGAATCATTATACCTTCACGAAATTTTCTAAATACAAGTTGCGATACAAATATATCGTAATAGTCATCTGCCACTTGCTTTTTTAGTACAAACTCGTGATGATTCTGAAATAAAAAGAATAAATTATACTTAGTCGGTACAATATTGTGTCGTATTTCGACTTTACTTTCAGTGGTGTAGTTCTGATGAGATGCCTTTATATCAATAACATAAAAGGATAGTATATTTGTACATGAAAGTTCGTTTATTTTCAAATAGAAATACCTACTTATTAATAAAAGTATTCGTTTTTAAAGACATAGGCTACAATGGATTGCTACTTGAGTACTTTTTATGTACCAATTTAATAAAATTCTTACCATTTTTAACCCGTTGAATGCTTTTTTCAATATTTTCTTCCTGTAAAAATCTTCGGCTTTATAGTTTCTATCGAACCACATGTCTTCAGTGTACCACATCCAATGTAAGAATAAGTTTTTCATTAATTGAAATTTGTAATGAACTTTGGCTTTATCAATGTTATCCTTCTTAATTTCTAACAATAACTTTAATGGTTTAAGACCATATTTATGCATCAAATTCCTTTCATAATGCAAATCAGACATTACTATCAAGGCCCTCATTCTCTCTGCATGTTGTTTCTTCCTGATATTTTCAATTTTTTCTTTTTTCCTTTTCTCTCTTAAGTCTTTTATTTTTCTCATTTTTTCTTCTTTATCCATTTCTGCCTTCGCTAATTCTGCCTAGTTTTAAAATAAGAAAAATATTTTATTATCAAGAGTTTATAAATACTTACATCAAAATACATTAAAATACAAGTAACAAGCTACGAATACGAGACAAGGTAATTAGTACCTGTTGCTTTAAACGGAGTCGTTCTTCCTCCATTTGTTTTCGCCTTTCTCTTATGATTGCGTGCTTTTCTTCTCTTTCGCGAGCCCTGGATTCCATTCTTTGCAGAAATTGTGGTACTTTTAAGCAGTGCAGAACAAGAGAAGGTTCTGTAAAATTTTACAAATAAATAAATAATATAGAAAAATATTCAATAAATATAATGTAGTAAAGTAATTATTTAACCTTCAAACTCCTTAATTTTTAACTCATTCGTCAAACATTTAATTTTAGGCTTCAAATGCTTGTCGATTTCATAATAAGTTTTTCTTACATCTTCCCTCATAGTATCTAAAGACTGACGCGAAGCTTCTACAATTTTATTATACTTCAATTTTTCTATTAATTTGTTTTGTTCTTCGAGTTTAGTTTTCTGAAGCGCTATTATATGTTTTTGAATCTTATACCTGAAAAATATAGCTAAAGATAGACACTTGGTGTATGATATTGTGCAATACCATAATTGTTATTAATAAAATCTTTTGTACCTACCTATGCTGATATGTATTATAATCTCGGGCGAGTATTTTAGCTTTTTGAACAGGTTCCGTGTTGGAGACTGCATTATTCATTTTTTTGGAAAGTTTATCAAAAAACTGATTCAAGGTTTGTTGTCTTTGTTCAAAAATTTGATTTTGCGTCTTAGAAGAGACGAAATTCTTCCATTTTTTTACGAACTTTTTTGCTATATATCTCTGATGATAGCTTAATTCATATTTTAAAGGGGTTATATTTATTAATTGTACTAATTGTTCAGTTTGAAAACTTTCTGATGTTGTTTTTGCGTCCACAGCATCATTACAGCAATTCGTTAACGTATTTTCATTACGTTCTATTTCGTGTCCATTTTTATGTATTTTTTTAGTTGTTGTAACTACTTTAACTCTCCCTTCGTCCCTTCCTTCATCATTAGAATTTATTGTTAACATTATTAACAATGATTGTAAGTCATTTTTATATTCGTTAAATTGAGGCAAGGAGTTATTGTATGATAAACTATCTTCTTTAATATTCATGTAATTTATATGTGACGTTTTAAAAGCTTTATTTGGATTTAAATATTTGTTAGAACATTTAACGTCTTTATTTAGTGCCATTATATTGTAGTTATCATCACTATAGTAGCTATTTTTATTTGGTTGGTTAATGACTCTTGTTTTTGGTTTAACTTTAAAATCACTGTCGTTTTCAATTACTAAGTTGATTTTATCTTCCTCTAAATTATTTATATACATAGCCATTTCTTTTTCTATTAAATCATTTTCTTCGAGTTTTCGCGTAAAACGTTGTTCTTTATATAATGAAGATCTAGTTTTGTTGGTAACATCAGCATGTTTTAATTTATTTTGATTTTGTAAATTCATATTATGAAAATACGTACGATGCTTAACAATTTCTTTTTTTAAATTATAATTATTTTTTGTTTTTTTAATATTATTCCTAAAAATATTTCGTGAACATATTAAAAAAAGAATTGACAATATATATTGTATTATATGGTAAAAACAAACATGTAGCAACAAATGAAATAGAAGTTATTTTCAAAAGGATAAAATTGTACTGTAATTTTAAAAACCACGAAAGAAACCTTTGTGTCCTCAGACCAATAAAAAAGTACTTTTTTATTGGTCTGAGTTTGTGTCAAGTCATTTCTTTGACGAAAATATTGTTAAGTTTTAAAAGAACAAAAAAAAGTATGCAAACGTCTTAACATCAGTACCTAGTACCTACTTAAGTACTAATGTTAGGATAGTATACAATTATTAATATATATTGATAAAATACAATTTCTTAAGTCAAAATGTCCTAATGTTGACATCCCAAAGGAAGTTTCCATACAAGGACTTTGGGACGCGCCATTGGTTCATTCCACATTCCAAAATTTATCTCAAAATCTTTCGAGTGACGTAAACCGTGCCAGACTTTTAGCGTCATCCGCCAAAGAATCGGTACACTGGTTGCACGTCCTACCTTCAACTAATCTCGGTACACTTTTGGATAATGATAGTTTTCGTATCGCTTTAAGTCTCCGGCTCGTTACACCGCTGTGCACTGAGCACAGATTCTCGTGTGGAAAATAGGTTGATTGTTATGAACTCCATGGACATTCTTGCAGAAGAAGTTCAGGTAGACTTTTCCGTCATGGTTCCCTGAACTCTTGCCACCAATGACATTCCTGCTCTCATTGAGCCATTTGGAATAAGACGAGATGATGGCAAGAGACCTGATGGCCCGTCGCTGGTTCCTTGGGAAGGGGACGGACCCTATTGTAGGACGCTACATGCGTTGAGGCATTAGCCCCGTCCCATGTCAGGGAGACGGCGTCTAAAGTGGGAGACGCGGCGGACATGGCTGAACTACTTAAGTTACGTAAATACGCCTCCCTTAGTCAAAATTATATTTTTATTCCATTTGCTGTAGAAACTCTTGGCCCATGGAGTCAAAGTGCTAAGCACTTCTTTAAAGACATAACACCTCGTCTTATCACCTCTACTGGAGACAGGAGAGCTGGTGCATTTTTCGCCCAAAGAATCGGCATTGCCATTCAACGGGGGAATGCGGCTAGCATTCTTGCCACTATTCCATGCGGTCCGCGGACATGACTTTTACAGTAATAACTAAATGTACATTTGTTTTGTGATATAATTAAGTATATTTGTAGTTTTCTTTATTGTAAATAAAATAAATTTCCTAAGTTAATAAACAAATATTACGCACTTTGAATAACCGCTATGTTTTGAAACTCCATTGTTATGAGTGCGCCGTGCCTAGAAAAAAGGTAATTTATTCGTAAGCAGACTTCACCTAAGGATGACTTTTTTTTCAGTATTCTTATTTTTATTTACTTATTTCATCTATTATATTATTTATAAACATTAATGAAATAAATAGGTTTTATTATTTATTTAAAATTTTATATTATTAGCAGGTACGTTACCTCTTCACGCTTCAACTGCATGCGTAAAATTACAGCTTGTGCACTATATTCAAGAGAATGCTTTATCACATCTTTTTCTAAAAACATATTTTTAATACTAATTTTATCCACTATATATTAATAAAAACATAATTCTACGAGCTTAACGACGTATCAATAGATCTTAAAATGGTAACGTTATAAACAAATTAATATTAATGTTGCGTAGAAACCAAAAATCAATGTTATTATTTATTAATAAGTAATAGCAACTGAAATATTTATTATTAACTAAAACAAGGATTATATTTGTTAATTTCATTTTGATGCAATAAATACCTACCTAATAAAACAAACTTTATATCTTTCTTTTCCTTAGGAATATTGAAAGCTCTAATGATTTATTATTGTTTTAAAAAATATTGTAAGTGAAGGGAACAGAAATAATAGGTACACCCGTAATGCAATTTTACGTGATTTTACTGATTATTGAAACATCTGCAACAGATGATGGGTTTGTAGTGTATAGAATGTAGTGTAGTTTGTAGTGTGTAGAAAAGTGTGTGTCATAGAATTTTACCATATTTGAGTAGTTATTTGTTAGTTTGCACTTATTTATTAAATACTAGCATTGCCCGCGGCTCCGGCCCCGTTCAGACGTTATTTTTTTTCAAGGTAAGCTATTTTTAATAGTTTTTGCCATATTTAGTAAGTTAGGTTAGGTAGCTACCTTGCTAATATATATATTATTATCATCGTGGTTTTATTCTAACCAGTTTTTGTATTTTTTCTCAGATATGAGATATTTTCATCAAAAAATATCCTTTATATTGACCCGGATAAACAGCTACGACATACCAAATTTCATCAAAATCCCTCAAGTGGTTTTTTTTGTTATGCGGGAACAGACAGATAGACAGAAAGACAAAAATTCTAAAAACTATAGACTCGGCTTTTGTATCGATAATAATGTCTATTTCAATAAGATTTTCCAAAAAATATTTAATGTACAGATTCGACTTAGTTACAATTTTATTATATGTATGGAAAACAGTATCAATGACATCTCTTATCTATTAAGCAAACAAAATAGGTCGAAGAATAGTCCAAATGGGGAAGAATTTTGTTATTTTATCTCACCAGATGTCGCGATCGCTAAAGCCCTCAGTATATTGTGAATTTCTAGCGTAGATGGTTTTTTTTTCATTTTGTTTAAAATTTAATTAAAATAACAAACTTTGCAGTGCCAGGATGCAAAGAAAATGGATATCATTTGTTACCAACAGACAAAAACTGCAGAAATTGTGGGCTAAAGTATTAAGACGACAAAAATTGGCAAAATCACAATTTTTATATTTTTAGGCCATGTGGACATCATTTGCAGTATGTGATATTAAAACTCTTAAATCGTCTGCAGGTGTTTTCTTTTGTACTTTTTTACATATTAATTACAGAGTTTCATACAAACTTTCATCCCCCAATTAACCCCCCTTATGGCATTGAATTTTGAAAAATACTAAAACATGTATATATTTAATTATATTAAAAATTATTATAACATTAATTTTGATCATAAATAATTCATTGCCCATATAAACTTTATTCACCCCTTTTGCTCCTATAAGAGATGAATTTAGAAAAAAAAACAGAAAATATATTTCTTATGTTTGTCTTAAAGCTAAACACCACTTTATGTGTATTTCACATTAAGCATGACAGAGTTTCATACAATCTTTAATCCCGTAGTTTACCCACTTATAGGATGAATTTCGAAAAATTTCTTTTTATTGGATGCCTATAACATATAAGGAATACGTCCTTCCACGTTTCTACGACCAACGGTTTTTGCTGTGTGTTGATCCATTAGTTAGTCAGGACCACCACAGGATGCACCTTTCCTTCTCAATTCTTCCTTCATCTGGTCTTACTTCCAGGTACAATACATTGCACATAGAATTCACAATAAATTGCTAAAACTATCTACTTGAATAATAGAGTATTGTAATGTAACAGTGAAGTATGTAATACCTACATAACATTGTAATGTAACAGAATATACTAAAATATTGATGAAAATAATATATATTAAGGTTTCATCACTTATTCTAATATTTCCTTTTGAAATAAATATATTTATTGTCGCTATAACGTTTGTAGCCTGCTTTAGAAATTGATTATTGATTTGATATTGACAAATGACATATCTGAGTAGTCATTCAAATGTCAATGTCAAAATTGATAATTAATAATTATGATTAATAGTAAAAAGTGTAGTTACTCAATAGAAACATTATTTAAATTACTTATGAGCCAATTAGATTTTTAAGTTACTATAGTTTAAGTAAATGTATCTACCTCTACATAATGCGTCCGAAAAAAAATATTTTATCAAAATCCCCATTAAGAAGTTGGGATTATTCACAGTTTCATTGCCGTTGTTTGCATTCATAGCATGTGTTTTAATAACGCTATATAAGGATTTCGAAAAGGCAAATAATACGCATTGTAAAGTTTCCAATATTTTCCCATCGATTTCAGCATCTATTGGCAACTATGAACCTCAACGCACAATATGGAAAGTTGCTATATACAGTCATGCTCCATTAAGGTTTTTTATTATTTATTTGAGATGGGAGTATTATAGAAGTATAATTAGTCAAAATTGTATTATTGTAGTAAAGTTAGCTGTATTTTTAAATATAATTGAGAACTTATCTTTAATAGGATTGACTCACTGGACTTCTTCCAATTATTACCGTAAGCCGTTTGTATTGTTTTAATCAAATACAATTTCTTAAAATTTCAAATAAAACAAATGTCATCATGACTCCCAAAAAAAAAGTTGCTTCTCTTTTACTAAGGTATATAATATATGGACACAATTAATTGGATTTAAATTATTACCTTTTGTAAAATATTACATCTACATTAATATAATATACTTTTTACTTAAAATCTCTTAAAATATTTTCAGCATATCATGAAGCATGCTTTAAAACATTTATTGGTACTTCAATATTTTACATGCTTTTTACTTGCATGATGCTAACCAAATATAGGCGGCGACCAACATTGACACATGTAGAAATACTATCAATGAAGTTAAAATGGAGAGCTTTTTTTGTAAATGTGGGTTCATTTGCATTTGCTGCTTACTTTTTCTTGAGACATAACCGGCTTTGTGAACCATATGGTGAGTTTAGCAGATTACATTAACAAAATATTAAATACAGAAAGGCTGTTGAATGAAGAGAATGTTTATTGTGAAAAATATTTAATAAGTAATGAATATTTTTTTATAGTAGAAGTAGACTTTTACAAAATTAAAATTTTAAAGAATATACTTCAAAAAATTGATTTTTTTTTAATAATATATACTGTATATAAATTATATTATGCTATCTTTAAATAACAATGCTTCATAGTTTTCTAATTATACATGCTTTTTTTAACAACCTAATTCTTTGATTTTAGTTCTTGTGTTTGGTAATTAGTGTATTTCTTTTTCAGTTTATTCCATGTTTGGGTTCTCAGAATATGTTGTGGTAATTAGCAATATTCTATTCCATATGACTACAGTGTATGATCTCCGCAAGCAATTCCTATATATAACAAGAAAAGGTTTTATAGTTGATTGACTTAGGATTGTAAATAATGTTTTTTTATTACAAGAAGAGATAAAAGAAAATGAAAGACTTTCAAGTATAACATGATTTTTAATTTAACTTGCAATAATGTTAATATTAACAACAATCACTATAACATTTACATATAAAAAAGCAAAGGAGCAAAGCTTTAACATTATAATAATCTATGTAGTATATAATAATCTATGTAGTTTATCTATGTATCTAGGTAGTATAGTTTTGTATATATATGTAAAGTGTCTAGTCAAATCAATTATTATTCATACTTAAATGACCCTTTATGATATTAACAAAAAATATAATGTTTATATATTTATACTATCCTTAAGTGCCCATTAATTATAAATATTTAAATTCTCATTTAATTATTAAATAGTATATACACTTTGGTTTTCTACAAAATATTTGTGTTATATTATGTGTATTTATATGTGTAATGTGTATTTATTATTATTACTTGTTTTCTTATCAATTAAAGTGCTTGCAAATTAGGTCTAAGTATGACAATATTAATTCAACATATTTTTGTAATGCATTCTTATCACATTTCTTCACATGTAATTACATAAAACAAGAATAGCATGTTAATAGTTACTATATCTTAAAGAATATTATTTATCACAGTATTAAAACCGAAAAAATATATTATTATAAAGGAAATAAAAAATATAAAAATTTGAGTAATATAGCATAGAAGATTTTAAATAGAGATGTTAGTTATGATGTACAATTTCTCATAACACTAAAAAAATTAGAGTTGCTTAAAGCAATCATCTATATTCCATAGTCATCTTCATAATTGACATCAAACGGCTTGTTATTGTCTTGTGGTCAAAATTAAAAAAACCCCACATAATTAAAATAAATTATAGATGAAACTCGTCTTTTATCTTATCAGCTATCATTTTAGCAATAGCTAATGATGATGTAGCTCCAGGTGATGGTGCATTCCTACAATGCAGCACTTTGCTGCCAATAGCTCCAGAGCCGGGCTTTGAGTCAAATACAAAGTCTTCTATCAATGTACCTAAAAAATATATAACATGATATAAGACGGAACATTATTTATATGCTCTATACATTCTAATAAAAAATATACAATGGCCAGATTCATTATTATATGCACTATTCAATATATAACAATATACTAGAAAATACAGCTTATTGAAGTAAAGGAAACAATAAAAAAGTTACCATGACTAGTATTATACATATAATTTCATACACACATATAATAAAATATACAATATATACAGAAATAAAAAAATATAGATATTTTTTTAGGGATAAATGTTTAGTTGTAATATTTTAAAATGTGTTTAGGTAATAATGTAGGGAAACCCATATTATAATTGAACAATAATTTTCCTCACTTTATAATTTCTTGAATAATATATAAACTTACCATCTTTTCCCATGGCCTGGGCTCTTACTCCAGCTGGGCCCCTTTCTACATCACTTGAGGTTATATCCTGAATATACTTTTGAATTTGCATAACTTGTAATGGCACCAGAAGTGATCTAGTCATCTCTTTTAATCCAAAACCTGCATATTTTAATGCCATCTTACGAAATCCAGAAAATGTTACTATATCTTTTAGTTCTTTTATATTTACATCACCCCACCTGCAAATGATAATCACATGAAGATAATGAGATCAGGAATATGCATATTACAAAGTTAAAGTACTGAAAATATTTTTCCTACCTGTATCCTTCCTTACAAAATGCTAAAATAGCATTTGGACCTACAATAACTCTCCCGTCTATTCTTGGTGTCAGATGTACACCCAAGAATGGAAATCTTGGATCTGGGACAGGATATATATTTGTCTTAGTTAGATAGCTCTTTTGTGGAACTAAATATAAATATTCACCTCTGAATGGTATAATTTTTGGTTCTTCTGGACAACCAGTAAGAATTGCAACAGTATCTGATTGTAAGCCACAACATGTCAGCACATACTTAGCTTGTATTGTGTTTTCTTTAGAGTCGGTTATTGTTACAGGATAATCAGAATCTTCAGATTCTATAAACCTATTTACTTCAAAATTTAAGTATGTTTTTCCACCACATTTTTCAAAATCATGTACATAAGAATTCGTTACTTCTCCCCAGTCAACAATACCTGTATGTGGAGACCATAAAGCTTGCAGACCATTACAATGTGGTTCAAGTTCTTTAATTTCTTTTGAGTCTAACAACCTGATGTCTTTAACTCCATTTTTAAGTCCACGTTCATATAAATCTAAAAGTCTTGGAACTTCCAGTCTACTTGTTGCTACTATTAGTTTACCACATTTGGAATATTTAATCCCTTTCTCATCTAAATATTTATAAGCTAGATTTAAACCTTCTACACATAATTTAGCTTTTAATGAACCTGGCTTGTAATAAATTCCAGCATGAATCACACCACTGTTATTACCACTTTGATGAAATGCAAAAGTTTTTTCCTTTTCTATTAAAGCTATTTGTAAAGTAGGATGTCGTAATAATAATTCTCTTGCAGATGCGGAACCTACTATTCCACCACCAATGACTACAATATCGTATTTACGTCGAGTTTCATCACTAAACCTGAAAAAGGAATAAATTGAAGAATATATCGTTTATTTTAGGGAATTACTGAAAAGGTACCTAAATACATAGGTAATTGATCTTGCATCTATATATTATAGCATTGTTTACATACCTTCGATTAATAATTGTATTTTCCAGGCGGTGATATCTACTAAGGGCAGGAAAATAACGTATTTTACTTACGATAGACATTATTATAATGAATTAATAATTAAATAAAATATTATATTAAAATGTAGAATACAAATTAAAAAATAATACGAAGTTACAACTATAACCGCACTCTTAAATTAAATTTTAAATACAAGTTACCAATACATTCTAATAAAAAGTGTAATTTTTAATTACATATAACAAAGAATGTAATGTTTGCACATTTATATACACAAGATAACAAAAGTTCAAAACGTAAGTAATATGTAAATTGTAAATACTTTTATTTATCAGTGATATGTCTAATTGACAAATTCAGCAGTTCAGTGCTGTCAACTCCAAAAAGTCGCCAGAAAATCGCTATTTTGGAGAAAATTTACCTTTTTCTCCCGCCAGATGTCGTGATCACTATGATCCTAAGTAAAGCTTAGAGTGTGGATGTAATTTTTTTCATTTTATTTAAAATGACAAATTGTGCAGTGCCAGGACGCAAAGAAAATAGATATCACTTGTTCCCAAAAGACAAAAACTGAAGAAATTGTTGGCTGAAGCAATAAGACGACCAAAATTAGCGAAATTACAATCTTTATATTTATGGCTATGTGGGCATCATTTTAAAAAAAGTGATTTTAAAACTTAAGTCATCTTCAGATTTTTTTGTACTTTTTTTACATATTAATTACAGTTTCATACAAACTTTCATCCAACATTTTATCGCCAATATATATTCAAGTAATTCTGATAACAAATAATTCTTTGTCTTTATAAACTTTATTACACCCTTTTACCCCGCTAAGGGATGTATTTGGGAAAATTAAATAAATATATTTCTCATTTTTTATCTTAAAGCTAAACACCACTTTCTGTGTATTTCTTAAATATATTTATTCGTAATAGAGATTAATTTTTGACACTCTCCAGTTTATCATTTATTACGAGACTATTCCAGTAGTGGGTCAGGTAGGCCATGTAAAATTAAGAATGTATCAGACTCATTGACATTTTACTTGGTCTACCTGACATATTTCTGAAGTTGAAACTTTATTACCAGCCTGCCTAAATGGTTAGAAATGCACCAGTTTTTATTTAATTTAAATCAAGCAAGTAGTGTTGAAGTTACGATCTTAGTTTCCGTCCTTTTTAAATATTTCGCGCGAGCACGCCATGCTCGCGTGATGTCATAACACAAGGCAGCGTTCTCACCGTACTCTTCATTCATTACTTTGGTATCGAATATTCCCTATGTTCGACTGATACACATAAAAACTTAAGTTTTTATGTGTATCAGTATTACAATAGTCTTATAAATATAATATCAGACAAATCTTCTATACCTACATATAACAAAATTCTAAGTCGAATCTGTACATTAAATATTTTTTGGAAAATCTTATTGAAATAGTCATTATTATCGATACAGGGGCCGAATCTATAGTTTATAGGATTTTTGTCCGTCTGTTTGTCTGGGAATACGTTACGAGAAAACTACTGGACAAATTTCAATGAACTTTGGTGTGGTGATAGATCTATACTATTCGTTAAAACGTACCAAGGGACGAACCCAAGCGGAATGAGAGTGAGTCGCTAGTACCACTATATAAATGTGAAAGTTTGGATGGATGGATGTTTGTTAATCACACAATTTGAATGAAATTTGGTACAGAGATAGATCACAATCTGGAATAGCATATAGACTACTTTTTATCCCGGTAAAATGGTCGGTTTTCGTGGGATAGATTTGTTTTATTTTTCACCAGGAAGGAACCGAACAAGGCGAGGGTGAGCCGCTAGTACAGAAATAAATATGTCGGGTTATTAATTAACACGCAGCATCATCTACTTCCATGATAAAGTACGAGGCTTAAACCGACTCACCGACACTATGATACACCGACACTCCGACACACCGACACTCCAGACTCTCCGACACAACGTCAATCGCGACACTTTTACACTCCGACTCTCCGACACTGAGTATCACCGACACTCAGGCACTTCGGCTTACAGACACTCGACACACCGACACTCTGAAACTCCGACACGCCCTTTTCCCACTCAAGATGACAACATCAGAGAACTCAAAGAAGTATTTTATATCAGAATGACAATATAAAGAATCAAATAATTAATTTACAATAATACATATTATAAATCCTATTTTTGTATTATAATAAATAATTTATATTATTATTAGTGTAACACATTACTGCCAAATTTTTTATACCTGTCGAATGGTACTACGCGACTGACTATAGGGCTAAACGTAGCGCCAAATTGCCAACATGAATAGGCACTCATAGGCACAATGTGATCCTTTCATCGATTATCTATGATGTCTGAGAGTTGACATCTTCAACATTTGGCATTTGTTGACATTTCACTATTTAGTATTTATTTTCTTTGAATTGTTTTAAAAAAGAGAAACAGTTCATAAAATTCTCTTGTTATTATTATTGAAGTAAATGATTATATTATTTACATTTCAAAATGGTACAATCACAATTTTCACTATCATGGGATTCCTACAAATCAAATATATGTTCGGGATTTAGTTCTTTACAACAGGTAAATACGGTTGCAGGTTGTTTAAAAATTTATAAATAAATCGTTTACTTATTAGTTCTTTATTATTAGAAAAATCTTTTATTTAGAATGGAGAACTTGTGGACATGACCTTAGCAGCAGAGGGACATTTTGTTAAAGTACATCAAGTATTAATAGCTTTGTCAAGCCCTTATTTGAAGCAACTTATTTTATCAGCACCATGTCAACATCCAGTAATATTTCTTAATGTAAGTAAATTAATTGCAGTGTTCTTGATTATAAATTCAAAGTTTAGTGTTGTTAGTAAAAATGTAACTAACATTTTCTATTGTAGAATATGTCACATGCAACATTATCATTAATATTAGAATACATATACACTGGAGAGGTAATAGTACCATCTGCGAATTTATCATCCTTTATTGAAGCTGCCAAAAGCCTTCACATAAAAGGTCTAGAAAATGTGGTGAGTGCACTTCTAATATATTTAAAATTATATTTTGCTTGGTAGAGTTACATATACTACATATGGTATACTTACAGCTTACTATTTGTATCTTATTAATACTAAATACACTTCAGGTTGATGGTAGCAGTAAAGGTGCCAGAATTGAATTAAATTTAGAAGACACTACCACAAGTAGTATTTGCAGTAAAAGAGATACAAATATTTTAGAACAGGTTTGTTACTTCTATTTATCAAATAAAAATATACATATAGGGAACGCAAAAGAAATTTCTTATGCTGTTTTTTATTGATACAATAACAAATTTACATCTATTGACATTTTTAGTTGAGTTAGGTTGGAATGTAATATTGTTTCCTATTTATTCTATGATTTTATTCATTATCTCGTTTTTGTAATATTATTTTATACCATTATACCTTTTCAAAGGCAATATGGGCAAATAATGGGTTAATATATAGCCTTCATATACAATATCATACATAAGTATGCTTAAAATCGATTTTATAGTTTTTAATTTAGTATTAGAATTAAAACCTTTATTGTTTTATAAATATTGCAGGTAAACATACATATGTTGTAATAGTAAAGAACTAAAATTATTTTTATATGTATATCAATAAAATTATCCAATAAGCGCTTTCTATTGGTAAATAATTTTCTGAATTGAACCAGTCCAAATCCAGGCCACAAGTCCAAAGATATTTTTTTACATACCTACATAAGAACAATTTTATGTCTTTAGAATATTAGTACAGACTCTTAAAAAGGCAATTTTATTTCAGGTCACATTGCCTTCAACTGCAAGAAAAATATATATAAAGCCAAAAGATGAAGTGAATCCAATAACTGGGTATAGATTTTCATATTATCATCTAGGAAATGATTTATTACTATGTAACTGTATACAAATTTTAATAAATTTTCACATATTTATAGAAATGATGTTTGAACTTAATATCAGCAGATTGATAGCTGTTCTAGTCTTCCCAAATCTTTTGGGTGGTGTGTTTTTGTTTCCCACACTCTGTTATACTACATACTTTCGTAAAATAAAATTCATGAGCAATGGTTTCCTTACACTGTACACAGACACTAAAATCATATAGATGTAACCATGGGTGATGGGAGGGGAGTGCAAGGGGGTACACTTGCACCCCCCTGCACCCAATAAATATATAAGAAGTACATAGGACATACCTATGTAAACATTATGTTTATAATAATTTTTGATAATTATAACATATAATAAATGTGTTTGCTAAAATTTATCGTTTTTGGGGGCTTCAAGAAGGAGTTACTGAATAATGTTACTTGGCAGGTGCCTTCTTAAAATAGATTTGTTTCCAGTAAAATATAAATTATCTGATATCCAGAATGTGAGCTATGTTAGTTTTAAAGTTATTACTTAATTCTTATAGGAATAAAAAGCCATCTTGGAACATAACTACGTCAGCTAGCGACATACCGACCTACTCTATGGTCACTGATGATACAGTACACGACAACAATGAATCCTTTAGTGAAAGCAATTTACAATTATCGGAGAAAAATGATAAGTGCAAAGGTATATATATATATTTTATTTTAATTTCAGTATTGTACTAATATTTTAAGTTTATCTTGTTTTGGTGAACATTTTAATTACTTTAATTTGGATTAAAAAAAACTCTTGCAGCATTAAATTGTTAAATGTTTTATAGAACATTATGGGTCTTCAACCATTTTGGAAAGGAATTACATTTATCTAATTCAGTTAAACTAAAAATAACTTATTATCAATATATTATAATTCAGTAATACAATTTTTTCATATAAATCTATTGGTTTACGTGGTGCACGCCAGTAATGCTGTGAAGTTGGCATGGTTTTTTCCGACATCTTCCACAATCTTCATGTTTCAGCTAATTTACTCAAAACTATAATGAATTATACAACTAAACCTTTCGCATGAATCACTCAGTCCATTGGTGAAAACAAATGAAACTCTGTAACAAACGTATGAAAATTCGTTACATAGATTTTGGATTTATCTGGTTCAGACTGACAGACCAACCGCGGGGCGGGAACATTGTTTTGTAACATGTAGTGATGACGAATAATCCTCTCGAAATAATTACGTATAAAGCAATCTATTATTAAAGGCTATATAGATTTAAGTTTTTCAGGCGTTTACATATGAACACGTAGGTACAACCAGGAAGTTATCCAGGCATCCATATCAGGTAAGCCAGTGTGCTGGGTGCTGAGATTACTCTAGTAATAATATATCTTTGTCAGCAGTATCATCGAACCTGCAATTCACGGTGTCTATCCGCGGCTCCCTGCAAGTGATCCTAAACCGCTACATATACAACCTGCACTCGTCACAGAGCTCGGGCGTGCGGCGCTGGCGGTGCATCGACTATCGTAACAAGAAATGCTCAGCTTTCGTCGTAACTAACGGCAATATTGTTATGAACAGGTAAAGATTGGAACATTTTTTTATGACAGCTGTCATTGCTAATGGCCGCCATTATGATATTTTTTAAGGAGGTGGCGCACGATAAAACTGATACACATGGATAGAGTATGAGTAAACAAACAAATTATATCAGCAGTACAGGATCCTATAAATGTCACGTTTCCGAGATATTTTAAATATTTTTTTGGCGGATTTATTTTGACTTTTGGTTCTCGACGTTTCGGATACTTTACAGCAGTTCTGTGGTCATGGGAGAGACTTAAAAGCTTTAGACGTCTCAAAGGGTATTGTATAGTTGTTACATCAAAAAAATAAACACATAAATTTTGTATTTGTTCCAGGGCGAATCCTCACAACCACTCGTTTCATGATAAGAAGATTCTGGATAAAATAGAAAAAAACGCCGTCTACTCTGCGCTGGATGATGTACAAAACTTTATAGACAAAGAAAAAGCTAAAGATCGAGAAGAGTCTATGGAAAGTGAATATCTTCCAATGTCTTTTGCTAGTATGACTAATCTACCTGAAACGAAAAATATACAATCTATGAATAAAAACACTTGATTGTTTAACAAATCTCAAGCAATAAATATAATTATCTAAAAGGTATTGTTATTTATTGTATAATAATGATAATTATTAAATATATTTTTTTCAACATTCTTTTTATTCTCATGACGTTATTTGGTGTTCAGGAAGTTCAAAATATGTGACAATGTTAAATTTGCTTAGTAATATAATAAAGTAGATGTTAAGTAAATTTAAATAAAAATATACAGAAATTAAATTTTGTATTTTAATTAAGAGCATTGATCAATATTAATTATAGTCTATATAAATAACATATATTAATTACACTAGAGACACTCACTTGCTCCCCTCGTGTGCGTCCCTAGTTACGTTTGGTATAAATTTCTCAGAAATGAAATATTTTCCCGCAGTAAAAGGTCCTTGACTCGAATAACTAGCTATCATCATACCAAATTTCATCAAAATCCAGTGTTTTCCAGTGGTTTTCTCGTGATGCCATCACTGACAGACAGACTAAAATTCTAAATACTATAGATTCGGCCTCTGTATCGATAATAATGACTATTTCAATAAAATTTTTCAAAAAATATATAATGTACAGATCCGACTCAGTTAAAATTTTATTATATGCATAGATTTTATAGCCTACTAGTGTCCTACACTTGCTTTGCTTCGCTTGCGTCCCTAGGTGCCGAATACTCCAGGATGACCCGGAAGTCACTATGAAGTGTAACTGTATACTAAACATCCAATACCATCCAGCCGTTTTAACGTCAAGGAGTAACAGTCATACACACACAATCTGTGGCATATATAATAAATGCATAGTTATCAAGAAGTTCGACTTATTGACGAAAGTTTTGAGGCAGTTAACACGATTTCACGTACTCTCAGGCATCAGTGTAAATACCACCAATTTCCCGAGTTTGGGCTGGTTCTGGAAATTTCTTAACAGAAAAACTTAAAGAAGTTGTTATTAAATTAAAGTTGAGCCGACCCGGGACTTGAACTCAGGACCGAGTTATACCGTACCTACGTACCGTAGACTAATAATTATTAACTTTGAGAATATGCCTGGGAGATTTAAAATTAAAAATACTCTATAAATATTTCTTAATGTACCTAGGTATGTAGTTTATTAGATACATGTTGTAGGGCCGTGATTTTTAAAGGCTGATAAAAAGTCTCACATCGATGAATATCGGCTAACAGTAATAAACCGCTTATCTCGACATTTCGCAATGTAGATTAGAAAAAAATTAAGATATGGCAGAATTGGAAAGTATTAGGTATAGCTCAATTAACAAGATAGTGAAGTCGCTTAAAGAATTTTGAATATCGCAATTTTTTGTCGAATTAAAATCAAAAGGAAATGTAATTTCCCTACCCGTCCAATTATTATTATAACCCGTCGAATTATTTAATATGTCCCTCTAACGATCCAATCTGCATTTTAGAGAAGTAACAGAAGTAAACCGTTCAAGTCACCTTACTCTTGTAGTAATAAGAATACTGTACATACATTTAGAACATACGCACATACATATGCTCCAAATAGCATATTGTGTAATTTAACTGTACAGATTCAATAGCTGTGCAGGTACATATAAGTACCTACTCCACTTTATTTATTACTTATAGTGTGGAAGTCGGTCGGTTTTTTTATAAAAAACTTGTTCATTTATTCTGTCGAAAAGCAATCATTAAGTTTCAGGTGAATTGGACCAGAATAAGATAATTTTTAGGGTTCTGTACCTGCAAAGGTAAAAAAAGGAACCCTTATAAGATCACGCTTTTGTCCGACTTTCCGTGTGTCACCATCGATTTTCTCAGGAACGGGTGAACCTAGCAAGTTGACATTTATACCAGATATTGAGGCATATAGTCCCTATTAGGTGTATAAAAATCAAGGTCCTGAGTCAACACGATAAAAAGATATGGGTAAATTTAGATTTTCGCGAAAACTTGTAGCGGGGAGTGGGGTAATCACGGACGGCGGGTAATGGCGGATACACCAGTTTAGCTTTAGCTATGTTAGAAAGAGAAACGAAATATTTTGAATGACGTGATAGTGAGTCGGGTCCGCCACTAGTGCCAAACTGTGAGAGCTGACGTGAAAGCGCACTCACTGTGCAAAGTAAGTTAACTTGATGATTTTTCAACAATTTCATGTTATTTTTTGCTTATAATTATGTGTGTTAAAAATTAAAAAATAAATACAAAAATCTGTAAATTTTTTTGTGAAATAACATCTAATTAAACAATGTTTTAAAAAACCCGCAAAGTGCGTTGCGTGATTCTATCCTTAAAAAAAGATTTATTTTCTATTTCTTTGTGAGTCGGGTAATTACGAACGATTTGAGTGGGGTAAATGTGAACGTCCGTAATTACCCCTAAACAATAAACTTATTGGATGCTAGGTTTTAATTTTGCAATTACTTTTTATTTTATAATTATTACAACACATAAATTAATCGAGGTGTCTATTTTTACAAAAAAGCGCATGAAAATGTAAGTTAATAAATATTGAAATAATTAATTTCTTAGATACCAAGAAAGTACCAAAGAAAAACCGAGACTAAGTATAAATTAGAAGATTTGGAGCGAGCTTTTCAAGCTGTCAATAGTAAAACACTGACACTGGGAAAAGCAGCTGCTATTTATTCCGTCCCAAAAAGCACAATATATGACTATCTCAAGAAAGACGCAAATAAAACTCCAAATACAGGAAGAAAAGCTATATTTTCTGAAGAACAAGTAAAAGAATAAGAAAAAACAAAAAAATAGAAAAAAAGAATTAGAAAGAACAAGAAAAAGAAGAAAAAACTTATAAAAGTGCTTCGAAGGATAATCAAGATTATTATTGTGTGATTTGCGATGAAAAATATGTGGATCCGATCACTGAAGATTGGATTTCATGTTGTTAATGCAAATTATGGGCCCATGAGAAGCGCACGGGTGGAGGAAGTACTTCAAAGAGCTTCTTGTGTGACTTTTGTATTAATTAGAGTGTGTTCGTGATTACCCCACTTACCTTCCGCAATTACCCCACATGCTGTGGGGTAATCCCGGAAACTAATAATTTTGTTTTTTTTTATAAAAATACGATTTTATTCTAAAATTTATCTTTTTTGACTATGAGAATAAAAGATTGATTAGTTGTAGTATAAACTAAACAATAAATAGCTTTTGTAAATGTATTCAGTTTTGTATTATTCCACTTTTCCCTTAAGTGTTCGTAATTACCCCACTCTCCCCTAAGTACCTAAATATAACTTATATTCAACTTTTTTTATTTTTCGGAATTTTCTCTTTACTTGTGCTATAATAACTTGCTTTTAACCCAAATTGACAATTCTAGGTCAACCGGAAGTAGGTACTATAGTTTTTGTCCGACTCGCACTTGTGCGGAATTTTTTATGTATATTTATCACGGTTTTACTTTTTTTAATTCAAGTTGTGCTACGTTATTACTATTCTAATACGCTTAAATTAAGGTGAGTATATGGTATTTGTGCCGAAACATACTACATACATACAATAGGTATATTTAAGAAAGTTACCTACATTCTTTATCTTAATTCTTAATCTATCCCACGGGAACGGTAGATTTTTTCGGGTGTGATTCTGATGTATGAGCTATATTATTGTGAAGTTTCACCAAAACCCATTCAGTAGTTTTAGCGTGAAAGAGTAACAAACATACATCCATACCGCTTACGTAAATTCTTACATACTTTGGCGTTTATAATATTAGTAGGACTAGCGACTCAGTTTCGCTTCGCTTGGGTTCGTCCCTAGATACATTGCGTTTTAAATGAACATAAATAGTTATTAGTATAATATTTCCGATGTTTTAATAGTTATTTTGTTATTGGAGGCGAAGACAAATCCAACAAATTAAAGATCATAAAAATCAATCCAGCCGATCTTCGGGTATAAATGGTATAACTAATCCGACTTTGTTTTATATACATTTAAAGACTAGCGACTCAACCTCGCTCCGCTTAGGTTCGTCCATAACGTATAGGTTCTTTCAATGTTTCGACTTTCGACTACTTAAAATGTTTCATGCCAGATATCATACATCTTAGCGATAACCTCTGTCCTTACGTAGAACTCTTTTTAAAAATTTGAATAAGTATAAACACAATCCAGCAGTAGAATTACTTCAGGAATAGATAGGTACCTATTCGAATAGATATACAAGGATTAAAAAATACAAGTAAGCTATAGCAAGCAGCATATACTTTTGCCGATACTTAAATGATAATTTTAAATATGACTAGCTTGATTCATCGGATAAACTTTCATGCCCATATTCACCCCCTTAAGGGATGATTTCCGAGATAAAAATCCTATGTCCTTCCCAGGGTCTCAAACTATCTTTTTACTAAATTTCAGGCACATGTTTAGTATATGGGACGCGACCCCTGGCGGAGTGGGTGGTATTTTTGGATAGGGTAGGTAACAGGGAGCCCAAATATATAAAAAATATTTTAAGGAAACGTAGAAGTAAAAAGTTATTGAGACTTAAAGTTACAAGATTTCCATACATTTCGTTACCAACTGGTGGAGTGGGTGATATTTTTGGATAGGGGAGGTGACAGAGAGTCAAAATATATAAAAAATATTTTGAAGAAACATAGGAGTAAAAAGTTATTAAGACTTAAAGTTACAACATATCTAATACATTTCCATACATTTCTTTACCTAACTATGTGATTACAAAAGATAAACATATCTTTAACTAATAGTAAACATCCTTTTTTATGTACAATACATATTTCCACAACAATTAAGGCTTTATTGTATTTGATTTTTTAATAATTTCACAACAATACATATTGTAAACAAAATGATCTTGCATTTTGACAACTGTCAATTTCTGTTTTACATTACCGCTTAAATGACAACAGATTATATTAATACAATTTATAAACGTGAGTAGACTATTTTTAAAATCTAAGTATTATTTACTTTTGGTTTTTATTTTGCGACATCGTGGTTAGTTTAAGACTTAGGTTATTTATTTATTATTCTTCATATCTTGGTTAAGTTATGTTAGAACAGTTACCACAACGCACGAGCCGAGCGAGCGAAACGAGCGTGCCGCGGTAGCGGCCGGCGAGTGTCATTATTATATTACTAGAAAACTAGAAAATTCCACGCAAAGTATAATTAAAAACACGACAAAACATAATCTGGGGATCATTTTGCCAATTGAAAGTGACATTTTGATATTTCTAAGTGCAGTAATGTCTAAAGAATGTATGGAAATGTTGTAACTTTAAGTCTCAATAACTTTTGACTCTTTTGTTTCCTCAAAATATTTTTTATATATTTGCACTCTATATCACCTCCCCTATCCAAAAATACTGCCCACTCCTCCAGGGACCGCGTCCCATATACTAAGCTGCAGCCAAATTTCATCTAAATCGGTTCAGTAGATCCAGAGATTACCCCCTACAACGTCACAAACTCACAAACTTTACTTCTTTATAATATAGTATAGATTATACTAGGAAGTAATTTAAGACGAAATGAAAAAAGAATGCTAAAATAACATAAAATTAGGTGAATGACACTACAACGAGAATTTTATCTGTTATATCACTTAAAATTAATTTTATTAATTAATTATCAATAGAAGCGTACGACTACGCTATCTCGCTACAGTACCTACTAAAGTTTTGCGATTAAGTAGGTACTATATTGTCAATAAATTTACATTCGATTATTATGTACATTATCAGACTAACGTTTGAACTTATCCAAAGCTGACGGTTATAACGTTCCTTCAATGTTTCCATTACTTAAAATGTTTCATACAATATTATATATCTTAGCGACATCCTCTGTCCTCACGTGCTACACTTTATCAAAATTAGAATATAAACACAATCCAGCAGTGAAATTACTTCAGGAATATATTCGAATAGATACACAAGGATTGAAAAATACAGGTAGGTATGCAATTATTTTTGCCGATACTTACAATAATTTGTGATTTATTATTAATTTATTCTATAACGTAAGTCCAATGATGTGCTATCCAAGAATATCACCTATCAAAGGATTTTTTAAAGTTTAATGTGCCTATTATTTTTTTAATACATGTATGTTTGTATCTATCTTTTTTTTTCTATTCCTAAATACATAATATATTTTAATAAAATGCTTCACGTATCACGTATGTCTCTGATTGCATACAGCATATTACTATGTTTCTTCGTCAACTTGTTCTCATCTTTTTAACCGACGAAAAAAAAGGAGGAGATTCTCAATTCGACACGTACCTACTACCTACATATTTTTTATGTCTGACCACGCATAACTTTTTACAGTGTAATTCGATTTCGATGATTTTTTTTATTGGATAATATAATATACCTCAAAGTTGGTACCATTTAAATCTGAAAAAAAAATTCCCCCGTAAGTGTAAAGTAAATGTCATAATAGTGTATGTATATGTAGTAACTTTAAGTCTCCATAACTTCCGCACCTAAACAATTGTAAGTAGAATACTCTATACACCTGTAAAGGCGAATCATACCGAATTGCATGTATATGTTACAATAATTATAGTGTCATTATGATCAGTCGATGGTGTATCTTTCTAATTAATAAATAAATAAAATAAAAATTAATAACTTTTGACCCCTAAGTTTCCTCAAAATATTTTTTATATATTTGAACTCCCCATAGCCTCTACCAGTCCCTACCCTCCAGTCTTGTTCCACATGGTCATCACTTAAATTTATATACATATGTCTTTTAACAATTTTTGTAAACTAATTTTGTTCATTTTATAAACCGATTTTCAAAAAGGAGGAGGTTCTCAATTCGTCGGATTTTTTTTATGTATGTTCACCGGTTACTTGAAGACGCCTCAACCGATTTGGATTTTTTTTTGTTTGGAAGGGCCCCATTTAAATTTTATCGAAATCGGTCGAGCGATTTTTTAAAAAATCAACAATAAATTATATTTTTAAGCAAATTGCTTAGTGGAATATGTTATTAAAAAACTTTCTTCTTACTAATTACCTGCTTCTTATGTCTACACTAAAAATGGAAAAATAAAAACTAAAAAAAAACGGATTTCCAGGCACTAAATGTAAAAAATAACTAAACGGGGTTTTTCATTTAGAATAGGTAGATACCTAATCAGATATTTTCGAAGTCAGACAATATTTTAAGATATGAATATCTAATAGGTAAATATGATTAGGTATGAACTCTAATACGAGTATATGTAGTTAAAATATTATTATCAATTTGTGATGTATTTTACGTATCGAAATAGATTTGTTTTGCATCGGCTGGCACCGACTTCGAAATAATATGTTTTCTCGAATTTAGGTCGAATGACTTATGGACTATTGAAGCTAAGTCAAATAAACAACTTATATAACGTTATACTTTCTTAGATTTACGCGAATACTTGACATTTTAAATAAAACTATCTTTTCGGATTTTTTCGCGAATTTATTTTGATTTTTGGTACCCGACGTTTCGAATGCTTTACAGCAATCATGGTCACGGGAGAGACTGAGGTGTTAGATGTCTCTAAGGTATTATATAGTTGTTACAGACAGCCTACCCACAAAAACAAAATAAATTCAAAAATTGAAAAAATGCCACCAAAGTACCTTACAATATTTTAACTTTTAACTTTAAACATTTTTATAAAATTTTATTTAGCTTTATAATTGAATATGGAATATTATTTATTTGAGTTGTTAGTATTATAATTATTACAATTTTAAAAATATTAATTATTAATCTACATTTTTAGTGTTGCCATTACTATATTTATAACCATAAAGAAAAAATCTAAATATATTAATTATTTAAGCCACATAATTGATCTGTGTGTTATTTGAAAAAGTTAAGATTAATTAAAAAATAATAATTGTAATTTAAATTTGCTATTATTTAAAAAAAAACAAATTATTAAGCAACACATTACTACATACATTTAAAAAATGAAAAGTGAAAAATATTAATCAGAAATATAAAATATTATTGTAGATTGATACCAGAGCTTTTCTATTTCTTTACTAGTGACTCATCTTCGCTCCGCTCGGCTTCGTCCCTAGTTACGTTTTAACTTATAGATCTCTCAGAGATAAGATATTTTCTCACACTAAAAAGCCACAGTAAAAAACCAGCTATCATCATAACAAATTTCATCAAAATCTGTCCAGTAATTTCATCGTTATGCGTTCTCAGACAGACAAAAATTGTAAAAACTATAGCTTCGGTCTCTATATCGATAATAATGACTATTTCAATACGATTTCCCAAGTAATGTTTGATGTATAGATTCCACTCAGTATTTTAGTATATTATGTACATATAGATAAAAAAACAATTGTCTTTTATGATCAAAACATCCAATCAGTACAAAGATTAAAATTTAAAAAAGATTAAATTGTATGTGGTTAAAATGTAATAAAAATAATTAATTAACATTTTTTTCTAACGCCAAATTAAAGAAATAAATGTCAAAATGTATAAAAAATATATTATAAATATATTAAAAATGTATAATAAATGTATAAATATATAAAAATATCTATAGTAAATATATTTTTAATAACTAACTTTTGGCCGATTTTCATGTATATTTCATATATTTTATTATACCCTGGTCTATTTATATTACGGCGACTCACTGGCTCTGCTGCTTTGTCAATGCGGTCCCTCGCTTGATTTCTTTCGTCGACGTTAAAATTATAATACGCGCTCACAGCAAAATATTAGTTTTCAAGTAAATAAACTAATATTTTCTTTAATTTTTTTTTTGACCTGAATTGATATATAAGGATTTACTATTGTACTAAAGCAAAGCTATATAATTTTATTTCAATTTTAGTTAAAATTTCGGTAGTGTTCCTAGGAAAGCCAATGGTTCCTTGTAAGGCCGAAAAAGGATTATCAAAAAATTAACAGTTGGCCTTGCTAGGGCACAAGGACCTTGCTAAGAACATTAATCACGAAAATATTAATACTTAGTTTTTAGTTATAAATACGTATCGGGAAAGGTAAAACAAAGTGTAAGTTCATAATAATATTATTTATAATAATGCTTTAAATAATTTCATAACTCCTTTTGGCCTTACAAGGAACAAAGTTATAAGAACGCCATTATAGTTGGTTTTAAATTTATTTTCATTTATTATAACGATTATTGGCAAGTTATTTGATATCGATAAAATACCAACTTATTAAAAATATTTTTAAAACATTTTCAAGGGTACATTTTTAGTTTTACAGTAGTGTTCAAGTAATGTTCGTTGACAATTTTTTATGTGAATATATTTATTATGATATGTATTTAATGTTTCATTTTAATGAAAGACCTTTTTATGATGATTAAGTATAACCAGATATTTCGATTAGTTTTAAGTTAAATCACTGATTTATTATATCGGCCTTGTATGAAGCCTTGTTCCTTGGTGCAAGACCATTTTGGAAGAGTTCAATAAAACTTAAATTTAACAAATAATCATTAACTTTGCAATACAACAAAATGTTTTATAAGTTACATAATAAAATAAAAGAATAATAACTGTTTATTCGTTAGAGTGGCTTTCTATGGTCCACCCACTTTATTATCTGTCGTCACTTAAAAAAAAAGTAATTCGTAATTAATGGTTACATTAAAGTGACGCTATTAATTTCCCTGCTATAAAAATTACGTACAAGTGCGAGTCGAACTCGCCTATCGAGGGTTACGTACATATTTTTAGGAAATCTGTTAAACTTTAATTTTCGACTTTTTTAATTTTTTGGAATTTTTCCTTTATTTGTGAATTATGTGATTCTAGGTCAACGGGAAACCTAAACCACGACCCAAAACCTATAGGGTACTTCCAGTTGACCTAGAATTGTCAATTTTGGTTAAAAGCAAGGTCTATCAGTAAAGGGCTAATTCCAGAAAATAAAAAAGTTGAAATTTGAGGTAATTTTTGGTAGGTACTTACAGGTTTCGCGAAAATCTAAATTTACCCATATGTTTTTATCTTGTTGACTCGGGACCTATTTTTAATTTTTATACACCTAATAGGGACTATAGACCTTAGTATCTGATATAAATTTGAACTTGCTAGGTCCACCCGTTCCTGAGAAAATCGGTGGTGACATACGGACAGACAGACGGACAGACGGATAAACGGACAAGAGAGTGAACTTATAAGTATTCTACTTCCTTTTTTATCTTTTGAGGTACGGAACCCTAAAAATGATAAATAACAATACTGTTATCGTATCGGTTTAAAATTACGCCAATAACAACGTAATAACACAGTATGCATCGTCCTTGTGATAGAAAATAGTTACGTATACGTAATATTAATACATTGTAGAAGTCCATAATATTATGTTACATAATATGATAATGACCTATGTCCTAAATATTCCCACTGGTTGAAAATTATTAAACAAAAACAGTAAATTATTTACCGATTTTCGCTTGGGGGCGTCGAAATACAAACACTCAATACCATCCTAACATATTTAAACACAGCCTTAGTGCCGTGACATCTATTAATACTACCATTCTAATATATTATGTATTATAATTGCGTCATACAATGTCCTTTATATAATTCAACTTAACCCTTTTTTACTCTTTTGTGCAAACAGTTTATACTTTAAGGCTTCGTAGTACTTGCCTGTCGATTCAACCATTTTCAATGAGAACTACCGCGCTTAAATTTGCCGCGAGAGGCGCTAGTGTAGAGTGATCTAGAAATGTCAATTGACACTGAATGTTGACTCTTTGTGAGCTTTTCACCGCGGACCTTCATTAAAATTGTAAACATGACATGACACTTAACAAATATTATTACTTTAAAAAAGAGCTAAGAAAATGTCAATATTTTATCTATTTGGTTATTATATATTAATTATTTAAAACAAAATCCTGATAAACTATTGCCGCGCTAACCATGTTATTATTACTATATTATATTTATGGCTCTGCCGCACCAACAAATACTATTTAAACGACAGCGATAAGACCTTACTCACCAGTGGCGCCAACTGGTGCCACCAGAAAATATAGCCCTCATTAGGTATAAGCATTCTGCTCTGTTTTTACATTCTTACAGTTTATTTTGTGCACTCTACAGACTTGGTAGTGGAGTTCTGGAAGCGTCAAGCAGCTGAATTGAACATACATTTTTCTGTGTACGAACCGGCAGGGCTGCCAATATGCGTGCTCACACTGAAAGGAAGACAACCAAACCTATCCAGTATAATGCTTAACTCGCACTCTGATGTCGTCCCTGTTAATGATGTAAATTAAAATATCACTATTATTAACCCAAATCTATGTATATTTATTATTTATTTATTTTCGAAATTAGTAAAAGAAGGTACAACTAAAAAGTGAAAGAAAAATTCCATAAGATCTTAATTCTCATACAATAAGTTTTTCTATTTTTATATGACAATTTTTATTCTTTTATGCTTAAATGATATTTTGTTACAAGTATTCACATATTACGTAAAACAAAATGATAAATTGATTTGTAGTAATGTATAATTATTGCAGGAAGAATGGACCTATTCCCCTTTTGAGGGTTATATTGATAATAATGGAGATATGTATGGTCGTGGAACACAAGATACGAAGGGTGTTGCTATTCAATACATTGAAGCAATTCGAAAAATAATTCACAGTAATGTTACTTTGGAGAGGACAGTGCATTTGACTATTATGCCAGGTAAAACTCTGTGGTTAATAAAATAAACAGGTAACTACAATACGACTTATAATAAAAATAATATTTGAATTTTATTTTAATATCTTACAGATGAAGAAATTGGTGGATTTAAGGGTATGGTACCGTTTGTAGAGACGGAAGAATTTAAATCATTAAATGTTGGATTTGTATTGGATGAGGGCTTAACATCATCAAGTAATGTTATGTATGCTACATATTGGGATAAGAGACCGTGGCGTAAGTAAAGTTTTTACTGTAATTACGTATATCAAAAAGATAATGCAAAGCGACACAGGTTCCAAGTATGAATAACTAACAATGTTAACCCTTAACCACTGACATGTCATTTTGTGACACTACTACTGACGTACATATGATATACGTCGGCCATTTTGAAGACCTCTGGTGTATTAATTAAGTGTATTTAGTGTAATTATTGTTATCTGTTCCCTTAAGCATATTTATTAGAAAGTAGGAACATTTAAAAAAATATAATAATATTAAAAGAAAAATATTTATTAATCAACGACCTAACGAAATTAACATAAACATTTTTTAACCGACTTCCAAAAACGAGGAGGTTCTCAATTCGTCGGAATCATTTTTTTATGTATGTTCACCGATTACTCGAAGACGCCTGAACCGATTTGAAAATTTTTTATTTTGTTTGAAAGCGTATACTTCCCAGGTGGTCCCATATAAATTTTATCGAAATCAGTCGAGCGGTTTTTAAAAAAATGAACAATAAATATATTTTTTAAACAAATTGTTTAATCGAATATGTTATTAAAAACTAAGATATGAATATCAAAATATATTAGATTTCCTATGCGTCGGCTGGCACCGACTTCGAAAATATCTGATTAGGTATCTAGTCTAAATGAAAACCTCCGTTTAGTTATTTTTTACATTTTAGTGCCTGGAAGTCGGTTTTATTTATTTTTTTAAAGTTTTTATTTTGATCAAAATTTAATAGAAAGTAATAAAGAGAGTAAAACTTACATGTAAAATAGGTAAATACCTAATAATGTTTTTACTTTTTCTCCAAAATCTTGTACACCTTAACTGATTAAGCTCGCCAAGTACCTTAATTAAATAAAAATATTATAGTAGTTAATGATTTATAAGGATTTTCAATTTTGCGTGAAATTTTTGCATTAATTTGTGAATACTATCGTGATAAGATATTGCAATTTCGATATTATTCTTTACATTTTAGAAGTAGAATTTGATATTCGAGGCGGAGGTGGTCACGGAGCAACAATATCTGATGGAAGTGCTGCAGAGAGAGTAATTATCTAATTAGATTTTATTACAATCATAATTCTTATTATTATCAAACAGTTTAATAACGTTATGCCTCTCTATATATTAAGATTTTCTGACAAGAGCTCAGAACACTCTTGTTTAGTTAGGTAATTATAGTATTTTGAAGAATGTTTATTATTCAATGTTTATGAATTATTTAATTAATTGCCATACCCATTCTGATCCTTCGTGTAAGATATATATATATATATATATATATATATATATATATATATATATATATATATATATATATATATATAATATTGTCTAAATCTAGGGGCTCACAGGCACATCTACCAGGGGGTCCATAAATCTTAGATAGCCATCTTTGGGAGTCTGCCATATTCGATTTACAATGACGTCACCTTGCTTATTGTTTTTCGTTCAAGCCTTTTCATTTAATGCCCATATCATAAAGGTCACTGTGGAAATGATAAATTGCCATTTTGTAACGCCAGCCATATTGGATTTAAAATAGCGGCTTAAGCGTGTGTGCCAAATTTCAGCTCAATCGGACACTGGGAAGTGGGTTAAATTTTACTTTCAAAATCTATTACAGACAGATACCGGGACAGGTAAACTAAATAAAAGCTTGTTATAATTTTTATCGATACACGTGGGAATAATCTTGAATATAGCCATCACACTATACTAAGGGGAGATTTAACTACTGACTTTATACTATACTAGCATTGCCCGCGGCTCCGCCCGCATTCGGATGACCAAAAACCAAATTCTTAGGTTTTACATATTAGTATACTCTTACTATAGAGATATATTTTCCTAATAAAAAGTATCCTATATGACAGACGGACAATTTTTTTAAAAACTATAGATTCGGCCTCTGTGTCGATAATAATGTTTATTTCAATAAGATTTTCCAAAAAATATTTAATATACAGATTCGGCTTGGTTACAATTTTATTATATGTATAGATAACTTTATACTGTAGTGTAATAATGACTAACTTCATAAAGTAGTCTAAATCTGTCACAACGTAAAAGAATCACTCTCATAATTTTCTTTCATCGCCAAAAGAAGTATAACTTCAAAAAATATTAAATTATCACCTAACTTCTTCAGTTCTGTAATATTAAAATTCACTTAAAATTGATTCATAGGTTTTATTATATTTTTAAATATTAAAACTTAGATAATATTCAAAGTTAGATTAATTTATTACAAAAGCGACCTTTCTAAAAGTTGCAAAATGTAGAGCTAGTAGAGAGGCTTTATCATGCGCAACTCAAACTGATCGTTGGAGCAGGGGGAAGGGGGCAATTAATATTTACTGGGCATCTAACACTGAAACATCATTGAGCATCTATTAGAAGCTACCTTAATTTTTTTGACTGGCTAAGACCTAAGTAGAGGCAATGGCATAATTTAATTATGGCACAATATGGCCTCTGAGCCGTGAGCGGCTGGGTTCGTGAAGCACGCATACTACATACCTGAGTCCTGACACTGTCACTAATTAAGTTTGGTCAATGTCAGCCGTCAGATGTGTATGTAAACAATCTGAGGTCTTTCAATGGATTTATACAAAGAATAACTAACAATAAAAAACATTTAATTATGTGACCTAATGTATTGTTCTTTAAAGTTTCACAGTAAACAACAATAAATGCTCCAGCTTATGTCTATCTTATTCTTTTAGTCTGACACACGTACTGAGTTACCTCATTTGAAACCTTTGCATATCTGCTTAGTTATTAATAAGTTTACTAACTATTTATTTGTTTTTGTTACTATGATTCTTTATTGTTTAAGCTTCAAACTCTCATCAACTTGGCCATGGAGTTTAGAAACCAACAACTGAATATTGCAAGAGCAAACGATCCTTTAGATTATGGATCTTATACTACTATAAATATGAATATCGTTAAGGTAAATCTGTAACATTAATAAATTATCATTAATATCAAATATTTATAATTAACATGATTTTTTGAGACATTTATATTTAACATATTTTTGTTACTACGAATTAAATGAAATAAATAAATAAAAACATGGTTTTAACGATTCTTCAGGGTGGAATCGCTGCTAATGTTATTCCTACAGAAATATCAGTAGTGCTAGACATGAGGCTATCGACTTCCACAAATGTGGATGATTTTCAAACAATGGCAAGTACCGATATGTATACATTTTTTAATTTAATTCTCATCATGTTTTGTTAAGTTTTCGTATAGACTTATTCTCTTTCATCTTTTATAAAAATTATAATGTAATAATGTTTTAAATAATAAATAACCTACTTGATAAAACTAAACTGAGATGGAATGAATGATAATTTTTTTTTAAATCTTAACAAAATAATAGTCCTATCAATATAAACAATGAAATCAATAAAATACGTAAATCATTTAGCAATATATGAATGAGAATAGTTTAAATAAATTAACATTTAGATGAGCTTGTAAACATTCTAGCTAAATAATGCTGTCGACATTAGAAACGCGTCGATTAGATAATTTCCTTTTTTTATCAATCACATAGTTACGGTTAAAGTTGTAAAAAGACAATAAAAATTATGAGAAATTATAAGTAGTAAAAATTAAAATTATTTGAGTAATGTAGGAAACTCTACATCAACAGTTTTAGAATTTTTTGTTCTCTATCTACTTTCTCAAAGCAGTGGTAGCCCGAGGGTAACGCGCTCGCTTGGGAAACCGAGGGAAGCGGGTTCAAATCCCGGGTCTTGTACCTCTGATATTTCATGTGCGAATCATTTCTAACATGATTACCACTTGCCTTACGGTAAAGGAAAGTAACATGAGGGAACCTGCATGTCTGAGAGAACCTAGCAAGTTTTCGAAAGACAATATGTGGCAAACCCGCAATTGGCCAGCGTGGTGGACTATGGCCTGATCACCCTCGTATCGAAAGGAGGCCCGAGCCCAGCAGTGGGACGTTAAAAAGGGCAAAATACACTGCTTAAAGCTTGAATTATTACTAAATTGAAATAAGTTATTTCAATTTAGTAATAATTCAACTTTCTGTATTAACCTTACATCTTTGAACAGCAAAATTCTTATATTCTCTTTAGTTGGATAGTTGGTTGGCGAGTTTGGGCCCCAACTCTACGATACAATACATAAGGCGAATGGAACACTCTGCAGCTACCGCAGTAGATGATTCAAATCCATACTGGGTAGCGATGTCTGACACTTTGAAAGATTTGTAAGTACCTATTTGTTACTTTGTGTTTCTTTAAAAAATTAGTTATATATGAATTAAATTTTGTATGTATATCAAGATCAAAATTAGAAATATTAAATATACATATATCATACTGCAAAAATACTCGTTCAACTGTCACTCGTATTCAAATGGGCCATTACATTTTTAAAACATAGTAATTTTATTCATTTTTATACTATACATATTATATTAATTTGAACATAGTACGTAGTACATTACGTTTATTTTTATAAAATCGAAAGCTTATTCAAATGTTTGAAATGTCAAAACTAGTAAAGTTATATTACTTTGCTGCATATCCTATTATTCCCGATGCATTTCTATAGAGTCAGCTTTCTTTCTTTAAGTTTTTTTACTTTTAAGTTTAAGAGTAAAGGGAATTTCTATATTAATCGTTAATTTTCAATTTTTGAGAAGAAAATATGAATAATACCTAATATACTCGTAAATACTAAATACCTATATATAAAAATACCAAATCTAATACATATTTTATTTTTTTGTATATTTTAAGCATGAACTCTCTTCCTCTTAAGGGAGATAACATTATATGAGTTTTATTATGACAAAAAAACCGTTAGTTAAAAAAATATTAATTTATTTATCAAAATGATGAGCATTCTATTATTAGTTGCTTACTTTTTTTAAATATATACGGGTATAAGGATAATATTTAATTGTCATATTTTTTAATTAAAACTCAAACAGTTAAACAGTTTTTAATATTTCCAAAACTAATTATTGTAAAAATAGTAAGCTAACGACTATTAAATTATATATTATAAATTCCATCCTCTAACTCTACTAACACATGCCTGTATCTGTACACAAATATTCAAAAAACGTCAGTTTGAGCGTTTTTTTGAGCATTTGTGTACAATATACGCAAAATAACTCCTCCATATTAAGTTTATGTGCTAATTTGCATGATACCATAACCTATGCAAAAAATAAGTAGACTATTGCTGCTAATATCCGGCGCACGGATTCTACCGTAAGTTTTACTGACATATACCTAATGATATAGAAATTTTAAACAAAACTAACAATAATTATATTCATATAATTTAATTCAAATTTAATTTATCACTAATTTTATTCTCATACTACTACGATCTATACAATGGTAACCCATCTGCATCACGTGCGTTTGATAAACCAATAGATGGACATGTGCACTTTGGTTTTACATCTCATATTATTCATGAGTGAATCGTTTTCAATATGATTACCAATACTAGTGTAAGGTTGAATTTTTGTATATTGAGTGTTTTAATAGAAAATAATATGTTTGATTAATTTGTAATGATTTACGTATAAGGCATTTACTTATGTAACCTAGGCCGATAAGAATGTGTTTTAAAAAAAATAAAAAACTGCGCCGATATTCATTTATTTTCCCGCGCTTTTGCAGAGATAATATGTCGGTACTACCTGGTAGTGACTGGTCACGAATTGTTTATAATACTAAAAATTATGGTTATAAATTATGTAACTCACTAACGATCATAAAAGTACTGAATATAAGAATATAAGCAAGGAATATCTCGAAGTTTTATTAGAAATCTTACTCTAGTCTAATCCAATCCATAAAAATGCAATAATTGTAATTATATAGAAATTACCATAGGTGTAAAGGTATACATGTACATTAGGGCGACCCAAAAAAAAGGATTATTTTTTTTTTCATGTCTCGTGTGAAAATATGTTAGTTTACTATGTTTTAAGAGTCCCCTCCAAAGGACAGCTCAAAAAAAATTTTTTAAAGGTCGCTCACAATTTTTTTAAATTTCCTAAATCCTCAAAAATCGATTTTTTTTTCAAATGCTTTTTCTCGTAATTTCATTTCTTTTTACATGAAAAATTATGAAGATCCTGAAAATTTCAAGTCAAAATTTTAATATTTAGAGGTCGCTACAATTTTTTTAAGTTTTCAAATCGAGTACTTTATATCTATTTGAGCAACTTCTTAACATGAATATTAACGAACTTAATATTTTTTTCCTTAAATTTCACATGCTAAAGAATGAAATTAAAGCACGAGAAACAAAAAAAAATTATCTCGTGCTTTAATTTCATTCTTTAGCATGTGAAATTTAAGGAAAAAAATATTAAGTTCGTTAATATTCATGTTAAGAAGTTGCTCAAATAGATATAAAGTACTCGATTTGAAAACTTAAAAAAATTGTAGCGACCTCTAAATATTAAAATTTTGACTTGAAATTTTCAGGATCTTCATAATTTTTCATGTAAAAAGAAATGAAATTACGAGAAAAAGCATTTGAAAAAAAAATCGATTTTTGAGGATTTAGGAAATTTAAAAAAATTGTGAGCGACCTTTAAAAAATTTTTTTTTGAGCTGTCTTTGGAGGGGACTCTTAAAACATAGTAAACTAACATATTTTCACACGAGACATGAAAAAAAAAGTAATCCTTTTTTTTGGGTCGCCCTAAATTGTACATGTAAAAATTAGAATTGTATTCTATTTTCAGAAATATCACCTTGACGCCAGTTGTATGCCCAGCTACTTCGGATATGGTATCTGTGAGAGGGAAAGGCATCCCAGCTATCGGATTTTCTACTAGAACGAATATGATCTCTAAATTGCACGACGTTGATGAATACATCTCATTAGATGTGTTTCTTAAAGGTATCGACGTTTACGTCGCGCTTATCAAGCGACTGGCGAACCTTTCAGAATAAAAAATAGGTTATGTTGTGAGAAACTTTTATGGTATAGCAATAATAATTGCTAGGTTAGATAAACTTATCTAACCTACTACATACTAACTAGTTTATATAGTTTAAATTATTGTTAGTAAAATTAGTAATTTTATTAACAATATTAGTAAATGGTGATTTGAAAAAATATATATTGTTTTATTTCGTATTTTCTTCGTTTATATAAGTATTATAAGTAAAAAAAATATTCGACGCGAACAAATGAGATAAACATGGCTTATCTGTACATATTATAAAACTGTAGAGGTCGAATGTCTGTAAATAGAAAAAAAATGCTAAAAACCGAGTCAGGGGGATGTTAGAAGAGAAATAGTACAAATCAAGATTTTTTCAATTTTTTTGTTTCTCTGTCTGTTTGTCTATTTGTACGGGCTAATCTCCGAAACTGTTGGACTTATTTAAATGAAATTTTGAATGGTGGTACCTTATATCCTCGGTCAACATTTTAGATACTTTTCATCCCCGTGGGATAGTTAAAAAGCTATAGTAACATATACAGCTTAGTACATAAAAACTACTAAATGGATTTTAATGAAACTTTACTATAATGTAGTTCATACATCAGAATAACAAATAGACTACTTTGTATCCCGGAAAAATGTACGGTTCCCGTGGGATAGATTTGTTTTGTTTGTCTAGAGGCAAACCCGAGCGAAGCGAGGTTGAGCCGCTAGTGATATTAACATTCTTCTTTCATACTTTTATATGGAAATGGCAGTGGTAAATTATATTATTATTCATACTAGCAAAACCCGCGGCTATGCCCGCGTTTAATCTACAAAAAAACTCTTTGGCTTTATGTTATACCGCGACTCACCCTCTCTTCTTATTTATATAATATTGTTCATACAAAAAGACTAAAATCGCGATCAAACAATGGGGGGTGGGGGTAGGATGGTGAAAAATACTTTACGACCTATTCTCATACTTACCAAATATACCTACCACAAAAATCATTAAAATTGGTCGAGCCGTTTCGGAGGAGTGCGACCACAAGCACCGTGACACGAGTCTTTTATATATTATTTATTTTTGGTCATGATATTTATTTGAAACTAGATATACATAGGTTTGATGCTTCATAAAATTAATATATTTTCTTTCCGAAATTATACGTGTCTGTCTTGACAAGGTTGATTCATATATGTGTATGAAAAAACACAATCATAAATATAAATAGCCTAAACAATTGAATAAAACGATATAGGTTGGTACAGAGAGAAATAAAATGAGAATACTTAGGCGTGAACCTTTAGATAAATCAAATTAAAAACGATGAACTAGATACTAATTAATATGAGTATTTTAACAAAATCGATGGGTAGTTAGATATATGATTTTAAATTCGTTAGTAGTTTGCCCTTTTACTTTTTAATAATAAGCGAAAAAATTTGAAAAAGTGTCGTTACGACTTAGGGACTTAGGAAAATAATAAACAAATTTTACGAATTTTGGTTTCAATAGGTATCACAATTTGACCTTATGCTGTGTTCTTGTGATCTAATGTAGTGTAGATTATCTATAAAGGGCTTACTACGTATATTAATCCAGAGAAAGACAGAGAAACTTTTTGATGACTCTTGATACCCCTTGAGGTTCAAGTCATTTGGTTTATTTTCATTTTGAAGTACCCATCCATTACACTGTAATTAATATCGAATATCTGATGATGACACGTGGAGGCGGAAAGAGAAATTAATCAATATATATGTATCTATCTACTAATAGATTGTTTTGAGGAATATTAGTATAAGTATGTTATGATCTTTAGGATTTACAGCTATAGTGTATTTTGATACGTTCATGATTTTTTTTTCATATATGTATACATACATATTTTATGAATTCTCTTAACTAATTATATGTACAACTTTATTTATATAACTGTAAACGGTTTTTGAAGTTCCTGTTAGCATTTAAACAATCACTTCTACCTTTTCAATTTCTACTGATATAAAAAAAATTTTTAGCACAGTATTTATTTTTTCGTTGATTTAGTTCTTGTTTCAACACTCGCCCACTTTGCAGTAATGGAGCCTTTCTTCCGTACGTGCCGCAACATTTTTAAAAGGACTTTTTCGCGAGCCACCGCTCTTTGTTTGCCGACGTCGACGGATTTGAGAATAGTCACGCTTTTAACGAACAAATGAATGCTCCGGAATAATCGGGATTCGTTGAGTAAACCGTTTAGCACTCAATTGAGAAAAAATCGAGATCATTGCGAAAATGGTACGGATTAGCGTAATGCAACGACAAGGGTTATATCTAATACTTTATGTATAGAGGATACTCTCAATGAAGGCTTTAAATAGGTTAAATCTACATAATTTATAACAATTCAAGATGGCTATTATGAATTTTTGCATGTGTATGAGGTGAAAACCTGCATCAAGTTTTTCTTCACACCGCTTTCTCTGAAGTATCAGTGTGTTATACTAAATTGATTATGTCTACTTGTAGAATAAATTAATTGTTTGAGAAAAATATTTACTTTAAATATACCTTCTTGTAGTAATAACAGTAGGTGATATGTCAATTACACTATAAATAATCTTTTAATAAATCTTGGTAGATGCATAATGGAGCGCTAGGGGCGTACTCGCAGTAGCGTTAATTGAAATAAATTGTCACGGCTGAATGTCGCAGGGACATAAATCAGAGTGCCGCGGGCTACCAGCTAAGTGCCTGCTACGAGTGAGCTACGGCGTAGTAATATTTAGACATGCCACATGCAAAAAATCTAAATTATAAATAACTTTGTCTGTCTATTTAATTTTTATATACGATTTTGATATCATCTGCTGTGGTGTGAATAATTAAGAATTTTCTTATGTTTTTAAACATAATAATTAGCATCGTAATAACTTTTAATAAATTGTAATGTTTGCAATTTTTTTTAAATTACCTATGAATATATCTAGAATTAACTAAAGAAAAAGTTATATACCTATTAAGAATTATGCAGAGAAAAAAGTAGTTTTAAGAGAAATTATAATGTTGGTTTCTGGGTTTTTACCCAAAAGAATAGGAATGGGCCAGGTATTTTTGGCAACATTTTTTCATGTTTTACATACATCGGTTATATGAGTTATTAAAAAAAATAAAACTAAATAATTCTAATATCTTTTTCAGTAATGATAGTTAATTTTTATTAGTCATAAATATTTTAATTTATCTGAATCTGTATGTGGAGATAGAACTTTTAATTTATTCAGGTACATTGTTGATAAATATGTATATTACATTGAAAAATTGATATACCGACACTTCTAAGACTTTAGTGTATCTACTTTAAAGAATGACGCTTTAAGAGACACCGCGAGATGAATTAATTCAGCCAAATATGGCAAGTGCGCGATTTTTCCCGTTGTACTCATTTGTCACTGGTGCAGGTGTGTATCATCACACCGGTAAAAGCGCCTACACTTAATATTTAAAAGTTGGATGTGGTATATCCTTGAATATCCGTTCTGATTTTCCCACAAATATGATTGTTAGCCTTAAACAGTATCTACTCAATAAAAAATATATTATAATAAAACCGACTGAATAAGGTAACTAAAAAGAATGACATCTATATTGAATGTACACTACAAATCCATCATCTGATTGCTGATATTTCAATAATCAAGAAAATTACGCAAAATTGATTTATGGGTGTATTATTTCTTTTTCCTTTATTAACAATATTTTTTTAAAACAATAATATACCTTTTTGAGATCTATTTTTTATATTTTATTATTTTAACACATAACAAATCGATATTTTTTTGACAATAAAGATTGACATTTTTTTTAACGAATTTTTCTTTATTCGTGATGAGACTGCATGGTCTAAAATATTTTCACAAAATTAAATAGGTATTTTGCCCAACTTCTAATTTCAATGACATAAAAATATCACTTATTTTTTCTTGTCCAAAAATATATTTGTTTTCTTGTATCCTAATGATAATACTTACGATGTCGTGGGCTCAATGTTAGTAGATCGTAGCTTTATACGTACAGGAATACCTACATTCTGTCCTTTGAGTCGCACTCTCAGCGTAATTTTCCTGTGAAAGGATTACTAATGAACCATTTAGTATAATTTATTTTCTTCATGTCATTCGAATACAGATTAAAGTAGTCATTATTTACTTTGTTAATAATATAAAGACGTTATATAATAATTTATGTTTCAATTTTATGAAATAAAAAAAATCTTTTACAATGATAAACAAAGAATTCGGAGACTTATTAAACACTCATCAGAAGTTGTTCTATTCAGTCGACAAATAGAGATTAAGCGGACTCAGGCCGACATTGGCTCGGTCACGCGCACATTATTTGAAGTGTTCAAGTGCTTATCACGCCCGTGCCCTCACCCCATCTATGGAGAACTCACCCCGTATTTGTCCTACATATGTTATTTTTTCCAAAATGAACAATCGTAGGAATAATGAGTTACAGATTTAAAGTTTTTAAGTGTTATTTTAAAAACATACGTTTTTTAATTAAATAAGATTTGAAATGTAACCGTGAGAATTTCCCATGAAAAAGCGTAGGTATAATAGTCAATTATTATTTGTTTCATAGTAATTACGGCAACATATTGTTATTTTTTTAATTTAATTCACCATCAAAGTTTATGAAGATCGTACAGCTACCTATTACTTATTCAGTTATCTAATTAGTCTACATTCTTTATTTCGAGACAAAATTGTTTTAATCATAAAACATTGTACGCTTTCATATACCATACGAGTATAAACGTGTAAAATTTAAACATAATAAATTATAAAATTCACAATATTCGAGAATTTATTTCCGACTATGCTAGTAAGAACGACGTTTCGTTTTGCACAAAGACTGTTTTTGCAAATCACATTAAGTGTCCTTTGGTCACGTGCTGGTCTTTGTTACATAAACATTTTTGTGATTATATTAGAATAAATAGTTATATTTTAAGAGGGCAAAATCGAAGATTAGCATCACATTTATTTTTCAATACATTTCATATGATAAGTTTGAAGATCACTGTGTAATCAGGTTTAATGGCATTATAAATATATATATATATATATAAGTTTCTACACCGTATATTTATGTGTCTCACTTGTGTAATTTAAGTAATAGAAAATTGTGTTAAGCATTAATTTTAAAAATATTAATAAACTATAATAATATAACATATAAAAATTACCAATTTAATTTTTTAGTAAAATTATGCGACGGACTTGGTTTGAGTGTGAGCATGTAGGTAGGTACACGACAAGTGAAGTATAAATAGAACAAGCTGCCAAAACAGGTCAAAACTATACATCGATTAAGCACCTATTGCTGGTAATGTAAACAAGGTCACTTATCCGACAGAACGGTCAGACGGGTGTTAGTCGGATATATTTTCCAAATGATCTTGCGGCGGCATCCATAGCTTGTCACTTGTGTAATAAGCCGTAAGTCTATGTCGCACGTGGCATTTTCGCTTCGTAGCTCTATTTCAATTCAAAAGCCGTACGCGCCGCCCCCTATATAAAAGGCGGTTGCGGATTGGTCGTCGACGCCGCCCAGTCAATTAAAGCTCCCTTCTCACCCCTGATCTTACTTGACATTTTAATGTTTACAGTCCTGGTAGTTATCTAAAGCATTTTTTTCATATTTATTTCTAAATAGTAAACATTTATTACGAAATTTGTGTATCAGCGTTTTAAAGACTCTTAGTAAGATTATTACCTATTTATCGAGTATATTATCGAGTTATGTAGACAGAGAATATTTCATGTGATATAATTATAAGTATATGATTATGTATTTATTTTAAAAGCCTAAAAATTTAGTAATTGCAAACATAATTAAATATTTTTGGGCATAATCTTTGTTGCCTACTATTTAATTCTATTACATTTTATAATATATATCTGCAAATAATATATTACGTAGTTTTAGTATAGCTTTGGTATCTTTATTTACATTTTTATGTTAATCAATAAAATATTCAAACTCTATTAAAATGATTTTCTCTATCGTTTACATGTAACACAGATTCGCCGCCACTGATACAGTGACAATATAGCCTACGAACTGAGACACAAGATGAGATCGCGACTGTTCCTCTCGCACCTCACCCTCAGTTTATTTCCCATCCCTGTCGGGGGTGGAACTCGATGTAATCAGGGGATGATGTGACTCGCGATCTCCGCAGCGGCTTCAAAGATCACAATTATCAGACCAGTCTGTCGAAAGCCGCGGCTGAGTGGCGAAGTCATAAAGAAAAGTCATTTAAATTTTCGCATCTGGTCAGATTTAAGTTTTAAATACCATTTCTATCAGCTCTAGATATCTATACGGTCGGCAGTGATTTGATTTAGAGTAACATTCATTTAAAATTAGAAGTTAAATTTTCGATTAAATTTACGAAAATAAAAATTAGAGTAGTCATGTGTAAACTTTGAATTGAATTGTGGTGAAATTATTGCGTATAGCCAAGTGATATAAACGGCGAACTGTCGGCGTTTTGGGAAAAGCAACGGTTGCCGACAACGGCTTTCCGTAGAATGGGTACAGGTAAGTTACTTTAATTACTTTAGTTTTTTATATTTTATCGTTCTTACATTTTTTACATAATATATGTATGTGCATACACAAAAAAGGGTTAAATTGATTAGTTCACAGTTTTAAAAATACGTCCTCTTAGTGCCCGAACTGCGCTGCCTCAAAATAAGTGCCTAAGTAAGAGATTATAAGGTACCATGCAGTTGAAAAATATTAGAGTAAAGATTATAGAGCTCTATAGACAATACATTAAATGTAGAACCGCGGGAAATAGTGAAAGTTAACACTAATGAGGTATTTTTAAAATAAATCCATATTAAAATTATAAATGTGAAAGTTTGTAAGTGTGGTTATTTGTTACTCTTTCACGCCAGAACGGCTGAACGGATCTGGATGTTTGGCACAGAGATACTTGTAGATAATAGTCTGTAATAATACAGAAGCTACTTTTCATCCCGGAAAAATATGTGGTTCCCGAGGGATAGGTTTGTTTTTGTTTTTCTAGAGCCGAACCGAGGCGAGGGTGAGCCGCTAGTACTAATAATAAATGTATGCCAAAATTTTTATTTACAGCAGTATTATAGAAGTATGCAAAAAAAAACCATGATAAATAGAATTTAATAACTGTATTATTTATTTATAACCATAATTAGTTGTATCAATCAATACACAATAAGACGGTATCAATAAGTAGTGGAATAATAATAAGTGATAGTTTTATGAAATGGATAGTATCCAAACTTTCTTAAATATTAGAAAATGAGAGATCCAATTTAAAGACCCTACATTTACCTACAACGCAATATTTTTATATTTTTTTACATAACTTTACAAATAATATTAACTATTTTATAAAAGGGAGAAATCCTTCTTAAAAATTTAAAGATATGATCCAGAAGATACTTCAAGTAATTACGTAATTAAAAAAACAATATATTTTATAATTAGCTAGAACATAAACAAATCTATTCCACGGAAACTCTTTAATTTTCCGGGATGAAAAGTATCTAAAATATTGACCGGGGATATAAGGTACCACCATACAAAATTTTATTTAAATCGGTCCAACAGTTTCGGAGATTAGCCAGGAAAGTACAAACAGACAAACGGACAGAGAAACAAAAAAATTGAAAAAAAAATCTGGATTTGTTCTATTCCTCTTCTTACATACCCCTGACTCGGTTTATAGCATTTTTTTCTATGTACAGACATTCGACCTCTACAGTTATATTATATGTATACATAGATACATACAATATACTTCTGTTAAACAGTAAAAACGAATACTTACAAGAACAATTTGGTAATATGTACTCATAGATAGGTTCTGCGTGTGAACTGAATACGTAGTTTGCATAAAGACAACGTTTAAGATCATTGAGACGCAACAAATCCTCGTCCCGGCGAATGTAACTTAGGGACGAACCCGAAACTTCGTTAGTTCACGCTCCCTTGCCAAGCTGCTTCTTCTAACTTAATACAGTATGTTTCAAATAAACGAATAATAATGGTAATTACACTTCATTTTATTAACTTTAATAAACTTACCGGCCCTAGGTAGTCTTTTGCATTTATAATTTTCACACACTTCCCTTAATCTTAATTACAAAATATCACGCGTTATTTTCTGGAAATATGTATAATATACCAATATTCATTATCATTTTTGTCTCTAGTGGACAAAAACATAGTACTTTAATACTTTCATTGCATGCCCTTTAAGTTTTATATTCGTGATAAAAAGTAATCTACTTATGTTCTTCTCCAATGCCCCATGATCCATTTATCTCTATCCCAAAATTTATTTAAATTGACTCAGCAATTTACACACAGAATATACAGACAGAGTTTTTTTCGAAATTATAATATTAGTATGTGTTATAAAGTTTAGATGACTTCCATTGGATACCTCAATCAAATAACAGCCTATACAGCTGTTTTCGTTATTAGAATTGTCATACAGGTTGATCGGCATGTACTATACATTAATTAAGTGCCCGATGATAATGTTAGCAACTTTTAAGGATAAGTGGATAGCTTATTTTTATCTAAGTTAAGGAAATAGACTTTTAAGAAGTCGAAACATCTATGATCGATTCAAAATTTTAATTTCAACGGTATTTATTGCGTTTAACAAAGTCTCAACATTTTTATCCTACTTTTCACGTAAGAAGTGTTATATGAACGCCATGCTTTTAATAAAATTAATAATATTGACTTTAAAATCGGCATTTAACTTTAATGGCATTAACTGCAACAGGAAGTTTAAGAAATAGATCACTAGATATTATTTACCGTATCTTACTATATTAATATTTTCAAGAATCAAATCAATCTTAAAACATCATACTTACATAGTTGATAGTATATGAATTAAAATTATCTTATCCGGAATGAATTAAATTTAGAACCACGCCCTATAACAAAGTCTGTAACAAACGTTGCTTAAATAAAGGCAGTCATTCGTCATAGTCCCACATCCTAAACTTCGTCGAATCACAGACAATGCATGTTTAGCAAACTTATAGCTTACACCATCTCATTGGCCTACAGTTAAATTATATTACATATAAAAATTAAATTAAACATTTTAAAATGGTAAATAAAGTAAACGTGATAGGTACGTATAATATTTTCAAATATAAGAAAGTCTAAATTCATATTATCTATTAATTATGGTAGAGCCTTGAAAGTAAGTAAAAAAATCTATTTCGTTTTATTTCTTGTGTAGAATATATTCTTTTTTATTTTTAAGATGTATTGGAGTGTTAAGGATGGACAAATATTTATTTTCATAAATTTTCTTTGATACCTTTGAAGAAAATTTATACCTTGTGGTTTTTAAAAATAAAATTATTTGTATGCCTTTCACCTGATTTCGAATGAGGTAAACGGACAAACAAACAGATAAACGAGTTGCATTTTTTGAGGAACCTTAAAGTTTGTATTGATTGTATGTATTATTTTATTTTATTACATTACATACCTACATATTAATCACAACTATTTAGCACAACCCCTTGATAAAAGCGTGTAAAACGGAAATTTTGATATGTAGCTAATTTATTATTTGGATGATAGAAATGGGACTTATCGATGTTTTATATTTACATATATTGCATTGTAAAACTTGCAAATCCAATGATCAATTAGAAAGGTAAGTGTAGGTACACACGATGATGATGAGTGGATGCTAACTTAAAAAACAGTTGATAGATATTAACACATTATATAATTTTAAAAAGTCCTCAATGACAAGTTTTCATCCTTTGAAATTTCAACATGCAACATTGATACCAATGCAAATTTATTACTTTTATTATTATATGTATTTTAGACACAGAACTTAATAAAGAGTAGGTAGGTAGGAAAAACAAAAACTTTTTTTTATATTACTAGTAAAGTCTAGCTTTCTCATAGAAAGCTAGACTTTACTAGTAATATATTTATTTCAGAATAAAAAACAGTTTTACTGGCTTGTTGATATATTGTATCATCAACTAAATCGAATACTCTTAAAAGTATGGAAAACTACACCCTCGCTTCACTTGGGTTCGTTCCTAGGTACGTTTTAATGCTTAGCATGGAATAGATACACTATATATTAGATAACGTATTTTCCCGTAGGAATGAGATAATTTCTCTCCAACTATCTCCACACAAAAAATCACACCAATTCGTCACTCTGTTTCGACGTGAAAGAATGATAAACAAACAAACAAACAAACAAACAAACAAATAAACAAACAAACACACTTTCACCTTTCTAATATATGTATGGAATGACTAGAGGCACTATGAAATATGGTATGAAACATGGTACACTATGAAATATGGTATGGAAGTATGGTAATGGATGTGCATACTTCATTTTCATTTATATTACTTCTTTATAACTATGTATATAATATATACACTATGCTATATATAGGTACATTCATTCTTATAAAGTACATTCATTCAATTCTTATAATACTCGTATAAAAATGAATCGCTGAATGTGTTGGTTAGCGCAAATCTCGAGAGCAGCTGAACCGATTTCGCTAATTCTTTTTTTAGAAAATTCCTTGAAGTACGAGGATGGATCTTACGGAGAGATAAATTTAAAAAATTGCCTGAAAAAGTCTAAAAACAACACTTTTCTATACTCCCATACAAAAGATTCGTAATAATACTTAAAAGTCAATTTGAACTTTAATTCCATACCATAAAGTTTAAGTGTTAGTGGAGAGGTTCCGGGAAGGCAAAACAATTGAGTGACGTTAGTATCGTATAAATATTAATGTCAATATTTGTCAATATTATTAACAAAAAAAAATTATATGACTAACGCTGGCTAATAACTATTTATATCTATTTAAAACGTACCTAGCTACAAACCCGAGTGAAGCAAGGGTGAGCCAGTATGAAAATAAGAATGTTGTTGGAATGCTCCCTATTATATTTCTAAATATATAATAATTTACATGAGATAAGTACATAAAATCAAAGGATTAGCGTTAATATATTTGCGGCGAATTAGAGTGTGGCATTTCACACGACTGCCGTATATTGTCGCGCATTATGTAGAGATCGGTGCACACTGCACAGGGCCTCACGCATCGGTGCACTAACGCACTAACCATTATGTATATATTTGTAAACCTTAGTTTATGTGAAATATATATAATAGAAAAATGTAACCTAAATGGGGTTATTGTTAATGAATTGGTATAAGCAAGTTTGTTCACATAAAGTTTTAATAAAATTCTGAGTACTTCATTATACACCAACGAAATTTAAATACTAGAAATCTCAAACAACTCAAAACACTTTAAATTGAATGATAAGATTTTAAGAACAATCATGACCGTATTACTGATATAAAAATATACCTACTATTTATACTAAACTATCCAATATGAGGAGAGTAAATATTGTATAATTTAATCGGTACACCCTCCCCCCGGTAAGGTACTCAAAAATAGAAATTTACACTTAAGTGCACTAAAGTTTCAAAAAGGTAAAGATTGTCAGTTTTAATGTAGGAGGTATTCCTGAAACTACCGACCCGATTCTGAAAATTATTTCACTAATTGCATTTAGATTCACAAAATATTAAAAAAAAACTTTTTCGTGATTTTTATCGGCTATTTATTTCGATAATATGACAAGTACACACACAAGTCCTAAAGTACCAGACAGGCTACTTTTAGCCACCTAGGGACACAACGACGCTCTGAGACCCGAGCAAAGCCAGAGTAAGCCTCTAGTCATGTATGTAGGCGTATGAAATATAGTTAATACTAGCGACACCCTCTCTCCGCTCGGGTTCGTCCATACTTACGTTTAAACGTTTTGTATAGATTTCTCAGAGATGAGATATTTTTCAGCAATAAAAAGTATCCTATGTGTTGACCCGAAATCCAACTATCATCATACCAAATTTTATGAAAATTCCTCCAGTGGGTTTTTCGTGATACGGTCACAGAAGGACAGACAGACTGACAGACAAAAATTCTAAAAAAACTATAGATTCAGCTTCTGTATCAATAATAATGTCTATTTCAATAAGATTTTCCAAAAAATACTTAATATACAGATTCGTACTAGTTACAATTTTATTTTATTATGTATAGATTTACGATAAAATTAATATAAACATCTAATAAGATGCAAAACAAATTTTATTCCGTTATTTTCGTGATGTACCTAATTAAGTCGTACTTCTGTTGTCAGAGACGGTACTGGCACAAACAGGTTTAAAATAAATTTTCCTACTGTCTGCTAATTGAATTGTTCATTTTAATAAACTAATAAACATAACTACTTAATTGATAAAACTTACAACTTTAAGCAATCAATTTTTTTTTATTGTAATGTAAACACAGAGCACTATCTAGTTCCATGGTAAGCTACGAGGCTTGTGTTATGAATACCGGATAGTTGATACACTACACATATATAACTTTGAATACATACATATTATAAATATAAACACCCATGACTGGAGTACAAACATTCGCGCTCATCACACAAATGAATCCCCCCAGCGGGACTCGAACCCGCGACCGCTGGCACAGTAAGTAGGGTCACTACAAATTCTGAGCCACACGCGTTGTCAAATCATTAAAAGTAGTCTAATACCAATTATATAAATGCATATATAATTTACTTTTATAAGTTTTCCTATAGATTCTTCTATAAAGATCAAATACTAAAGAGAACAATTATTCTATAGAGGCTTTCCTTAGAGGCCTGAAAGACGATCGGTAAAGTCGTCTAATTCCATTCTCGTAAAAAAAGATCTCTCCGAGAAAGGGATTCACGGCATTAAGCTGGGTCCCTTATCACACCGTTGTTATTAAATAAAAATTAAATTCAAAGTTTATAGTTTCCATTCAATTGTTTATAAGATACTATTATAATTACTCCAGGTAAATTTCTAAGAAATTAATTAAATTTCTAAGAAATCTATTGTTAACTGTAACGCCGGCGTGTCCGCGGTCATTGAGGGATTAAGTTTAAATGATCACTAGTATTTGGATAGATATGTGTACATTAACTCTACTATATTCTATCCTTATAAGAATTAAATACATTTAATAAAAATATTCTAAAAACTAGCGATTTACCCTCGTTTCGCTCGGGTTCGCCCATGGGTTGCTTCACCATACAAAATTGCATCCCCCATGCCCATCTTCACCTCCTTAAGGTATGGTTTCCGGGATAAAACTATCTTATGTCCTTTCGAGGGCCTCAAACTATCTTCTTGCCAAATTTCATCTAAATCGGTTCAGTAGACTCGGAGCTTATGGTACAAACAAACAAACAAAAAAATAAATCTTTCCTCTTTATAATATTAGTATAGAACGCTTAAGAAAGTAAAGCTAACAAGTCATATTAACAGGCTTCGGCTTTTATAACTTATAAGATTATCCGTGGCTAATATATGTAGATAGAGAGTTTTCAACCGACTTCAAAAAGGAGGAGGTTCTCAATTCGACTGTATGTTTTTTTTTTTTTTTTTTTTTTTTTATGTTTGTTACCTCAGAACTCCGTCATTTATTAACCGATTTGGACAATTTTTGTTTTGTTTGAAAGGGTATACTTCCAGATTGGTCCCATTTAAATTTCAAAAAAAAATTCCACCCCTAAGGGTGGAAAAACAACTAATAATGAATTTAACCTACTTCTAATTGTCATATTGACTTGAAACTTTGCAAGTATTTATATTTTTGTTGATAGTACAGTGGTTCGGTGTTGTTGACCTGATCTGATGGCAAGGCCAGAAGGTGGATAGGTGGAACTCTTTAACGGCTAATAGTAGATACTTTGAGTTTGGGCTTATTTTGTTTGATTTGACAAGCCTAACACGTTAGAATTCTTACTTTGCTACTACTGTCTACACTAAAAAGGGAAAAATAAAAACTTTTTAACAAAAAAATAAAAACCGACTTCAAACAAAAGCACTAAAAAGTGAAAAATAACTGATTGGTAGTTTTCATTTACTATACATACCTAATCAAATATTTTCGAAGTCGGTGTGTTTTGGCTAAGTAATTAAAGCCTACGTATTAAATACATACCTAATCAAATATTTTCGAAATCGATGCCAGCCCATACAAAGCAAAGCACACGGACTTCGAAAATATTTGATTAGGTATGTATAGTAAATGAAAACTACCAATCAGTTATTTTTCACTTTTTAGTGCTTTTGTTTGAAGTCGGTTTTTATTTTTTTGTTAAAAAGTTTTTATGTACGTTATTTTTAGATTTCATTACTGTATAAACACAGTTTAGTTCTAATTATAAAAATAATACATTAAATACTCAGATAAAGAGTGATTATTATTAATTATCATGACAACTAACAAAGACGACACGTTTGGCTCAGTTGGTAGTGACCTTACTTGCTGTGCCAGCGGTCGCGGGTTCGAGTCCCGCTGGGGGCATTCGTTTGTGTGATGAGCACGAATGTTTGTAGTCCAGTTATGGGTGTTTATATTTATAATATGTATGATGACATAACACAAGCCTCGTAGCTTACCATGGAACTAGATGGTGCTGTGTGTTAATGCCCCAACATTTATTAACTGTTTTATATGTTGATATTTATCTCATGTTTCCTTTTGTAGGAGAGAGTATACAGTATTCAAATAACCTAATTTCTCTATATTTTATACCTAGCTTACATACAACAAATTTTCTATTTGCTTTTTTAGTGTTAGAGAAGCGAGACGGTGTAACAAAAGATATCAATTGTATCTAAACATTAAGGAAAAGGGGCAACTGAAGGGGAAGGTTTCTGTAAACGCAACAAAAACACCACGTTATTAGCGAGATTGGTGTAATCTGACTAATCTATTTTTGGCAAGGGAGCATTCTAAGGTATTTAGAAGCCTTAATCATTGAAAACACAAGAAGTTTATTGCATCATGACTGAATTAACACTGTCCAAATAATGATATTATCTATCTAATACCGGTTTTAAAGATCTTGTTTTAAGCATACCTACATACATATATTACCATAAATATTTGACGAAACCTTTTAAGTTTGTATATAAAATATTTTTTTGCTTAAACTCTTTATAGTTCCTTAAATAATCACAAAAAACCTATTTAGATAATTATATATTATAAACATATATTAGATATTATAAACAAGTATTGGTAAGCCATGAAATACCAAAAGATTGTGACAATCTGTTGCTATTTCAAGCCTTACCTATAAACAAAAAGTGTAGTTATTAGTTACACTTTTGATATCCAACAAAAAGGGTAACTTAACACAGCTTTAATAAATAGCTTGGCTGAATATTCCTAATAAGCTTGGATCAGAATGTTGGGCACAAAAGAAACAGATGGAAGATAGATGCATGTGTCAGAAATGCGAATGTTGAGATGGATGTATGAAATTACAAGGATGGACAAGATTAGAAATGAGTATATTAGAGGAAGTTTGACTGTAGCACCAGTAACAGAGATGCTGAGGAGTAATAAATTAGCGTGTTATGGACATATAATGAGGAAGAAAAAAAGTCATATAAGCAAAAGTATATTATGTGATGCACATAAGAGTAAAGATAGACCGTGAAAGTATGTATGAACTGTGTGAAAGAGAACATTGGTAAGAAAGGTGTATGTGCTGAGATGACGGCTTATAGAGGGGAATGGAAAAAGGAAAAGTATTCTGCCTACCCCCGGCAACGTGGAATTTGAACAAGGAGAAAAAGCACATTCTTAATAAGTATCAAGACGTATGAATATTCACATTGAGTCCGTATTTGACAACGAAAAACTATCCATCCGTCCATCAACAGTTGTCCAACTATCAGCGACTGCAAAGTCAGTATGGTACTCCTTTCATGCACAGTGTGCGATGGTTTGGCTGGCCTCCTCGTGTGATAGCTGTATGTATGTGCAAAAATGTGTCTTTATAGAATATGCAATAACACCGAAACTCCATATTTCATAAAATATTCTTATACAATATTTCTATATAAAAGGCCAACAAATGAATTAGAAAACAAAATTGAAAATTTCTACTTATTTATCGGTTACAATTCATATAGCTTCCGTATGTATAAAAATTACATCGTTTATTTCACCGGACGTAAATAAAAATGATTAGCCCTTTGATAGCAATGAACAAATTTTATTGATAATAATAAAAAGCTTTGAGAAAGTAAATTTACCTTACGTAAATTTATTAAAAACCCATCTGTAATGTAACACATAAATAATTGAATAAAATGTATGTACACAGTGAGATTCTTTGTGCATTTTTATATTATTATAATTTACTTAAATATGTACTATGATAAGTCGCTACCCTCGATTGTCACGTGTGCGTCTCTAGTTAGTAGTTACTTAACAGTAGCCTATGTATTGGCCAGATATTAGTCTATCTGACAAGCCGTTTCAGCCTTAACGAGTAATAATGTATTATGAATTTATGTTAATTTTTTTGCAAGACTAGTATTGCTCGCGCCTCCGCCCGCGTTCAGATGACCAAAAACCAAATTTTTAGGTTTTACATATTAGTATAGTACTCTTAAATTGCAGTTTTTGTATTTTTTCTCAGAAATGAGACATTTTCTCGCGGTAAAAAGTATCTTATATGTTGACTCGGATAACCAGCTATCACCATACCAAATTTCATCAAAATCCGTCCAGTGGTTTTCTGTGATGCGGTAACAGACAGACAGACAGACAGAGACTGACAGACAAAAATTCTAAAAACCATAGATTCGGCCTCTGTATCGATAATAATGTCTATTTCAATAAGATTTTCCAAAAAATAGTTAATGTACAGATTCGACTTAGTTAGAATTTTATTATATGTATAGATTAACAAAGGCGACCGACATGACAGTTAGGCTGGTGTGCTCTCGACACTATCCCAACTGTATGTACATATATTTTTAAAATGAAGATACAAACAATATTTAAATGATTTCAAAGAATACATACTTACAATATTTTGTTCAGGGGACCGTCTGCTCGATATACCGTGCAATGTATGTGGCGACAGAAGCTCCGGGAAACATTATGGCATTTACAGTTGCGACGGTAAGAAAGATAAATTTTCTTTCACTTCTTTTCTCTCTTAATCTGCTGAATTTAAAAATATTTAAAAATATATATAAATTAGTTATTTTAAGTAAATTACGTAATTTTTTTAATGAAATAAGATAGTACATTCAAATAAAAGGCTAACATATGTTACAGGTTGTTCGGGGTTCTTCAAAAGATCTATTCACCGGAACCGCGTGTATACTTGCAAAGCAGGTGGTGAGATGAAGGGACGGTGCCCCGTCGACAAGACACATAGGAATCAGTGTCGCGCTTGCAGACTAGCAAAGTGCTTCCAGGCTAATATGAACAAAGACGGTCAGTATTTTTTTCAATTTTGATAATAGTTAATCCTACCTACCTCAATAATTTAATAATAAGAATCCTAATAATACAATGTCAACGATTCGACGTCTAATTGTACAGTCTCTACATTCAAATAAAGGTCTTAAAACATTAGATCTTCAATATTTTCATGATAAATAGGGCAGGTGGTGTTCGCTCCATTTATGAAGTAGCCGATATATTACTTTTGAACCAAAATGTTATACATATACATTATACATACAATTTTTAGTGTACCATATTCGTTGATTTATACAATAGCAAATCCTATTATGAGATTGGAGCCTTCAGAACTATAATGGCGCAGTGTGCTCGTATATCCATCACGCGCACAGCAGGTTATCTTGTCCAGGGCACATTCGCTGAAATATAGAGTAAAATAAAACTAGCTGGCGCTGCAGGGCGGTTCAATTTCCACTGCTCGATCCTATCTGTCATTACGTCACCTCCATGTACCCAATATTGTGTTACACTGTCAGCCTTTGTCGCCTTTATTTATTGCTACTGGTAATATGCTCCAATAAATACCGAATAACATTTTAGTACAAAATAATCCGATAATAGTAATAATTTGCTATCACATCTCTATTTATTTTCTTTTTTTTCAGAAAATACATTGTACGTATGGTTCGCAAGCTTGTATACGTAAGATCTATTGTTTTGAATAACATAAAATCTTTATATCTTTCATTGAATGAATGACATTAAGCATAATTGAATATTCATAGAATCCTATGTCGGTCGCAAGTCGGGTACCAACTCTTGTTAATACGAAGCTTTCAAGTACTCAACTTTGATTAGAACGGTCTTAGCTCAGGGATGCCAGTTATTTGAACTACATATTTAAGTACAACAAATAACAATTTAAAGTATTTTAACAAAACATCTTCCATAAGAAAAAAATATAGTATAAGTCATCTTTTTGAATATAAAAACGAACATATTTTCTAAATTGTTTTTATCTAAGTTAATCATAAAAAGGCAAATATGAAATAACTAGCATTTTCCTGCGGCTCCGCCCGCATAGTACATTAATTCAATATATCATATTATACTAAAACCTTCTTCGAAACACGTTGCATCTTATGGTATGAGTATTATTCCGATCGGTTCAGTAGTTATCGCAGTATAACTGAACAAAAAAGTCGGCTCTCCATTTATTAGTATAGATATATTCAGTACTCTCGTTGCTACGTAGGCGCAGGCATTCAAAGTGTTAATCAGTAAGCTAGTGAATATTACATAGACTTGACAATATAGCGATCGGAACTGCGAACTGTCGCAGCCCTGTCGGTAGAGGAGCAGCGAGTTGCGAACTGCGGTCTCGCCGCAGGTGCTCTGTCGCTAAATTATTCACGAGCATCACTTTGTGCCGCCGCGACCCGGATTACCTTTATATGTTTACTCGCTCGCGTAATTATACGCCCTCACGAAACTTACCCGCCGCAGACGATACCGCTACCTCATATTTCTGATAAGTTAACGTGCTTATATTATACTCACGTAACTAGTGATATTCAAATCGAGTTAACATCATTGATTTATGGTCATTGGATATTCTCTTCGTCTAATGGACTTCTAATCAATATTTAAGAGATTGATTAAAGATTATTATCCCAGTCATTGATTTGTTATGTTGTGTCATAATATATGTATTATATAATATGTATACATACATACATGTATGCATGTATGTAGGTTGATTGTGCACGTAAATATTTATATACGTCAGTGTTCTATGACATACACAAATATTTAATATTAGTAGTTTTCTCCTTTTTCGGGTGATCGGGATCGGGATCAGATGATCTCGAAAACCGTGTCATAATTATTATTAATACATTCCTATCAATATAATATATTCCTATAACTATAGTAATATGTACGCCGACCGAGAGGATCGCCAGTAATTTTGAAAAATATATATTTTTAAATTTATTAAAGCCTTGGATATAACATCAGCCTATCGGCTTCAATAAGGGGTTGTGGGCATGCCCACCGTGTCTTTAACGGTGGATCCGCGCTTGTTTCCTTTAATCATTCTATAGGTACATGACATACCTATCAAATACATAGCAGGCTTTCTGTTTCTTTTTACAAGCTTTTATTTAACTTGCAATGTTTGTTCGGTTCAAATTTTGCCAACTGAATTGTAAAGCAGTTATCCTCCACCGAGTGAGCTGAAATTTTGCTTTTATATTAAGTTTGGATGACAATGCATGGTTAGCTAAGGGACGTCATTCTAAATCCTATATATGGCAGACTCCCAAAGATGGCGAACTTTGTTTTTTTTTTATATGGATATCAAATGAAAAGGTTTGCTGAGAAGAATACGAATAACTAAAAAATCGGTCAAGTGCGAGTCGAATTCGCACACGAAGGGTTTCGTACTATCGTAAAAGTACTTTTTATTCATATGACTTTTACTCTTTGTATGTACCTAAGTATTTTAACTTCGATGACCGATTACGAATGTGATTTTTTTTCTTGTTTTTTATTATTATTTTTTATTATTTGATGTTATAACGGCAATAAAATACATATTTTGTGAAAATTTCAACTCTCTACCTATTACGGTTATAGCCCTCTGACTGACGGACTTAGTAACAGGGTTCCGTTGGCACCCTTCAGGTACGGAACTCTAAAAATAAAATAAAAAATAATTGTAAAAACATGTTTCAAAACAAGCTTTTATTTAAATGCTCTAAAAATGATGGGTTTGATTTTTTTTAATTTTTCTTCTTTTCTTTTTAGAACATTAAAATAAAAGCTTGTATTTAAAATGGCTTTTGAAATAAGATAGTTACTTCTTTTGGTGCATTAGGGGATAAAATGATGTAAGTGAATACTTTACGTTAGACTAAAGCATAAAGTTAGTCGTTATTAGACTACAGTATGAAGTTAATCGTTAAATCTCCCTTTAGTATTTAGTGTGATGTATATATTAACGGAATAAATATTTGAATTTTTATTTTTGTCGATATACCTATGCCTTGTGTATACACAACACGAGTTTTATATCGACAAAAATAAACATTATTACAAGCTTTTATTAGTTTTCCCTGTCCCGGTGTCTGTCCATAATGAAATCTTGCAAGTTTTTGACCCACTTCCCAGTGTCCGATTGAGCTGAAATTTTGCACACACGTTTGGTCTTCATGACTGCACGTTTACCTACATACCACCATTTTTAAGCCAACATGGCGGAAGTTATAAAATGGCGATTTATCATTTCCATAATGACCCTTTTGATTATGGGTATCAAATGAAAGGACTTGATGAGCGAAACGCAATAAGCAAAGTGACGTTATTGTAAATCCAATATGGCGAACTGTCAAAGATATTAAATGAAAGGATTTGCTGAGAAAAATACGAATAAAATAAAAACAAAAAAAAAATTAAAAAAAACTAAACAGTATAATTTCAGTTCATATTGTATACATTAATGAATAATATTTACCTATATTGGCTGTGGCGAAATAATTGAGAAAAAGGAGGGAACATTCAATTCTGCTTACACGCAATCAGCATATTATCAATTATTATCTAAGAGTCTAGGCGTTATCGCGTTTTGGCCAGAGTAGTGTGGGACGCCCTGCAGCACGATGGACAGATGACCCAAGAAAGGTGGCTGGTAGTGGATGGATGCGGGCTGCCCAGGACCGGGATATTTGGTGCTCATTGGGGGAGGCTTTTGTTCAGCAGTGGATGACGATAGGCTGATTGATGATTGATGATCTAAAAGTCAACCACCAACAAAGTTTTTAACCTAATTGACTGAATTTAGTTTAGGCTGAAAACTACGAAAGATGTAAAACTTTCGCAATTATTTCCCATAACTATAAACTGTTGATAATTGATTTGCTATGTGTCGGAATCTAATAATCTGTTATATAGAAAGACATATTCTTTTTGATAATTGAACCCTTAAGTGATTTAAAGTACAAAATAACTACTAAGTACGAATGCCAGTAATTCTACGATCGTGAATTATATGAATTTGTTTTCTGCAAATTAATATAATAGGTACGTCGTACCTACCCGTAATTTATTTGCTTGCAATTAATATTGATTAATGATTAGGCACCATTACAATTATACAATTAAATGCACCTGTTATTTTCAATGTTTCGTTGGACTAGAGACTTACCCTGGCTTCGCTCGGGTGCGTCCCTAGGTACGTTTTAATTTTTTGAATGGAAACCTAATTCTTTTTCTAAAATAAAACTAGTCTTAGTTACTCCTTATAACATCAACTGTCTGCAAGCAAGTCCCGTCCAAATCAGTCCAGCCGTTTCGGAGATAAGCTGGAATAAACAGACAGACAAACAGATAAAAAACAGGACGGAGAGACAGTTGGACGGACGGACGGACAGACAGACAGACAAACATTTTAAAAACTGTATTTTTCTTATAAGTACTGTATATAATTTCATATACATTTAGTAAAAACCTGTTATTTTGACGTTACAAGCAAACACTTCAATTTTGTTTACCTTTATAGATAATAGTTAAGATAAAAAAATACAAATAAATGCACTTAGCTATTGTCTCATAGTCTAGACCAGCTAGTCTCCAAGTAAAATGATTTTAACATTGACATAAAAAAACCAAGTCAACTTTTAGTCAAAAACTATTTCAATTACCTACAGAGCCAAATGTGGTTGTAATTTTTAGGTATGGAATTCGAATTTGTTAAGCAACAAACCGTTTTTATACTAAATAATAAATGCGCAATAAAGTTTTATATCATACAGATAAGTTACTTTTAATTAATTTATTCTTATAATTTACATAGTAATCAAAAAATGTGCGTCCAACGTTTTAAGTAAACCAATAAATTCTTAATCCGCAATTTAACTTCATAAAATTAATTTTAAGTCGATATCTTGCCGCTGATAGGATCTGTCGATGAGTTTTATAATATTCACGAAAAAGTTAAAGGGCTGATATCAAAAAGCTCTTACTTTGAGTTTTAAAGTTAACCATCTGCCTTTTAAAAGCATTTGGAAGACAAAATTCGTTTGTGATCTTTGAATTCATACAGAAATCTCATAGCAAAAATCACTTTTTAGATTTTACGAAATTTTCTAATTTTCCGGGCCAGTTATACAATTTAAGACCTTTAAATAACCCTACTCGGACTATTATGGACATAATAATTAAAAAAGAATTAGCCCAATCGGTGAAACCGTTCTTTAAGGTTGCGTTTACCAACAAAAAACATTTGAATTTTAATTTATACAAGTATAGATATTAATATAATGAAAATAATCACATCTATCTATACTAATATTATAAAGGTGAAAGTTTGTGAGTATGGATGTATGTTTGTTACTCTTTCACGCCAGAACGGCTAAACGGATCTGGGTGAAATTTGGCACAGAGATAGATTATAGTCTAGAATAACACATAGGCTACTTTTTACCCGGGAAAATGTACGGTTAGCGTGGGATAGGTTTGTTCTTGCCTTCCGCTATAAGTACTCACATAAAATTAACCGATTGTCTATGTTTACCCGTCTGCGGCTAAGCTTAAAGGAAGGTTATGACTTATGTGTATGTATGTATGTATGTATGTACGTCCGAAACTATGTTTCTTCGTAATTACTAAGCGACGTAACCGATTTTGATGAATTGTACGTCGTTAGATTAGTATTGATAGCGCGAGTGTCTTAGGGCTTATATGTAGATATTAAAATTCAAAATTTCGGACCTTAGGCACCAATTTATCTTGAAAAAATTTTTTTCGTCCAAACCAATCGAGTAGGATATCTACATACAGATTTTTAAGAGGCAATTACTAATATATACAATTTATACCTATGTTTAAAAATAATTTAAGATTAAGATTTAAATAAAACTAAAAATGTCGAACTGACAAAAACTAAAAATCTGCAAATAAAAAAACAATTTAAAAAATAAACCGATTGCGCAAGAAACGATCCAAAAAAATGAGATCAAATAAAACAATCTTTTAGATTTTTTCGCGGATTTATTTTGATTTTTGGTTCCCGACCTTTCGAATGCTTTACAGCAATCATGGTCACTGGAGGTCTCTCCCAAATGTCAAATATTGGCGTAAATCTAAGAAAATATTAAGATGAGATCAAGTTGACGAAGGAACATAGTAATATGCAGTACCTACTTCCTGAGATTAGCTCGCTTAAACAGTTTAACACTTCAGGCCTATTTTTCCTATACTGAATCAATATAAATATAATCTTAATCTTTATTCTGGTAATACTAAACAATAGTCACCTTTTTTATACATTATCGAGAAGAATTAAATATAAACCTCAAGTTAGAAAACTGGCTGATGTAAAATAAATTGGTATGAATAACTTATAGCAATTACCATAAATATCTGTAAGAAGAGTGAAATGTCGCAAAGACGCGTAACCGTTGCCGATGCCGGCAGAGAGCGTAGAAGCGTCGGCAGCCTACAAGGGGCAAACTTTTCAATTACCGCCATGTCGTGTTACCCCGCAGCGGGTTAAATTAATTCTCTCCACTTCACAAAAAGATTCACCTTACCCCACGCCGCCCCTGTGAATCGACATCGTCCATCCTGACGTTTTTCCAATTTTTTCTCTGATATTTTCCGGCGTTCACCCGTAACATACTGACGTTTCACAATATTTATTTTTAATTTAACGGTTCGCGCGCAAGATTCGGAATCTACGGTGTGCTTACCTTTTTGAAGTTCTTTTGTGTAAAAAGAGTATTAAACTGTAATGAATTGGAACGCAACCTTTTCCCCTGTACCGCCGGTTGTTTATATAAGCTCTTTTGTTACTTATCTACTCATCGACTGTTGATTTTCTTTTAATGAAGTTTTATATTTGGTAATATTTTAGCAATTAAGATAAATTAAAATTTAGTTTTATAATAAATCATATATTATGCAAAAAATTACACTTATTTGAATTCAAACATTTATAGGACTGTACTTAATTATCATTATATTAGTAGAGAGTAGCAAGTATACAAATACATCTACACAGATAAATAAAATTGAAGTGTCAGTTTGTAATGTTAAAATAACAGCGTTTTACTAAATTCATATGGAATTATATACGGTACTTATAAGAAAAACACATTTTTTTAAAAAAATTGTCTGTCTGTCAGTTTGTTCCGCATAATCTCTGAAACGGCTGGACTGATTTTGACGGGACTGGAAGATAACTGATGTTATAAGGAGTAGCATAGGCTACTTTTATTTCAGAAAAAGAGTTAGGGTTCCGCTCAAAAAAATTAAAACGTACCTGACCCGTACCCCGAACGAAGCGAGGGTGAGTCGCTAGTTTAACGATATATTCAAAGGAGTAATAAATTGTAGCTCTTATAAAACAATTTACAAACAACATTAATGGTCGTTTTGCCCTTAAATTTTATTGCCCATTCTCACTAAACCATTGCGTGTTACGCCCGTTAGAAGCGTTACGAATTATATAGATCGACCTCCAGGAGTGTTCAGGAGCTAGAAATGTAACACGTGTTCGACACCTCCTGCTCTCCTGACCACGGTGAGATCAAGAGGGGAGCACGCGAGGGTGAACAATATTTCGCTATTATTGTGAAATTAGTAATAGGTACTTGTAGAGATGCAATTATGAACAAATTAGAGTTCACCCTATTTGAATGACATAACAATATTATTAAAACCATCTTCTTTAAGTTGAAGCTATCTTGTCTAGCTTAATTGTATGTTTTATCCTTTATATATTTTTAACGTATTTGTTAATATCTATACTTACCTAGATTACCTACATAAATTTATTTAATTTTAATTAAATTAAATATTTTGTATATTTAAACCTACGTTTTCAAGATATGCACCGCACCTTGGGGTTTTCAAATATATTTTTATTAATGTTTATTAATATACATTTTAGTAAAACTCTTTAAATTATATCGCTAAAAGCGGGACGGGCTTCGATTGGACGGTTGGTCGGTTCGATCCGATTATGTGATTTATCGTCGCATTATCCTGTCCTCACTACCATCTGAAATATTACCAATATTTTGACAAAGTGATTCAACCCTCACTTTTGTGAGTGAATCTCTCCCATTGAATTTAATTTCCATGTCGTGTCTGAACGTATTATTGCATGGTCATAGGTAAAAAAATATAATGGGATAAACTGCTCCATCTGGCACTGATGATACATTTTTTGTGTTATTTTGATCTACTGTAGTTAATTAATTTTTGCTTTGCAGTAGGGAGTTAATTGCATTACAGATGAGTGGATTTGTTGAGGTTTAGTCATAATTGGTTTTTGGTATTAATAATAATCAGCAGTAATATTCGATTGCAACAAAAATATTTGTGCACCTTCATTATATTTATTCATTTATAAAAACAATACCTACTTATAATAAACATAATTTTCGAGTTTTCAGTTTTCAGAGTCAGCGTTTTTTATTGATTAATAATTTCTAAAAAAGTTTCATAAAATTATTTAATTTAAGCAACTAAAGTACTTTGTTCAAATAAACAAAGTTATCTATAGAACAAAACAAAGTAGCACGCGGTACACTGTCACTCTCAACTTAAGTATTGAAACAGCTCGATGCTTGAAAACCGCTGGCGGCTTACCGTTCCGGTTACTGCTTCAACTTTGCAAAAGATGGAGTTTTCTTGTTGTTCTTCAACATTAACTGCACTATTATTTGCAGACTGTCACCCATCTATATTTTATGGTTAAATAATATGCTAATAGAGTATCTAAATTCTAATATCCATTACACTTATAAAAGGATTTTTTTAGCTTTGTTTAATTAGTTGATATAAATAGAAACTTTACATATGTATGTACTTACAGTATATACAGTATGTAATGAATGTTATTATTTGTCTAACTTGTATTGACAAAGGTCGTGTCTAACGGATCAGTGTGATCGAAGGTGAATAAAAACCAAAATATTTCTCATATTTATATCGGTGCACTCGAAATATTCCCGAGATCGGTACTTGTGCTTTTACAGATTTGAGGAAATGTGCTCTTTAAAGGTGATAGTGGTAAGGAGTAATTTCGTGCGCAGGTGTTACAAACCGTGGGACAAAACCCACCTGACGCGCCCCCTCTGCCTCTTCGCTGCCCTCCGCCCTCTCTGGCTCGTTAATGATGATGTGCTCAGCCAGCAGACTATTTCACTTCTGAATACATCTTTCTCACTTTTAATCTTACATCCCTTTCGCACTCAGTATATTTTATCGTTTCACCCTCTTCTATCTAGGTTCGCCTGGTCGCATCCACCTAGTCAATTCGGCAAACGCGTATCTACTTTGTGTCGGAAATGTAATGGAACAAATGCGGCTGGAATTAACGTCGAAACGAATGTCGGGACATGGGGTCGTTCTCTCAGAGGATATTTTCCACGCGATGATTTTGATGCACATCTATGGAGCTGTAATATTATGATGCCATTTATTTCGAAATATATAAGTAATCTATTCATAATGGCAAATAGAAATATATTTGATGAAAACGGTGATTATATTATATAATAGGTATAGGTAATAATAAAGTAGAAATCTATCAACAATATCATTAATATTTAATATAATTAATTTCCGAAATCGATTTTAATAGTCATTTAGAACATATTCATAAATAAAAACACATATCTTCGTAAATACAAATGTCTCTAGAGGCAGCGATTCTCAAAATCTTCAAGTCATGCCTTCTGAATAACACGCCCGACGTCTTCAAGCAGTATTATGACCGCTTAAGCTTTAATGTCTACATTACAGCTTAAAAAGTATTATCTTTCTGAATAAGTTGTGATATATCAATATTGTTTAATCTCAAGGTTTTAATATAAGTACATACCTTTAACATAACTTTACTATTCGTTTTATGCATTTCCTCCTAAATACTACTATATGAAATGAAAAACTTAATAAAACTTAAAAATATAATATATGTATACTTAAATATTATTTATATTATTATAAATTATTACTTTAATGTTTGTATTTTGAAAAATGTTTCAAGAGTTCTTGGTTGTATATTAATATTACAGAAGAGATTTTAACAATGTTTTTAAAATACCACTTGACTTGATACTAATGGTAACGCCAACAATTTTAAGTATTGTAAATTAAATGTATATAATTTGACGATATAACAGGTTCCATAGTCTCCATAATAGTCTCAGGAAAAAATACGGTTGTGAAACATAATATGCATTTAATACACTTGTCTTACAAGTGCGTCTTACGCTTCGGTCAATAAACCTTTTGACCATTCACCAATTCGGCTTCGTGAAGCTTTCATAGGCTAGGAGGCGAGCGGCTGGGATTATTGGGTCATTAATCACACCCCACCGTCGCCCAAAGGCGCTATTGCTTACAAACAATGCTTGCCTTCCATTGTCTGTATATATTATCGATAAAATATTTACTAATATATATATTATCATGAGTTTCCTTATTTCCTATAATTAAATAGTATTAAAACGCAAAATAATTAACGTTTGTATTCAGCCCTTTTTAGCGTCCCACTATTGGGCACGGGCCTCCCTTCAATACGAGGGGGATCATGCTATAGTCCACCACGCTGGCCAAGTGCGGATTGGTGGACTTCACATTTCTTGAAAACTTGCTAGGTTCTCTCAGACATGCAGGTTTTCTCACGATGTTTTCCTTCACTGTTAAGACAAGTGGTAATCATATTTTAAATTATTCGCACAAGAAAATATCAGAGGTACGAGACCTGAGATTTGAACCCGCTTCACTCAGTTTCCCAAGCGAGCGAGTTGCCACTGGGCTTCCATTGCCCCTAATTAACAATTATCAGAACATATTTATATTTTTTAAAACTACGTTCTATGCAAAATAATAAGAAGTTGAAAGAAGTCTTAAAAATCAATGCTTATTGACTGTGTTCTGTATTCAGCTCTTTCTAACGTCCAACTGCTAGTCACGGGCCTCCCTTTAATACGAGAGGGATAAGGTCATAGTCCACCATGCTCGCCAAGTACGGGTTGGCGGATTCCACGAATCCACGTGTTTTTCGAAAACTTGCTAGATTCTCTCAGATATGCAGGTGTCCTCGCGATGTTTTCTTTCACCGTAAAACACGTGGTAAGTAATTGATTCACACATGAAAATATCAAAGTTTCGAGATCGATATTGAAACCCACTTCATTAGTTTTTCAAGCCAGCGAGTTACTACTGGACTACCTACCTCTACCTCTTTTAGTCAATTAAATACCTACTAGTAAAAAATTAATGACTTTATTTCATTACTGTACCAAAACTTCAAATTTATTTGCAGGTAGGTATGTATTTGCTTTTTAGTAATATACTTGATTGGTTGATTACTTATTGTTTAGTTTATTTCTTCAGTACAATATTTGTTTGTCAGTAATTAAAACGCACCTGAGTACAATATTCAAAGTCTATATCGATAGAGGCGAACAACACTACTCTATCGACCGCAGAACTCCATTTACGGGCAGCTACGGCGTAGACACATAGTTACCTAGCCCACTTCCCCCTGCCAAGAAATCTGGTGTGGGTTACTATTACACTTTGCGACAACAGATGTTTCTTAGATCTTGTACTAAGACCTTAAAGAAAATCTTGTTATGGCTCCTAAATACACGAATTCATGCTAAGAAAATTATTCTTCCCTATTTGTTTGTAAATTGTAGGATATAAGGAAAAGCCAGCATCATGTTTAAAAACTTATATAATTTAGTTACAATTTATAAGAAAACACTAATTCTCAACAATTTCTTGGTTTCTTTTTCCAATTAAAAATCACGGATAGCATATTATTCCCCCCCAACCAAGGCCCCTCTTTTGTTTTCCTAGTCTTTCTAATTTTATTTGTATTTCTTTTTTATTTTGTTTTTTCAGCCTTCAACATTCTCGTAATTTTTTACTGCCTGATTTATAAAGGTATCTGTAATTTGTGCATTCGCGTCGTCAAAGTGGCCAGTATAATCAATTAATGACGATGATTTTATACATTAAAATAGCGAAACCTTACATTTTTTTTAATATTAATTTACTTATAAAATAAATTAATATTCAAAAAATATTTTTTATGTTAATATACTAGTCTTTCGACACAAAATAACTACTAAATAGAGTTACCTACATCTTCTTTTTTTAAATATAAATAAAAAATGCCTAAAATATAGAAAAAAATGACGACCTCAGATTTTATAATATGCAGTTAATATGCAGTATATGTAACTTAAATAAATATAATGACTATGCCTACGGCTTAGCAGTACAATGGTGCATGTAGTTTTTGTAACAGCTATACCTTTTGCAAAAATACTGTTTGTTTACTTTCCATTCGTTACTGTAGGGGCTTCTGGCTGATAGATGTTTGAAGTTAAATCTCCCTTTTAAACGTTTTAAATGTGATTCAGCGAAGGCCGTTTTGAAGAGGTTTAGATAGATCGGAAATTGTATGGAAAAAGCTTGAACGATTAGAACGATTTTTAGTTTCTAATAATTAATGTAGAGCAAAAAATTAAACCTTTAAAGTTCGTTACAAGACCATTATTTAATATTTATAGCTACTATTCTTGCTTTATTATCTTTATTTGCTTCTCTTATGGTTTTTAACTTTTTTGTCCACTTTACGGAAGTATTACGCTTTGTTTTACCATAACAAATGTCATTGTGACTATCACTAACATTCACTCCACATTCAAAGTAAATATGTACAAATATGTTTTTAGTAAACATATAATACAATAACATTTCATAGTAAGTAATAATCTTAATGAATTTTCAATTAAAACAAAGCAGTTACCTACAGTCATCTTAAACTAAGTTTCAATTATCCAACAAATAATTAAAATCTCACTTATACGCGTCACTCTGTAACTAAGCCCCTAGGCTAGAATGTCCCTTCAGTAGCAAGATCCAATGAAATCTAGCCTTAAAGGTCTAACAATTTAAGTATATTTTGTAGTAAGCGAAAGTTCGAGAAATGGGGAAGAAGCCGAGAAAAAAGCACGTGTCCTATATGGGATTACATTCGCCCTATAAGCGAAGGTTAACATTTGTTAGAGTTGCGTATGTTTGCTACGCTTTAATACATTAGCGATACTATGCCTAAGGCTTACCGCAAGTTAGAAAAAACATTGACATCTCAAAATGACTTCGGTATCTTTATTGTCACTACTATTTTAGAATTTTGGCTCATTTTTTTATCATAGTAGGTAAATATAAATGAAATCATAATGATATTGATATAGGACGGTCGCCCGCGCCTCTCATTCAGTACTCTAACCTTGTACAGTTCTTCCTATACCAAATATATAGTTATAAAATAAGCCATTAATTTATTTTTACACACTTAGGTACCTTTATTATAAAATAACTAGCAGAACCCGCGGCTTCGCTCGCGATAAAACTGCAAAAAATCTCTAAAAAGGTAGTTTCATACAAACTTTTATCCCCCTTTTTACCCCCGTATAGTATGAATTTTGAAAAATGTTAAAACACCTATTTATTTAATTTAAAATTTTATTGAAGAACATTAATACCAAGTTTCAAGTAATTCTGATCATAAAGATTTTTTTGGATTGTATTATAACGTGCAATCCCGTGGGAATTAGATAATTTTCCGCGATAAAAAGTAGCCTATGTCACTCTCCATCCCTTCAACTACCTCCACACAAAAAAATCACGCCAATCCGCCACTCCGTTTCGACGTGAAAGAAGGACAAACAAACAAACACACATTCACTTTTATAATATTAATATGGATTTGCACCAGTGTGTAAACAGCAAAAACTTTACCGTATATATACTATACTTATTCAATAATATTTTGAGCGGTAACGCTACAATTTGTAGTATAATTTGCACTCTACAGTTCATACCCTTTCAATCGTATTTAAGCTATACCCATGCGGAGTGTCCGTCACTATTCACATTTTCACTTTAAGCCGGCATGAGCTGAGCGCGGGAACGAGCGTATGCGCCCGGGCCGTACCATGTGCGGACACAATAGCCGCATTCTCATGGACTCAGCCGCGCTAAGCTGATTGCGTGACGTCATTACTCTGGGGCCGGTGCACATTGATCGCGCTGACAAACTATTTTGTGTTTAATCCTGCAATTTTTGATTTAAGTTTGTTTTGTATTTAATAGATAAATAATATTATGATACTTATGGAGGATATTAACACCTCCAGGTAAATTTCTAAGAAATCTATTGTAACTGTAACGCCGGCGTGTCCGCGGTCGTGGCGGGATTAAATGTAAAATGTTGAGTGGATTATATGTAATGTTACAGCTTTATAGATCATCAGACATGAAGACAAAAGAGAAATCGTAACAATTACTACGCAAATGCATTTTGCTGCTATTAACACTTTTAAAAACATGAATGTTATAATAGAGTTTTGGTAAAATAACCATTTCATCCTGTATAAACCGTGCCTGCCGTTGGTATCATATAGCTTATATGCGACGTGATCCTGGCTTACCGGGGATCGGCCATCGGCTGCGAATAAGCGGTTCACGGCTGTATAATCCGCCGTGTTAAACAACACCGAAGTTACTTTTCCAATATCAACTTTTATATCTCTGTTTATATTCTTTTAGTTCAGAATATAAAGTAGGTTCATTTAATAACTGTTTGTTGCTGATAACTTTATTGTTTTAGTAAATAGATACATAATACGTTAGATGATATTACGATAAATAAGTTTTGTAATTTATTAAAAATATATTACGATTTTTACGAAATTTTACAATACTGTTATCATTTTCCTAAGCTACTTACCTGGTAAGTAGTAACATTTTTTACTTTATTTTAGACATTTAAAGAAATAATTTAAATGTCATTATATAAATTTGATAATAAATAATATATAAGCCGTTTATGTAAATAATATATTATAATATATAATAATGGATCAGGTTAAACAGGTCAAGCATAGTTTATTAGTTTCTATAAAATAATGCAAGATTCCAATTCGCATTTAAATTAAAAGGTTTCTAAAGATAATTTAACTCTAAAAATAAATGTTATCAACAGCGGTACAGCACGAACGTGGGCCGCGTAAGCCAAAGCCACATCCGAGTGCGCTAAGCTCGCTGCCATCAGCGTTGGCGCACACACACAAACCTCACCCGTTGAAACTTTCACCGCCATCGCCTTACGCGCCTCTTGCGCAACCTTTCAATTTTCAGGTAAGTATTTAATCTTCATTATAATTTATTCAAAATCAAAATTGAAATTTACATTAAAATAAACAATTATAGTATGGGGACTAGCGACTATACTCTACTATGTGCTATTCCCATAGTAGTCTATCAGTATCCTGTATAATAAATTTCATCTAAACCCGTCCAGCCGTTACAGCGTGAAGGTGTAACAAACAGACAAACGCTCATAATACTTTCGTAATTATGATAGTAGTCAGACTAGTTGTAGTTGTAGGTATCTATAACAATATTTTTATTTTTTAGTTTAGTATAAACGGCATAAGTGAGCCTGCGCCACTAAGTACAGCATCGTCTGCGGGTTCGAGTGGAGCGGGTGGAGCAGGCGCAGTCAGCCCTTTACCTCTTATAACAGAGCCTTTCCTCGCGCCACCTCCGCCTGGATTACTGCATATGCTTATGTCAAGTGATAAATGTCAGGTAAGTTTAAATACTATAGCTAAATTAGTCAACAATATCAAATTATTTTTTCCTTCATAAGTGCTCATAAACTTATTCAGCTTATTATAGAATTATGTAGTCAGATTTTTTTGTTAACTTAGTCTTATAACATTTATTCATTTCCGGTTTTCCTGGGTTCATCGAATTTATATAATTAACCATTGTGATTTTATTCATATAAATTTCTAAATTGCCATAATATTAGTAAACTTAATAATTTTTTAGGCAAATCTTTGTTTTGTTGGTAACTAATCGCTAAAAGTTAGTATGTTAACAGACTTAAACGCTCACTCGAAGATTAGCTTTTCAGTAAACTTTTTTTAAGTGAAAATCAGAAAATTAGATAGGTATGAACAAAGCATTATAACAAAGCTTTTACCTATGATAATATTATGTGTACAGCACTTTGTCTAGCCGAATTTAGCCCAGTTCTTTAAAAAATAAATTTAATTGAGTACCACCTCGGCATTAGGTATTTCACGACTTAAAACTCTCAATCACAACTAATATCTATGGAAACATAATAGCATAAAAATATCTTAAGAGTTTTACCACTATATTATGATGCCTAATACAGAAAAGAAGAAATTCATAGTAAATTTATTATTTTAATTATTTAGGAGCTTATGTGGAGCGCAAAACAGTTGCAGCTTCAAGGAGACCCTTCACTATTGCGTCCACCACCTAATGCTTTCGGCACCCCTCTAGCACCGACATGGGAATTACTACAAGTAAGCTAACACTTAAAGCATTCTAAATTATTTATACAGAAACGTAGCTTCTGTAATTACACCTACGTATTTTTAAAAAATAACTAAATAAGTAGAAATTTACATATACGTATAGCCAAGTTATTCACAGTTATAATTTATTTTTTAGTCAATTTAAATCTTTACTTAGTAATCATAAAATCATAAAGTCACTGCATAACATTAGATACACAAAATTATTTTTTTAATTAAAATTCTAGTATAAAATAACTAAGTTAAAATTTTATTTTAAGGGGTTCAATTGTAGTTACATTGTTATCCAAGAGTTTAGATTTTTTAACGTCTTCTTTTGCAAATCCACAAGTAGTTGTTGTAGTTATGTGGATTAACATTTGTAGGTGTCTTTCTGACTGGAGGGCGGGCGCGGACTCGCGATTGGGCGGTCGAAGGGTGACTTTTCGCCTTCACTTGACTTACCCCGCCCATTACATTCCACAATATTGACTTTGTTACGCCTACGAAAATTATGTATATAATAAATATTTTATTGTTAATTTTACAAAACTAAAGAAAATTGTTAGATTAGGTATAAGTGTTGTTACGTTCTATGAGTTCGGGGTTCGCAAATTTGATGCAATGATGAAATTTAATAACGCACTATTGATGTTTTATTGCTCTTGGTTAACAAGAGCGACTTATGGAGATTCACTAACACGTGCAGTACATACACAGTTCTGGTTAAACTTAATCACTGAACACTAATTTTCACCACTGGATACACTTTCACTATAACTTCATTCCACTTTTCTTCACTTTTCCGTACTTCTCAGTTTTCACTTAGCTTCGAAATTCAACTGATCTCTCGACATACTGCCGACATTTTTATATGCATAAACAAAGAGCATTCTAGTACTTATTCGAAAATTCGAAACCTTTCTAGTAATTTCGAATGTTTTATTCCTCTTTCACTTTTACATACGGCAACTTACATCCAAGTAGCTTACTTTCTGACTTCTTTGTATTTAATAATAATTTATACATAATATTTAAAAGTATAAATCAAATTTAATTACAAGACAGCTATTGTAATTACAGGAAACAAGCGCACGATTACTCTTCATGGCCGTTCGTTGGGTTCGATGCTTAGCGCCTTTCCAAGCATTAGCTCCAAGTGACCAACTTGTATTACTTCGTGCGGCTTGGAAAGATCTTTTTGTACTTCATTTGGCACAGTGGTCCGCGCCATGGGATCTGGCTCCTTTGTTGGCCGCACCGGCTGCTCGCGCGAGGCTACCGCCTGAGCCGTTGGCGGATCTGGAATTAAATACGTTACAAGTAATATTTATTTTTACATTTTATTTTAATTTTATAAAAGGTGTTTTGTGGATATAATAATGAAAATTTTGGACAATCAGTACCATATAAATATTTAAATATCACTTATAAAGTGGGGCATTCCATGTCAAATCGACTAATAGTTGGAATCGACCCCTTTCGATTTGGACGAGTTTTGTCAGAAGTTTTCTTTTATCATTTCGAAACGAAGTTCTGCCAAAGGAAAAAAATAAATAATTTTTGTTTCAAAAGTTATTGCAAAAATCTAAACTTACTATATTTTTTTTCATGTTTTTTTTTCAACGTTATATTTCAAATCTCTCGAAAACTGTTATAGATACAAAAATGGATTTTATTTATTTTCAAGGGGACACTTGGGGCTATTAAAAAAATATTTTGGAAAATATTTTTGAAAAATGAAAAATTAATCGAATTTTAAATTTATAAAAATCGTCAAAAATGACGCTCGACATTATTTTTTTTGTATAATACCTTGTAGGTATTTATTTATGTTAAAAGGCACAGAAATTTTGAGTACTCCGTTATTTGTTTTTTTTTAAATTGAATTTTTGAATATTATTTAAAAAAAATTGTTTGTTCTGTTATGTAAAATTAAGCAATCATGTAATTTTGTAATTTTCTGCAGTTAAAATTTCACTTATCGAGATAATAATGAGGAAAAAAGACTATTACTGACATTTTTTGGTATGAGTTTGAAAATCAAACCAATTAGGAAGTGTCATACTCTGCCATCTACGTAACTACTGCAAAAGCTATTTTTATCGAGATAATAGCCATAGTAGTCCTCACCAGAAGTCTCTATTTTTCATAGTATGTACGTTTCTGGAGATTAGTTAATTCGTGATTTGCAAGTAACCAATAATAATTTGATGAGTACCTATATTTATGTGTATAGTATTCTTTATCTTCGATTTTCGATTTTTTTGTCACAATACGTAATTAGTTATGGAAAATAAAAAGTGTTTGATTTGATTATTTAGAAATGAAACATACTCTCAAGAAAAAAAATATTGATTGCGAAGATTTTTCTGATGAAGATCGTTTTGCTCTGAATTCTAGAAGTGATACAGTAGTTACTTTCATTTGCATAACCAGCATCGTATCAATCACACTGGATAAGTGAAATTTTTACTGACACACATGCAGCGGAAGCGGAAGTGCTTATCTCAATACGTAAGCTTCGAATAACGGTCAAGTCAAAATAAAATATTATTAGGTAGGTAAGAAGTAAGTACTACTTACCTTAAAATGAAGTTAGATAAATGTGGGGAGCAAACATATGTCTAAGAACTCTTAAATGTGCAGTCATCAATATAATGAATATTGATAAAAATGTTAACTAGAATAAGACAATAAATAACATGTTGTTTTTATGTGTTTAGGAAATTTTATGTCGATTTAGACAAATCGCACCCGACGGAAGCGAGTGTGGCTGTATGAAAGCAATCGTATTATTTTCACCAGGTATTTATCATTATTGGATACTTTTTGAATATCAACAACTTTTTTGGCATCTATTTTTTATTTATTTATAGACACACCAGGTTTGAGTGAGACTCAGCCTGTAGAGATGTTGCAAGACCAAGCACAGTGCATCCTTGCTGACTACGTACGAACTAGATATACACGACAACCTACAAGGTAAGTTGAGCCATAATCTACACATATAATAAAATTGTAACTAAGCCGAATCTGTACATTAAATATTTTTTGGAAAATCTTATTTTTCCTAGGAATTACTTACGTTACTTATTAACTATACATTCAGTGATATTAATTAATCAAATTTCATGCAAATAACCAATTAGTATTTTTTATAGATTCGGTCGCCTTTTACTCCTGCTGCCATCTTTACGCGCAGTGCGGGCACGCTCGATAGAGTTACTGCTATTCAGAGAGACGGTGGGTGACGTGTCTGTAGCGACACTACTGCACGATATGTACAGGATGCAGCCTGCGCCTACACCCGCCTTCCAACCTCCTCCCACAACTACTGACCCTTGTTCTTCACCTTAATTTAGTTATTTTAATCTTACTAGTAAAAGCTATCAAGCCAAAAACAAAATGTTAACAGTTCACTATATTAATGAAGTTCAGAGAAGAAACGGAATATATTTTTCCTGTATCCCGATTGACAGTACTACCTTAATAACTATAATTAGAATATAACATATTATGAGTTTTTCTGTACGTCACACTTACTTTATCGGGGGGCACGGCAGTGCCCCCGCCAAGTCGAGCATAACTAATATCTTAAAATTTACATGAATTAGAATGAACTAAATCTGATTTTTCACAAAGTTGATGTTTTACTTTGCTTATAAACAATGTTTACAGCTTAACTGTTATAATTTCTATTTTATGCAAAGCAATAGTTTCATTAGCTTATGTACCTATTTAATCAACTTTGATTTATAGTTCATGGAACTTGGAAAGAGCATCGAAAAAAGAATTATCTTGAATATCGAGAATAATATAAAGAAATAGATACCAGTTTTTTTTAACCGGATCATAAGAAATCTGTTATTTTTCATCTACTAATAACGTACTTACCCAAAACTGTGAATCGTAAATATTTCTAATCATTTTAGTGCTAAAGGTTTCTACACGCTAAAGTCGCTCACTCTGACAAATTGCCAAGTTAGCTAACAACAAATTCAAAATATTCGTGACTATAGTAAACAATGATACCAACCCATCGCAATAGTGGCTTCGATGTGTAGACATATTAAGATTTAAGTTTGTTATTAATTACTAAATCAAATGTAAACCAGAACCTTTAAGATTCTAATAAATAAAATATATTTTAGTAAGCAAATAAGCTTAAAATAGAATCTACATAAATATGTACTTACATTATTATAGTCCAAGACACTAGAGCCAACAGACCTACGTCATCTTATAAAAGCTGAAAAGTTCAGTTCTTTTGAAAACGAATGAAACTTAAATACAACTTTGAAATACATATATTATTGTCGTCTATAAAAGAGTATCGATCGAGTGATGTGTTTATTTGTCCGTGCCGTCTGCAAAGTGATTAGACGCAATAAACATATGTGTAGCACTATGACATATGTACCCTACTTGCTGTGCGTGTGTCGCGGGTTCGAGTCCCGCTGGGGGCATTCGTTGTGCGATGAACACGAATGTTTGTACTTTGTACTCCAGTCATAGGTGGTTTAATTTTTAATATGTATGTATTTAAAATTTAATATGTGTAGTGTATCAACTATATATACTTATGGTATCCATAACACAAGCCTCGTAGCTTACCATGGAACTAGATGGTGCTGTGTTAATGTCCCAATATATTTATTTAATTACAATACTTGTCCAATTACTTAATATATTGTAAACAGAAAAATGGTTCATATCAAGAAGAAATTTTAAATATGTATGAGTGCATGTTATAATATTAGTGCTCAAAATTTCAGCTGCGCTAACGTAACATAGCTTTGACGGCACTGAGATTGTACAATATTAGGATTTAGGGTACCTTTGTCACAACAAACACCAAGGCGGTTCTTTAAAGAAATGTTACTTTTACCTTATCATGTAAGTAAACCAAGTTTAAGTTTTTATGGAATAGCCTTAAGAGATATTGTAAATAGTTCTATATAGATAGTTGTTTCATAAGCAAATTAGATGTAATCTAAGTTTCTAGTCAACATTTGAATATTAGTATTGTAAATTGTAAATGTTAATATTGTAGAATAAAATTTTATCACTATGTATTTCAAATAATGGAAAATTATAATAAATCAAACATATCCACAAACAGGTGCTGCGAAATATTCATTTTTGCTCTGTGTATTTAAAAGCAACAACTTCATCATCAATAAATATTGGTAAAACGAAAGATTCAAATACTCGTTGTCACTGTAACTTGATAAACAAAGTTTAGCATCTATGTACTATGTAAATATTCATATATTATTGTTAGAACAATTAAAACATACTTGGGATGAAGGTTGTTTGATTAAAAGATTCCTCTTTTAAAATAAGCATTTTTATTTCGACTCTTCAATAAAATTTGAATTTTTTGAATACAGGATTTGTTTTACACATTGTTATACAAAAATAAACGTAATTATATAAGATTATGATGGTACTCATTTAATTGAAATTTGTACAACAGATCAGTGACAGATAAAATCTTAATCTGTAACATTTACTTTGCCCATAGAGTGTATAGCTTCAACGGTTGACAAATCCACTGAGTCATCTTCTTCAACTAGTACTTCAGGTTGCTTGTTTTCTTTCTTAGGTTCAGTCCTGGGGAAGTCAAATTTGCTCCAAGCACCCGGTTCTGCTTTCTTTAATTTTATCTCTACTTTAGTTCCCATCATGGAAACACTACTCTTATCGATATCTACCACCTAAAAGGGTTATGTGCACATCAGAATATAATAAAAACATAAAAGATAATTTACAGTAGGTAAAATTAGGTGCCCAAGTGCCGCCAGTCTCGACATAGTTAGCGATGGCTATTTTATTAACCCCCGACATAAAAACGATGGGGTGTTATAGATTGACGTGACTGTGTGTTTGTGTCTGTCTGTGGCATCGTATCTCTCGATTGGATGAACCGATTTTGTTTTGTTTGAAAGGTGAATTCGTCGTGAGTGTTCTTAGCTATGTTTGATGAAAATTGGTCCAAGATGGTTGGAGGTTTTTAAATTTTTAATTTATCATTTATCGATTTGTAACGCTAAGTCTGAATTATGAATGATTTCGATGTTGTAATCATTGATAATTACCACTTAAAAGCACTAATCGATAAAATAGAGACCGCTAACTATGTCAAGATAGCTGGCTCAGGTCTGTTTTTTAATTAATTTGACAGCCAGCAAGTGACTAATTAATTTTGATATATTTTACATACACATATTTATAATATATTATATAAAAAAGTTCAGACAATCAGATCAACATCATGTATCATTTATTTAAGCCAACTAAAATAGCCCAAATTAAGGCCAATCAAGGTAATTTCCTAATATGGGATAGGATATTTGTAGTACTGTGTCAGATAAGCCCCTAGGTTCAGCGGTTTAGCCTGAGTGAGATTGAACAACTTTAAATACTTAGATTAGATTCTATTATTTTCGCATTCTATTAATCATCCTTAAACAATATTTCATAAAAAGAAGAGTAAGACATGGTATAAAGCAAATGTTGCTGCAAAAATATAAAACAATATCTACAGTACTGTACTTAAGCAACATCTAATTTCAATAAATAATGATGATTTTTCATTTCATGACTATCAATGTTTATTTTAATTTTTACTTACACCTCTCAATTCAAGGTCCATTTCAAACACTGCATTGCCCTCTTCATGAAAAACTAATTTTGTATTCAAGCGAATTGGATTCAACTTCACAAAACTTACAAATGGATCATATTTCTTTGCGTACACACTGACAATAACAAAATCAGGAGTTTGATGCCAGTCCCAGCGACATTTAACTGTTCCTTCTGGAGCTTTCTATTCAAAAAATACAAAAACCTCCATAGAATTAGTTTTTATAAATGAAAATAATATAACTTCAAGATTTAATTTATTTAACTTAAAATGAACTCTCATATATTTTTTTGGAAAATGTATGCAATAATCGAATTATACCTCTTTATTCCATTTATGGGTACCAGTAGTACAACCAGGTTGACTGAGAAAAGTATTAAAATCTGTTGTTCTTTTTTGACAGCAAGACCAAAATTTGAGACCTTCATGAAACACTGGGCATCCGGGGTGGTATGTACACATGTTGTTATTACTCTGTGGGCCTTCATATGAGGTGCTACAACCTCCATTTTTACAAGTAGTACCAATTTGAATGGATCTAAAGAAATAAAACAAAGACATATATTTTAAAAAATCATAAGGTAATCATTTAAATAGGTGTTCATTAATTAATTTCTTCAGCAAACATTAACTTAATCAAAAAGATGTTATAGGTTACCCATCAGTAGGGGCCATTGATTCTTGTGCTGCTTTGTGGACAATTTTTTTTAATGATTCTGCAATACTAGGTTGTAAAGTGACCATAGGAGAATCAAATGGTGGTCTAGGCAACTGAGGCCCAACTATTGGTGCCCTTACTTCTATAACTTCCTTTTTTTCTAATTCCTTATCTAATGCCTTTTTCTCTGGTTCTGGAGGTTTCTGAAAATTATTTTAATTTAACAAATATTATGAAGGAAAAAGGAGTTTTTAAGTTGAGTAATTAAGTAATTATAAAGTAATAAATGAAACAAAATATAATATAAATATATCACAAAACAAGAATATTTAATAGAAGATATAATAATTTAATATATCTTACCACATTAGAGTGTTTTGAAAATGTACAGCCTTTTATATTTAAAAATTCTGTAAAGTCCACACTTTTCTTATTGCAACAAGACCAACCTTTGTAAGCATCATGAAAAATAGGTGCCCCTGGATGATGGCAGCACTCATCTAATAAGAGAAAGAAATATATAACAAAATGTTCCTCTTAAATATTTTCACTAAAAAAATAACATATTATTATGTATTCTGTAACTCAGCAATGTTTTTTAACCTGCATCTAGAAAAATCTACATACCTACCTTTATCGTTTTTATTGGGATCAAAAACTTTGCCACAACCGCGATTATAACATTGTACTAAATTTTTATCTTCAGGCATATTGATTATACAATGGTTAAATATTTGTGATTATTTTAAATTAAAGTACACACTATTAGTAAAAAATCACTTCACGCTGAAAATAAATTACCTAGGTACTTCTACTTCAATTGTCAAATGACAAATCGCAAGACCAAAGAGTAAAGATGCAAATTTACTGTCAAAGTTAAGGCCAAAGCAACAATTCCAAAACTTATCGATATCGATATTATACAACTCGTTTAATCTTCGTACATATAACATTATATAAAAAACAAAAACTGTAATTAAAGAAATTACGTATTTGTTGAAAATTAGTAATATAAAAAGAGAATAAAACATAGATTTGAGTTTATTTTTTTAACATGAACCAATAACTTATTATTTTATTGCCATAGCGATTATTTGCTTTGATCAAATTAAATAGAGAATAGTTTTAAAGATAGAGAAAGAAATAAACAAATACGTCAAATTTTATTTAACCCTACTTAACGATTTAATGTTTTTTTTTTTGTTATATTCTTATCGATTTCCTACCTTACTACCTAAATTAAACTATATTAATTATTGTAAATGGTAAATGCATAGTTAGTTCGTTGAATTGAAATTATTTTTGATAAGAATTTATAATTTTGGTGTTATATTTATACGTTAACCCGCAACCGATCGAACCATATCGAACTGATATTTTTGATAAAAATTGACATTAGTCTTGTTGTTTATTGTTCGGTACAGCCCTAGTAGTATGGACTATGGAAAAAAAAGTACTGTGGGTACTGGGTACTGGGTGTATAGAAATTATATTTGCAAAAAAAGATCAAAAATACTACATTTATTCGGTATTCTAAAAATAGATACTTAAAAACAAAATAAAAATCTAATTTAAACAAATTATAAAACATGTGAACTATTAAAGTTTGTATTTGTTTAGTGCTTTTGTGTAGTGTCGGAATAATTTTAATTCGTGAAATATGTCTTGAAAATAATAAAACGAGTACATTTAGTACAACAGTGAATTTCGAGCTCAAGAAAATGTTTTGATCCGGGCTTATGATTTATTTCTTAAAATGAATTTAATGCGCAAATTGCGTGGGGCGTCCGCCTCAACATCCGCGGAGCCTTCGGAAGCTTCGGGCTCATCTTCCCACGTACAGTTAGGTCTAATGCACTTGAAGAAACTCTTTGCAGAATATACACATCCACCTCAGCCACTGACAGAAGCAGAAAAAGATGATAAGTTGTATAACATGCTACCTCTCTTTTGTAAGGTTTGTCACCAAAAAAGATTTTTCTTATTGATTTTATTTTAACTTATTTTGATAAGTATTATATTTTAGACAATGATAGACAAATATATTTTAACCTTAGATGTTTCTGTTTTGACAATTTATTGAACAGAAAAGGATGTAAGTGGGTTGTTTGTTTTCATAAAATATTTAAGAAATAAGTACTTCCATTACAATTTTGTGATACTTTTGTAAAAAACTATGTTTCTTAATTTTTTAAGCTATTTAATATCAAATAAATCATATTTATAATTATTTAAAATATAGAACTATATATACCTACACATTTTATATTAGTCAACACTATATTTCTTTGCAATATAGATGATTTTCATTACATTGAGAGATTACATAAACAACATGACTGAATTACAATGATGATTTTAAAATATTTTTCAATCATTTCCATTTATTTGCCATGTTAGTAAGACGTGTAACCTGATGACATGACATTTGGTGCATTCACAAAAAAAATGATGAGAATGAATGCAAGTGTGCATTCATAGTTATAAATTTAAGAATTTTAGAAAAAAATGAATGCTAAAAGCCTTCTAAATAATTATAAATTGATTCACTATTGAGATTGATTATTTTGATTGATTGATTCTTGTTTGTGTGATGTAGTGTACTGGCAATAATCTGATTTAAAAAATTAAACATTTATATAAAAATGGTTTAATATAGCAAAGATGTCTCAATACTAACTTCAATATTAAGATATCTGAAAAAATAATTAAATATACACATAATAAAGTATATTTAATTTATCTTTCTAAGTACTTTAAATCCCTTAACTTTGGTTAGTTTAATTGTTTTAAATGATCACTATTTCACTGCAGGTGTTTGGAACAAGTCCATCAAGTGATATGAATGAGAAATTTTGGGACATATTATCTTTTTGTCAACAAGTTTCTAAGCTCATGGTATCTGAGATAAGAAAACGAGCTAGTAACCAAAGCACAGAGGCAGCTAGTTGTGCAATAGCTAAATTCTTAGAAATAGAAAATTCAGAGGAATCTAGCAATGGATGGATGCTTCTTTCCACTCTTAATCTATTGGCAGCTGGTGACCAATCATTGATACAGGTTAGTATAACAAATAAATCCCTTTATGTATGTAAAATCTTCATACATTATTTTCAATTTAAAGTATCATTAATTATTTCGACCATTATTCAAATCTTATTGATAGGAGGATATAAGATATATAAGATGACATCATGCTGTTAAGTCTTCAAACTAAACTTGTTCTCAACTAATTAGAATAGAACATATAATTAATATAAAATTACTTCAAAACAATTCTATAGTACTTTTTTTTAAATCTACTTTTAATATCTTTCTGATTTGGAAAACATCCAAAAACATAGTTTTACTTAAAATGACAATCCTATATTTGTGTCTCAGGAAACACAATTTAAAGTAGATAAATTAGTTAACTTTTTTGGTATTGGTTATGACAGTAAGTGACTTGTTCTATTTGTAGGTCATGACTACTGCAGCAATCCCATCAACACTAGTCAAATGTTTATACTTATTTTTTGATCTACCTGAAATACCAGAGTCTGAAGCAGATGTGCAAGATGATAATAGTGAATTCACGCCAAGAGAGCGGAGGATACTTTTGCAAAAGATTTTTGTTCAAGTTAGTAACAATCACACTTTTTTTATGTTGTATTTTTTGTAATTAAATAAAGTTATAAAAAACAACTACATATCAAACATACAAAAAATAATCAATGCTTGCTTAGGTTTTAGTACGATTATGCAGTCATCCATTTCCATGTGAAGAATTGGCAAGAAAAGATGACCTGAGTCTTCTCTTCTCTGCAATAACATCTTGGTGTGCACCACATAACATAATGTGGAGGAAGTCAGCGGCTGAAGTTCTGATGACCTTATCTAGACATGGACTGACTCAAACTGTGGTTCAGTACATACACAGTGAGTTATCTTACTATGTTACTTTCATTATATAAGTAATATGTAATAACATATTTAATGGTTTAAGCAGTCAAACAAGTTGATAAATTACAGATTGGTCAATATATTCAATTATTATTTTACAAAGGTATACTTTATTACTTAATGTATGATACTTAACATGAATATAAAGGTACATGAAAAAAATATATTGTAGTCATTTGAATATTAAATAATAGAACTAAAGTTGCACTCAACTGTATACAAACATCAACAATAACTAGAAAAGCAATAACTAGACCAACCAATTAGCACTTTATCTATTGGAATTGTTGTGTAAACAATTTTCAAGGATAATATAAATTATGAGTATGCAGTGTGGAACATATCAATTGCTCACTACTGTATGTTTCTTACTTTATGTATTATATATTACCATATATATAATATAATATACATAAGTATACCATAAAAGAGTATATTTTCTTACTCTAAAAGAAAGGGAAATAATTATACATTTTGATAGGTTATATAGTTTGATAGTGCCATTATTATAATTATATTGATATTGATAGTGCCATAGATATGCATAAAAGAAACATGCCTTTTGAGGTAATTAATGTATTATGAACAGACTCATTTATAATAGCATAACACTTTTAAAACTTCATCGGATCTAATGTAAACATAGGTCACTTGACAACTTTTCGAATTTTTTTAACTAGTGTTTCATTACAAATTTCTTATGCTTAGGGGCCATTCATTAATTACGTAAGGATAATTTTGACGATTTTTGACTTCGTCCTACCCCCATGTATCAGTATCTGAAATAGAAATAGATTTAAATAAAAAAAATTGACTTGTAAAATATTACGTTGGACTGGGTTTTACCCCGCCTCTCCTCCCAGATAAGAGCATGTATAGATTTTCTTAACCCCCCCCCCCCCTCCCCCCTCCCCCCGGAGACCCTTACGTAATTAATAAATGGCCCTTTAGTTTAACTTTCCAATCCTTAATTACCTCCTTCCAGTCATTAATTACCTTTCATCCTTCATGTTTTTCATATTTGATAGTTGGACCCAGCAGGTAGCGCTGTTGTCGAAATCCAGAAATATTTCTTTTAATTTTCTACCCAAAGGTGATTTTTGGCAGGACTATGTCTGTCTATCAAAGTCGAAAGCTAATAATGAAAACTTATACCTAAATAACTAACAGGTTACTAACTATTAATAACATTAAATGTTGTTAATGAATTTGTAAAAATATTAATTTTATTTTACAGATAAAAGCTGTGTGCCACTTTGTATTGAGAATATGCAAAGGGTGCCTGAATTGACACCTTTAGAGGTATCTACTATGTAATTATATTTGAGCAGAATATTACACTTATTTTTGCATATACATCTTTCAATTTTGGATTACCTATTACTATTTATAAATGAAATTGTTGTTGTACCACAATCTTTCATGTACATTGTACTTAATATATACTAAAATTAAAAAAAAATAAAGTTATGAATAATGATATTTTCTTGCAGGTTGTGGAAATGTTCGTAGCAGTATTTTGTTTTCTAAAAGATTCCAGTGAAGTAAGTCAATTATTATTGGATGATTTTCGAGCTTGTCAAGGATATTTGTTTCTATCAGAGTTTCTTCTCAAGTAAGAATTGTTTCATGTATTTACATTTTGATTAGCATGTTATAGTGTAATAGATATTTTAGTAGTAACCGCTTTCACATATTTCTTTGCTTAGTTTTGAATTATTTTTCCATAGGTTTTCCCTTACATTTTTATCTTTATTATTACCACAGACATGAGAGACAAGGTGTGCCCGATTATTTAACATCAGGGTAAGCACTGTTTAATATTTTGGTTCTTAATCAATAAATAAAAATATTTCGTTTTATGCTTTTGTAATTAGTTAGTAATAAGTTTCCCCCTTAAGTTTGCATAGATTTAGTTTACATAATAAACTATACTACAGGTGCTTTGAAGACTGCTTCAAATTCTACTAAAACACTTTTTATATAAAAGATGACATGGTTATGATATCTCAATGCTTCATAATAAAGTAATTATCATAAATGATTAACAAAATGTATTTTGAATAATATACTCCTAAACACTATTTTTTTTTATTTTATACAATTGAATTTGAAAGTATTGCTGGTTATTCATATGTTATTTGCAAGCAAAAGCCTAACAATACATCACACATGTTCAGTGCTTGAAGTACCATTTCAAATAAAACAACAGTTTATTAATAAATGCACAGTTTCCTATTATAAATTTCATAAAGGCAGTGAAGTAATAATTTTTAATCAATAATCAGGCTTGAAGAAGAAAGAGTGAGTGGTTCAGAAGCGAAAGCAGCGCTAAGGAATTTGGTTCTAATGATATCATCTTTATGCGCTTGTGGATTTTCCGAGTTACGACCAACTAGAGCTAATACTGAGTTGTTCCAACTGCAAGGCTTCGTACTGCCGCAGCCGACGACCCCCGGCCAGGCCGTGAGGAATGTTCAGGCGTTTCAGGTAACACAAGCAGATTGTTTATTATGACGACAGATCACATTATATATATATATTAGGGTGTGCTAAAAAATGACGATATTTTTTTTTCGCTTTCACCCCAAAATATCTTAGAAAATGTCCCAACAAAGCTCCTGTTAAAAGCGGAGCTCAAAATTTCAATTCTAAGAGGTTCTCCATCGAAATTTGTTATTGAAGATATGAAAAAGTTGACAAATACTTTTTTATAGGATTTTAACGTACTACAAATTTGCCATTTAACATTTTTCTGTAACTCTTACAGTTTAGCTAAAAAATGCAAAAAAAAATGCAAAAAACCATAAATTTGAACTTTAAAGCTATATAACAAATAAAATATTGAAGATAGAAATTCGACTCAATGGAACTTTTTGTAGTAAAGTTAATACTTAAAAAGGTCAATTCATTCATTTTTTTGAAAAACATTTTCGTCACAGTTTGCAGGACAAAAAAGTGTTAAAAATCATATTTTCCACACAATTTGTATGGGAAAACTTAAAGTACGATGGAGAACCTCTTAGAATTGGAATGTTGAGCTCCGCTTTTAACAAGAGCTTTATTGGGACATTTTCTGAGATATTTTGGGGTGAGAGCGAAGAAAAAAAAATGTGTGTGTGTACTTATGTACGCACGTAAGAAGTTATATTTCTTTGGCGTATCAGAAGAAAAATAGCTAAAGATTTCATCTCGTATGTCACAACTCTCTGTAAAAGGAATGCAGCTAACTTTCATCATGTCGCGTTCAGCTAACTTCATCATGTCGCTTTTTAGCTGTCGGTGTGCGCGCGCATCGTAGAAATTTACTCTCATATTTTTTTCCAAACAAGCCAAAAAAAGTATAACAAGCTAATTTGTTCCGCGCTATAATGTCATAGATGGCTAAATGGCTTCTTTATTATCTAATGGCAGTTTTTTCTAACATTAATAAAATTGAAAAGTTATGGGAATTTAAATTAAACAATCTATTATTTCATTTTCCTTATGTTATTATAAAATGAACATGTATTTTTGAGGTTTTAAAAAATCTTATATAAAGATCAATAACAAATCCATTGCGCCATCTGTTGCGATTATTTTTAACTACGTTTTTTCTACACGATGGTCTGGGTCGATGGGAACTGTCACTATAACAATGAACAACGAATTCTTACAGATATATTTTAGTGACATGATAAATTCACATTCATTATTTATTGCAGGTGTTACAATCAGTATTTATGAAGTCTACGTCCCCAGCTCTTTGCTGTACCATTCTCGATGCAATATCAAGTGTGTATCACGCAGATAACGCAAACTACTTCATATTAGAAAACCAGAATACACTCAGTCAATTTTCCGAAAAGATTTACACGAAAAACGCGGAAATACAAGAAAAGTTTTTTGAACTCCTGGAATTCATCGTTTTTCAATTAAACTTTGTGCCCTGCAAAGAACTGATATCGCTTTCGCTGTTATTGAAAGCTAGTAGATCTAGAAGCTGTAGCATATTATGTATGAAAACGCTATTAAATATACTAAAGTGAGTACAGACGATGATATTTTAATCTAATATTTCAGAATAACAGGCAATATATCCTCTTACTAAATGAATTTGTTATATTTCTAGACATAACGCAATTTTCAAAGACGTATACCGGGAAGTGGGTATGTTAGAAGTTTTCGTCACGTGCCTCTCTCGGTATGCCGTGTTTCTCAAAGACAAGCAACTGTTAGAGGAGGAGAAAGCCAAATGTGAAACGGAGGTCTCTTCAGTGAATGAATCGCCAAAAGCACCGGAGCGAAAGAAGAGGCAATCCAGACAAGATTCTTTAATCAAAGACCCGAATACAGAAATTGAAGAAGAGGAGTTGGGATCGTTGGTTATGGAAGGATTGACTGCGTTATTGAATGGCAATGTGAACAACTGTAATGTGTTCCGGGACTGCGGCGGTGCGAAGTGCGTACACGGCATGGTCGTGCACGAATCCTGTAGGAGTAAGGCTTTGGGTAAGCTTACTATCATTAACTTACTATCATTAACTTACTAAATATATACATCATTACTACATCGGCACCTATCGCGTTTTATATTTATGTATAGGCCTCGCTCCTAAAGAATCTTAATGTGATGATAAATATAATCTTTCTCAATAAATAGGCTATGAAATGCGAAATGATTTTTATGAATCTGGCTGCTAGTTTTAGAACGTTTAAACACACTAAAAAACTTTTATAGTATTAGTATAGAAAAAACATACCTATCATATTAAATACACAATAACATTTGTTAGGTGAGTCAGTATCGTTAAAAATTTGACTAATCTATGTATTATATTATCATTGTATCCTATAGAAACAAATAAATAATATGAAGCTAATAAAATAAAGCTAATGAATAAAACTTAGCTAACTAACGTAAATTTGTCTATACAGTATGCGATATTATGTCTCTATTAACGCTTTTTTTCTTGTTTTTTGTCACTACGTTACTGTACGAGTAATATAATTTTCTTTCAACTATTATATTATTCACTAGCGACTCACCCTCGCTTCGCTCGGGTTAGTCCCTAGCTTGCTTCCCCATTCAAACTTTCACCTCTATATTCACTATCTTAAGGGATGATGTACGGGATAGTTTCGGAGCCTATTCAGTACAAACAAACAAATCTTTCCTCTTAATAATATTAATATTTAATATAGATATTAGTATAGATAATCCCCATACAAACTTTCATACCCATTCTCACCTCCTTAAGGGATGATTTCCGGGGCAAAAACTATTTCACTCACTCACTTTTCATATCATGAGATTTAAATTTTTTTTATTTTAGTAAAAAAAAATCTTTTAATTTTCTTCTATACACAGCTTGACCTATATATGACGATAACAAACACAAAAAAGGATTATCCAATTTGGTGCAGTCGATCGGAAGTTATGCGCGTACATACATTTCGGTGATTTATTTTTAATTTTTGCTTATATTTATATAGAAGAAGATTATTGAATAAATCCGCGAAAAAGTCTGAAAAGATAGTTTCATTTAAAATGTCAAATATTTGCGTAAATCTAAGAAAATGTTATATTCAGTGAATGTACACAGGCGTGGTGCGAGAGCTGATAGTGAGCGGGTCCGGCGAGGAGGACATGTCGGCGCTGCTGTGCGGCATGCACGCCGCGCCCAACGACGCTTTGAAGTTGAAACTGCATATATTGAAAGCTCTGTTGGTTTGCTTGAGGGACTCGCATAGGACTAGAACTATATTTAGGAAGGTGAGTGTGCTTTGTTGTTACAAAATTGTTTCAGATTTAGGTATATAATATGTTAGTGTATTAATATTAAATATGTTCACTCGTTCAGTGTTGAGTGTGTCAGTTCATTCAGCGTTACTTGTTATCTAACATGTATCTCATTGTGATTTAAGGGATAAAAATTCTAATAACTATAGGTTTGGCTTCTGTATCGATAATAATGACTATTTCAATAAGGTTTTTTCAAAAAATATTTAATGTACAGATTCGACTTAGTTAGAATTTTATTATATGTATAGTCTAGCCATTCACCCTCGCTAGCTCGGGTTCGTCACTAGTGCAAAACAAAAACAAATGTATCCTACGGAAACCGTACATTTTCACGATATAAAAAGTAACCTATGTGCTATTTCATACTGCATATAATCTATCTCTGTGCCTAATTTCATCCAGATACGTTCAGCCGTTCTGGCGTGAAAGAGTAATTATATAGGTTAGGTCAATAAGAAGTCTTCGGAAACGATGATTTCGCCATTTTACTCATTTCTACGCTGTGACTGGTTATTTCTCATTATTTTAGGTCAGCGGTTTTGTATATGTGACAAGTGTACTGGTGTCACTGGAAGGAAAATTAAAATCAGACGAATTGATGGATCGCGATATGCTTCAACTAATACACATTGTATTTTACACTATCAGCACAGCTATGAGGTTTGAACCTGCCAATGCCAAATTTTTTCACCACGAGGTAAGTACACGAAATTTTAGATATAGTAAATGAAATTTTAGATATAGTCTTTGCCTCTCATGTTTTCAACACAACCAATCTGAGTTATTTTTTACAGATTTGTATGACAACTTTGTATGAGACGATAAGATTGCTGGGTTGCTTCACTGAGGATATTGAACTTCAAAATGATACAGAACCAGGAGACCCTGAACTGTACGAGGTGTTCCATGAATTATTTACGGGAAATATATTAGAAATGACGTAAGTGCTATTTATAATAAAATATATACCTACACATTTTTTGTTATATAATTACGAGAATGTGATCACGACAATATTTTTGGTTAAGGTTTTATGCCATAATTTATTATATTCAGATTTCCGGATAAAATACCAGTTGTATTCGTCCACGCTTGCATTGTGTTGAGGCTTTTATATGACGTCGCTCTGGATTCATTCGACAAACCAACGTTTTGTGGATCACTCAATGTAAAATCGCCGAGTTTAACGAGACAAAGTTCTGCTATAAATGAGGTAGGATATTTTATATATGTGTATTTTAATATAAATATAATAATAGCTATTAAAAAACGCATCGATCATTTTGTGTATGTATATCGGAGGGGGATTGATAAATGCCATAATAAAATCATTAGACGACACGTTTGGCTCAGGTTGTAGTGAACCTACTTGCTGTACCAGCGGTCGCGGGTTCGAGACCTGCTATGGGCATTCATTTGTGTGATGAGCACGAATGTTTATACTCCAGTCATGGATGTTTATATTTACAATATGTATGTATTTAAAATATATGAGTAGTGTATCAACTATCTGGTATCTATAACACAGGCCTCGTAGCTTACCATGGAACTAGATGGTGCTGTGTGTTAATGTCCCAAAATATTTATTTATTATTATTTATTTATTTATTAAAGTAACGCCGACGGACCTTCGTTAATTGTTCCCTATTAATTAATTATTAAAGGACTGTCTGATGAAGTGTGACATTTTGCACCTACACCTATTGCGAATACACGGGAGCCTCGCACCGTTCATTTGCGACAGGCACAACAAACGGATGTGCATTCAACAGTGGATAATTTTATTAATCTATTACACATATCTACAGATAAATAAAATTGAAGTGTCTGTTTGTAACGTCAAAATAACAGCGTTTTACTAAATGCATATGCAATTATATACTATACTATACTTTTTGTTTGTCTGTCTGTTTGTTCCGGGTAATCTCTGAAATAGCTGGACTGATTTTAACGGGACTTTCACTGGAAGATAGCTGATGTTATAGGGAGTAACATAGGCTACTTTTATTTTAGAAAAAGAATTAGGGTTACGCTTAAAAAAACAAAACCTACCTAGTAAATCGAATAAAAGTAATGCTTCGAGCCGGATATGAACCGGCGACCATTAATTATTACCAACTGTAATCATCCACAGGCGAAGCCAGCAGGTCGTGCGACGCCATTAAACCTGTCGGTGGGCAACACCAGCGGCGAGGCGTGGGTGGTGCACTCGGGCGTGGTGATCGTGCTCGCCAAGCTGCTGCCCGCGCTGCCGCGCCCGCGCGCGCACCCGGAGTACTCGCGCGCCATCAGGGACTACCTCGCGCACGTGCTCAAGAGTCTGGTTAGAAGGTTAGATGTGATGTTTTTTTTATTTTCGTCTTTATTTATGTGTCTTTATATCATAATTAATCTTTTTTTTATGATTTAAATCTATATCTTATATAGGGTCGTCGTTACATAGAGCGTTTAAAAATGTCCATTTTGAAATGAGGGAGCTCAAGAGCAGTTCGTGACACTGGTTTTATTTATTTTAATAGATTAAGAGCAAATATTTTTTTTATATTTAAGAATTAAAAGGGCAGTTTTTATATTGTATACATGCACAAAACATTTCTTTTTTAATTAATTGACTAATGTTAAGTTAGCAGTCGTAAAATAACTTTGTCATAACAATACCAAATATTTGACGGACAAGAAAAGACAGTGATTATTAAGATACGTGATTAATGATTATTATAAAGCATAACCTACAGTTATAATTAAGGCAGTGGTAGCCTAGTGGTAACGCGCTCACTTGGAAAACCGAGTGAATCGAGTTTAAATCCCGGGGTCTCGCACCTCTGATATTTTCATGTGCGAATTATTTCCAACATTATTACCACTTGTCTTAACAGTGAAGGAAAACATCGTGAGGAAACCTGCATGTCTGAGAGAACCTTGCAAGTTTTCAAAAGACACGTGAAGTCCGCCAACCCGCACCTGGCCAGCGTGGTGGACTATGGCCTGATCCCCCTCGTATTGAAGGGAGGCCCGTGTCCAGCAGTGGGACGTTAGAAAGGGCTGAATACATACATATGTCCATGTATACAACCTTAGGTAATATATCGATGTGTGTAACAGCGAGCGCAACCAGCAAGTGATGTGCGGCGCGGGGCTGGCGGGCGTGGCGCTGCGCGTGCTGGGCGCCGCGCTGCGCGCCGAGCGGCACCCGCTGCACGCGCCCGCCATGTACGTGCTGGAGCGCCTCGCCGCGCACGCGCTGCGCCCCACCGAGCTCAGGTACTGTGCCTACCGAAACGGTTACGTGCTTATTGACATATTATAGTCATATCTCTGTGTATTATGTATATATCTTAATATATATATAATTCATCTGTACGTATGTTTGTCAGCTTACTCCTCTTAAAGGGCGGGACCGGTTTGGATGAAATTTTGTGTGTATATTTCAATGGGCTCCTGGATAGTTTGAAAACACAATTGGACCCGGTAGGTGGCGCTGCTGTCGGTGTGTCAAAGAGTTTGTTTTTAGTAGTTTGAACGCGGGCGAAGCCGCGGGTTTTGCTAGTTTATCTATATATTTAAGGTCAGTAATGATTCATAAATTATAATAAAATATATGTTTTTAATATTCTGTTAATGTCAGTGGCAAGGTAACCTACCTAATAATAACGCGCTTGCTTTGAAAACCAAAGTGATGAAAGTTCAAATATCGAGTCTCGCACTTTTGTTATTTTTTTTATATACAAAAAAAAATCTGAAAAAAAAATGATTACCATACAGTGAAGAAGAACATCGACGAAGCGAAGAAGAACGAAAACTACATTTTTGAGAGAACCTAATTAGTTTTCGTAAGAGATGTGGATAGGCGTATCTGACTATGGTCTGATCCTCCTCGTAATTAAAATATGCCCGTGCTCAGCAGTGGGACGGTAATAAAGAATAATTTATTATCATTATTTTATAATATTTTATAATAAGAATTTTATTATTTCTATTTTTTATTAAGGTAATTTTAATCTTCAAAAGTCTTTTAATCTTTCAGAGTTTTCTTTAATATTGTGAATGATATTTTAATTTCAGGGAATTCCTACGTATGGGAAATCCTTTGAATTGTTTAGCTCCTGAACCCGGACAAGTGTGGCAACCCGGCGGACCCGTTCCCTTGACTCGAATTAAAACTTTAGTATCAATGACGACTCCACGGGACTACAGGTAATTCTACAATTGTTTAAACAATCCAAAATTTTACCTTGAACTCCTGACTTACTATTTTTCTAGTATATCTAACGTCGGCAGGTCGCAAAATTCCTGTACGCTCCCTCCATTTGTGGAATTTGATATGTCTGCTGAAGGCTTTGGTTGCTTGTATTTGCCCAGTATCGCCCCACAATCAGCTAATTTAAACGCTCTTGGAACACAAGATAACGCTACACTTGGCGGTATTGGATCAGGTATTTTATATGTTATAAGAAATATTTAAATAAATATTGAAATATAATAATAAACACTCATTATAAATAAAGATCATTTATTCACATTTATAAAACACTAGCGGCTCACCCTCGCTTCGCTCGGGTTCGTCGCTAGGTACGTTTTAAATAGATATAAATAGTTATTAGCCCGCGTTAGCCATATTCTTTTTTGTTAATAATATTGACAAATATTGACATTAATATTTATACGATACTAATGTCACTCAATTGTTTTGCCTTTCCGGAACCTCTCCACTAACACTTAAACTTTATGGTATAGTATTAAAGGTCAAATTCACTTTTAAGTATTATTACGAATCTTTTGTATGGGAGTATAGAAAAGTGTGGTTTTTAGAGTTTTTCAGGCAATTTTTTAAATTTTTCTCTCCGTAAGAATCATCCTCGTACTTAAAGGAATATTCTAAAAAAAGCTGCTCTCGAGATTTGCGCTTACCAACACATTCAGCGATTCATTTTTATATTATAGATTGTTCACATTGTAATGTGACTATAATTATATTGAAATAATTATTAATAGGAAAATATCATTAATAGGCTAGCTTTATTAAGTAAAGTTAAATTCATCATTGTTTTAATATATACACTTATTAGGAAATTCTGATTTTTTTCTAATAAAAAAATTACTAAGGACCAAACCAATAGGGAATATGGGTTTTTTTTTAAATTTATTTTATACAATATTTAAACATCGTTTTATAATTGTAAAAAAATATCCAGCGGCAATAAAACTAAAATTTAGTATTTTTTTTTTTTAAATATCATACCGATACAAATACTTTAAACGTTCGCCGTTTCGCGCGCTTGGTGTAACGTCACAGTATGATATACACAGAAAAATGACGACTCAATTTGTAGCGACACAATAGCTGATCGCTGTATTACTCTCGTGCGTTTCAGCTACTTTGACTTTCCCACCTATATTTGCACTTTTTAATAACTATTTTCGTAATAAAAAAGAAATGACATTAAAAAATATTGATATTGATAAAGTCTTGATTCAAAAGTAATAAAGATTGTAAAAAAAATATCACCTTTATTTAAATCCCATGCATATTTCATATTTGTAACATAACCATAATCTCTATATATTGTCTATAATAATAATTACTGTTCTAGGTGACAGAGTATTCCCGCCGCAAACGGGGTTGACGTACTCAACGTGGATATGCGTCGAGAAGTATTCCGACCCGCGCTCGGACCCGCACTGCGTGAGGCTGCTCACGCTGGTGCGGAACATCAACAACACTCGCGACGAACACCTGGTCTGTCTCACTGTAGTACTGTCTGCGAGGGACAAGGCCATTATAGTGTCTACGCAGGAAACTCTAGTTCCTCATAGTAAGTATTCTATGCTTAATGATCAAAAAATCTTATTGCAACTATTGCAATATAATATATGTGGTTGTGGTAGCCGAGAATTTTTTAATTATTTTTGAGAATTATTTAATTAATAAATAATAAATATGTTACGATATTAACACACAGCACCATCTAGTTCCATGGTAAGCTATGAAGCTTGTGCTATGGATACCAGATAGTTGACACACTACATATATATAACTTTAAATACATACATATTATAAATATAAACACCCATGACTGTACAAACATTCGTGCTCACCACACAAATGAAAGGCCCTAGCGGAACTCAAACCCCCGACCGTTGGCACAGCAAGTACGGTTGCATTAAGATACATCGCCATTAAAATAAGACAAGCAGACATGTTAAAACTAATAAATATATCTAATTTAGATGTAGGCGAGTGGGAGCCGGACGGTGCGGGCGAGTGCGGCGCGCGGGTGTGGTGCCCGGACTTGCAGCACGAAGGACAGTGGCACCATCTTGCACTATTGTTTAATAGAGCCGTATTGAAGAACTCCTCCTTTTCGCTTTACTTAGACGGTATTTCCTTCACTTATGTATATTTTATTATGATAATGTTAATTATTAATAACATTTTATGAATTTGTAAATTTAACATCACTTAGTAGTTTGTATTATAAATTTTAATAACCGGGTAGTTGGCACCACCAATAAATTGGCATAATTTTTATGAGTTATCTAAATGCGATTTTCTCATGGATTTTGTATGGCAATAAGATTCTGTTATGTCATTTGTCAATTAAATCTAATTTAATAGTTAATTGAAAGTTAATCGGATTAAGCTGAAATGAAGAGTTTTTAGAGAAGGGAAATATTGACTAATGGTGTCAATTAACTCAAAGGCAGTGGTAGCCCAGTGGTGACGCGCTCGCTTGGATAACCGAGTGAAGCGGGTTCAAATCCCGGGTCTTGCACCTCTGATATTTTCATGTGCGAATCATTTTCAACATGATTACCACTTGCCTTACGGTGAAGGAAAACATCGTGAGGAAACCTGCACGTCTGAGAGAACCTAGCAGGTTTTCGAAAGACATGTGAAGTCTGCCAACCCGCACTTGGCCAGCGTGGTGGACTATGGCCTGACCCCCCTTATATTGAAGGGAGGCCCATGCTCAGCAGTGGGACCTTAAGAAGGGTTGAATACAATACCTCAAAAGCGCTATACACTTTGCTATAACCTATAATAATGTGGGCAGTTGTAGCCCAGTGGTAACACGCTCACTTGTGAAACCGACTGAAGCGAGTTCAAATCCCAGGTCTCGCACCTATGATATTTTCATGTGCGAATCATTTTCAACATGATTACCACTTGCCTTACGGTGAAGGAAAACATCGTGAGGAAACCTGCACGTCTGAGAGAACCTAGCAGGTTTTCGAAAGACATGTGAAGTCTGCCAACCCGCACTTGGCCAGCGTGGTGGACTATGGCCTGATCCCCCTTATATTGAAGGGAGGCCCATGCTCAGCAGTGGGACCTTAAGAAGGGTTGAATACAATACCTCAAAAGCGCTATACACTTTGCTATAACCTATAATAATGTGGGCAGTTGTAGCCCAGTGGTAACACGCTCACTTGGGAAACCGACTAAAGCGAGTTCAAATCCCAGGTCTCGCACCTATGATATTTTCATGTGCGAATCATTTTCAACATGATTACCACTTTTCTTAACGGTGAAGGAAAACATCGTGAGGAAACCTGCATGTCTGAGAGAACCTAGCAAGTTTTAAAAAGATATGTGAAGTCCGCCAACCCGCACTTGGTCAGCTTGGTGGACTATGGCCTGATTCCTCTCGTATTGAACGGAGGACGGTAAAAAGGGCTGTGATATAAAATGTGCTAAAAAATAATGTGATATCTAATTAGACGAGTTTTCTATAAGATATACAATAAATCCATAGCATAACTGATTTTTTCCCAGGTCAACACATGCATTCCGGAAAGCTGCACTACGTAAGCGCAAACCCGGGCGGCGGCGCGGCGACGCTGTCGGGCGCGTCCAGCGTGTACTGCGTCATCGGCACGCCGCCGCAGTGGCGGCGCTACTCGCGCCTCGTGTGGCGGCAGGGGCCCGCTTTGTTGTTAGAGGATGTAAGTGTTTAATTTGTACTCTAAAGCTAATTAAATGTGAGTATTTTTGAAGTTACACTTCTTTTGGTACGTTTTGGAAAAAAATATGAGAGTAAATTTTTTAAGATGCGCACGCACATCGACAGGCAAAAAGCAACATGATGAAGTTAGCTGCATTCCTGCATCTTTAACTATTTTAGTTCTGATACGCCAAAGAAGTATAACTTCTTATGTGCGTACATGAGTACACAAACATGTTTTTTTTAAATCTTAGCAGTAGTGTCTGTTTGTCATAGGTCCTTATCTTCTTTGTATTTTGTCCTAAAATTAAAATTGAGTCGTTATTATGTTTTAATCTACACTAATATTTTAGAGAGCTAAAATTTGTAACTTTAGATGTAGGAGATAATCTCTGATACTACTTATTGGTTTCTGAGAATTCGTTGACTAATAGAAAGCTCCATTATCACCGAGTACTATAGACTTTTTTTACTTCAATTAAAATGTGTTTACTTTTAAATGTCTTATGTCATAATAACTTTAATTCAAATCAGAAAAAAACTGAACGTTGTAATGCTTAATCGGCGTGTGCTACTGAAACGATTACAAATAAAGCAATAAAGTGTATATCAAATATATACCCAGAGACGAATGAAGTCATTTCTTTTAATACCAGGTACTGTCTCCACCAACAATATCAGTGATCTATCAGCTGGGACCTCACTACGTCGGGACTTTACAAGCTCCCCTTCCACCCGGTCAAAACCAAGAGCCATTGTCGCCTCTTATAGCCGAAGAGAAAGTTGTGTTCGGAATAAATGCACGTGCATTATCTCAATTGACACTCGCAAAAATACGTAAAGTGTACAGTAAAAATGACAATAAAGCCATAGCAAAACAACTTGGAATGTCCTCACACGAGAATGCAACACCGATACGAATATTGCACAACTCTGCTGGACATCTAATGGGACCGGCGAGATGTTTAGGCGGAACTGTTGTTGGATATTTGGGTGTGAGGGTATTTTGTCCCAAACCAGCTGCCATTATGGTAAGACTGATTGAAACACTATATATTTCGCATTAATGTTATTTATGTTATATAAAAAAAAATATGTTCGTTTTCTATTTATTATAGTAAATTTTATCATTTTTGATACAGGAATGTCACTAACTCTATTTAATATCTTTCGTAGATTGATACTGTGGGCGGATGCTCCGTTCTATTAGGACTTATAGCGATGGCTCAAGACGTAGAATGTCTGTACGCCGGAGTGAAGGCCCTGGTGTGTGTGGTGCGCTCGAACAAAGCCGCTCAGGCAGAAATGGACCGGCGAAAAGGCTATCAAACTCTGGCCATGCTTTTGAAGAGGAAAAAACAACTGCTCAACTCACATATCTTGCATTTAATATTTGGATTAGTAGGCACAGTTGACAGTCAAAAGGAAACTTCTTCTATTCCGAACTTGACTGCTTTCCAAGTAAGTTTTTGAGGATATGTATAATATTTGAAACTTTTTTTATAATGTTTATACAATATATTTTTCTTATATTTGTATTTTTAGGACTTAATATGTGATCTGGACGTATGGCTAAATGCACCAGGCGGATTAATAAAATCACTCCTGGAACATTTATTTGAATTGGCAACGGAAACTGCGCACAGAACGCACAATTTACGCACAATGAGAGAACTGCAGCTAGTGCCCAAACTGCTGTATATCGTAAATGATATAAAAGTCCCGAGCACAAAGAATGTTCTAATACAATTATTAGCTAATTTATTAGGCGGTCAACCGCGGCCCAGTGACCTTCTATGCTTAGGTCAATTTTTGGCGTACACACTCCCATTGCCTTCGCAATCAGAACAAGGAGTTGATATTAAAGATGGCGAGTTTGATAAGGAAGGTGAAGGCGAACTCATAATTTTGAGAAACAAATGCTTGGCCTTCATGCATTGTCTTTTACTGATGACGAGAAATCTAGAAAGTAATGCAGTCAGTGAGGAGATATCAAGAGTACTCGGAATGGACTGGTTGCTTTGTTTTATGATGGAAAATGTACACCCCAGTACAGTATTGTTGGCGATGAAGATATTAGTGGTGTTGTGTTCTGGACAGGGACAACAATCGGTCATTATGCAAAGGTAATTAATACAAGTATATTTATAACAATTTCGGTAAAAAGATATTCAAAGATATGTTCATGAGGTCTGATTTATATTTTAAACACGCTTATGGCTAACTAGAAATGGACCATCCTTATGTGATAATGTACAAACTCTGCGTGTTTTCTAATTATCATCACCTATTTGCTTGCAACAAATGGAAAGTTACCAGAAGCTCTTGTGTGCGTGCATGCGTGTATGTGTGTGTGATTTTTTTCTCTTTTTTGTTGAAACGAATGGACGGATTTATATAAAATTTAGTACACACCACATATAGACATCCACCACCACATATGAAGATCTGGGGAAATTCGTAAACTACTCTTGGGCACCTAGGGAAGTTTTAGTATATACATATGATTTTGTGAGCAGATTTCGCGAAGGCACGCACAACGGCGGCTGGCTGCGGCACACGGAGCTGGTGTCGCAGCAGGCCGGCGTGGTGCTGACGGCGGCCGTGCACTCGCACGCGCACCTGCACGCGCAGCTGCTCTACACGCCCGGCTTCACGCCGCTCGCCTGGTACGTCTGGAAGAGCTCATACACATTATTATAGTATATTTTTTTGGACAGTTATATTCATTTTTATTAATAACACTTTTATTTGTCATCTTATCCTGATAGCTTCACATTTTAATAATTCTGTGTGAAATTTCATATATTCTAAAGAAATGTAAACATACTCAAGATTTACAGAAAAATTGGTCTGTAACGATTAAGTTTTAAGAATCTTGTCCAAACTTGTGCAAAGGTTGATTTGCTTCGCCATCGTAAAATTTTCCAAGTTATAATGAAAGATGTTGTTAAAATAGAGCTTCAACGGACTATTACTATAGCTTTATGTGAAAGTTAGAAAGTATGTATGTGTGTGTATATTTGTTATCATTTCGCGCTGAAACGGCTGGATAACACACAGACCTATTTATGACCTGGAGTAGCACAAAAGCTATTGTTAAGCACCCATTCTTTTTTTTGAAAGCAGTCAATAAAAAAAACAGACGTAATAAAATAAATGAAACATTTCCTTCTCGCAGGCTGCTGCTCAGCCACCTGCAGATCCCCGAGCTGTACTACCTGCTGTTCGGTCTGGCGCTGGGCCAGCCCATGCACCAGCTGGGCAGCGAGCGCGCCATCTCGGTGGAGCGCGTGTGGGCGGCGGCGTGGGGCAGCGCGGCGCCGGCGCGCCAGTCGCCCGCCGCCGTGCAGGCGCGCATCACGCTGTGCGCCGAGGCCGTGGTCATCCTGCTGGCGGCGGCGCGCGCGCTCGTGCACGCCGACGCCGCCTGCCTGCCCGACTGGCTGGCCGATCATCCTGTTGCCATTGTGCAAGTGAGTCACTACCGCTATGTTTGACGACTGTGCTGTCAAATTCAACGGTTTTGAAGTTGAAACCCTGTAGTGCCGCCATTTCTCGGATTCTAGCTCATTATAATGTAATATAAATAAAGATAATAATTTCGTTTTCAGGTTCTATTTTCTTTCTATAACACACTTCCCGATTTTGTAACGTTAATGATGAGCGCTGAAGTGTTGACAGCTCTGGCTTCGACGCTCTTCCCACCAAATGCTTCAGATGATATACACATGCGTAAGTTACATTTTGTCAATATTATTTTGTTAATTTCAAATATATTTTTCAGGGGTATTTAAATTAAAAGATGCTATTTATTTATATTATTCCAGCGGTGTGTGAGAGCGGTGAGAGTTCAGGAGCATCTACCCCAGGTTCAGAAAAGGAAGTAGTAATACCGAACACATCCGCGTCGCTGACGCAGCACCCGGCGCGCCACACCGTCATGGACTTCCTGCGCGTCATTGTACTGGACTCGCTGCCGTTGAATGTTTCTGCCAAAAGTGCGCCGGTTAGTCATCTATCTATACATTTAATAAAATTCTAACTGAGTCGAATCTGTATATTTTTTAGAAAATCTTATTGAAATAGTCATTATTATCGATAGAGTATTTTTGTCTGTTTGATCTTTTAATGAAATTTGGTATGATGATAGCTTGTTATCCGGGTCAACATTTATGATACTTTTTACTCTGGGAAAATATCTCATCTCTAAAAAATCTATACTAACCGTTAAAACGTACCTAGGGACGAACCCGAGTAGAGCGAGGATGAGTCGCTATTGTAATTATATACTTATTTTGTTTGATTAATGCATTATAATTAAAACGAATGAAAAAGTATACCAATGCAATATAAGTCACAGGAATCATTGTTTTAACTGTTAGGATTGGGTCTCTCTTTGAGATATAACCATTGATCAAAAAAGTACTAGATACACAATCCCATGCAAAAATTCTCTTAAAACTGTCACTAATTGTGTTTAGGTAATTATTTTAGTGGAAATAAAGATACAAGAATGTAAATTGAATCTTAAATGCAATGCTCAAGTTGTCTTTACAAAAAAAATATTTAAAAACGCGCTCAAATATATAAGCGCTCATTCATATTTTGTCGCTTATTGTGTATCTAGTACTTTTTTAATCGATGGGTTATAACTAATTATTTATTAAACAGAATTCACGTCAACTTTAGCCCAAAGGTTTTTTTGTTTGACGTATAAGACATTATATGTATAATTATACCGTGTAAAACATATATCATTTACATAGTTACGTAAATACATATACATATTTTACTTTAAATAAAAATATGTTGTGAGTTAGGAACATAAATTCAATAAAATGGTAAGTAATTTGACGTTACGTGTTACGCTTATTAATTTATTTTGCAATAAAAAAATAAATTACTCTTTATTTTTTGTTAATTTTTGTTTTTTTTTATTCGATTACAAATAGTAATTTAAGTAAATTTTAATAAAAATAAAATGCTATTGAGAAAATATATAATTGGGGAATGCATGAATGGAATAAAAATATAAGGTTGATAAACATAAAGAAAATAAAAGACAAACAAATCTTTTGATAAGAAAATTATATGTTTTATTACATACACATTTATATATGTTATTAAAAAGTTGAGTTCAGATTGTCAAACAATAATTATTAAGTATATTATAAATGTTTATCAACTTTAAAAATATTTTTTGCGTAAAGGATGTGTCAATATTATAACTCGCGTCATCTAAAAAGAACGCTGGAAGAAACTGGAGAGGGTATGTTTGCGCATGGTTATACTCGCGCACAAAAGTACTAAGCCTATTATTTTATTTTTCATAGCATTGCGTAGGGACATTGAAAAATATATTAGATAGAATATCATTAAATAGAATTCTATTCATTATTAAAATATGTTTGATTCAGTGTAGAATGTTTAATCTACTTACAAAAATTAAATTAATACGTTTAATTTTTTTTTTTTATTATTAACTGCATTATTGTTAGACTCTCTCTTTGTAAAACAATATACGTCAAAAACAATTTTTCTCTTTTCTATATATATCTATTTCGTAATTAAAAACTTTTGTCTGCGCGATGGTATTTCGAACTGACGAACCAATAGCGCGCCGGCAAGCATGCGGCGCGTGCCCCGCCGCCCGAGCCGCCCCGCGCTTCGCTTCTTACCACCAATTTGACCGATAAATCGCTTCTGCGCAGCTTGACAGCCAACTTTCATTTTAGATGACGCGAATTATAATTTAACTGATTTCATTTTACTATAATACCTATCTCAATATTATTTTTACACATTTGTAAGTGTCATGTAAGCTTACACTTACGGCCGACTAATTCCACAGTATAAAAATCCATACAATAGGCGTTCGCTTATTAATATTGAATGTTAAAAAATAACAATTTTCATGTAAAACTAAATATGGCAGACGGGTACACCTTACCTGTATGTCCCCCCACACGATATGCGTATTTATTAGACGACCGTATGGATTAGTAGACTGTGCTAATACAGTATGAAGTCCCGAACTAACAGGTTACAGCGAATGGATGTTGTTCTAGAGCGCGGGCGACGCCGTACCGCCGTCAATGTTTTGTACGCCATGTAGCCCCTGCGCCCCTCCAAGATCGTTCTTTTATTGCGTAAATATGCGGAAATTAGTTTACTTAATACTATTTCAGTGACGCTCTACGGAATTATAGACAAAATATAATAAGAAAAAAGATTTATTTAATAAATAATAAAAGCTTTTTAAAGATGCATTTGTCGTTACCGTGAAGTCGTCACTTATTTTAACATAAAGACTAACATGCTTTATTAACGCTTGACCTCAAAAATTTCATACTTACCATATATCAATGGAATGGATTCTTATCTAATTATTTTTAATGTGAAAGGCGTACAAAATATTTTATCGTTATCTGTTTATTATCCTTATATGGCAATATTGTAAATAACAAACTAACTCAACTGCTTAGCATAATAAAAAGCATGATACTTTAAACAGGTGGTCGTCATCTAATCTATTTGTTTGTTTTTCTATACTTCTTGCCAAAGTATATTTATTTTATATATGATGAACTAGCTCTATATATATAGATTATTATAGAAGCATACTAATTATAAATGTGAAAGTTTCTTCTAGCTGTAATGGCTAAACGGATTTGGGTTAAATACGGAACGGAGATTATATTCTCAGTTAACACATATATTTTTTTATAGCGTACCATGTTTTTTTTGATAATAAATTAGTATTCTGCTCTGGGTTATCTGGGTAGTTCTTTTAGGAAAACGTCCAAAAATATGTTCGACGAGTTTTTGGAGTCTACTGTTAAATTTCAAAAATTTATAGTTAGCGGTTAAGCACCTAACATAGATATTATATTATAGAAGTATGCGGCTAAAACTTCAACGTGCTTGTTTTAGTACAGTAGCTTTATATACAATATGCTTTACAGACCTGTATAATATTATTTGTTAATAGACCTGTAAAACTTAACAGCACGCCATGCATTCTTAACAATAATTTCTACAACATATTTACACTTTAAATGACTAAAATGCTTTAATTTAATTCCAGGTCATAGATCTAGTTCTGGACGCATCTCCTGCAAATTCTACAAGTCAACAACAAATAGAGTTCCAAACAGAGGTTCTAACAACGATAATGGAAAATCTTCTAAACACTGAATTATTTGGATCGGAGTCAAATATATCGAATGTATGCTATCTGGCAGCGCGCCTTGTCGACAAATTGTGGCAAGGACAGCTATCCAGAGATCCACATGAGGTAAATTATTATTATAGATTATACAATATCCGAATATTGCTATTTTTTAGATAACTATGAAGAAAGATATCCGAAAAGATAGTTTTATTTAAAATGTCAAATATCGCATTTGTCCAGTAAGTCCTCTAAACACCTTCCACGTGGGACACAATATCTGTACATCGAATGAGTAAAAATAAATCTAATCTAATATATTTAAACGAACAATTCTTGTATATTTATTTATTTATACCGGCGATCTCAGAAACGGCTCTAATGATTTCTCTGCAATTTGGTATGTGGAGGTTTTCCGATTAGTCTTATGTCTGGAAAAACGCGTATTATCGAGTTATCTTGCGGCGTTCTTTCGCATTATCTACGCAAAATTTGGTTGTTATTTTCGCACACTCGGGCATAAGGATCGTGGTCAAGGGGCCAAGACGCAAGATTGACAACACGAACGGCCAGATACAAAGTTTTTACTTTTGTTTTTGTTTGTATTTATTCAAGTTTTTTGTTTTTCTTTCTATCTAAAAAATATGATATAACAAAAAAAACTCCGAGCGAAGCTCGGTCGCCCAGGTACTGTTATTTATTACTTACGGTTTGGTAACCCGACCCTTATTCATAGAATACAAAATGCTACGAATACGATAACGCGACCAGTTATCTAGTTTGTAAAATCTGAAATCAGCACTTATAATATTCTGTGAAACGATGATCATTATAATAGATATAATATGTATTTTACAATAGGTGAAATATTTTTTTTTAATAATTTTTATTGCTTTTGAATTAACCCTATATCAATATTTTTATTATAATTTCTTTTTGATTAATAAAATAATTATTAAAAAGGCAAATATAGGCCGGAAAATGTATATGGCTAACGCTGGCTAATAAGTACTTAATATATTTACATAGTATAAAATGAAGTCGTTCCGCTGGCTGTTCGCTTAGATCTTTTAAACAACTCAACGGATTTTAATGCAATTTTCAGCAATAGATGGACTGATTCAAAAGGAAGGTTATATGTTTAATACATGTATATTATAGTGCAGAAAAGCCGAGAAATTTAAAGATTTGTATTTCATACTAACCGTTAAAACGTAAACGTTAAAATATATTCATAGTATATAAGTGTTAGGTATAAAATAATTATGAATATGTAGACTAAGCTAATTTTATCTTTTCGTAGGTGTTCGATTTCTTGGTCAAATTGCTGGCACAAGCTAAAAAGAAATCCTCCGTAATGTCGTTAGAGGGATTGCATCACTGTTTGAATAGAACAATTTTGTTCTTATTATCGCGATCGACGGACTCTATCGCAGATCAAATGTCTGTACTTGAAGCATTGCACAAACTTACTACGAACAGGTATTGTTCTTAATCATATAGACAATATAAATTTTACATTAGAAATTGATATGAATAATTTTTTTTTTTTTGTTATCTTGGCAGGTTATTAATTTTTGGAGCAGGAAATCACGAGTTGGAGTTCATAGGGTGTTTAACTTACTGTCTACTACAACTGAGTGCTAATATGAAAATCGCCTTAGACTCGTGCATGCGCACTACTTGGCACGTTAACCCCAGCGGTGATCTCGAGTCCAGGGATGATAAGTTGACAGCCCATCAAGGTACGTTTTATTACAAAAATATATAAATAAATGATTTTTTTACATAGTGATAATTAAAAAAATGTAACTTTTATGTACATTGTACATACAACTTGTAATAATCAATAAATGCATTTTTAAAACATGTCAAACAAATGTTTTTTGAATACTTATTATAAAAACATTTCCGACTTACCCTTGCATCGATCGAGTGTGTCTCCAGGTGCCATTTGTATTTATAACATATGCTGGTAAATGTCACCTTTTGTCAAATTTTATTTGACAAAAAGGATCGGTGGAATTTTTGTCACTCCAGGTCATGGACCACCTTTGTTTTTTTTTATTATTAAAAATGGGCTTACTCTTCACCTTTATCTTAGCTCAAAGACATAGGCATATATATATAATATCAAAATATAGGCATATAAATAAGGTCTACTATCTAGCGAGTTTGCCCAGGAGAAGCCTGTTAACATGTTGTTCTAAATTTAATCCAAAAATAATAAACAAACACATCATGCAAACACGTATGCACATACAAACTTTTTATACTCATATAAGTACTCTATCTTTAAAAAAACATTAATTTAATAATTATAATGTCACGTAAAAATATTCAATTTGTTAGATCGTATAATTGTTAAACCAAATTAAATTTTATTATTTTTTATTAAGGAAATAAAAGGCTTATTATTATTATTATGATTACTGTACTAAGTTAGTACCGTTGCCCAGGTCGTAACCTGATGGCGGGCGCAGCGCGGCGCGTGTGGGAGGAGCTGTACGCGTGCAAGAAGCCGGCCATCGAGGAGGTGTTCAAGATGTCGCTGGTGGCGCCCGTGGGCAACGCGCGCGCGCCCGACCTCGGCGCCGCGCGCGAGCAGCTGCACGAGAACGCGCACAAGCTGTGGATCAACTATATTGATACTGAGCGGAAGGTGCGCTTTGCGGTTTGTGACGTTGTAGGGAGTAATCTCTGAATCTACTGAACCGATTCATATGAAATTTGGTAAGAAGATAGTTTGAGACCATAGGGAGGACATAGAATTTTTTTTCTGGAAATCATCCCTTAAGGGGATGAAAATGGGGATGAAAGTTTGTATTGGGAAGCAAGCGAATAACAGACGAACCCGAGCGAAGCGAGAGTGAGTCGCTAGTTATGTTATATTAACGCAGACTTTATTACGAAACGTGATTTTTTTTTAAATATTAATGATAGTTCAAATTTTTATTTTATTTATCAATTTGAAGATCTTAAGAACGTATATTGCAGGCATCTTTTTAAACTTGTAGCTTTTCATGCACTATTTATCTTTTGTGAAACATTTTATGTTTGGGAATACTACAATTATATTATCAGGAAGAACTTTACTAAGCATACTCGCAAACATGAATTTAAAAGATATAATAATAATTCAATAGTAATTTTTGTATTTATAATTTTTCTGTTATACCTCAGGCCGTGTACCGCGTGCCCTGGGAGCTTCACAATCAGATACAATCAAAGATCCAGAAAGTGACGGGTGGACTGACGCGCCTCGCGTCACGCACCAAGGTCAAGAAGGACGACTCCGCGAAGCAGCGCCCGCAACCGCCGAGAGAACATGCGCTTGCTTATATGCAGGATCATGTGCAATTAGTAAGGTATGTGCAATTGTTTATTGAAGTTATACTTCTTTAGGTATGTTTGGAAAAAAATATGAGAGTAAATTTTCAAGTTGCGCGTTCACATCGACAGCCAAAAAGCGACATGATGAAGTTAGCTGAAAGCGACATGATAAGGTTAGCTGCATTCCTTTTACATACATATATACATTTATTTATTTTTATTTATTTATTTAAATAGGAAGCCAACGTTGTATACAATAATATTTAACATATATATATATATATATATATATATATATATATATATATATATATATATAAATTAGATTTAATGGCAAATAATACGATTACCTTTTGCTAACACTGTAAAACCATTATTTACCTGTATCGGTTTAAATGTCTTTAGACAAGAGAACAACAACAAACGATTAGATTTTTCTAGCATACATTTTAAATTATATATTGTTTATGACACATAAGTTCAAAAGAGAACTACCAATAATTTGTTGGCATTTCTCAATAGAATAGAAGTACATTAAATAATTATAAATAAATATGTTGGTTGGCACATTAACACACAGCACCATTTAGTTCCATGGTAAGCTACAAAGTTTGTGTTATGGATACCAGATAGTTGATACACTACACATATATAACTTTAAATACATACATATTATAAATATACCCATGACTGGAGTGCAAACGTTCGTGCTCATCACACAAATGACTGCCCCCTGCGGGACTCGAACCCGCGATCGCTGGCACAGCAACTACTGTCACGGTCACTGCAAACTGACATCAAATATTATATCAATAGATATAAAATACTGATTATTAATAAGACTAAGTGCATGTGCATGTATGTACAGACAAGCGTGGTGCGTGCAGCTGTCGGCGGCGGGCAACACGGCGGCGCACACGACGCGCTACGTGCAGGCGGAGTGGGGCGGCGCGTGGCGCGAGCTGACGCGCGAGCGCGGGCTGTGGGGGCCGCCGCGCGCGCCCGCGCTCGCCAAGTGGGCGCTGCACTGCACCGAGGGCCCGTGCCGCATGCGCAAGCAGCTGCGGCGCAACCACGCCTTCTACACGCATTACCCGTATCGACCGGAGCTTGAGCGCTCCGACAGTGTTAGTATACATATATCTGACTAGCGGTTCACCCTCGCTTCGCTCAAGTTCGCCTCTGGACAAACAAAAACAAATCTATCCCACGGGGACAGTACATTTTTCCGGGATAAAAAGTGGTCTATGTGTTATTCTGATGTATGAGCTATATGATTGTAAAGTTTCATCAAAATCCATTCAGTAGTTTTAGCGTGAAAGAGTAACAAACATACATCCATACTTACATTCTTACAAACTTTCGCGTTTATAAAAAAGGTTTTGGACAAAAAAAAAAATTAAGTATTTATTTGATGAAAAAGGTTCAAGAAATAAAAGTTAAAGTTTAAAAGCTCAGTTGCAATGCTTTAGTAACACGAAAACAAAGTTATGTTGGGCATATTCAAACTCAGCTATTAGCATAAAGTCGATTAATTGATATAATAAGGCCATATAGCTAATGTTATGTTTAACGTGCCATACTATGGCAAGATCTTTAACAATATACCTGCTTATATTAATTTTATTTATTCAGAAACAATTAAAATATAAAGTGGCGCAAAGTCGGGACAGTAAGGAATACTACAGAGTGTACCAGCAATGGCGTACTTCGAGTAGCCTAGGTGAAACCGACGGCATCGACACTGCTGAACTACAGACTTTCGAAGAAGAAATACCAAGGTATATAGAGAAATACGTATAAGTGTGAACATAAATAAAAGTTTTTATTATTAGCTTATATAGATTTTCGTTATGACGTCCTGGATTTGAATACCCGTTGGGCCATATTGAAAGTGATGGCGTCACGCCGTCGGTAATGCGTTCTCTATGCTCGAGTCAGAGCTGTTCGATAGATCATAAGAGTATCTTTCTTGTATTCGACCAAAATTATGGCAGGAAGATGTGGTTACATTCATATTATTTATATTTTTCAGTAACAAGGAATTATCGATCGATGTGGCGAACGAAGATGGTTCACCTTCAGATTTAGTCAGCAGCGGGGTGGTTAGCCGCGGCACCAACCTGTCAACGGAAGGTACACATTTTGTTTAAAAAACTAAATAATATACATAAAACAAAGTCGGATTTGTCACAACACTTATATCTCGAGAATTGCTGAACCGATTTTTATGATCTTTGTTTTGTTGGATTAGTTTTTACCCCTTTGAAAAATTCACGAAAAAAAAAATTACATAATTTATATGGCTAACACCGATTAGTAAATAATTATATCTATTTAAAACGTATATAGGGACGAATCCGAGATAAGCGAAAGTAAGCCGCTAGTTATAATAAATAATAAGATGAAAGATGTCATATATTATGTATATCTTGCAGCTAACGAGGATGGTCCAGATGCAGAAGATGAAGATGAACCTCAACCACCGCCACCTGATAACCAAACGCTCTTAAGACTACTCGAGCACCATGAAAAGGTTTCAATTTTAGTTTTTATAAAAAAATGTCTCAAATACCTAACTTACAATGTAATAATTAATAATTTCATACTAATTACTGTTGAAAAAGATATAAAATTTTTACTTTTTATTAGAGTACAACATTGTATGTCTTTACTAATGTAATGTAGGTGTATAGTCTATGTTTCATCTTCCATGATTTGCATTGGTGAATCTTCCTGCTGTATATTAAATTGTGGTATAATTAAAAAGTACTCTAATAATATTGTTTTCTTAACCATAAAACCCAATAATTACTAACGACTTTGAATTTTTTTAATTTTAACTCTTTATACGTTATTTTTAGATCTCACATATGTTTCGTTGCGCAAGAATCCAAGGTCTTGACACAACCGAAGGGCTTTTGCTCTTCGGACGTGAACATTGCTATGTCATTGATGGATTCACACTACTTAAGAATAGAGAAATACGCGATTTAGACAGCTGCCCCGACGACTATGACCCCATTTTGCCCAGTCAAGGCATACAGAGGAGTAATCAGAGACAATGCTCCAAATTTTTGTATGAAGATATAAGGTAATTTCCCAAAAAAATACCATATTTTTAGTTAGTACATTTTTATTCACACATTTTATATACCTTTACAACTAATAAAATATGTAATGTGTTTCATTTTTAGAGAGGTTCACAAAAGAAGATACTTATTGCAACCTATAGCACTTGAAGTATTTTCCAGTGATGGACGAAATTATTTATTAGCTTTTCCCAGAAAAGTACGGAATAAGGTAAGATTATAATTACAAATAAATGTTTGATATACTATTTCGGTGATATTTGGTGTCTGCCCATAGAGTGATGGCTCTAGAATTATGTTGCAAATTCCAAGACTAGCTATAAGATGCTGAATATATTTAGTATAGATACCTACACTACTATTATAAAGAGGAAAGGTAGATGAAATTTGGTAAGAAGATAGTTTAAGACCCTGGGAAGGATATAGGATATTTTTTATAACAGAAGTCATCCCTTAAGGGAGTGAAAAGGGGGATGAAAGTTTGTATGGGGAATCAACTTGGGGACGAACCCGAGCGATGCGAGGGTTAATGTCTAGTTACCAATAAAATTGAAAACGATCACCTTATAAGGATTTTTATACTGTGGTACTACAGAGTATGCTATGTAAATAATATATGCTAAGTAACTTACGTGCTAAATCAGGATATAAGCTATCTCCATTCCACATATCACTCAAATCAATTTAGCCTTTTGATTGACATTTAGATTGACCTGACAAGTATAAAATATTCAAATGTAAAATTTTGCAGGTGGACTCAATTTAAATCTATACAAATAAATAAAATTGAAGTGTAATGTCAAAATAGCAGCGTTTTTTTAATTACATATGAAATTACTAGAGACTTACCCTGATTTCGCTCAGTTGCTCCTTATGTGCCAAACAGTATTCTATGTTACTCCAGCTCATAGTCTAGTAATAGACACACGCGCGCCCACGCACGTACTCACTCACACACTCACTCGCTCGGTCACGCACGCACTCACGCACACGCACACATACAATCTAGCAGTATTAATAACAGTCTGATAATATGAGCGTGATAACATTTGACGTGGCAGGTGTACAGCCGGTTCACGGCGCTGGCGACGGGCATGGCGGACAGCGCGGCGGGCTCGGTGGCGGGGCAGAAGCGCGGCGTGGCCGTGGAGCAGCCCGCCGGCCTGCTCGCCACGCTTATAGGGGACACATCTGTCACTCAGCGGTGGCTGGTGAGCCTTGTATATTTTTATTCTCTATTTAATTCTTAATCAATAAAAAAAAAAGTTAAACTGGCTTTTATGGTCACTTTAAATCCTTTCGCTCTTAAATGTGTTTTTTTTTTTATATTGAACCGCCTTCAACGATTTATATAAAAACAATTAATTCTCGTTTAGTCTGGGTTATGGAGTTACTTCGATATTTTCCTGTCTTTATTGCTTGAGTGATGTCCAACACAAACCTAATAAAGTCTACTCGAATTCTGCCTTTTCTAATGTTTTATTAAACGTATGTATTATTCACTTGTGTTATTATCATAAAAATATTAACTAGTCTTTTCACTAATGTTTTCCTTTATTTCCTAACTATATTTTTACAGAGGGGCGAAATATCAAATTTCCAATACTTAATGCACCTCAATACGCTGGCGGGCCGCTCGTACAATGATCTGATGCAATATCCAGTCTTTCCTTGGATTCTGGCCGACTATGATTCTCTAGAATTAGACCTGACTCATCCTGCTACATTCCGAGATCTTACGAAGCCAATGGGCGCGCAAAGTCCCGATAGACTGGAGCAATTTAGAAAAAGATATAAGGTAATATATTAATTTGTTTAAGTACCACAAAAAACATACATATTATGTATAACAACTAAAAGATTGTCATTTTAAGTAAAACTATTTTTTCGGATTATTTCGCGGGTTTATTTTGATTTTTAGTTCCCGACGTTTCAAACACTTTACAGCAATCATGGTCAGGGGAGAGACTTAAGGTTATAGACGTCTCAAAGGCGTAACAAGTTACATACTTGTTACAAACAGTGCCTATCCACTATTTTACAGAAATGACCTTAGTCTCCCCGTCACCATGATTGCTGTAAAACATTCGAAACGTCGGGAACCAAAAACCAAAATAAATCCGCGAAATAATCCGAAAAGATAGTTTTAAAATGTCAAATATTCGTATAAATCTAAGAAAGTATTAAAAGATTGTCATTATGATTTGTTTTATAGGAAACTAAACCCAATGTTATAATTTGACATTAAATTGTTGAATAAGTAGCATGTCGAAGGATTAGCATATGTACGTAATAATACTATACAAAATAAATTTTGTAAAGCACTTATAATGTAAACTCAAACACAATTTACAACATCTCAAGGCTCAAGCACAGTAGACATGTTTTTATCAACTTTATGTTACTATGTATATTTAATATGTTTCTTACAATATTTTAATGAACTTATATGCATATATATAGGAATGGGACGACCCTCACGGTGAAACGCCTCCTTATCACTACGGAACCCACTACTCTTCAGCCATGATTGTTTGTTCTTATCTTGTGAGAATGGAACCATTTACACAGCACTTCTTAAGACTGCAAGGTGGACATTTTGATCTCGCCGATAGGTAAGACATATCAATTTATATTATAGTATTTTAGTAATTGTATAATATATTAAATGTTTAATGATAATATTTATTTTGCAGAATGTTTCATTCCATTAAAGAAGCTTGGAACTCGGCTTCACGACACAATATGGCTGACGTTAAAGAACTAATTCCGGAATTTTTCTATTTACCCGAATTCTTGGAAAACTCGAATAATTTTGATTTAGGTAATTTCTTTAGTTTACATATAATTTGAAAAAAATGAACTACTATTGCTTTGCTTGATCCTCTTGCCGGCGTTCTTTATTAACAGCCTACTGTTACTAAAGTACGCCCGAGGGACTGTACTTATATCGTATTAATAATAATGGTAATATAAGTAACTTAATAATAAATTGATGAACTAACGATACTAGCATTGATGTTAAGTTCATGATGCAGTCAGTTTACTAATAATAGTAAATATTATCATGATAAGAATAGGCATTGAGAGGGCAAACAATTAAAAAAATAACCAAGCTAAGCACTTCCGAATCCTTAAAATTTCAATAATATGAGTATCAGATATTAATATAAAGATGAAGGGAATCTATATGAAGATTAAAATTGAAGGAAACTCTTAAACCAATTCTGGACTAACCCGTAAGACACTATCCTAATAATAACTCCTGCGTTCTGTCCCGTTAATAGTTTTTGATTTTTCAAATGTAAAAATTTGCAGGTAGACTCACTCTAAATCTATACAGTTAAATAAAATTGAAGTGTCTGTTTGTAATGTCAAAATAACAGCGTTTTACTAAATGCATATGTAATAATATATGATACTTATAAGAAAAACACAATTTTAATTTTTTTTTTCTGTCTGTCTGTTTGTTCCGGATAATCTCTGGAACGGCTGGACTGATTTTGATGGGGCTTCCACTGAAAGATAGCTGATGTTACAGGGAGTAACGTAGGCCACTTTTATTTTAGAAAAAGAATTAGGATTCCGTTCAAAAAATTAAAACGTACCTAGGGATGAATGCGTCGCTAGTATAATATAAGTGAGTAGTTCACATTTGATGTGTCGCAGGGAGCAAGCAGTCGGGCGTGGCGCTGAACGACGTGGTGCTGCCGCCGTGGGCGAAGGGCGACCCGCGCGAGTTCATCCGCGTGCACCGCGCGGCGCTCGAGTCCGACTACGTGTCGCACCGCCTGCACCACTGGATCGACCTCGTGTTCGGGTACAAGCAGCAGGGCCAGCCCGCCGTCGACGCCTGCAACGTGTTCCACCACCTCTTCTATGAGGGGAACGTGGACATATACAAGTTAGTACTCGATGATGATGATGATCATGTCCTGACTGTTCTCGGCCACGGCTGCCAATCTCATTGAGACTGGCTCTTTTAGCTGCTATCAGCTATCAGTTGGCTAGCTGATATTATTACTGAAAACTAGTATAGGACTATGGTAAATAAGCTAAAATAGGTAAAAGTATAAATGAAAAGACCGATCGTGAAAACGATACAGCTGTAGTGATTTATTCTTAATAAAAAAATAATATGTAAATATACAAGGAGGTTAGTTATATATATAAAATACATCATACAATATAAAGGACTGTGTTCATATTTCAACAATTACTGTACACAAATATATGTATGTGCACTTATATTCCTTTCATTCTCAAATTATTTGGATCTTGTAATGATCGGTATATAAGGTTTCTTTGGGAAAAAATTATAATAGTTTCCCATAAAATTTGGAAGTTCGAGAAAATGGACAGTATTTTCTATAGATTTTTTTTTGTATGAACTCAAAGATTTCAATCTGAAAAAAAAAAATTTTGGACAGGACAACGTCTCCCGGGTTGACTAGTATGCAACATAATGCATTTACTTATCAATTATATACTCTTACTTTATTAGCAAATTTAATATAATGATTCAAAGTTTAAATTCGTTATTTTTAGCATTGATGACCCATTAAAGAAGAATGCAACGATAGGGTTTATAAATAACTTCGGCCAGATACCCAAACAATTATTTAAAAAAGCACATCCAAGTAAGAAAATGTCACAACGGAGCTCGACCATACTGGACCCTAACAATATAATACCTTCACAAGGTATTACGCCGCCTGAGAAATTATTCTTCCATAATTTAGAAAATTTGAGGCCATCATTGCAACCTGTAAAAGGTAAACTATTAGTTATTTATTATTTTCCTTCATATTATATTTATCATGAGTTGATTTTATACATTTTTTATAAGATTTCAATTTAAAGGCATAGTGTAATTTTAATTGGCTTAATATATCTAAAATACAACTACTTGATGTGCGTTCATTATTCCTCTATGTAAAACAAGAGTCGGTCATTAAAGATTTGAACCCTTCATAAAGCATTATTTTAAGTTTTGTGTTCCAATAAAAAAAATGATTTTACCCATTTTTCAGAAGTCAAGGGGCCAGTCGGGCAAATATTGTATACAGATAAAGCTATATTAGCTGTAGAGCAAAACAAAGTGCTAATGCCTCCCGCATACAACAAGTACGTGGCGTGGGGCTTCGCGGACCACTCGCTGCGCATCGGCAACTACGATAATGATAAAACTCTGTTCGTGTGCGAGAGCGTGGCGCAGGCGTGCGGCGAGATCGTCACCTGCGTCTGTCTCTCCGACAAGACCATTGTGACGGCTGGCACGAGCACTGTGAGTTGGCTTTTTTTTAATTATTATGTTAAATTTAATAAGGAAAACGTGTATTGGTTATATTTGGCACATATTTTTATGTATATATATAATTATTCCGATTCCTAATCGACTTGGCATTACACATGATACAATATTATTTTTATATATATATTTAGTTGCATAATATAAAGGTACCTAGGCAAACGAATTCGCTCGGCGTTTTTTTTTTGTGTTTTTTCAAAAATTTATGAAAAGTGTTTTTGTTTTTCAGAAAAGACAACTGTACAGATAACTTGAAAAGTATAACCTTATCTAAAAACAAAATTTAATGCAAATCGAGATACACGAATTAAATTTATACATGTACAAGAATTGCTTTTTTAAGATTATAAAATAAAAAATAAGGGAGGTAAATTAAAAAAATCCACAAATTTTAATTACAAATTTTTTTAAAACCTCAACACAAAAACGGCTAAGCTGATTTTAATAAAGCATATCTAAGAACCACCGCTAGAAAACCTGTGCCAAATAAAAAAAACCGCATCCAAATAGGTTCACCCGTTTAAAATTAGGGTGCCACAGACACACACACACATAGCGGTCAAATTTATGACACCCCTCTCTCTGCGTCTGGGGTCAATTAATTAGAAAAAATATGACGTGACGTAATATGTCAACATATATTTGTAGTATTGGCATTTATGTGATATTGTTAGATGAGCAAATAGTCGACTTCATTTAATTTGTGCAGTGTTATGATCCTCAACACACACATTAATTAGTAATGAAATATATAAATATACTAGCGACTCACCCTCGCTCCGCTCAGGTTCGTCCCTGGGGTGGGATCAGGGAGGACCACCCTTCTCCTTATCACTTAGGGGTATGAAAAATAGATAGTAGCCGATTCTCAGACCTACTGAATACGCATATAACATTTCATCAAAATCGGTCAAGCCGTTTCGGAGGAGTATGGCAACGAAAACTGTGACACGAGAATTTTATATATTAGATTACATTTAATTGTAGTTGAGGTAGTGGTAGACCAGTGGTGACGCACTCGCTTGGGTAACTGAGTGAAGTGGGTTCAAATCCCGGGTCTCGAACCTCTGATATTTTTATGTGCGAATCATTTTCAACACGATTACCACTTGTCTTACGGTGAAGGAAAACATCGTGAAAGGAAACCTACATATCTGAGATAACCTAATAAGTTTTCGAAAGACATGTGAAGTCCGCCAAACCTCACTTGGCCAGCGTAGTGGACTATGGTCTGATCCTACCCTTATTGAAGGGAGGCCCGTGCCCAGCAGAGTGGGACGTTAAAAAAGGTTGAATACATACATACATACAGACATATATAAAGTAAGAAACTGACCGATTTAAATGTTGTAAGTGTGCACTAAGAAGGGATTTTGGTTATCAGGTGGTAACAGTGTGGCAGTACTGGGCGCGCCGCCGCCGCCTGACGGTGAAGACGTGCCTGTACGGGCACGAGGAGGCGGTGACGTGCCTGGCCGCGAGCGCCGCCTACAACCTGGCCGTGAGCGGCAGCCGCGACGGCCACGTCATCGTGTGGGACGTGGAGCGCGGCGCCTTCGTGCGCCAGCTCGTGCCCGCGCGCCTGCCCGCGCCGCCGCCGCCGGTCTCCGCGCTCGCTATTGATGACCTTACTGTATGTACTTACATATTACATACTAACTAATATATACATACATAACAGTCGCGTGTGACATGTGCGTGCACGTGCTTGTACTGTGCAGGGCGACATCGCGGCGTGCAGCGGCAGCTGGCTGCACGTGTGGTCCATCAACGGCGCGGCGCTGGGCGGCGTGGACACGGGCGGCGGCGAGCGCGCGCCGCAGGCGCTGTGCGTGGCCTTCAGTCAGACGCGCGAGTGGGACCCGCTCAATGTCGTCATCACTGGCTCCACAGATGGTGTTGTCAGGGTGAGTATGTTTGTCAATTGTGTTGACAAAATATAAGTGACAACAACAGTTTTAGTTCTATTGCTATACAAAATCTGTGGACAGCTCATAAAATTATGTCAATTGATCAATTATCATATAATTGTTAGTAGTTTTGATTGGATTTGAAGATAAACGACAGTTGACCAACTTCAGAAAAGTAGACGCTTTAAATTCTGGTGTAAGTTACGCGATATCATCGCCAATTGGAAACATAATTCAAATATTGTTTTTAATGAATAAGTTAAGTTAATAAATTCAAACCTAAGAAGTAACCCCTTAACTAACAACTGCATAATACTATATTCCTTCGTGAACTTGTTATTATCTATTTAGTTAAATTATATGCAGTCTGTTTTTTTAATTTTATAATATATTTTTTTATTTTACTGCTTTTTAGTTTCTGCTAATTAGACATTTGAAGTAATATTTAGCAATTTTTTATCCTAAATTACTTTTAAACATAATATAAGTTGCATATATTTTTATAATCGCCTCTCAAAAACCTTTATTTTGATGCCCCACTCGATTAGTTTTTTAAAGACACAAATAGGCTCCTGAAATCTGCCGTTTCAATTTTTAACTATTTTTATATAGCCTATGACTCGCATAGCAAGACGAATCTAATGTCGTATGATTCAACAAAATTGGTCCACGCGTGTGGTCTATAGAACGCCACATACGAGCAAACATACATACGTACATACATACATACATACATACATAGACTGATAAACACATTATCCTCCTTTGCGTTGCGCAATCGGGTAAATAACAATGTGTCTAAAAACATTTTTTCTTTAGATGTGGTCGATCGATTACATAGCGAAAACTGTAGAAGATGAAGCAAAGAGCTCCGAAGTAGATAGTGAAGATCAAGCACCTAGCTCTTTAGACAATGATAAACTGAAATATGAACCATCGCTTACATTGCAAGACAGTGAAGAGATCAAGTCCGAGAGTGAAGTAAAGACTGAAGATATAGAGCCGTGTGAAAGGGAGGCGGCTATTAAACGAGTCGAGGAGTTAGTTAAACAAATGAGCTTGTCACAGGAAAATGAAGGTATTATCGTTAACTTTTTAATTAATATTATGTACGAAAGCTTAAAATTTATTGTTACATATTTTACCATTTCATGGAGAAACATTAAATAAACACTTTACGTACTCATCACTCTTATATTAAATAAACACTTTACGTACTCATCACTCTTATATTAAAGTGATTTAAACTTTTTTCTGTTGAAGCTGACATTAGCCCTCTCCGCCATTTTCTTTTAAATAGTGCTGTATTCAAATCATAGTTCTCAGTTCCCATATACATATATTAATTTCATTTACATATATTAAATTATTGGAAAGAATTAAAAATAATGTAGGATGATGTCACAAAAATTAATATTATTGATTAGACGCAAATTTTAAAACTTATAAATGAACAGGTAATTTAGTAAAATCAGCATCCGAGAGTTCGCTTTCCGATGCAGGGGAAACAACAAGCGCCAAAGAATCTGCACGAAGGCACGACGAGAAGGACACGTGCAGCGACAAAGATGAACACTACGAGCAAAAAGAAGATATAGACTCCTGTGAAGAGACTAAAGAAGAATATGATAATGAGAAAGATCTAGAAGATGAAAAGGAGAATGTAACACATAGAAGCAAATTGCATAAACAAGGCAACGTAGTGCTACGGCGCAAGTCGAAAGCGAACCCCTTGTATCGGAAGAGTAAGTTTTAATGTTTTTATATTTTTAGACAGCATTCACGTAGTCTGCCTTAATTAATATGATGTAAATTGTTACCAAACAGCACGAATTAGTAAACGCCTTTTTGTCCTCTTTCATGAAAAGGTATATTAGCACATATTTCAATAGTTATAAGTAGATAAAGACAATTATCTCCAAATTTGAAATAAAATCCAATATTGGTAATAAACAATTATATTGGAGTTTATATTAAATATAAAATTCAGATGTTAAATATCTTATTTGCATTTGTGTGGCTTAACTGAATTAATATAAAATGTTTGTGCACTCTTGGGGTCACCTGGATGGTTCTTAGCTCTAATTGGAGCCGTTAAATGGGTCTGTTGTCTAGATCCAGTTTTATTGTAAAAGATTACAATAAAATAATATTATTGAAATTTAGCCAGTAACAACGTCATATAAAATCTAAATAACCCGATCAGGTGGCGGAAGCATAGGCGATTCCAGCGAGCCGAGTTCGGTGGAAACGATGCAGTCGATGGAGGCGCAGGAGGGCTGCGGCGGGCTGCGGCCGAGCAAGTCGGACACGAGCCTCACGGACTCGTTCGTGGTGCTGTCGGCGCCCGCGCCCGCGCCCGCGCCCGCGCCCGCGCCCGCGCCCACGCCCACGCCGCGACCTGTCGTTAAAGATACTTCTTATCCAGGTATATATTGTACTATACTGTATACGCCGAATGAACCAAGCATTGAAATTTTGCGCTCCCACGTGATTAATTGCAGATAAGACGCTCAGATCGCGATTACAGTGCAAGTCATAATTAGTCCGTCGTTGCATTCCGTACCGTTCAGACGTTTCTTGTGTAGTTACCTCATTTATTATCAATGTAGGAGATGACAGTGATACGTCGGAAAGTTAAAATTAATAATGTATATAAATATTTAAAAATAGAGTTAATTTTACTTTAATGTTGATTTTATTTGTATGTTGATTTTATTTTATTACAAATAATTTATAATTCCTCACTAGAGCATTAGCAACAAGAACGACCCCTATGATTTCAAACCAGTTGCAAGTGTTTGTGGGCGAAGCTAGACAGTTTTCTGTCCCTATCAGTTTGTATGCTAATGTGGGACAGAGAAAGCGCTTAGCATGGTTCACTCCGTAAACAGAGTATAGCGATTTACCTTTGGTTTGCCTGAGTACGTTCCTAGCCCCTAGGTGCCTAATAATTGTGTATGTTGCCTGTGTGTTGAATCAGGCCATAGTCATCCGTGTAGTAAATTTTATCCAAGTCCGTTCAGGCTTTAGAAGATTATTTCATTTTTATTTAAAGAGTATCTTTAAAAATAGGGATATACGTTTTGAGGACATTTTTACTTTTTATATTTTATACAAACATCCATAACAAATAGATACATCGTAACTATGATTATTTTCTTTTATAATATTCAGATTCGACCCTGTTGAAGTTTATATTGTATCTGTATTGATAAATAAAATTAAAAAATCTGTCTGTGATTTCAAAACAGTTACCAAATATTAAAAACTACTTAATGGATTTTGATGAAACTTTACAATAATATAGCTCATACATCAGAATAACACATAGATTACTTTTTATCCCGGAAAAATGTACGGTTCCCGTGGGATAGATTTGTTTTTGTTCTTCCGCTAGTAACGTGTACGCTAACACCAGACACAGGTATAACGTGGACGCGCCGCCTGGTGCTGCGCGGCAAGCTCACCATGCACACGGCGTACGAGCGCCGCGACAACGCGTGCCCCGCCTCCGTCACCGCCGTGGCGGCGGCGCGCAGCGGCCGCGGGCTCGCCGTCGGCGACGCCAGGGGACGGGTGAGCGAACACTACTATACACTACTCGCTATATTATATGTGGGGGAGATTGTTAGAAAAAGAATGGACGTTCATTTTGAAAATATACATTGTATTATAATTATTTAATATGCATTATTTAACTATTCAAAAGCAATAATAAAGAAAATTATTAAAAATATTGAAAGTACTTTCAAAATAACACTTTCGGTCCAGCGTTTCTAGAGTTATATGTTTTGTAAACAAACCCGATTTAGTTTTATATATATAATATTCGGTTCACAGATATTCCGATGGTCGGCACCGGACATGACGAGCGCGGCCGGCGCCAAGGGCGGGCCCGCCGACCACTGGATACGGGACGACACCGCGCCCTACTGTACACAGTGTCAAGTGAGTTATATGCTATATAGTGTATATATATAATAAACTCTCAAGGCTCTTTTGATGTTTTATAGATCATTTTCATTAGTAACGTAAGCACAATCTCTATAGTTTATATTTCTTTTGATATTCCTTCTGGAAGTGTAAACTTTGAAAATTTGATTATATTTTTTTCGTATTAATTTGATTTATGTTACATCACTATTTTAATCTATTATCAATATAGTACGTTTGATTAATGTATAGTAGGTTAATTTCATTTGATTTCATTTCACTTACCTAACGTCGTAAAAATTATACCTATACGATTTACACAAATATAATGAATAAACAATTACATATTAAATAAAACTATCTTTTTGGATTTACTTTCATTTTGATTCCCAATATTTTGATTGTTATCAATCATGTTGATTAGAAAGTCTCTCCATTGATAGTTTTATTTATAAAAACTTTAAAAAAAAAATTATTTTCCCATTTTTAGTTAAGACATAATAAGCAGGTAATTTGTAAGAAGAATTTTTTTAATACATATTCGATTAAGCAATTTATTTAAAAAAATAATTTATTTGTTGATTTTTATTAAAAATGCTCGACCGATTTCGGTAAAATTTAAATGGAATAAATAAAATACCACCTGGAAGTATACCTCGAAACAAAAAAAAATCCAAATCGGTTCAGGCGTGTTCGAGTAATCGGTGAACATGCATAAAAAACATTCCGACGAATTGAGAACCTCCGTGGAGTAGCAGGCGTGTAAATAGCCGTGCCCTCTTTGCGGTATGGGAACAAAATTACGGTCCAGCGCGTGGATACGCGTGGACCCAACACTGTCCTTAGAATATCTTTAAAAACGTATTTGGCGGTTGATGAAATAGCTTACAACTATGCGGGATAAAGCAAGTCGCTTACCTGATGCAGCTCGCTGATCTTCTTGGTGGCCACCTTGACAGCTCGCGTGCACTTCACCGTGGGAGTCGGGAGAAGACGAGTACCGGAACAATTATAGTTATAGTTATCGTTATAGTTATAATTCTAGTGCCCGCCGTGTCAAAGCGAGCCTTATATACGATGAGCCGCGTGCCGGTACAAACGCGCCAATCAGCATTCGGGCGAGTGGCGCCGCCTGCAGGATTGCGACTGCAACCCGCAAGTCGAATGCTATAGATCATCCTTACCAAAACGTTAAAGAAGACAATTCAAGGCTAGTGCTTGCCACACCACAATAAATATGAAATATATATAAAATGAACACCAGGTGCGGTTCACGGCGCTGGAGCGGCGCCACCACTGCCGCGAGTGCGGCGCGGTGTTCTGCGGGCGCTGCTCGCGCTACGAGGCGCCCGTGCGCCGCCTGCGCGCGCTGCGCCCCGTGCGCGTGTGCCGCCGCTGCCACGACCAGATACAGGCCAACGAGTGAACCACGTACACCCACCACCACCACCACCACTCATCACCACTCTCCAACTACCTGCTACCACAGCATAAAAATCCATACAGTAAGCGTCTCTGATTTTAACAGAAATTCTCTTAAATGCAAGAGTTACTCTGTCTAGACACCGTCGTTAGACGACTGTATGGATTAGTAGACTGTGGTACCACACCAACAGTCCTCACTCGTACATACATGGTTTCCATTTAAAAGATTTACAGCAGAAATATAGCGGTATCGTGTGAAAGCGTTTATATACCATATACATTATTTAACTGTTTACGTGGAAACTGTGTGTGTGCAAAGAACATGATATAATTCCCTCCCTATAATCCTGCACTACCACACTACATGTTTATACTTGCATCTTGTCGAAATGTATATATGTACTGTTTTTTTTATAAAAGTACATCAAATAAGTATTTTTTATCTAAGTATGCAACACAATGTATTATATTATTAATTTTTTTATTGCATATTGTTCGAAAGATTTGACTTTAATATCAAATCATGAAACAAATATACTATTATTATTATTATATGCAATAAAAATTATCAATTTGTTTAGTTTGTTTGTAAATCAAGTAAATCGAATATTATATTTAAGTTCATTTAGTAAATTTTATATATTACATTGATTAAAGTATTCAATTTATCGTATTTAAAAGACGTTTATTATATTTTTAAACTGCTATATTTTACCGTTTAATAAGTAAATCATAAATGTATAAACTAAAAATATGATGATGATGTTTTGTTAATTTTAATACACTCAATATCTCATATCTCTGTAAATATTTTATTATTGAAAATTCGTATATATGAACTCCACTTCCTGTTTTATAGATAAATAGAAAAATATGAGAAAATAAAGTCGCACCCGTTTAGCAAAATTAATGAAATTATCGACACGGACGTACGGTATTATGACAATATATATATTGAAGAGAGGCCCGTGCCCAGCTGTGGGACGTTAAAGAAGGGCTGAATATAATACATACTGTCTATTTAATATGAATAAGAACTAAATTCTTAGAAATAATAACAAAACCCAATGCCACTTTATGCGGCGTCGTTCATATGAAGTAGCCTTCACTAATAGCTATTTATACGCTTACGAAGACAATGCCTTGCTTGTATGAAATTTATATTTTATAAAGTTGTTGGTGACACTTGGCTACTTATTTTACTTATTCAAATTAAATGAATAAAAACATGCGAATTGCGAGATGTTAGTAGACTCGAGAAATGGAGTAACTTTAAATAATCATATTTTGGCATATTATTTTTATATCGAGGGATATTCTTAATTTTAGAATATTTAGCGGAATTACACATTTTTTTTATTTACGTAAGTTTAAAATATAATCATGTAACCACGTTAAGCTCCTAGCAACGGCATCGTACAAATAGTGGGCAGTTTGTTTTTTTTTTAAATAATATTAAGATCTATAAAAAATGTATAATTTATGTGCATGAAATTATTTGATAAAATTTAAGGAAAGCTTATAATATCGTTTTTTTTTAAGTTGATATTCTTTTGTTATGAAATGTCAGTATTAATAATGTAAGACGAGCGTAATTTATTATATTTTAGATCTCAATCTCTAAAAATATTTCTAAGATTATACACTAACATAATATATTCATGGCGAGAATTATTTATATTTTATACATTTTAAATTAACTATTTAAACTTTTAATCCAAATCGTTTTATTTATTGTTAAACAAAATGTGATATTTTATTTTGCTCGTAAAGATTTTTGTATAGCTTTTTTTTTTAATTTGTTTTATGTGTGTCTTAAAAGCGTATGTTGCATATGAATTTAAATTGTGACATTATTATAGTACTAGTCATGTATTTGTGTTCCGCTCACAGTTCAAGGGGAGAGAAATGCATCTATGTCATAAATATAAAATAATATATGTACCATATTCATATAACGCAAGTTTCACTACTTAGCTACACTTATTAATTATTAAAGAAGTTTGTTTGTTTGTTAAAATGTTATAATTTTTAAGGCCTTTATTTATAACTTAAGTTTTTGTGAACTTTTTGATGCATTTTAAAAGACATTCCTACATACCACGGTAGCAGTAGGTCGTTTTTTTCAACATACCAAAGCAGATGTTGCGAAGTTGTTAAAAATACAATAACAACTTTTCTTTTAGGATTTTTTGAATCTTTCTTTCATATTTTGGTATATATAAAGTCACCTCATCGCTACTACGTAGAGAATCTTGATGCTTTATGTACTGTGTGTTTAAACAATTAAATATCCGAATATTGTCTGTTTATGGGACTGTTTGTTATATATGTTAAATGTGAGAAATAGATTTACATGTTCTCTAAACTCTTATATTCGACTTACCTGTTTAAGCGAGTCTAAAATATATGAAATGAATATTATTTGCTTGTAGTGAAAATGAAAATTTAATGTAATAAATATATCAAATTAGTTTTATATATTTGTAAATTGGTAGTCAAAATTAGTCATAAATATGTAGGAAGATGATTATTATTGTATCCAGGCAAGAGTAGCGCGCCCGTCGCGTTGCTCAGAAGTAATAAATCTGTCATTTATGTATATGTATTATTATAATGATAAGTAAATATTTCTCAATCACTAAACTTATTGTATAGGTAAATAACAGACAATAGTTACGTTGTTTAGGTAGTACGTAGGCACTGAAGTTTATGCCGTTGATATATTCGTGTATAAATAAAGTGGTGCAGCGAACCCATAACCTGTTTTATTTTATGCCACCTTGAATACTACTTCACCAAGCCCGCAATCTTCCTGATCTGTGTTCATTGTCATGGTCGTAGTGAGGGGCTCATTAGCGTCCGGCAATTCAGCCAGGCGCGAAGCCAAGAAACGCACTGGGAAGTGGCTCACTTCGGTGGGCGGTGTACCATGCGGGTTGCTCCTGGTACTTCTCTGACGGCAGTTCGTGGGAGTAACCCCGGTGAGTCCTACATAACCACCTGTATGTATACATGTGGTATGCGTAATGCATTTCCCAACATCTTCACCAAGTGCGACCTCTGATACTTTTGCTTTTTTTTTCTTTTACAATTTGATTCATGTATGTAGTGTGCACAAAGCCGCGTTGACACGATCAAAGTCTACTTTAAGAAACTAGTTTTGATTACTACTTTGATCATTGGATCTGTTCTACTTTTCTCAAAGCCTAAATGACAAAGTAGTTTTGATGAATACTTTCATTGTGTAAACGAGCAATCAAAGCGCACTTTGACGTCGGCGTTCAGGGCGCACCGAGACAATTACGAAATAATTGCGTTCGTTTGATCCCTTGCTGTATTGTTATTACTAAAACTTTAATTATGTTATTAATATGTAGGATATTTAAGGATATATTCTATAAAACATACACTTTAGAAACACGATCACTTGTAGTTTCCTCGATAGAAAAAAATCTAAAATGACCTCTAAAAAACAAAATAAACCCTTAGTGCGGCGTAAATAATTCAAGGAAGTTCATCAGTTTTTTAATAATAATAAAACTATAAGTTTCCTATAACGCATACACGTTACATTTTCAAAATGTGTATTTGTTTTAATAATACGAAGGACATACCTAATTTCGCACGTGTTCCGTCCATCCTAGCCCCCCCCCCCCCCCGCGCTGTCGCCCTACTAAAATAAAAAGCTCGGCTCGGTGCCCCCTTCAATCAAAAAGTAAGTTTTTTTATTTACTATAATGCATAGGATCATATTATGTTATTGATTAATTTGTCATAACTATAGGTACTTCTTTAATTGTAAGCCGTTCTAGCCTACAGTTCCCAACGGTTTTTTTAATGATAGCGACAAACCCAACTATTCTTTCTACGAGAAATTGACAGCGATAAATTTTAGACTACCACCGTTTTGACATTTTCCGTATGAAGCCATATTATATCTACCACTATCTGAGCGTAAGGTTCTTAATCATAGATATGTAGTAAGTCAAAGAAATTTAACCTATATGATGTAACTTTCTTTCAATACAATTAAAATTAAAAAACTGATGCGATTTATTAATAATATAAAACTTGTTCTCGTATCTAAATGTCACTTTGACCAAGTCTTGAGTTTGGTCTAGACCCAATTTTAATTAACTATACGTAATGACTCGTAGCTAATATATGTTATTTTTTAAAAGAAAGGGTAAAAAAAAGAATTAAAAAAAAATCAACTAACCATAATATTTATTACTCTTTATAATATTTGAACTCTTGTTATCTAAAATATCTACATATATTTCCTGGTATGTACATGCTTTTTATAATTTAGACAAAAAATAAATTCAGAAGAATATACAAAATAACATTCAACAATTTTAAACAACTGGATTTTGATTTGATATATTAAGTACAACATGTCCGATAATTTTCAAATAAAAAAGTACACGAGAAAATATGCCTTGTTTAAAGAAATAAGTACTTATCCGAATAAGCTAGTATATAGTGTCTAGTTACAGAACATTAATATGAAGCGTATTTTATAAAGTCGCCAATTTTAGATATATATGCGTGCGAGATTACTATTAAGTGCATTTACCATTTAAATACTTTTCAAAACACCAAACAACATTTATTAATTATATTTTAATATTGGTTGTGGATATTTTTAATTTTTTTTTTAAAGAACTTATTTGTAAAAATACAGGTTTTTAAGTACCAAATTAAAATGTAACAAAAGTATTAAGTACTCATCAGAAAGCTTAATAATAAGAAATTAAGAAACTGAGACACTAACTAGTGATATGCGTTAAAGGTTTAGTCAGTTTGTGAATATTGGGTTTAGTGGAATGTAGAGTGCAACAATTGTTGTGCAATAATTATCTTGTGCTTTTCTCTTGCAACAAAAAGAGGTTTTATTGAATGTATATATGTAAGTACATCGGCTCTTTAGCAAGATTTCTTTAATAAATACAGTCTGCAGGTTATATCTGACTCATAATCATGATTTAGACAAATCGAGGCAAAGTGAAATCTTCAATCAATGCTTACTTCAAGTCCTCTTTTTGTTTTTACTATGCAAAAGTAACAATTTAAAGTCACCTTTAATAATTACCTACAAAAAATAACAAAAAACTTCCAGTAACTAATTAACATTAGATTAAGAATCGCCACACAAAAATACGTGCCCTGAAATACAAACTATATTACAATTTGTTCGATCAAACATCTCCACCTATGACATTAATCATATAAAAAATATAAACAAAACAGATTCACAAATATAGTTATATGTATCCTAAAAATTTACAATAATATACATAAAAAAAAAGAAAATAAACGTATCCAAAAGTATAGTACAAGTACGTAGTTTGTCGGATAGAATATTGCATTGTCCATTTGTTCATGACGCTGTCGTCGGAACAATGCCGTAATACTGTCCTTGGACGAATGGCGCGGGAGTCTTAGCTTACGTATATACTAGGTGCTGCGCAAAGCTCAGTGCGGAACTTTAGGGCTTTAAGTACAGCATACACAATACTCTAACATGTATCTCTCATTGTGACAATTACAGAAACAGTTAATGTAGAATCATCAAAAATTACGTCGCCTGACTATTTATTATTTGTGATAAAATTGAATCAAAATATATTTATAAGATATAGTAGTCAAAGTTGCTCGCACCAAAATCGGCGTTCGTTTCGAAAATACTTATTTAATATATTTTTCTAATTAATAGGTAAGTGCCTCGCGGCGTGCAAGATTACGAATGTGCTCAAATGTCAACACCATCAACTACAAGCCTTACATTATAAGGATACACGACTACATATTATGTCTTCGATAAACAAGTGACTATGGTGGACGCTCGTCGTTAATTAAATTTCAAAAAATAGCATTGAACATATGAGCAATAAATATTTTTACGTATGGATCGATACAATTATTGTATATACATACAATTATTGTATATACATACAATTATTGTATATACATACAATTATTGTATATACATACAATTATTATATATACATACAATTATTGTATATACATACAGTTATTGTATATACACACAATTATTGTATATACTTTTACTTAATAAAAATATATGACCTTTATGTAACGTCAACAACACCAATATATTAAAAGCACGAATGTAGCATTAAAACAGAAAAATTGAATTGCCGCAGAAAAACTAATCTCTCACATATATGTAGTTAGTAACGATATCGCAGGATCGGATTTTCATCGTTGCATAATGCATTAAATTATAAGGAGACAATCTTAGTGTAAAAAATAATTTGCAGTCTTAGAGTGCATACACAACAATTAGAATTAGCATCAAATGTTTTAGAAAAATGGCGCGGATCGTCTCGTCGTCATATATTTTGATATATTTTATTCCGTATTAGATTATAATTTGGCCTTAAGTTGCAAAATGGCATTATAATTTTTAATAAACTATCATAGTCCCATACCGCGTCGTGCGCGAACTTTCCTGTAATGAATCTTTTGAGCAGATATTCTAAGTGTTAGTGTTTTTATTTTAAAGTCATCTGCATCAAGCAATTGTAATTTAATTGTTTATAGTTTAAGCTCACTAGTTGAGGAGTTTAACATATGAAATGCTAAAATGCCTACAACTTTGTTTTTGTTTTTTTCAAAATTTTAGATCAAAATTCACATATTTAAGTATTAAGCATAATATAATAAATATGGCATTTAAATGCACTTGATTTTTGTGTGTGTATATATATATATATGTTCTCCTCATTTGACAATATACTCGTGGTCGCAATGTTGTCGCGCGTTAATTTTCTATCAGTTTCATTTCTGTGAAATATTTCATATTTCCAGTACCTCATTCCCATAACGTCATCAAATTTTGCTGTCAATTGCTTTTATACAACGTTATATACAATACGCATAATCTAAGGTAATCAGACTGAACTGAAATACATTTCGCCGGAATTTTTCTTGTTATAATTATTAAATCTTTAACTTCGAGCTGGCTAACTTACATCGCTTGAATTGTAAACAGGTGTACATAATCATCCCTTTCTCCTACACCGGCGCGGTCGCTAAATGGTCGGTAGTGAGGTACAATAGTATCCCGGTCCTACATGGGCGCGGGCGCGGGCACGGACGCCAGGAACGGGTTGGTGGTCCTGGCGTGCGCGGCGACGGAATGCCCCGCGAAGGAGGCGGCGCGGCCGGCGGCGGCCAGCGGCGGCGCGCGCGCCACGCGGCCCAGCCACGCGTCGGGGTGCGGCAGGCCGCCGGCCGCCGGCACCGGCTCCTCCGCCAGCGCGCGCAGCCCCAACGACAGCTGCTGGCACATCTCCGCTACGGGGTCCGGCTCGGGCGTATCCTGATCACATAATAATATGCATATGTTATAACGCTTTGAACATATTATTTATTATCAATTCAATTTTTTTAATTTTCTAACTGATGTTTAGTTGCGCTTACATCGATAATGTATTGGCGAATTAGGTAAAATATTTTTATCTTAAAGAGTAACTCTTTAAGTGTTAGGACCGAGACATTTATTTCCGAACTTGAGTTTTAAAAAAAATGACAAGCTAGTTTCTAATATATCGATATTGAATAAAGCATTTTGAATTTGAATCGTATTGCATCCGGACTCCACATACAAAGTTTCATACACGATAGAAGTATGTATACATATATAATTAAAATAACCTGGACATACCTCTAAAGGCGCAACATCTGGTAACGGGTTGGACGCGGGCAGGGCGGGCACCGCGGGCGGCGCGGGGAGCGCGGGCATGTTGTTGGTGGGCGAACCCAGGCCCAGGCGCTGCCGCTCCAGGTTGGAGGGCAACTCACTGATACGCAGCGACATTTGTCGTTTGAACGGAGAGCTAGAAAATGAGATGATTGTGATTGAATGAATCATAGTTAAAAAAGCCTGTGTTTGTATGTACTTATGTACGCACGTAAGAAGTTATACTTCTTTGGCGTAACAGAACAAAAATAGCTAAAGATTTCAGCCCGTATGTCACAACTCCCTGTTTGTAAATGGAATGCAGCTAACTTCATCATGTCGCTTTTTGGATGTCGGTGTGCGCGCGCATCGTAATAATCTTACTCTCATAATTTTTTCCAAACGTGCCAAAAGAAGTATAACTATATTATTGTTCATTTATAAATCAAATAATTTAATAAATTTTTACTTTTTTATCAAAAACCTAAATAAAAAATGACACATTATTTAGAGAAAAATAAATTCAACTTAAGCCGAATGACAGAATTTGAGATAGTATTTCAAAATACTTTTTTTTAAATTTATCAATACTATTTCAACGACATTATAAAAGGAGACATAAAAGTCAGCAAAGTGTTTTATTGTTGTTTATGTGTCCGTAGTAGTGTGTATCAGAAATAAAGTTTATTCTACTCCGATCATTATAGAATACTATTCTATTTTATTAATAATAATAATAATACTTTGTTTCAGAAAAATACAATACATATTGTAGTTGAAAAGCATAATATTATAGTACAGTACAATTTGAAATAAACAATTTAAATTATCAATACAAATAAGACGGTTGTCTCTGTTGCCGTACTAGGAGACCTGTATTACGGCATACAGTGCCAATCCCCCAAACATTGTCAGAATTAAATTATCTGTTTAGTTAGCGAGTGTGCGTGCCATTTTGAGCTATTGGTTGGTGCAATCAACAGCTATTCTATTCAAAGTTTAGTAACAACTAACTTGTTATTAAGATGTGCGAATCCCCGGAAGGAGCCCTGTCGCTCGAGCAGGTGCGGCGCGGCGTGCGGGCGCTCCACCGCGAAGGGGTTGTGCGCGGCGCGCGGCGCCGGCGCGGGCGCGGCCGGCGGCGCCTCCGCCTCCGACGTGCGCCGGCTCGTTATACCTGTACACAGTATACGTATATCATTAAAAAAAATTAAGAGTGCGTTGTGAATGTGTACACGCGCAACAAGTAAAACTTCTGTAGGTTATCAGTGCCCTATATGAAATTCAATTTATGTTTTAAATAATTGGGATAGATGAGATACTGAAAATAACGCATATTAGGCATATTACAATCATATATTTATAGAATATCATTTAAGGAAAGAATATAATATGAGAAATATAATATGTATATCATTTGTCAGACAATAACAACGGTTACCATGGCAACAATCGTTCGCCTCGCCCGATATACACTTTCATGCATTCACCAGCTTACCTCCCAAGTCAAGCGTGCGTAAAGAAGTTTTACTTCAAAAAATCATCACCATATCAGTTAAAAAGACGATAGTTGTATATTACTAAGGCTATTTAGGTTGTTTTATAATACTATTTCTAAACTAATTTTACTGTATTTCTTTTAAGTCCAATACAGTGTATTAAACAGTAATACCAGTATTAGTATTAATGTGAAAGTTTGTAAGTAAATAAGTGCCTCGTTTTGTTCTCGCTAGAGCATAATTGAGGCATAGTTACTGCTCGAAATTGTTTTAAAAAGCAATAGTAACTCATCAGTTCGTTTTGAAGCAGAGTGAAGGTTTAAGCCCCAGATCTCACATCTCTGCGACATCTGCGAGTCCGAAATCTAACCTAATAAACGGTGTGGTCTAACCATAAATAACTGAAAATCGCGAGCGTACGAATTAAAAGAACTACTCACACACACACATAATAATCATCAATTGCATATTTTTACTGACCGTATATATTTGGTTAATACTTAATATTTTAAATGTGAAAGTGTGTTTGTCCTTCTTTCACGTCGAAACAGGGTAACGGATTGGCGTGATTTTTTGTGTGGAGATAGTTGGAGGGCTGGAGAGTGACATAGGCTACTACCGCCGGAGATTATCTAATTCTAATGAGATAACAAGTTATAATACAATCCAAAAAAATATTTATGATCAGAATTACTTGAAACTTGGTATTAATGCTCTTCAATAAAATTAAATAAATACGTGTTTTAGCATTTTTCGAAATTTTTAAATTTAAATTCATCCTATAAGGGGGTAAAATAGGAGATGAAAGTTTGTATGAAACTCCCTTTTTAGAGATTTTTTTGTAGTTTTAGCGCGAGCGAAACCGCGGGTTCTGCTAGTTTAGAATAGATACCTAATCAGATATTTTCGAAGTCGGTGCCAACTTAAAGTCTGTGAGTACATATATATAAAATATGGAGCGACGATATACGTAAACTGCCTGACAAGTGGTTGGACGCGTAAAGCTGAATATCGAGCTCAGTGGCGTGCCATAGGAGAGGCCTATGTCCAGCAGTGGACGAAGGCAAGGTGTATATGATTATGATGTCTAACATATTCCCCAAAACCTACCCGACTTCCTAAACGATCCCTGTCGTGTAAAGGCGTGGCTGGCGGCGTCTATGCTCATGGAGACCGCGCACTCCTTGTCGCGCCGCTGCTTGCGCTCGAGGCAGGCGGCGAAGGCGCAGCCCACGGCGTGGGAGAGCCGCTCGCCGCTGTCCCGCGACGCAAGGAACCCGTGGCACATCCACCGACGGGTGGTACCGTCACGACAGATGTAGCTGTAATTAACCAATTCAAAATATATTTAAAGAACAAATAAAAACCGACTTCCAGGCACTAAAATGTAAAAATAACTAAACGGAGGTTTTCATTTAGAATAGATAGACCTAATCAGATATTTTCGAAGTCGGTGCCAGTCGATGCAAAGCTAATCTATTTCGATACGTAAAATACATATTTAATTATTTACCTATTAGATATTCATATCTTAAAATATTGTCGGGGTATACTTCCCAGGTGTATACCCTTTTGAAACAAAAAAAATATTTCCAAATCGGTTCTTCGGTCTTCGCGTAATCGGTGAATATACATAAAAAAACCGACGGATTGTGAACCTCCTCCTTTTTTAAAGGCGGTTAAAAATATATTTTATTCAAATTGATTTGTACAAGCATAATTTAAATTAAATGTCAGTATGTGGGTCCGTAAGGAATGTACCACTAAATTATGAAAATAAATATAATCAAAATAAATAAATAAAAACTTTTTAACAAAAAAATAAAAACCGACTTCGAACAAAAGCACTAAAAAGTAAAAAATAACTGATTGGTAGTTTTCATTTACTATACATACCTAATCAAATATTTTCGAAGTCGGTGTGCTTTGGCTGAGTAATTAAAGCCTACCTATTAAATACATACCTAATCAAATATTTTCGAAATCGGTGCCAGCCCATACAAAGCAAAGCGTAGAGTAAAGAGTAGAGTAAAAAACGTGATTTGTTATGAATGCCTATACATAAATAAAAACTCCAAAATAAATAAATATGTCGGGACATTAACACACAGATCCATCTAGTTCCATGGTAAGCTACGAGGCTTGTGTTATGGATACCAGATAGTTGATACACTACATATATATAACTTTAAATACATACATATTATAAATATAAACACACATGACTGGAGTACAAACATTCGTACTCATCACACAAATGAATGCCCCTATCGGGACTCGAACCTGCGACCGCTGGCATAGCAAGTAGGGTCACTACAAACCAAGCCAAACGTGTCGTCAACTTGTTTTTACTCTTACACAAGTGTAAAATCAGCTCCGTTCTTTGAATTAAGACTTTATAAATATCTTTATCAGAACACCATCTATAGCTAAATATGTATGTGTAAATAATCGTATAAAAATTGTAAATACAAGTCTCGTAATATATTATGGAAGAATCTATTACATCAATGTGTACAAAGTATCAATGAGAATACTTATGTCATGTCGCCTTGGAAAGCTTGTACGGGCATTGCTAAGGTTTCGTCTCAGGAAGATTGTGGTAAGAAGTCACATCTGAGACTCGCGGTTACATAATACACTAACGGGATTAACTTATATGAGCAGAACGGTTCTTTATATCTTTACAAAGATAATGGGTGCTAATTTGTTGAGTTTGCTTCACGATATCGTTATGCAGATACGTCATCTACATAGCCATACCTAATAAAAATATAAAATACTCATAAAAATTCTAACGATACCATTCAGTGTTGCTTATTACGAGGGAATAAGCATGTTTATAAGAATTGTTTAGTCACGAAATAATGGTGGCGCCTTGCCAGACCATCACCTATGACAAGGCTAATTTATAGCCCACTTCTAAAGCCAAAATTTGCAGAGGCAAAAATATCTACTGATGTAATATTTGTGGATAAGTAGTCGCCAAAGCAGATCACATATTTGCATTATGATAATAATGTTTATTTCATACTAGCGACTCACCCTCGCTTCGTTCGGGTTCATCCCTAATTATGTTTTAACGTTTAGTATAGATTTCTCAGAAATAAGATATTTTCCCGTAATAAAAAGTATCCTATATGTTGACCCGGGTAACCAGCTATCATCATACCAAATTTCATCAAAATCCGTCCAGTGATTTTTCTGTGATGCGGTAACAGACAAAATTCTAAAAACGATAGATTCGGCCTACTAGAATATTGATAATAATGTCCATTTCCATAAGATTTTCCAAAAAAAAATTCATATACAGATTCGGCTCAGTTAGAATTTTATTATATGTATAGATATTTATTTTGACTATAAAAATAAATAAGAATATTAATATTAAAGTAGTAATGACTGTAAATAAATACTGTTCAGTTTTTAAGATTAAATAGCTTATTACAAGACTTCCCGTTCTATGATTGTGATGTAGGTACTAATTAGGTATGTTTTTGTAAATGTTTGTCGCGATAATTATTTCCTGCACGAGAATATTTCATAACAACCTACTGAGCTTGTGTTTCCTTTCCAGGTATTATATTTTAATATAATATTTAAGATTTTGTTTATAGATTAATTTCGAATTGAAACTATCAAATTTATTTAGGTGACTTACCTAAAGCCTCGTTCGTGATTTCTATCGGGCGCACAAAAAGATACTTTCTCAATAGTCTGGTCTACTATCAGCCCTTTGGTTTCTTCCTCCACAACGCGAAGACCGTCACCACTAACGTGCAAAACTGCACGAACGGGACGCCTTCTCGAGTTCTGTAATTACATAAAATAATAAGTAAAAACTTATTTGAATGTAAATATATTTTAATATTTATTACTGATAAAAATGTACGAAATGAGTAGAAAAGGAGGTATGCTATTTTAATATTTCTTTAATTACAAGAACACGATAAGCATTTAATTACAATTAATCATTGTAGGAATCCATACTAATATATAATGCGAAAATAACTCTGTTTACCTGTCTGTTACTTTTTCACGCCTAATATGCTGAACCGATTTAGATGAAATTTGGTATGGAGATATGTAGTTTGAGATCCTATGAAGGACATAGGATAGTTTTTATCCCGGAAATCATCCCTTAAGGGGGTGGAAGTTTGTATGGGGAATCAAATCCTTCTCATGTAAGGGATATATTTTTTTATTTTTTAAAGTACTTACCTACTTTTCTATACCTATGTATGTACCTACATATACATATTCTACTCTATATTAACCGCTAAGAGGGTGAGTCGCTAGTAATAATATAATCTAGCAAGTATTACAAAATTGTAATTAATTACTTTCTAATAAACAAGATAAGTTTCAATATATCCCACTCGTAGATACTAATCGCTTACCATAAACTAAAATTGTAATCTGATAAAATACTAGATTTTTAATAGCAAAACAAAAAAGATCTTCCTGTGTTTTTTCCAACTGGCACCTTTTGTTATTGAAATCATTAAGTGGCTTTTTGTTAATGTTTTTGAGAGCTGAACGCTCTGATGATTATCGCTTGTAGCTCATTTAAGCTTCCTTTTCCTTTCGTTGAAACACAGGCGGATATGCTTAACATAAACGCCGGCACAGTAGGATTTGTCTGCACTTGTAGGGTTCCGAGATCGGTAAGGTAATACACCAATTGACTTCATGCGTGTTTATTCGGCATAATACCTTGATACACAGGATTTTATTATAGCACTTAGTAACTGTTATTTCTACTACTATAGAAGTAATCCTTTTATTTTAATTGTCTGCTTCATAAAATAGTTGCATCGCTCTATATCGTACTATTAATATAAATGTGAAAGTTTGTATACGCGTGAATTTTGGTTACTCCTTCACAGTGAAGCGGCTGGACAGATTTGAATGAAAAATGAAAACACCTTTGGTAACACATAGGCTGCTTACTATTTGGCGTCTAGGGATGCACCCAACTGAATTCGCTAGTATATAATATTTAACGGAAAAACTAAAAAAATACCACTTACCCGAAGCACTTTCAAAGCTTCTTCACACACTTGCATGCCCCGGGACTCGAACACTTCGACACAGCCCATGTATTTGACTGGGAAGGTGCACGTGCCGGCGCGCACGGCCGCCTCGTCCGCGTGCCATTGGTGCGGGCGGGCGGACTCGGGCGGCGAGCCCTTGCGGCGCCGGAAGGATTCGCGGAAGGAGCGCCTCAACCGCTCCATGCCGGCGCGCGGCGGCGACAGCGCGGCACCGGCGCGCGCCCGCCTTAGCGAACTGCGTACGGAAGACTTCTGAAATATGAATATATAATATTTAAAGGTCAATAAAAATATGCGGAAATATTTGTTTTGGACATTACAGGAGTACTAACATATAGTTGAAAAGTAATTAAATTTGTAAATAAGCAATGTGATTCTTTGTTTTCAATATAAAAATAACAGCTTCTACTCCTCTACTAATAGCATCTAATAAAATGTTCCTATGTGAGTGATTTAAGAATCATTATCATCAAAAAGAATTTTAAAAAGCTTTTACTATTGTTTAAATTTCCACTCCATTCCAAATTCTCACTCAACAAAGACTAGAAAAAATGCTTCAACGTATTCGATAGCTGCTTCTTTATTATGTGGGATAAATTAATCTGTTTACTTATTACTAGCTTTACGAACTTTCTTTAGATGAACTAATGGACCAATGGAATTGTCAAAGATTATAAGTTTGTTATTTCTAAGTAAGCAATTAGATGATTTAGTAGACGAGATAAAATAAAGCCGAGGTTTTTTATCGGCTGATAACATTTACCATTAATCAATCTCCTTCCACTACATTAAAAAGTTCCGTAAAAAGTTTTAAACTTATCTTTCATAACATACTGTTAGTTTTGTAACATACCTACAATTTTCTTTTGCCCTGCTCATACCTACACGTTTCACATTTGTTTACTCAAGAAATGGAAGGAAACCGTACCAAGCAAATAGGACTCGTGTACGTGCGGTCGGTAAATAGAGACTAGGTATTGTTTATATAGCTTTCAGTGGGCGGCAGCTGAGAGTGGCAAGCCATTCTCAGAAGACCTTCCTACGCTTGTGAATAAGAATAACAATATTTCAAAATATTCCCATTTTAGTTGTATGATGTGTAATTTGCATGTTTGTGTAATTAATAAATCATTAACACCTCCAGATTTTCGAAGAAATTAATCAAAATTCTAAGAAATCTATTGTTAACTGACACGCCGGCGTGTCCGCGGTTGTGGAAGGATTAACATAGAATTTGAGTGCTTTAACATTTGTAAATACTTCGAGTTAAACGAAAAATGTCGCAGTGCAGTTGATAATAAGATGTTTGCTACATATTATTATCTTTAATATAAAAACTAAGAGAGCCTCAAATTAAGACATTTGGTGTTGATAAGATTACATACATAGAACACATAGGTATATTTATCAAATAAAATATTTCGTTCGTTCGCTTCAAGGAACCATACCTATTTATGTGAAGTTTACGTCATATGGACATAAGCACGCGCGAACGCAACGTTTTCCTGGTGGCTATATTTTATTGCTCGTGCATTAGGGACTAATAGATTATAATAAGCGAGACTCGTCTTACTGGAGCACTTACAAATCATATTTTTATAATACTATCTATTACTTTTATTTAAAATACCTATCATGGTTTTAGTTTAATTTTAACTATATTTATTGTGAGAAACAATGCATTCTATATATTGAACGTCTTAAAAAAAGAAGATATATATCTATCTTCGTACTTTCGGGTGTATGTTGAACATAAATTAATTTTCTCTAATCATGAGATGACTTAAATTATGTTTTTGTGAGTTTGCGGTATGGAAGTGTAACATTCGTAAGGAAAAAAATTTACCGCATTAAATGAAAGTATTAATTTATAAAGTTGAATTGATAATAGTACAGAATACAGATACCCATCCTATACTAAGCCTAGAATAATAATAAAATTAAAAAAAAACTATGGGAAATCACTCCATACACTTAAAATGTGCCAATGTACACCACATATGGTAGAGTGTTTATAAAATAAAAAGATATTAAAATAACAATTTGTGAATTCTATAAGACCACATTTTGCAGCCACTACATCGCTACCCTATTTCAGACGTGAACAAACACGAGAGAGGCATTAAATTCAAAAACACGATGATTATAGCGCTACAGTGTTATTTACTGACCATCTCTATTCTCTACTGCTTTAATAATTATACATTTTGCATTTCATGCAACTTTATTGCGGCATTATTTTAATGACTTACAAAAATAAAATAACTAAAATTAGTTATCTAAAGTAGCACATGCTAGGACTTATATTATAAATCTGTACATAAAATAAAATTGTAACTAAGCCGAATCTGTACATTAAATATTTTTTGGAAAATTTTATTGAAATAAAAATCTATAGTTTTTAGAATTTTTGTCTGTCTGTTACCGCATCACAGAAAAACCACTGGAGGGTTTTGATGAAAATACAAAAATTTTGGTCATCTGAACGCGGGCGGAGCCGCGGGCAATGCTAGTTACGCTTATAAGAGAAAGTGTCTTCACACTAATATTATAAATGCGAAAGTTTGTGAGTGGGTGTGTTTATTATTTCTTTACGTTCAACGGTTTATGTAAATTCATAGTTTGAAGATGATATTTAGTTTGAAGCTTACATCTTGGAATAACATGTGGGCTAGTAAAAATTATAATAATATAAAATTAAAAATACATACATAATTTAGGATAGATAGATATTAAAATAGAACTCCAGTATTTATAAGCTTAAAATCAAAAAAATATCGTTCAGTAAAAAATTTTACATTCGATTAGTGGATGCAGATTACAATCATAATTTACCTAAAACATAATTAGGTACTTTTTTCACGCCTATTTGGCTATATTCTAATTTGCATTGCAGTACATCAAAATATCCAAATAATGTGTAGAACTCTTATATAACAGCATACCTCGTGAATCGCGTATACTTCTCGTATTTCCGTTTGTCTGTCATTAGTCATAGCTAATATTCTCCAAACAAACTGGACGAAAAAAGTATTGAGGAAAAATGTATCTAGAACTATATATGCACAACCAAATGAATTCTAATTTTCCGGGATTAATTTATGGAGTTTTTAAAATAAGAATTAACTATTTATATTTTTTATAACTTTAAAACGTAAACGTATACTATACATACTTTAAAAGTAATATTTTTATTTTTTAATAATATTTTATTTTAATAAACGTACGAATACTAAGCAATCCCACAAAACTGAGATAACTCCATAATAAACGGAATAATATCGTCGTTGTCAAACCATGATATCTGCTACCACTTTGACATTTTGTCTAAATTCATAACTAGTTTACTAACCAAATTTTAATAAAAAAAACGTATAAAAATACTGCAATGTGACTCAAAGCATAGAGATGAAAGTGAGCTATGGTCGCATATTATAGTGCCTTCTGGGAAATAGAAGGATTTTTTTTAGAAAAGTAGTAACATTATTACCGTCTGGAAAATTTTAGTTTTAACCTTTAATAAGGAATGGGTGCCTAACGTTGCGTGGGGTCTTAGAGTTTAATAAAAAAACATGTGTGTACGTGTACGTACCTACTTTGTAAGCACGTAAAAAGTTATACTTCTTTGGTGTAACAGACCAAAAATAGCTAAAGATTTCATCCCGTATGTCACAACTCTCAAGGAATGCAGGTAACTTCATCATGTCGCTTTTTGGCTGTCGATTTTTTCCAAACGTGCCAAAAGAAGATTAGGAATAAAATGTGATATTTAGGAATAATAGTTACATCTATGAAAGATGAACCTAAAAGAAGTAAGCGACTGTGTGTCAATAGTAGATATTATATCTCGATGACGAATTATAATACCTACCAAAGAAACGGAAAGGCATACTTTCAAAATCAATATGACTAATTTCTATGACATTAGAAAACGAGTAAGACTTTAGAACCACTATAGTATAAATATGTAGCCTTGGTCCAGGTTTCTGAACAATGTTTATAAACAATTCATAGTATGTACCTACTTACATATGAGTAAAAAAAAGGATTTCGTTATATCATACTAAGTAATTTCTTATATATACATGAAAGAATTTCATTCATTCTGTAAGTATGTGGTACAAGTACCTATGTTATTTCAGACATTAATTAAAATATCTTTCATTTATTTAATTCAATATCATTTGCTAGGTAAAAACATAAATAATAAATATACGTGACTAGTAAATTAATCAATCAAAAATGTGTAATCAACAGAAGATATTTTAATTATACTCATATTGTTTACATTTTTTATGTCAACGAAATTTTCAACACTCAATATGTTACTCGTAAGTTCCACGGAAGAAAATTAATTTCATTTTTAATCCAGTTACCATCCAAAAGATTGTATTGTATTCAGCCCTTTTTAGCGTCCCACTGCTGGACACGGGCCTCCCTTCAATACGAGGAGGATCAGGTTGTAGTCCACCACGCTTGCCAAGTGCGGGTTGGCGGACTTCACATGTCTTTCGAAAACTTGCTAGGTTCTCTCAGACATGCAGGTTTCCTCACAATGTTTTACTTCACCGTAAGGCAAGTGGTAATCATGGTCGAAATAATTCGCACGTGAAAATGTCAGAGGTGCGAGATCCGGGATTTGAACCTGCTTCCAAACTCGGTTTCCAAAGCGAGGGCGTTACCACTGAACTACCACTGCCTTTTTCCAAAACATTATATCTTATTAATATCCAACACATAAGAAAATAAAAATATGAACTGAACAAGAAAAGAATTTCATATTACATAACATAAATAAAAAAAATATCTAACCATTTTCAGATCTGCATTCTGCACCTGAGCACGGTCCAGAGGCTCGTGCGGGGACGATCCTTGATTACCCATATTGAATATTTTTACAATTTAGGTAAAATCCTCACAAATTGAATTCACTGAACATATCTGCTTCGTTCACTCTGTAAGCACTTTTGTTGGAGCACGAACAATGCAATTCAACACAGAAACATAATAGCACTATAACGGCTGTTTCGCAATACCATATTCACGTGTAAACTCGTTGTCCGTCATAAGTAAAATCCTTTTCTGTCAAATATAACACTGCTACCCATATCTAACTAAGATAATAATTATGAAGATTTTGATACTCGACAAACATGTTAGGCTTGGAACAAACAATAGTAGTTTTTTGAAATGTAGTAGTAATAATCGTCAAGGTTATTTCTTACTCTACTAGTTTTTTCTTGCGTTTGAATTCAATTAATTACTATCGTTTTTTTAGAATTTAAATAATTTTAAATCACTGTGCCATACATTTTAGTTACCAGATAAAATAATTATTAAGCCGTGTATTAACACAGAATGTTTCGATCTGCTAATCTAAGATGCGGTAGTTACAAGAACGAAATCGTGTGAATTCGTTAACAATGAAATTTAAAAACGGGGGTCAACTTTTCCCACAAACGATGAATAAACGCAGAGAGGCGCATTGAACCCGGCACCCGGCTCGCGGGGGGAGAGAGGTAGGTAGGTAGCTGGGAACGACAGCCGATGCCAGCTGAACGTTATTTTTTCCCACAGCATTGTTCTTTGGACCGTAGCATGTAACATTAACAGAACTAATCCACTTTCAGTACATTTCACTAGCACTATCTTATTATCACCGAGACACTAAACTACATTTTGACTAGGAGAAGAATTTCAGTAAAGAAGTAAGTTTGTAGTTAAGAAGAGCGCGCGCGCCGCGCGTAAGGCGGACCACTTTACTGTCGTACTGACTGGTCGTACGGCATGCCGTGTGCGTGAATCGCACAGACCCTGCATGGAGGCCCCGTCCGCCTCAAACCTCACCCCGCTGTCGACCGGTCCTTTGCATTGTCAAGATTGACGACCGGTGAGATCATCATACATATTACTAGTATTCAATTCAAATTCATGAATTCTATGATCATTTATTTTTACTAAATGAATGTACCAAAAACTCCAATATTTTTTTGGTAATTGTGTTTGAAAGAATCTACATTTAGAGGCCAGAATTGTCTGATGTAGGTGTAATAATAGATTTGAGTCTTTGAACATTGAATATTTTACAATATAATTAGTGGTATAACCGGATACAGTCCTAATACAAAAAATATAAGATGTGAAACTTGTAAAAGCTTCACAGAACACAGTGGATATGCAAACAAGTATAGCCAAATTCCAAAGGCGCTCTAAACATTCGCCCACGCAACAGCTGTTGTGGCGCGTGCGAGTAGGACGGACGCAGGTGGTACTGGCAAAAGCTTATTCAATTGGCATCTGAACACATGTCGTATAAGAGACACTCGTTGAGTGAAAAGGGAAGTATTTTTAGAACACGTAGAATATGATGACAGATGATAAAATTAAAATAATAAAACCAAAGCTTCAACAACTTATTTAACCCATTGGTTCTTAATTTCACGTTGAGTCACATGTTTAGTCATCTCGTCCCCCTTCAGTATCTTACATTTTTCATTTTATCAATGTTTCTAATGATGTTCTAATGAAACAGAGTTAAATTAGACAGACATTTTTATTATCTTTTTCCTTTGTGTATAAACCTATTGTTGTCTAATTTAATCCACAAATAATTAATAAATACCTAGACCTACTAACCTAATAACTATCTTATTTATAGGCTAATGTGAATCAGTTATGACTATAGCGATAATTGGTTAGAATAACACTAATAATACAATACACACCTCCAGCATAACTGCACACACATACGGACATAAGCATAATATGTTTATAGCCTGTAAATTGTAATATAAGTTGATGTATATACTATATTTGTTTTTTGCATTTTAAAGCGTTTATTTGTTTAGGAAATATGATTTAAATACATGTTTATGAAGTTAATAGGTTATCTAACATTAAGCTACAACCCTTAGGAGCGAAGTAATTATATATTAATAAAGAAACTCCGCGCGGAGACGCAAGCAGAAGCAATTAAAGAAATTTAATTGAGCAATACTGGATGATTTAGATTTATTGAAGCTATTTCAAGTTTTCGCATATATCTAAGTACGTACGTGCTACTTATGATGTTTAGTGTCTATATTATCCTTTAAATTCACAAACAATGAAATTTAAGAACAAAAACTTTGTCATAACAACACGGAAATAAGTAAAAATAGTTACATTTAGATGGTAAGTACATATCACACATAGCACATAATACTATACTAGTGTATAACTTATATTTTTGAAAGTTATAGAGAAAGTAAACTGCTTGCCTGACGTCTGCAAAAAAAAAATTAAAACATTCATAATTTAAGAGATTCTGACTGTCGGCAAACTTCCTACATAAGAACGTGAAAGATGAGACTTAGGGTGTGTTAGAGTTTATAGGGGTTGTTCATATGTTTTTGTAAAATTTTTATCTTTTACTAATATATGAATTCTAATACTTCTGCCTTTTATTGTATTCCTACTGCGCAACAATAACTAATCTAAGATAGATGCTGTTCAATCTAGAAAGTTAGCATAAATTGGTAATAAAGTATATACGTATGTACGTAACGCGAGTTCAAGGCATCTATAAAACTGTAGGAGGCTGATGAATGGTCAGAGTCCAACTACGTCTCGTAATCGACTCTAATCACCAAGCACTTAATTTAATCGTTTTGGTATTGATCAAATTACATTCCTGAATCGAAATTTGACGTAAGGAAAGCTTAACACATAGAATTAATTACTTTATTAAGTTTTTTCTGTCGTTGTTATTATAAAAGCAGACCGATAACGAACTTTGGAAAAGATATTGGTCTGATTAGTAACGACTGACGATGAAAAGAGAAGCAAAAAATAATAATCACTATTTTCGTCTGTTAAAATCAGATAGATTAATAAATCATTCCCCAATATCATAATTTTGGATAAAAATAGATTCAATAGAACGATAAAGTAATTGGAGCTAAAATTTTAACCCAAAATATTGGAATTTCCAAAAACTTAACTTTAACCTTCTTATTGCACATAAAAGACTCGGGGACTAGGTATTCCTGACAAGTAATTTCAAAGGCACGGTTATGTGTTAAGACTTCAGACATCTAAGACAGTTTTTTTTTCGAAAAAATTATTGCAAATGTATTAATAAGCAAATATGCGGGAAATCTTTTAAATGTTATTTTATTAGCATATTCTACAAAACGGAATCTGACGTAATTCAGGACTATTACTAAAAAAAAGAGCAGCTTAGGATTAAGGATTAAGAAACCTTTATAGCTCTAAGGTTAGAAACCCCAGTAATGTTCTCGCAGAGTGATGTGATGTTTATAACATCATTATATATTCTAGTCGTACCTTTTCCTATTTGCCTAAGTATGCAAGAACGCAAGACTCGTTATAAATTCAAAACAATTGCCAGCTATAAAACCAATTCAGATAATTGTATAGCATATACGCTAGTGGAAATCATAAATAGTAATTTATAAGATTTTATTGGATTATTTGATGAAACAATAGTATGTAACATCCAAAACTTTGTGCAGATGAAGTGGAGGACACTGACATTGTTACGCTTTTACAGACCATAAAATTGCCGCCACAATTAACATCAGCTACTCTATAGTTTCCGCTAACTATTTCACTGCATTCAACGAAACAACCGTTACGCAACTATAAGGTTCGTGGCATTTGCGAATACCAATCCTTTAATACTACAAAATTAATGTATACTTTTTCAAATACTGTTATTTTAGATTGTTATAATCAATTTATTTATGTTACTAGCGACTCATCCTCACTTCGCTCGGGTTCGTCCTTAGCTTGCTTCCCAATACAAACTTTTATCCCCGATTTCACCCCATTATGGGATGATTTCCGAAATAAAAGTACTCTATATCCATCATCATCTATATCCCAGGGTCTGAAACTATCTTCTTACCAAATTTCATCTAAATCGGTTAAGTAGATCCAGAGATTACCCCTACAACGTCACAAACTCACAAACGTTACCTCTTTATAATATTAGAATAGATTTAGCAATTTCCAATAGATAATATCTATCTTCATTTTAATATAGTACCTTGCATGAGAATAGTCAAGTACTAGCCAAGTATGTGAAATATGTATTACAATATTGATAAGTAGTATTCACTTTGTTATACAATTAAAATAGTATTAAAATAGTGAACAAATTAATACCTATTTAATATAATAAAATTTACCGTTTTTTTAAAGTACCGACATTTATTTAGACTGCAAGTAAATAAATTAACATATTCTTTCTAAAAGTCATTGCGCATTAGCATTAGGAAAAGCTCTTTAAATAGAAACATCTAAATACTAAAATTATGAATTTCCTTCATTATGAAACGCATATTTAAGGTAGGGTAATACTAACGAGTTTGTATGTACAGTTAATTTTTGTAACGGCTTTATCACTCAATTAGGTAAGGTTCAAGTATAATGTAGTACAAACCTAAATTTGTAGAAGCTATATAGCGTGTAATATAATTATCTAGTCTGCAATATTATTGTCACGTTTAGTACAAAGCGGATGTCACGATTGTGTGAACAGATTGGTGATGTAGGTTTTGACGGCCTCCATGCCACCAGTTGTCACCAATCAGCTCTGAAGATCGGATATTATTTGTACGATTGGGTACATAATTCGTATAAACTATAATAGCTTTTACGCATTTTCCCTCACTGTTAGACAGTTTGTGATACTTAATTATTGAATTTTGTAATTATAGTTTTTATTGAAATATAAAATTAATCTATAAAAAACCAGACTTCGTGTTAAATCCTGTGAAAAGTGGTTAAATTTGTAATCAAAACGGCACAATACGGGGACGAAGCAATGACAGCCTGGACAATGTTTAGTTGGAGGAGACTTTATAGCGGTAGAGGCACGGAAAACGGAGAGGAAACTCACGTAGAGATCCCGGCAGACAGCAGGCAGCTAGTGTACAACGTCTATGTTTACTTCAACCGGCGACCTGGTAGAAGCGCCAAAACTTCGTTAACGAAAACAGCACGAGCCACAATGTTACCGAGAGATATTGTTGCCGATATCATCAGGGACAGATATAGAAGTTAATTTTTGTATGTCTCTTTATATATTTTTATAGTTAAGAAAAGTATTTTCATTAATTTAAGTATAACATAAATAATGGGAGTCCACATGGATAGCCATACTTACATGACATATTTGTTATTTCTCAATGAAAGAGATGAGAGAAGGTTACTTAAGTATTATGTAGGTATGTTATAATGTAAGCTATATAAAACGACCAAACGTGTAAAAATAACTACTACGTAAATCGTTATATCCATCTCTTTATGTATAGTTACATTTAAAAAAGGAAAACTTAAATGTTTTTAGTTTTTATTTAATATTTTTATTTGTTGATAAACAAAAATATCGATTATACTCACTATACGTATATAAAATATATAATGTACATAAATTATAAATAATATATATACTTATATTAAAATTCGATCTCATTTTAAATGCTTTTATTTGTCATCCGATAGTCAAAATATCAAGATAAAAGAAAATTATTCATTGCGATAAGGCGATAAATTAAAATTTTATTGGTTATTAATAATACTGAAGGTATTATTTTAAAGCTAAGAGCTATGTCCTATATTTTATTTTAAAGCATTGATAAATAAGACATTAGAAACCCCTATTAACTTATCACTATATAGTAGATATAAAACAAAGTCGCTTCCCGCTGTCTGTTTTTTTGATTTTGATGCGGTTTTTTTTTAATAAATAGAGTGACTCAAGAGGAAGGTTTTAGTATATAATTTGATAAGTTTTTGTATATATTGGCTAAAATATAGCGATATTTGGAGATGTCGGAAAAAAAAAGCCGTCTGGGAGTTTTCAACGAAAACGCTGCCTAAACCCTTTGAGATATAACAAAATAATGTATGGTGGAATTGTGTATCTTATATAGGTCCATACAAACGTCTGCGATGGCATATGTCTATCTCTTAAAGATAACATACTATATCCATTTTAATTTAAAACGTACCTAGGGACGAACCCAAGCGAAGCGAGGGTGAGTCGCTACCTATTTTGTTATAATTCTGATCGATATTTGTTACTAGCGACTTACTCTCGCTTCGCTCGTGTGCGTGCCTAGCTAGGTACGTTTATTTTTTTGAGCGGAACCCAATTTTTTTTTCTAAAATGAAAGTAGCCAAGTTACTCCTTATACATAACATCAGCTGAAAGTATCCTATATGTTAAAAGTATCTTATATGTTGACCCGGATAACCAATTATCATCATTCCTCAAAATCCCTCCAGTGGTTTTCCCGTGATGCGGTAAGAGACAGACAGACAGACTAGAAACTATAGATTCGGCCTCTGTATCGATAATAATGTCTATTTCAATAAGATTTTCCAAAAAATATTTAATGTACAGATTCGGCTTAGTAAGATTTTATTATAATAAATGTATAGATGAGAAAGTACATATTGGTTCTTAATTCTTATACTCAATCGTAATAAGTTTAAGGTTCGTAGGTTCGTGTAACTCTAACCAAACACTGAGCTCAAATACAGTTTGTTTCGAAAAATGAATTTAGTCTTACGGGATGGGCATCTAATAAATAAATAAATAAAATAGGAGAATATGATATAAATTAGCAAAAAAATAAATTACATAACGTAATATTTCGTGTTCATTTAAGGATATCCTATGGATGTTTAAAGAAGCAAAAAATTTTTGGGAAAGTGGAAAATACTTTAAAATCAATTTTTATGAATCGAAATGTAATAAACTTTTAACTCTGATAATTTTGAAAGAAGTTTATATCAACAAGTTTAATAAAAACAAACAATAATAAACACGATACTCTTATAATCCGTAACCTCAATGCCCAAGATCAAATTATCGTTGTAATCGACGCCTATAAATTAAAACTTGGTCAGATTTTGTATCTTAAACCAAAGACGATATGGTACATTATTAGCATTTAATGATTATTTAAATAAACAGCACCAACATTTAAAATTGCATCTGATTTTTCTATAAAACGCATGACAATGGAATAAGATACTTACAAAATTTCACTTTCCATCAGATAAGTCACTTCACAAAAGTAAATATTCTGAAACTGTCAGAATCTGTCTGTCGCTTTAGTTTCTTTGTTTATAAAAAAACAACTAGTAAAAAACTTATTAGTAATTAAATAACTGATTAATTATAGGAACTTAGGTGGTCACTGAGTTTAACACTAATTTGGTCATTTCGCGAATAAGATAAGAAGACGTAAGTCTTAAGCAACCTGTGTAGACGTTGCTAATTACTCTACTGCACTGACTATTTCAGGCGTGCGAACACGCGAAAGCCCAACACACTCTGATTCACACGGAACAACTCGCACGAATGTTTCGACATCTCATATATTGATGAAGGTTAAACCTTCTTGATCTATAAAAAGGAACATTTGTTCCAGTTCATTCTTTTTAAGACTATTTTGGTATAAATATAACGACACTGAGTATAGTGACATTTTCATCACATTCCATTGGTGGTCGGATTGGGTATATTATGCCGCACTTTGCTTAAATCAAAATGTAACAAGAAGTGTATCAGCTTCTAGTCCACAGCCACACCTAGAAGCTTTAAAATTCGCCATTTCGGTTAGTAATTTTACAGTAAAAATATATTACCTGTTTATTTTTCGACTGTTTATTCTCCAAACAATATTAGACACGACTGTTATGGAGCTTCTGTTAAATTTGTATCAATAACTGGTCAAACAATTTAAAGACAGGTTTTTTGTCTTTATTCCATTACATATTACGACGCGACTATTAGAGGAAGAGGATTTTATAAATTTATGATAATATGTCCAGGTGACCAACCAAGCACAAGGCCAAATCAAAAGGTCAGCAAGGCACGCACTTATAGTCGATGAAGCCGACACGTGCTGGAACGGAGACCGCGATTAGGCAGATATAACGTAGTGTACGACGACCTGTAATTATGAGAAAGGTGGCAGCAGATGGATTCAGGTGGGGTAGTTGGCGCTTTATGGAAGCCATCATTCAGCAATAGACAGCGATAGGTTGATAAGTATGATTGTGATTCACCATGAAATTGATATTTAAAATGTAAATAGCAACTTCCTCTTGTTATAGCTTGTATCAAATCATGAAAAAATGTATTAATCATTTAAATAAGTGTAACAAAAGATATGCACAAATTACTGTCAAGACCAAAAATATATTGTATTTACTATCTCAAACAGAATAGAAATCTGCGTGCAAATGCAACAAATTATTGTGAAAATGTTACTTTTTACGTAAAAAAAACATTTATACTTTATAGCCCATTTGACAGAAATAAAAAATTTGCACAGAGGAAAATATAATTGTCTTTTAAGAGACTGAGTTCAACGGTATTAGTCAAAACAGGTTCAAGTGAAAAACATATTAATATCTTGAACATAAAGTTGAATAAATATTTTATCTAAAATAAATAAAGAGATAACGTCACGTTTCAAACGTATACAAGTGCACTGATTAAACTTTGAAGTAATTTATTTCAGTTAATAAAATATCTTTGTCACACGAATGATATTCATATAGGCCTTAATTAGTAAGACCGAACGTAGGTATACTTTCTAACTTGAAAGTTTTGCCGATTTATCGGTAGCAAAAGCAAAGGCACATACCAACCTATCTAATGAGCCTACATTAAAGTAGAAAGACTGGTTATTCAAAACTATCCTATACCTAATACACTGTAAAGGTCGAATGTCTTTACATAGAAAAAAATTACGGGCTAATCTCCGAAACTGTTGGACCGATTTAACTGAAATTTTGCATGGTGGTACCTTATATCCCCGGTCAACACTTTAGATACTTTTCATTCCAGAAAATTAAAGAGTTCCCGTTTGATAGTTAAAAAACTATAGTAAATTATTCAGCTTAGTACACAAGAACTACTGATTCGATTTTAATCCCTCTACGACCGTGGACACGCCGGCGTGTCAGCTAACAATAGATTTCTTAGAATTTTAATTATTTTCTTAGAAATTTACCTGGAGGTATTAATGAAACTTTTAAATAATATAGTTCATATATCAGAATAACAAATAGGCTACTTTATATCCCGGAAAAATGTACGGTTCCCATGGGATAAATTTGTTTTTGTTTATCTAGAGGCGAACCCGAGTGGGCTTTAAGGCCGGACATATACGGACTGCTCGATCAGTTAGCCTGTAATGAACATAAACGGACCGCTCTTACAGTCATAGTGAACAGCTTGAAGCTGTCATTGATAACTGCTGGAGCAGTTTATACTAAATGCAGCAGTTGGTATCAACAATAGCAAGAGCGGTCCGTTTATGTTGATTACTGGCTAACTGCTCGAGCAGTCCATGTATGGCCGGCGAAAGTCTTATTTAGATAGCGGTATTAGCTAAACGAAAGTGAAAACTGAACAGGTATAAGGTAATACTACTGTTTCAAATATTCTACCACTATGGATAACGCAACTTTTTGATTTTCATCTACGGTCTAGACACCTCTATTTGTTACCCTCGCGCCGACCAAGCCTATGTAGCAAAGCAACAATGATATATCCCCTGCGACGGTATAGAGGGTATTCTCGTTTTGCTCTAGCCACGGAACTACATAATATGTAATAACTAATAACTGTTAGTATTTGTGGAAAATAAACTTATTTGTATATTGTTTTACTTGGAGATGAATAGAGAATATGCGTGTGATTTAAATAGAGGTGAAATATTTTTATTTTATAAACTTTAATGCTTTTGAATTAAGCCTATATCAATATTTTTGATGTCATTTCTTTTTGATTAAGAAAATAATTATTCAAAAGTGAAAATATAGATGGGAAATTCAAAGTAGTTGAAACGAACACCATTGGTCAGACTGAATATGACGTCAAAGTATTATCATAACGGAGCGATTAGCGATTGTGTCGCTACAAATTTGTCGTAATTTTTCTGTGTAGATCATACTGTGACGTCTCTCCGAGCGCGCAAAATGGCCAGCGCGGCATTTAAAGTATCCGTATCGGTGGTATTTTAAATTTTTTTTATACTAAATTTTTGTTTTTTAGAGTTGGATATTTTTTTACAATTATATAACGATTGATAATTTTTGTTATGATATTATAGAATTATTTTCATTAAAAGAACGATTTTTTCCGCTTATACAGCAAGAAACCTTCAAATTAATTAATATATACCTAGTTACCACCATGTTATTGAAATATATTAGGTGTTTTCAAAGAATGCACAACATAACTAATTTTCTTCGAATAATTATAATTTAAGTAAAATCTTTGATAATAAACGGCGCAGAGTAAAAATAGATTACACTTTCATTTGATGCTGCCAAATAACACAAGTACCTACCTACCTATTATTGCTGACAATATTGTTGTTACAACATTTCATGTAACTACGTACAGATTTAGTTAAAACGCGCAGCATGATGTTGTTTGGATAACCTAGTTTATTTGAATAATAATAACACTACATTTCGCGTTATGTTAAATATTTAGTAAATATTTTATTTATACAGCTGAAATATCAGAAACAGCTACTATATTCAGTGCCGGATATATAACCTTAACACCACCCCTGGGCACTGTAAAAATGATGCCTCAATATCAAAATTTTGCATAAAAATGGATAGTTTCGATAAAGTTTAAAAATTTTTAATTATAATTCTTTTTTAATAAAAATGCAGAAAATTTATTTATAATTTTTTTCAATTTTTCGAAAAAATGTCGTAGTAATTTTGTTTTTAATTATTCATTTTTTTGGAAAATACAATAAAAATTTCGATAACATTAAGATAATTTTTTTTTCACCCTCTGAATTTTGCCGCCCCTGAAAATTTACTGCCTTTGGCACTAGCCCCGAGAGCTCCTAGTGTAAATCTAGCACTGACTATATTACTTTTTATCCGACTGTTTATTAAAAGCTCTGTATAGCTCTAGTAGCAGGCCATGTTTGTTACTTTGTGCCTTTTGCGAATTTCCTTGTCTCCATCGGTCACATAGAAGCATAGGTTAAGGTGAATTCGCTAAGGGGCCGTTCATAAAATACGTCACGCTAAAATCAGCTTTTTGGAAATCGTTTTTTTTTTTATTTTAAAGTTTTTATTTTTCCCTTTTTAGTGTATACGTAATAAGCAGGTAATTTGTAAGAAGAAAGTTTTTTAATAGCATGATCGATTAAACAATGTATTAAAAAATATATATTTATTGTTGATTTTTTAAAAACCGCTCGACCTATTTCGGTAAAATTTATATGGGACCACCTGGGCAGAATACCCTTTGAAACAAAAAAAATATATTTCCAAATCGGTTCAGGCATCTTCGAGTAATCGGTGAACATACATTAAAAAAAAAAGATCCCAATGAATTGAGAACCTCCTCCTTTTTGGAAATCGGTTAAAAAAAGAAACAACTTTCAGTTAGAGTGTTTTGTGAACCTCAATTCACGATTAAAGTTTCGGCTATATTGTGGCCGAAGTCGAAACTAGATTTTTTTGGCCGAAACTGAAATTTCAGTCTCACTACATAAATAAGGCCCTAATGGCCCCTGATATTTGTTATTTGTATTGCTCTCTTAGACAATAAAAAAATCATCTTTTTAATATCATTATTAAATAATATTTATTATTGATCCATATCCTTTGAAAAACTTTGATACACTTGACATTATAATATTTGTAGAGGTCTTTTGTACCTTTTTATTTATGCCAAGTATCCTTAGATTACTTTTAAATTCAAAATTTTATATATTTCTTTAGACTGTAATTTTGTCCACGTAATTTACAGAAAATGTGATTTTCACACCACCATGAATGCTGGAAATGAATATTGAAAGTAATGAATCTGGCATTTATGTTTATTAAGGTCATCAGTTACTTTGAAATATGACCTTCACAATATTGCAAGTGAAGATTTGTAAAGGCTGATTACGCAATCAATTGTTATTTGGCATATTATATTTATTAGATCAATTATTAGATCGAGCAAACAAAATTTGAAAGCTTTATTACTAACATACTATATCAATTAAAGATGATTTTCCTCATACTTTAAAATGTTCTACTTCCAAATCACTTCTATAGACATGTAGCACATAACTAATAATATTATTAAATTTCATTATAACCAACGATATTTTAAAGTAGGATTATTTACTTAAAAAACTTATTTTTCTTACGTCACTAATGTTTGTTGTTTTATATACAAAAAATAATATCTTTAAAGCTCTATTGCTCTTAGTGCCTAATTTGAAGTTACTAAATCCGCATATTATTCTCATTTGATTTTCTCTATAAATTATCATTTTAGACCACTTATATTTATAAGGTAACCAAGGCATCATTATCATTAATCCTAACAAGATAACATAAAAAGACAAAAGAACACAATTTAAAGATTTAGATACCTTGAACTAATGATATTGTAAAGTTGACTCAAATGGTGCCAATGAGAATTTTTAAAAGTAAAGTATTCTGGAATAATGAAAAAAATGAAAAATATAAATAAATTTCAGTGAACTTGACACAGACCAGTTAATTTTACAGTTTTAAAGCCTCTACACAATATTAAAACTTAGAACTTACTATTTTTTGTATAGAAAGAATAAAAAAAAGCTCAAACTAACATTAAGTTTGTATCACACCTATCCACTTAATTATAGTCGATAACTTTCACACAGTTATAGTGCTTTTATAAAAGTATATGTTTAAGTATATAATTAAAATTATTTGTAGAAGCTTTTACACTAACAATGATTAATAATGACTTATTAATTATTAGTTGGCTAAAAGCTTCTAATTTTAAAATATTTCGGGTTAAAAGTTCTATTCTGATTTAATCCAAGCAAAATAAAAGTAAGATAGTAAAGCGATAATGAATAAAAATAAATAAATAATACAATTATTATTGAGTGTTAATTATTGTCATTGAATTATTTTTATAGTATTTGTTTAAGATATTTGTATCGTTGGTTTGCCATTAATAAATCATCTGTATTAAGTCATACTAGCATTTTTATCTAGAAATGAAGTCAAGGACAAATGTAAAAATATTATATTTAAATTTAACAATATTTTATCCTGCAAATGATTTTTCTAGTATAAGTACTGTACAGCCAATACTTTACTCAAATAAAATTTTTAATGAAGCATTCTTAACATAACACTATCTAGAAAATATGTTTGCACTACTAGAAAATCTCGTAACGCAAATGAGTAAAATTATACGAGTCACATACCTGTCATAAAACGAAGATAATTGATACGTTGCTACAGGCCCAAAGTGAAAATCCAGGTTGCCTCCCTTCTAAGTTCTAGCTCTGATTACTATATTTTTACGAACTTGATTGATAAAGCTGTAATTTATAAAATCAGAGCCCACGTTCATCTAATAACTATACTAATAACAGATATGCACAAAATATTTAATAATAAAGAATACGATGAACAAATTATATTTATAGATTTTACGTTTTCAGTTTTAAATCGAAATTCTAAAAAGACAATCCATTGGTATTATTTTACGAGATCGAAAACTAGAAATATCGACAAATGTCATTGCTGTGGCTGTCAAAATGACAACTATGTAGGCTGTAGCAATATAATCTATGATGACAACCAGATATTATATAGCTAAACGATAAAGTTCTGTACATAATTATAATATAAAAATAATAGTATTAAATTTATAATAAACAATGTTAGACTAGGTATTTATTTTATTTTGATATGGTATGGGTGACACTACAATTGTTACAACATTGCGATATCTAAGACATTTTCTGCCCCGCACAAACACTCTGTGGATTGTGGAGTGTGGAACCAGCTGTCGCCACTCGCCAGCGCTTCGATCAACAATACTACTAAATATTGGGTTGGCGTAAGAAATCTGTCTCAGTAAATATCAGCTCATTTGAAAAGTGAGCGTATATTTCGATTAGTTCTATTGAAACACTGCCAACGTAAGCACGTTCACAATGCTGCAATATGTATTTAAAAGTTGCAAAAATAATGCGCGAAGAAGAAATATTTCAGACGGAGTACCTTATTTTCGGTAAATACATGTAGAGTAAGTCAATATTTTAAGATTTAACCTACGAAATAATATAAAAATGAAATTTTGAACAATTTTAAATCCGCTAGGAATGTTGGCCCAGGTCAGCCAATATACGCGCCAATTCAAAGAAGCAAACAGAAACAAAACATAACGATTTAGCTCCCAAAGTTACAACGGGAAAAAGTGCTTTAAAGTTTTGATATAAGATTGATTTTACAATAAAGATAATAAATATTACGAAAAGATCATAAGTGTATGATGATAATGCGAAGATTTGTGACTTTATTCCAAGGTGCTATGGTGTTGATTAGCTTGAAAATAAAACTTTTTTTTTTATACTATTCAGAATTAGTGCTTGTAACCTGATGGTAAGTGGTAATGCAGTCGTAGATAGTAAGTCGCACTAATTCAAAAATACGATTTCAGGTATATCTTTGCGAACAGTTGCAAGAATTGAAAATAAATATAGCAAAAAAAAATATTTATTTATATTAAATAATGTAATTTTATTCATATTTTAATTTTATTTTCATGTAATAAATTCTATCATCCAAACATTTCCTAAGTTTAAATTGAATTACGGAATATAGAGATAGAGTTTAAAGAATTCCCTAAAACTAAGTAAATTTTGTTAGCTTGTAACCCTAATTTCACACCAACGCCCTCATGTCAATGTCATCTAAGTGCCAAAAGTTTTATTTGTCATCCATGGCCAAAAGATCCTTGTAGAACATTGGTACAATAATTTAAATATAAATAAGTCGTCTCTCATTTCATTATATTTCGTCGCTTTTTTTCATTTTGAATATATTCAAAAATAGTTTATTTGCTTACTATAATTATACGTTGTAAAGCTAATTTTGCAGATATCTGAAAATTTAAAGCATTAATTAAGCCATTTTATAAAGTATTTTTATACAATTTAAACACAATAATTTTATTACATATAAAATGAAAAAATATTTTTTACAATTTTGAAACAGTTTTGCTACATTCATATACATATGTATTAAACCATGGATGCCTAGTTCCACAATACCACAATTTGTAACGATAAGTCAAGCCAAAGAATAAAACCCAATAATCGTAAGTTCTGATTGGCTTATTTCTTCCAAGTACTTATTAACTCGGCAGGAGGCGCTACCGGGTAAAATTTACCACATAGTGCATAATTTCGTAAATATTTATTTTTCTGCTTATTTTTGTGCAACGCCATTTTTGATACCTTTCGACAGAGGTACGGTAATCCGCTACATTGAATTAAATACCAGTTTGTGCGCGGCGTTCAGCTACATCAGAATTAAAAGGTGCTTAAGGGTATTTTTTACCCCGTAGCGACTATTTGCGTTCTATTATTTTTATGTCGGTTCATACTGTTTTTTTTTTTGTTTTGGAATATCAAGATGGTTATTTTCTGCTAAATAAACAGCAAATAGAAGAATATCTGCTTTTAGAAAATAGTGGCAGAGAAGATATTTCTGAAATAGTAAATAATGAAGAATATAGTGAACATGAAAGTGATTCAGAGCAAGAAGGACATATGGTTCGAACATCCACAGCGATGTCGACTTTTGATGAAGAGGATACGGTGCCTCAGCCATCCATAATCACCAGTATCTAGATGACGTACTCTTGCTTTATAGGATTCAAGGATTACAGACTGACTGTGTTTGGAACCGTAAGAAAAAATAAATTAGTAAAATATGTAGTTCCGTTTTCGCATTTCAACCTGAATGCACATTAGTATCAGGACCTGCGGGTATAAAAGGTATAATAATGTTGATACTTGGTGGTAGCAATGAATAAAATGAACAAAACGACTATATGATTCGTTCTCACCAGAAAAGAATTTTGTAGCCGCACTCGCAAATGTCTGCATCACGATGTTCAGTTCATCCTTGGAAAAGGGATCGGAAAACCAAAACTGATTGCACTCTATGTTATAAAACGATATGTAGAGAACATACCGTTCCTATTTGTGAAGAATGTCCTCAAAAATGTTAGATATAACTAGAACATGTTGAGACATTTGCTAAGAAGAGAGATTTTTTTATGTTATACTTTGAGAGTTTTTTTTTCATAAGCATGCCAAATTAAAACATGTTGCAAATATCATAATAAGTAAGAGTATGTTATGTTCATTTGGTATTCATATCGTTTTTTTACTTTATTAATAAATTTAGAGTCTAATTTTGGTTTCTTAATGTGCAATATGTAAAACGCAAATAATTTTAGGCTGTGTTTTCATAAAAAAAATTACCACTTAACATAGAGAGTTGATTACTTTGTTTTTATATTATTTAGCTTAAAATATAATGAAATACACAATAAGCATATGTTTAATTTAAATATCCACATAAAAGCCAAGTTTTTTTTATATATTACATTGTGGTATTTTTTACCCGGTAGCGACAGTTCGTGTTGTATTATGGAGTGCGCCTCCCGCCGGGTTAAGCATTAAGGAATGAATTATTCACTATCCCATGCAAAAGTTCTGTTAAAACTGTCACCAATTGTGTTTATTATTATAATTACATAATATTAAGTGTGGGTAATTATTTTAGTTGAAATAAATATATAACTTATAAAATTAAATGCAATGCTTTTCACAAAAAAATTACGACCGAGGCTCGCCGCCGCACGTCGCGCGTCGTCGTGATAAGGAATGAGTGCTTATTATGACTTCATTTAAAAATACTTACAAACTGTTTTTACGATGATTTCTTTAAAAAATATCAGTACCTTTACAATATAGTAATAACAATTATATAATGATAATATCGATACTTACCGAAAATATGAAACTCCGTCGTTTTTTTGCGTCATAAATGTGTGATTTTTGCAATTTTTAAATGAACACCGAGGTGTGTTTACTGTTTACCGTCGGCCAGAGCGTTTGCATGCTACTAAATTAAAAGCACGCTTAAAGGTTTAAATGAGCGCTCATTCAATGAGGACATTTTTTGTCGCTGATTGTGTATCTAGTACTTTTTGACTTTTAAATGAAAACAGGTTATTTTTCTTCTTACTTTTATATATTTTTTATTTTGGGCTAAATTATTTTATTTACATATTATATGTAATATTTAAATAAATTAAATTAGTACTAAATAAAAAATATATAAAAATCATTAAAATGACTCAATTTAAATAAGAACACAGTCATGAGTATTAATTAGCAAAGTATCGAAGGAGATTGTAATATATTCTTCTTATAGCAAATGTGGTCATAAATTTTTTTCGTATAATAACATCGACCGGTATGCGAAGTAAAAAATTATAAATGGTTGCAGTTAAGTACATGGAACGCGTAACGCGGCCTCTGCAGAAGTCAGAAGTGGGTGATATTTTTGGATCTAAGGAAGGTAATAAGCTCATAGCGCGAATAAAATAATTGATGTTACCACGTTACTAATAGCGTATGGAGTTACTCTATATATAGATATATGTATATATGTATATATATATATATATATATATATATATATATACATATATACATATATATATATATATATATATATATATATATATATATATATATATATATATATCAATACAGTCACAGATCATATAATACTATACTAGTATACAATAAACAATATTATTTACGAAATCCGGTGCAAGCGTCTACATAATAATTAATAAGACATGAGCAGACCAAATCAATTCGACAATTCGAATTTCGATAGATGCGTAATCTGGTGTGTGCTAGCCATTACAATAGACAGCTATGTATCTAACTTATTAATTATTATTGTGAATCTGTGTGTCTATTGAATTGACATATACGACACGTACATCTGTGATTATAATTTGTATTTTTCATCTATGATGAATTATGATTTATTTATAGTAGCCCGAGAAAAGTTAAATTATTTACATTTGGTAAATGTTTTTGCAAATAATAAAAATTATATAACTCATATTTCATAATGGATACGGTAGTCAAGAGTATGTTGGATGAAGATCCTAAAGAAGAGAAGGAAGTAAGGATCAAAAATGATAGAAAATTACTTTAATTTATTAATTTTTAGAACTAAAACACATACCTAGAAACACTTAGAAATAAAACTATGTTTAAATTATTAAATAAGTATATAACATCTCAAGTTATGTAAAGTTGTACTAAATAAAAATGATTTACATTTTATTTGCTCATTGTGAGCTTTTATTTCATATCAATTTTATTGATAAAATTTTTAAGGTAAAATATTGTATTTTTTTATATTTCAACATAATATGTCAGTATATGTATAAGTAATGTAATTTGAAATAATACTTTTCAGGGTTTGGTTATATTTGGAAGAGATATCTCCAAAATTCCTTGTTTTCGTGAAAGTTTCATGTATGGGATAGCATCAGGAATAGGAGTGGGCCTAGCTTCATTTATAAAAACTTCAAAGCCTTTGATGTCTCAGCATGTTGGTGTTGGCACATTTGCTATAACAACTTTAGTCTATTGGTCATATTGTAGATATGAATGGTCAAGACAGAAGTTTGATGCACAACTACTACAAGAAGCTTTGAAGGATAAAATTAGACATGAAGGAACTGTACTTGAAAAAGAGTTAGAAGAAAAAGGAATTTTAAAGTCAGCTTAAGTATAAGTGTAGTATTATATAAAATATATTTGGTTGAACTGTACAATATATGACATCAATTAAAGGGGGGAGAGAGTGTGGGGGAGGGGTGAGAGGGACTCCCCTTTAAAAGGGACAACCATGGAGGCTAGTAGTTTTTGAGATATTTAATTTTTAAATTCAATTTTTGAGGTTAAATTATTGTGAAAACAACTTAAAGCATTGCACTTAAGGTTCAATTTACATTGTTGTATATTTCAACTTGAATAATTACCTAAACAAAATTGGTGACAGTTTAAAGACAACTTTTGCATGTATAATATAATAGGTACTGGAAAAAGTGGCTACTGATTAAGCAAAAAGTTTTAGAAGTTCTAGTCGTTCTAGCATGTTGTGGTCACTGTTCTAACCTAACCAACCGAGAAAAAAAGATTTCTGCCGAAAAATAACCTAAACCTATTTTGATAAAGCTTTCCTGCGTGGAAATAAAAAACAATTGCAAGTTGCAACTGACATTGTCATAGATTTTCATATTCAGCTAATTCTGACATTGACATATCACATAAGCAATATATTATGTCCCAGTTTATATTTGTTATTACATACAAATAAATCAAGATTTTAACTATTAAATTATGTATTTAACTATAATAATGATTGAAAATAACTCAGAGAATAGAATATTGTAACAAACTTTGTGAAAAACATGGATAAGTATGTGTATAAATGTGGTAAAATTTCATGAAAGCTTGAAACTTGAAAAAATTTTTTTGACGAAACTATTTCTTTCCCCAGTCTCAAACTTTATATATAGGCTTCTAATAGAGAGATCTATTGGTGAAAAAAAAATTAAGTCTCAACTCGATGTCATATATTGTACAGTTGAGCCATATATTTAACTATTTGTTCATTTCCATTATTTCATTTCAACAAATTATATTCTTATATAATTACAATAAATGCCATGTTATATTCAATAAGAAAGCTTTTGCTGTGTGGCAAACATGAAGAAACACAAATAATTTTTTATGCATTGTGTTTATAAGGAAAGAGTTATTTGCTATAAATTGTTATATAAAGCAATGTATTATTTATAACATATTATATGTATCAGCATTTTGAATAAAAAAATATTTAATTGTAGTTGTTATATAAAGCAGATGTTTGAGATTTAATGTATTAATAATAATACATAATAATTATCTAAGTAACTTTTATTTGCAACCTACAATGTTCAATGGGAAGGTAATCCAACACAAGTAAAGAGAAATTAGGTGCAGGATAAATGCATTTACATGTTCTCTGAGTCACAGTGATCTAAAATTATCAACTTCACAAGTTTGGGCTCATAATACTGAAAATTACCAATGAATAACCTCAATATTAATTTTGGTCCAATTCAACCAACACTTCTTAATCTGCAGAGAAAGCATGTAGCTTTCTCTCAGGCACAAAGAGAAACACTCAATTTCACAATACTGTGCCAGTATTGAGAATTTCTGACAGATCCCAATAAAAAACATTTTTGAACCAAGACAATTTGCAACTGTATAAGCTTGTCACTAGCCAGACCATACCAATGAGTTTGCCTATCCAATATTATAAACAAGCGATTCACCCTCGCTTCGCTTCGTTTTCGTCTCTAGACAAAAATAAATCTATCCCACGAGAACCGTATATTTTTCCGAGAAAATATATAGCTTATAGCCTTCTTCAAAAAACAGGCTAATAACTAATGCAAAAAAATTCAAATTAAAATAGTAGTTCCTGAGATTATAGTCCAGTCAAATAAGGTCTGAAATCAAAATCCCCGTGTGTGCAATCCCCGTCAAGGGTTGAAAAAAATTGTCAAGTGTTTTTTTGCAATTACTCGAAATTGGTAAAAAAAAAAGATTTAATAAAAATGTGTAGAGCTTAAAATTTTACATAGAAAAGGTTTTCTGACTTTTCCTCCGGTCAAAATTAACCAAGTTGGGGAGGTTTTAAATTTAAGGGATGAACGTAAATTTTTTAAAATCGTTGGTAGTAGAAAAATAAGTGATTTTTATGAAATTTCTTAAAAAAATTGGTCATTTTTAATTTTCATTGAATTTATATGTTGTAATAACAAGTTTGTAGAAGTCGTGAGCGTTGGCATCCTTACGTGGTACAAATCCAACCTACTCGTCCGAAATGCCAACTAGGTGTGAACAACCGTCCAGCATCCGTGTTTCCTGCCACCTATAATGTGAGTACCTTCAAAGCAAGAATATCATCTTCTAGGCAAACGCGCTCCAACCTAGACCTCATCAGCTTCAACTGCTTCTCATAGTTGATTGTCGTCAAGCGCAAGCCTATCCAGTAAAAAAAAAATCGCTTGCCAGAGTTATTAATAGGGAATGGTCCCGTTTTATTGGCCTTAATATAATTGCCCACAAAAGAGATTTTGACTTCCGCCCCGGACGGCATAAGTGCACGCTACGCCACTAGTGAGATGCATAGATTTAAGTGAATTAAATAGTATCCGAGTACACTAGTCACTTTTTAAAGGTTACTTTGAGACTCGATTCAGTAAAACAAGGGTCAACTCGTTAGATTCCGTCCCGCCGCCGCGTAGCTTTCTGTCGCGTCTGAAGTCTGAACGTGATAAACTCAAAAACTACCGAACAAATATTCATAAAGTTAGATCAGTGATTCATGAGGAAGATTTAGGTGTATAATTCATTAAGGTTTTGTATAAATTGGCTAAAAGATGACGATGATATTGTTGAAGATCTTAAAAAACTATGCTGACTGGGAGCTTTACTGTCGTGCGACGCGTTAACAAGTAGAGAGAGAGAGAGTTATATAAAATTAACTACGGAATTAATTAAACTGTAGTAACGCTATATGTACTTTGTACGTACCTAGGAACGCACCCGAGAGAAGCAAGGGTAAGTCACTAGCGTACATACCAGTTAAATGTTGGCATGTTGTATTTATCATATAGTTAATTTTTGAACGACTTTTTTTAAATGAGGAGGAAAATGGTATATGCCATACCAACTTTTTACCTCATTTGAGTGATGAATCAGACAGAGCATTGATTTAGTACCTACTACTTGTTTAAAGATTATCTTCACGCAAGGAGTTTTGATCACATAAGATTATATTATAGGTAGGTACTAGCGGCTTACCCTCGCTTCGCTCGGTTGCGTCACTAGGTGCGTTTTAATTTTTTTGAGCGGTACCCAAATTATTTTTCTAAAATAAAACTACTCTAAGTTATTCCTTATAAAATCAGCTATCTGCCAGTGAAAATCCCGTCGAAATCGGTCAAGCCGTTTCGGAGTACCGTATACAATTTCATATATTTAGTAAAAAGCTGTTACCTACTTAAACATTACAAACAGACACTTCAATTTTATTTATCTGTATAGATAAATTGAAGTAAAACAAGTTGAGAACGCTCAAGGCTTAATGTGTTAGTGTTTATAATGCCTCGGTAGTCGGTGGTGTAGTGGTTAGCATGTACGGCTGCACACCCGGAGGTCCTGGGTTCGAGTCCCGGGTCGGGCCAAGTTTAGTTATTGAGTCTTTCTGTATATTAAGCCTCAATAACAGCCCGGAGTTAGGAAGTTGGCGGTGTTTCACCCCGTGCCTCGGAGAGTACGTAAAGCCGTCGGTCCTGCGCCTTAACTCTCACTGGTCGTGTTGAGTGGTCGTCCCACCGGAGTATGAGAGTGACAGGAATAGAGAGTGCACTTGTGTCTGCGCGTACACTTGTGCACTATAATATCTCCTGCGCAGTTGGCTTATAATAAAATCTTCTATACTAATAAAATCGTGGCTAAGCCGAATCTGTACATAAAATATTTTTTGGAAAATCTTATTGAAATAGACTTCATTATCGATACAGAGGCCGAATCTATAGTTTTTAGGATTTTATGTGCCTGTCTGTCTGTTACCGCATCACGGAAAAACTACTGGAGGGATTTTGATAAAATTTGGTATAATGATAGCTGGTTGTCCGGGTCAACATATAGGATACTTTTTACTACGGGAAAATATCTCATCTCTGAGAAATCTATCCTAAACGTTAAAACGTAAGTAGGGACTAACCCGAGCGGAGCGAGGGTGAGTCGCTAGTATAATATATAAGTTATAAAGGACACAAACAATTTGTTCAAATAAAGAAAATAAATCAAACCTCAGCTTAATAAGTAGATACATATACTCGTAGATTATAAATTGTTGTGTCAATTTTTATCTCTTTTATAATAACGTAACGTGTATACAAAGTCACGGAGAACTATTACTTACCTACTTATAGATAATGTTTGTCTAGTGATTATAGTAGTGAGTTATAAGATAGAGATAACTTTAAGTTATAAAGTAGTAACAGTAATTCGTCATTGGTATAAGAATTTTGATAGTTGCGAGCGAGAGATGAATAGAGTACTATTCATAAAAATATCCTCACATCTAACCGCACATTTGTGGCAGTCGGCTGTCGGTCACTACTACAAAATATTAACCTAACGGGTAACCTTAGCAAAATTTAATAAAAACGTTGTGTTTATAAATACATTTTAAAACAAAATGGCATTGTTCAGTGTCAACGGAGATGAGAGAAATGTGAGCACCGAGTTAGTTTTTTTTGTAAATGGCAAAAAGGTAAATATTATTCAGATTATGTTCTACTGTTATTGAAGTTATGAGTATATATACATAATATGTAAATATGTCTATACAGTTTCATTCTTTTGTTGAGTGGCTTCAAGAGTGAAGATTTGTCTATAGGTTTTTTCTGCAAATATTTAATTTAAATACGTCTCATTAAAATATTTTAAGAAATTTTTATTTTGGAAGTTGTTTTGAAAACTTAACTTTGTGTCAGTAGAATTCACTCTTTCCTCTAAAAATATTTTTTTATACTCATTAATGGCTTCTTCAGTAGCAATAGGTGATTGCTATCACGCCATGATAGTGCAGAGTAACAAGTAAATTACAGCATGAGTAATTTCTTGGTCCTGTAATTTTGGTGAATTGACCGTTCGTAATCCGTATCATGCGATTTGACGTCACTGGACGTTTTCCTTTAGGATCTTTTTGTTTGTTTGTCCTTCTTCCACTGAAACGGAGTGACGAATTGTCGTGATTTTTTGTGTGGAGTTAACTCGGTATCAATGCTCTTCAATACAATTAAATAAATACGTGTTTCAGAATTTTTCGAAATACATTCCATAAGGGAGTAAAATAGAGAATGAAAGTTTGTATGAAACCTACTTTTAAAATAAAACAATACGTACATACGTATATATATAAAATTTTTCGAAATTGATCTTTTAAAAGGTTGTAATTTTTGGGAGTAAAAATTTATTTCATAATCAGAATAACTTGAAACTTGGTATTAATGATCTTCAATTCAATTAAAAAAACACGTGTTTTGACATTTTTGTAATTTATTCCGTAATTGGGAAAATGGGTGGCAAAGTACCTAAGAAAATCCACCATTTTTATTGTTAAAATTAAGTATTCAATATAAATAATAACTAATACCTACGTGTTATCAATCAGATTATAGAAAATTCGTCCCATAAGGGGGTAAATATCTCGAATTGATTTAAAAATCTGCATTAATGTTATTGACAGTTAATTAACGAATCATGTTAGATACTCAAAAAAAGTTTTTTAAAATAAAAACTGCTTTTAGTCAAACTAAAAAGTAATCGGGGGATTACATTAACTATGACCTCATCTGGAAATGCTACTGCGCTTTTTAAAGGTGGTAAAACAGCTTACGCTTCGCTTAAACTCCCGTTCAATCTCCCTCGAGTTAAAATCCCCGTACGAAATAAAAACCTGAGTAATATAGTTCAAGTTCTCCGAAATAGCACACTTACTAAGGGAAATATAAAATAGAGAATGGAGATTATTCCGAATCCAAAGGAAAATCGGGGACAAATTTTTGGCTGACCACAGCAGTGGCAACTATAACAGACCTAGACCGCACGAGAGAGAAAATCTAGCTAGAGTGTATCCTAATATGTATTTCTAATACAAAAGAAGTCTTGGCTTTGTTTTGTGAACGTGCTACACTGACCCCCAAAACCAAAAGCAGTGCTACTGCTTTTGATAAAATCCTGCTTAAGTCCTTTAAAGGGTCAGAAATATAATCTATGTCGAAGCAGTGATGTAAATTGATGAAAAAGTTCACTATCATGTGGAGTTTCTTAGCCGTGTTAACCCACCAGGCCTCCATTCCTCTTTTCTCAAAAACTCCTTATGAAGGTTGACACACCTATAATGCCAGCTAAGCTATGTAACGGGACTAGACGGCGAGTTATCTATAAAACATAGTGGCTACTGTGTTTGCTGGATGTTCTCGGAGTCGGGGGGAATCTGTATTCATACCTCGAATACCACTGATAACCTCTGACTACACCTTGGAATTTAATCTTTTGGAATAAATCTCAGTCCAGTCTTTAAAACAGTCGTAGCACTTAGCAGGTATAGACTTAAGAGAGGATTGCTTCTCACATACCCAGAATCCGACAGGACGTCCACCAATGTGGTATACAAACAGTTCTTAATTTAATTCTAAATTTCTGTTCGTCATTAAATTAAATCAAACAATATGATTTATTATTACAACCAAAAGTAAAATAGTATCTTCTTATATGTAGCTGCAGCTGAAATTACTCCAGTATTGGTTGGTGGCTGTATTAGACTGCTGATAGCTGTGATATATGATAGCTGGTTATCCGGATCAACATATAGGATACTTTTTATCGCGGGAAAATGTCTCATTTCTGAGAAAAAATACAAAAACTGCAATATAAGAGTATACTAATATGTAAAACCAAAGAATTTGGTTTTTGGTCATCTGAAAGCGGGCGGAGCCGCGGGCAATGCTAGTTTTATTATAGGTATAGATTGAATTTTTTTTTATTTCTCAGGTGATAGAACTAACTCCCGATCCGCAATGGGCACTGTTATGGTATCTACGCAAGAAGTTACGTCTAACTGGAACGAAGCTAGGTTGTGCAGAAGGAGGCTGCGGAGCATGCACAGTTATGATCTCAAAATATAGCCGCAAGGAGAAAAAAATTGTGTATCCTTTAATATTTTTCACTAATACTACTTTTAAATATTTTAAAGTTTATTTAAGGATATGTAATTTCCTATAGTATATCAGTCACCTAGCGGTAAATGCGTGTTTAGCTCCCGTTTGTGCTATGCATGGTTTAGCCGTCACAACGATAGAAGGAATCGGTTCTACTAAAACAAAACTCCATCCAGTCCAAGAAAGACTCGCCAAGGCCCACGGCTCTCAATGTGGATTTTGTACGCCGGGTATAGTTATGTCCATGTACAGTTTGCTGAGAAGTTGTAAAAAAATTAAATATTCAGACATGGAGGTCGCTTTTCAAGGGAATTTGTGTAGATGTACTGGCTACCGAGCTATTATAGAGGGTTATAAGACGTTCCTTGAGGATTGGGAAACAAATCGAGCAACAAATTTTAACTCAGAACCATCTAAGAACGGCGTATGCGCAATGGGTAAAGATTGCTGTAAAAATAAGACTGATAATACTGAAAGTGATCATATTTTCGACAAATCATCATTTTTGCCATATGATCCGAGCCAAGAACCTATATTTCCACCTGAATTAAAGTTGTCATCGGTTTATGATGAACAATATTTGATATACCGCGGGAGCAAATCCGTTTGGTATAGACCACCAACACTTAAAGAGTTATTAAATTTGAAGCAACAGCATCCTGATGCTAAAATAGTAGTAGGAAATACAGAAGTCGGAGTGGAAGTAAAGTTTAAACATTGTGTGTATCCTGTGATAATTATGCCTAATTGTGTACAAGAGATGAACTCGGTGGTAGAGACAGAGACAGGACTTATAGTCGGCGCATCTGTTACATTAATAGAAATGGAGAATATATTTAGAAAATACATAGATTGTCGACCTAAATATAAAACAAGGACGCTGACAACTATTATAGACATGTTAAACTGGTTTGCGGGCAAACAGATAAGAAATGTTGCAGCGATCGGTGGCAATATAATGACCGGGAGTCCAATATCAGATTTAAATCCCATTTTAATGTCTCTGAAAATAAAACTTAATCTTCTTAGTGAAAAAGATGGCCTTCGCTCTGTTTTGATGGATGAGACGTTTTTCACAGGGTATAGAAAGAATGTAGTGAAACCCTATGAAATTTTACTTTCTATAGAAATTCCATATTCAACTAGATATCAATATGTGAAAGCATATAAGCAAGCGAAGCGCCGTGAAGATGACATTTCAATAGTTACAGCAGCTATTAACGTTGAGTTCGAGTCTGACACAAATATAATAAGAAATATAAATTTGGCATTTGGGGGCATGGCACCCGTAACTAAAATAGCAACAAAATGTGGTCAATCTTTAAAAGGTATGAGTTGGTCTGAAGATATGCTTGAAAAAGCTTATACGTATTTGTTGGAAGAGTTGCCATTAGGCCCATCAGTACCAGGAGGCAATGTTATTTATAGACGTGCATTAACTATGAGTTTGTTCTTGAAGGCGTATTTAGCTATAGCAAAGGAAATATCACAAGACTATATAAAGAATGAATTTATTCAGTCATCTCATAGCAGTGGTGCGGAGCAGTTTCACGGTAGCATTCCAAAGAGTTCTCAGTATTTTGAATTGGTAGGCGATAAGCAAGTTAAGACAGATGCAGTTGGTAGACCGATACCACATGTGTCCACTTTAAAACAGGTCACAGGTGAAGCAATTTATTGTGATGATATACCTATGGTGGAAGGGGAATTGTATTTAGCATTCGTTCTTAGCTCAAAAGCACACGCCAAATTAGTATCTGTCAATCCAAATGAAGCTCTAAAGCAGCAGGGTGTCGTGGCATTTTTTTCAGCAAAAGATTTAACGGCAGAACAAAATGCTGTTGGTCCTATAGTGTATGACGAAGAACTTTTTGCAAGTGAAAAAGTAATCAGTCAAGGACAGACTATTGGTATCATAGTAGCCGAAGATCAACAAACAGCGCAAGCAGCAGCCAGAATGGTTAAAGTAGAATATGAAGAATTGCAACCAATTATTATTACAATAGAGGATGCAATTAGACATAACTCATTTTACAAGCAATATCCCAAAAGTATACGCAAAGGAAATGTAAAGCCTTTCTTTGAGGATCCCAATTATATTCTTATAAAAGGCGAATGCAGAATGGGTGGGCAAGAACACTTTTATTTAGAAACTCATTCTGCGCTTGCAATTCCAAAAAAAGAAGATGATGAAATAGAATTATATTGTTCCAGTCAGCATCCTTCAGAAATAGCGGTATGTTATTTGTTATGGCTTGTTAAAATTATATTTAAATATTAAAACAACAAAATACATTGACTACCCATTTAAATACTTTTCTAATTATTATTTTCGGTAAACTACCTAATATACATATTTAATATATTTATTACTGAATTATAAATTTTGTTTAATTTTAGAAATTGGTCAGTCACATACTTAATATTCCTATGAATAGAATAGTATCTCGTGTGAAACGTATAGGAGGTGGTTTTGGTGGTAAGGAATCGCGTGGAATGCTATGTGCTTTACCAGTGGCTTTAGCTGCTCACAAACTTCAAAGACCTGTACGTTGTATGCTAGAGCGAGATGAAGATATGCAAATGTCTGGAACTAGACATCCATTCTTAATTAAATACAAAGTAGCGGTTTCTACGGAAGGACAAATCATGGCAGCTGTTGTCAATATCTATTGCAACGGGGGGTATTCTCTTGATCTCTCTGGATGTGTACGTATTAAAAATATCTACATTAATATTATAATATCAATATTATCATATAGTTTGTATGTAGGGGGCTATACACTTGTTACAGACAGTGCCTACCCAATATTTTACAAAAATGATTTCAAAAATTCAAAAATGGCCAAAAAACCAAAGTACCTTACAAGATTTGTTGATTTTTATTTCTAAACATTTTAAAAAATTAAAAAAAATGTACATTTGTGCATATTTTGGTCTAACCATTTAAAAAAAAAATTTAAATGTTTAAACCAAAATATGTATGTAATGTGGGGACCAAAAATAAAAATAAATCCGCGAAATAATCCGAAGAGATAGTTTTATTTAAAATTAGCTTTATTACTTTTTTTTCTAGATCGTAGAAAGAGCTATGCTTAATTACGAAAATGCTTATTTTATACCTAACTGTGAAGTCACTTGTTTTGTGTGTAAGACAAATTTACCATCAAATACTGCATTCCGAGGATTTGGTAGTCCACAAGGTATGTTTGGTGCTGAAAATATCATATGGGATATAGCGAGTAAACTAAAGAAGCCTCCAGAAGAAATAAGAAAAACTAACTTATACCATGAAAATTTAACTACTCACTATGGTCAAAGTTTGACAAACTGTACTTTACAAAGATGTTGGGATGAATGTTCAAAAAAAAGTAATTTAATTGAACGAAGAAACGATATTCAAGCCTTTAATAAGTAAGATTAATTTAGTAAAGTATTTATATTGATTTATTATCTTTTATTTCTATTTATAAATAAAAAAAATATTTTAGATATCATCGTTGGCGTAAGCGCGGCATATCAGTAATTCCAACAAAATTCGGTATTGCTTTCACTACAAAATTTTTAAACCAAGGTGGAGCTTTAGTTCTAATTTACACTGATGGATCAGTTCTTCTATCACATGGAGGAGTAGAGATGGGTCAAGGCCTACATACAAAAATGATTCAAGTTGCCTCACGGGCTCTTGAAATTGATACATATAAAATTCATACAAGTGAAACGGCCACTGACAAGGTTCCCAATACGTCTGCTACAGCAGCAAGCGCTGGATCTGATCTGAACGGGATGGCTATTCTTAATGCTTGTCAAAAGTTATTGAAACGTCTACAGCCATACAAAGATAAAAATCCCAATGGCAAGTGGGAAGATTGGGTATTAGCAGCATACCTCGATCGAGTAAGTTTGTCAGCAACAGGTTTCCACGCCACTCCAGATATAGGATACGATTTAGAGAAAAATGCAGGGATACTTTTCAATTACTTTACATATGGAGTTGCCTGTACCGAGGTGGAAATTGATTGCCTTAGTGGCGATCATCTTGTTGTTAGAAGTGACATAGTTATGGATTTAGGAGAGAGTTTAAATCCAGCTATAGACATCGGTCAAATTGAAGGTGCTTTTATTCAAGGTTATGGTCTATTCACTATGGAGGAGCTTATCTATTCTCCTACTGGGACGTTGTATTCTCGTGGACCTGGAGCTTACAAAATACCAGGTTTTGGTGATATTCCACTAGAATTTAATGTCTCCTTGCTGAAAGGGGTTTCTAATCCAAGGGCAGTTTATTCATCAAAAGTAAGTGAAGCACAAATCTACCTTTAATCAAATCACAAATTGAAATCTATATAATAAACTTGTCTGACTTTTAGTTACTTCATTGATCGCCCACATGTTCTCGATAAAGTTAGTTAAACATGTAGTGTGCCATTTCTCAAAATTTTCTGGAAAAAAAACTTATATAAAAATAAAAAAATCCGATTGCATAAAAGCTAACTAAAAGGATGACAACAAGTTGACGAAGGGATATAGTATTATGCAGTCGGAGACATACACGTTTCATTCTTGTCGCGAGATGTGCATAGCACTATATTCCTTCTGCACTGCGTAATATTATTATATTTCTTCGTGTAGGTACTTGTTTTCATCTTTTTAGTTAGCTTTTATACAGTCATTTGTTTTTATTTTTATACTAGCGACTCACCCTCGCTTCGCTCGGGTTCGTCCCTAGCTTGCTTCCAATACAAGCTTTCATACCCATTTTCACCCCCTTAAGGGATGATTTCGGGATAAAAATTCTATGTCCTCCCCATGGTCTCAAACTATCTTTTTACCAAATTTCGTCTAAATTAGTTCAGTAGATCCAGAGATTACCCCCTACATCGTCACAAACTCACAAACTTTACCTCTTTATAATATTAGTATAGATAATATTTTTTTTATTTACAGCTTTTTAGTTTTTGCTAATTAGACATTTGAAGTAATACGAGTATTTAGCAATTTTCTATCTTAAACTATTTTTAAAGGTATACTTTTGTGATCGCCTCTTAACAACTTTTATTTTAATACTCCTCCCATTCGATTGATTTAAAAGATTTCATTTTAAAGATACGAATTGGTGCCTGTAATCCGCCATTTTAATTTTTATTTTTTAACTATTTTTATACCTCCTAAAACACTCGCGTTATCAAGACGAATCTAACGACGTATGAGTCATAAAAATCGGCCCACACGTTTGGTCTCTAGAATCCCATACAGGAACAAACATACATAGACTGATAAGCACATTACCCTCCTTTGCGTCGCACAGTCGGTTAAAAAGTAATCTACGTTAGAAAAAAACAAAGTCCAAAGTCGTTTAATCCTCTTTATTTTTTAAGTTTTATATTAAACTAGATGAATGATGAATGAATGAAATAAATGAGATGGAATTCAGATGATAAAAACCAAATTCTTAGGTTTTACATACAAGTATACTCTTACATTGCAGTTTTTGTATTTTTTCTAAGAAATGAGATATTTTCCCGCGGTAAAAAGTATCCTATATCTTGATCCGGATAACCAGCTATCATCATACCAAATTTCATCAAAATCCCTCCAGTGGTTTTTCCGTGACGCGGTAACAGACAGACAGACAAACATTCTAAAAACTATAGATAGATTCGGCCTCTGTATCGATAATAATGTCTATTTCAATAAGATTCTTCAAAAAATATTTAATGTACAGATTCGGCTTAGTTACAATTTTATTATAGGTATGTATAGATAGATCCATTTTTGTGAAAGTACCTACCTGGAGATTGATTTATTTTGAGAAAATATGTATCTTTAGGGAGTTTGTTAGATTTTATGATCTAGATCCAGAACGAAAAAAGTAACTACTTGGAACGGAACGGTTTCAATTCAATAGTGAAAATCATTATAATATCCATCTAACCCAGATCTGGGGTCATGCGCGAGCAAAGTAGAATGATGCCATTTTACTGGCAGATTATTAAAGCCTGAACATGATTGAAATTTGATAAATAGGTGTCTCATGTGAACTGCTGGACAATTCTGTAGTTAAACTACAAAAAAAAGAGTGGCGGTAATAAAATGGTTGTTCACAGAAATACTAGATTAGATGTTTTTAAAATATAAAATGGACAGGGGAAAAAAATAAAAATTACATTATTTCTATTCAGGTGTTTCAAAGTAGACTGCTATTAATAAAATAATATAATGTACAATCTATATGGCATGACAATATAATGGACATTCATTAAGATCGCATGAAGAAATAATAAGAAATTGTGAAATATTGGCTATTGCCTAAAATAATAGTAGGTAGTTATTAATTAACTAAAATTGATCCTAACATTATCTGAAATATTAGCTTATGAATACAGCAGGATCTGAAAAAAATCATAAATAAAATACTTTTAATTTTGCAGCTGATAAAATGATTATATAGATGGGCAAATATTGTATTTTTCTTTTAGTGTAACAAATTACATATGCTTAAAACATTCAATGCCCTCCGTGTGAGGTAATCCATTTTAATATAATAAGTAAGACGTAATTTAGGAACATTGACATGTTTTTTTCAGGCGGTAGGTGAGCCTCCCTTATTTCTGGCGAGCTCCGTTTTTTTCGCTATAAAAGAGGCAATTCGAGCAGCCCGTCTAGACGCTGGAGCTTCTCCCGACTTCACCCTAGAGTCACCGGCCACGTCTGCGCGCATACGCATGGCTTGTGAAGATCATATTACTAAAATGGTAAAGAATTTATAAAACACTAGCATTGCCCGCGGCTCCGCCCGCGTTCAGATGACCAAAAACCAAATATTTAGATTTTACATATTAGTATACTCTTATATTGCAGTTTTTGTATTTTTTCTTAAAAATGAGATATTTTCCCGCGGTAAAAAGTATATCTATATGTTGACCCGGATAACCAGCTATCACCATACCAAATTTCATCAAATCCCTCCAGTGGTTTTTCTGTGATGAGGTAACAGACAGACAGACAAACAAAAATTCTAAAAACTATAGATTCGGCCCCTGTATCGATAATAATGTTCAATAAGATTCGTCAAAAAATATTTAATGTAGAGATTTGGCTTAGTTACAATTTTATTATATGTATAATTATAAATTAAATTATTAAACAAATTAATGTATGAAGTAAACCTCGGTAGAAGTATTATTTTAGTTAGTATCTTGGTACTTGTATTAGTTTACTCTTAATAAATGAAATAATCAGATTGTTTATGTCAAAGTATGTAGTAATCGTAGTGAAGATAATATATATGTGCATGTTTAATAAACTTTTTTTGTTAATATTATTATCTTTCATTTCAGATTCCTCGTCCGGAACCGAGTAGTTTTGTACCGTGGAATATTATACCTTAAACTATATCTCTAGAAACAGTATAAACAAAAATAAAAACTAGTTTCCAAGCCACGAAATCTTCGTGATTATCATTTCAATGGCATAATTTTTCATTCAAATTCTATTTAGAAACTATTTTATAAGAATACATTATCAACATAAATCCTAAATATGTTTTATTGTTTTTATTTTATTAAAATTTGAAGTAACATTGAAATTCATTTCGAAATGCTGGCAACCTTTATCATGTACTCAGTACTACTAGGTAAGTACTATCCAGTATTCGGATTCTGGGCGCCACCATATTTGTTTTGTCACGGATACATTCCACGGACAACGGATAAAATTTGCGAATAGAAACTTACAGCCTAATAAAGGTAACAAATTGTCTGAAGGTTTTGTTGGTATGTACTTATATCTAAATTACATGCATTTGAAAATGAATGACAATTAGGTAGGTACAAAAATTTATTGTAATTTATGTAGGTACGAATTTATTCATAGTTTGATATATTTATGAATTAGCAAAAGAAAGCTTTGCGGGATATAGATCGTATGAATCGTTTTCTGTAACGTCAATATACGTAAATGTAAGTATCACATTATAGTCAGAAAAGTAAAAAAGACTACCTAGTTATGCAAACTTTCAATCCTCGCGTGAACGTAGCCGTAGGTAGATAATTGTATACGTGTAATGAGGTCAGACAATATTGTTTAAAAAATATGGTTATATTTATTAAATAGTTGCGTCTTACTACATTAGTACATATTATATCACTTTTCTCGGGTACGTCCCAGTTGTAGGTAGGTGCCTAATAGCCTCTGTTACTCCAGTTTGTGTATTAAATTTTATCCAAATAGGTCCATCCGTTTTAGCGAAAATAACAAACAAAATAAAAAAATCTATGTTCTGTAGATCTATGTTTTAAAACTGTTTTAAACTAATATAAATCAGTAATTAAATCTTATCTAAGACATGTCTTTAACGATGTTTTCTGGAGTCTTAATTGTATATACTTATTATTAATGTGTCTGCGATATGCGATATTTTATAATACGTATAGGTATAATGTACATTGTACATAATATATCCTACCGGCTACCGTAGTTATAGTACGGACTCTGCGATCACTACGATTCAGATGGCGCTCGTACACCGATGATTTCGCATGTGGATGCATGCCTCGACCGTATTTCGTAATATAAATTTCAACACCCACCTGTATTGTAAGCGATTGTGAGAAAAATGAATATAGATAATATCGAAGATATTTTACCTAAGGACAGGGAAACCGAATTAGTGTTTTTCGTTAACGGAAAAAAGGTAAGTTTTAATTGTAAGTTTTTATTATTAAATTTATTTAACAGCAATATGCTTTATAAATATCTAAATAATGTAATATGTTTGTTTGTATTACACAAAAATATATTTGCTTGAACTATCAATTCAATATGCAATGCAAGTATTATAAGTAGGTAATGGGTAATTTTAATTTATGAACTGTGTAATTATTTAGTCTGTGTACACTTTTATCTTATTGTTACTTGAGTAAAGCAGGGTTAAAGCCATTAAAGCAAAGAACTGAACTGAACTGAAAGCACTGGGGTATTTTCTTTAACAAAAAGACTATAATATGTATTAATATTATTGAAACGCAGTTAGACTTTTTCTACGAGTTACATTTTTTTTTATTTTTATGAAGGCCATATACAAAAAACTTATTTTGATAAAAAAATAACTAAAATAAATTTAGGGTAAGCCATCTATCATCTATTCAATCAAAATGTACAAACAAACAGTTGACAGATTTGTAGGTACCCACTAGTAAAGGCGCACCGAGGCAGCGAAACGTAATCCATACTAATATTATAAATGTGAAAGTGTGTTTGTTTGTTTGTCTGTCTGTCTTTCTTTCACGTTAAAACGGAGTGACAGATTGAGCTGATTTTTTGTGTGGAGATAGTTAGAGGGCTGGAGAGTGACATAGGCTACTTTTTATCGCGGGAGATAATGTCATACCCACGAGACGACACGTTCTTTTACAACCCAAAAAATATTTCTGATCAGAATTACTTGAAACTTGGTATTAATGCTCTTCAATACAATTAAATACATACGTGTTTTAGGTTTTTCGAAATACATCCCATAAGAAGGTAAAATAGAGGCTGAAAGTTTATATGAAAGCTACATTTTTAGAGTTTTTCTGTAGTTTTAGCGCGAGCGAAGCCGCGGGTTCTGGCTAATTACAAAATAATTGCGTTCGTTTGATCCCTTTCTGTATTATTATTAATAAACCTTAAATTATGCAGTTAATAGGTATGTAGGATATTTAAGGATTTATTCTATAAATCGTAAACTTTAGAAACACGGTTAGGTACTTGTAGTTTCCTCGATAGAAACAATCCAAAATGATCTTCCGCCCGTACCTCCGTCTGTTAACCGTGTCATGTGGGGTATCGTATGAAAGCGGTTCATTGACACAAGCTTAAACAGATTTTTAATTATTTTTACGATGTATAGTTTTTATAATATGTACTTACAAAATTTGTACGGAACCCTAACCCTGTGGGCGAGTCCGACTCGCACTTGTCCGGTATTGTCAAACGTTGTTCTCTATTCTTAAGCATGGTTCAGATATGCTATTTTGATGTAAAGACGTTCTTCATCCTTGACTATGCAACAGTATTGTGTCATTTGTTTGGTTTGGTTATCACCAGTGAGTTTTTTAATTACAGGTCATTGAGCGCTTTCCCGACCCTGAGTGGACTTTGCTATGGTATTTGCGCAAGAAATTACAGTTAACTGGCACAAAGTATGGCTGCGGAGAAGGCGGTTGTGGCGCTTGTACCGTAATGATCTCACAATATTTTGAACAGGACAAGAGTATAAAGTATCCTTTCAATTACTTATGGAAAGAGGGATTTATTATATTTTATGCGGTTGGTATTTTGTATCTGCCATATTTATTTTGATGTAAATTTTGCCCAGGGTTTTGAAAGTTGACTTGACCCAATCTGTTAATCATATTCTATTTTTAACCGACTTCCAAAAAGGAGGAGGTTCTCAATTCGTCGTAATCTTTGTTTTTTATGTACGTTCACCGATTACTCGAAGACGTTTGAACGATATGGAATTTTTTTTTGTTTCAAAGGGTATACTTCCCAGGTGGTCCGATATATTTTATCGAAATCGGTCAAGCGGTTTTTTTAAATCAACAAATAAAATATTTTTTTAAATAAATTGCTTAATCGAACATGTTATTACAACTTAACTAATTACGCCCTTCTTACTACTACTTAACTAATTACGTCTACACTAAAAATAGACAAATAAAAACTTTTTAAAAAAATTACAAAAACCGACTTTCAGGCATTAGTGCCTGAAAGTCGGTTGTAAAAAATAAATGTAAAAAATAGCTAAGCGGGAGTGTTCATCTATACATATAATAAAACTGTAGAGGTCGAATGTCTGTACATAGAAAAAAAATGCTAAAACCTGAGTCAGGGGGATGTAAGAAGACAAATAGAACAATTTTTTTTCAATTTTTTGTTTGTCTGTTTTTCTGTTTGTACGGGCTAATCTCCGAATTTATTGAATCGATTTAGATGAAATTTTGTATGGTGGTGCCTTATATCCCCGGGCAACATCTTAGATACTTTTCATCCCGTTAAATTAAAGAGGTCCCGTGGGATAGTTAAAAAACTATAATTATTTATACAGCTTAGTACACAAAAACTACTGATTGGATTTTAATGAAGCTTTACAATAATATCCATACTAATATTATAAATGTAAAAGTGTGTTTGTTTGTCTTTCTTTCACGTCGAAATGGCTTGGCGGATTGGCGTATTTTCTTGTTTGGAGATAGTTGGCAGGCTGGAGAGTGACATAGGCTACTTTTTACCTTGGGAAATTACATATTTTCCACGGAAAAAGACGTTATAATACAACCCAAAAAATATTTATGATCAGAATTACTTGAAACTTTATATTATTACTCTTTAATAAAATTAAATAAATACGTGTTTTAGCATTTTTGGAAATTCATCGTATAGAGAGGTAAAATAGGGGATGAAAGTTTGTATGAAACTATCTTTTTAGAGATTTTTTGTAGTTTTAGCGCGAGCGAAGCCGCGCGTTCTGCTAGTTTAGAATAGGTACCTAATCAGATATTTTCGAAGTCGGTGCCATACAACATAGAACCTCCTCCTTTTTGGAAGTCGGTTAAAAATGGTAATTCATATAATATAACATCAAGAACTTCGGGTATATAGAAAATATAATTAAAATATACTTATTAATTAAAGTATCTAAATAATGTAGATAATATTTTGAGAACGTATAAAAACTTATAAGAAGAATTAGCGACTCACCCTCGCTCTGCTCGGGTTCGTCCCTACTAACGTTTTAACGTTTAGTATAGATTTCTCAGAGATATTTTCCTGCAGTAAAAAGTATCCTCGAATAACCAGCATCATGCCAAATTTCATCATAATCTGACAAACAAAAATTCTAAAAAGTATAGATTCGGCCTCTGTATCGATAATAATGACTATTTCAATAAGATTTTGAAAAAAAAAATTATGTACGAGTCCATTAGAATATTATTATATATAGAAGATATAGATCTATAATGGTACAATGAGAAATGAATGATTTTCAAAATCTTAGCATATTATGGCAAATATAAAATATTGATACTAAAGTCCTTTCATAAGAATTTTTCATTAACCAAACAATATATGTAAGTGATCCTAATTCAGAAGGCCTCCCATCAACTCTTATTGCGACTCTATTAAAAATACCTAAAAATGAATCATTTCGTACCATGACCTACATAAGAAGATACCTGCTAAACAAAATCTTAAATGAACCTTAAACATTAATGTCATTTATTCAATTCGCAACAACACTGTTGATAATACGAAAACTAGCGATTCACTCTAAGAACAGAAATTGTACTGCAGTGGAAATAAGTCGCATCGCAAAAGTTCATGGTAGGCCGTCAGTACTAGTCATGATTTTTTTTTGTTAAATAAAAGAATCCTAAGATAATGATCAGACATATGGCAGTAAATGCATGTTTAACACCGTTATGCGCAGTACATGGCTTAGCAGTAACTACGGTTGAGGGTATTGGTAATATCCAAGATAAATTACACCCTGTGCAAGAGAGGATTGCTAAAGCACATGGATCTCAATGTGGTTTTTGTACACCAGGCATTGTCATGTCTATGTACAGTTTACTAAGAGACAAAAAGAAGTTAGATTATAATGATATAGAAACTTCTTTACAAGGTAATCTCTGCAGATGCACTGGATACAGACCAATAGTAGAAGGATTTAAAACTTTTATGGAAGCTTGGGAAGGTGTCAACAATATTAATGATGAAAATAAGCCTTGTGCAATGGGAAATGATTGTTGTAAATTCAAAAAAGACGATGCAGATATATTATATAACACATCTGAATTTCGGCCATATAACTCGACACAAGAACCCATTTTCCCACCAGAACTAGTTTTAAAAAATAAATATAGTCAGAGTTTTCTATACTACAAAGGCAAAAATGTTACGTGGATTAGGCCCCGAAATATGGAGGAAATACTTTTTTTTAAAAATATGTTTCCATGTAGTAGAATTGTTGTAGGTAACACGGAAATTGGTGTAGAAGTGAAATTTAAGAAAAAAATCTACCCGATTTTAATTTCACCAAATTATGTAAAGGAAATGAATTATATTCGTTTAACAGCTACAGGCGTTGAAGTGGGTGCGGCTGTTACTCTGACACATTTGTATGATTTTTTAGAAAATATTATTAAGAAAAATGAAAAAAACGAAAAGATATTCGAAGCTATTACAGATATGCTACATTGGTTTGCTGGTAATCAAATTCGTAATGTTGCATCTCTTGTAGGTAATATAATAACTGCTAGTCCGATATCAGATTTGAACCCAATATTAATGGCTTGTTCTGCTAAGCTTAAAGTCAGCAGTTTTAAGAAAGGTCTCAGGGAAATTGTACTTGATCAAGGTTTCTTTACTGATTATAGAAAAGTAGCAATAGATGATGATGAGGTTGTCTTAGCAGTCGAAATCCCCTACACGCATGATGGGGAGTTTTTTAAGGCCTACAAGCAAGCTAGACGAAAAGAAGATGATATATCGATCGTAACGGCAGCATTTAGTGTTATAATTGATAAAGATTCAAATACGGTAAAAGAGGCCAAGTTGTGCTTTGGAGGAATGGGGCCGACAACGGTATTTGCTGCTATGGCGTCTAAAAAATTACAAGGTCTTAAATGGAATGAAGAAAGTGTAGCTAATGTTTTACAGTATCTTAATAATGAGCTTGTATTAGATTCTTCGGTGCCAGGAGGAATGGCAGAGTTTCGTAAATCTTTGTGTTTAAGCTTGTTTTTTAGATTTTATATCTATGTATGTAATGAATTAAATTACAGTAGTTTAAACGGTGATAAAAAAGATTTGTGTGGTTGCTATGAAATACCACGTCATATTCAACCTAAAAGTACACAATGTTTTGAAATAAAAAATAATAATAAAAATACTTATGACGCTGTTGGGAAACCTATACCGCACGCATCTGGTTTGAAACAGGCCACTGGTGAAGCCGTTTATTGCGATGATGTTTTAAGTACTGATGGAGAATTATACCTATGTTTGGTCCTTAGTTCAGAATCACATGCCAAAATTATTTCTATTGACCCAAGCAAAGCCTTGTTAGAAGACGATGTAGTAGCTTTCTTTTCGGCATCTGATTTATCTGAAAAGCAAAACAAAATGGGCCCTATTCTAAAAGATGAGCAAATATTCTCCTGCGATATCGTTACTAGTCGTTCCTGTGTAATAGGCGCTATAGTTGCAAAATCTGAAAGCGCAGCAAGAAAAGCTAAACACTTAGTATCGGTAACATATGAAAGATTAGAGCCTATTGTCATAACTATAGAAGATGCAATACGCTACCATTCTTATTTTCAAGCCTCCCCACGCATATTAAAAAAAGGAAATGTTGATAAAGCCTTCTTAAATTCTGATCATGTTCAAGAAAGTTATATTAGAACTGGAGCACAGGAGCATTTTTACTTGGAAACAATGTCCGCATATGCCATAAGGAAAGAAGATGAATTAGAAATTATATGTACTTCTCAAAGTCCATCAGATATACAAGTAAGTATTTTAAATGAAGTAAAAATAATAAATAGAAAAAGATATTGTACCTCTAATTATTATAATAACAATAATTTTAGCATATCGTCTCTGAAACGCTTGGCATACCTAATCATAAAATAGTCTCGAAAGTTAAAAGAATTGGCGGCGGCTTTGGTGGAAAAGAAACTAGAGCAGCTGTGTTAGCTCTTCCTGTTGCTATAGCAGCCTATAAATTAAAGAGGCCTGTTCGCGCAGTTTTAGAGAGAGATGAAGATATGCAAATTACTGGATACAGGCATCCATGTTTAATTAAATATAAGGTTGCATTTAATAAAAATGGCAAAATTGATGGTGCCATATTTGATATTTACGCTAATGCTGGAAATTCCATGGACATTTCTTGTTCGGTAAGTTTACATGTATTAACTGATGTAAAAAGTTTTAAATAATTAGTGCATAAGTTGTGTTTCTTTCTCAGATGATGGAAAGAGCTGTAACGCACGTAGACAATTGTTATTTTATACCAAATATACAAATAAATGGCTATCTGTGTAAAACAAATATGCCATCTAATACGGCATTTAGAGGTTTTGGTGCACCAAAAGCAATGTTAGCAGCAGAAGCTATGATAAGAGATATATCGATTATAGTAAACAAAACATATGAAGAAATTGTCGATATAAATATTTACAGAGAAGGAGATTTAACTCATTATAATCAAACACTTACATATTGCACGTTGTCTCGATGTTGGGAAGAATGTATAGCAAGTTCTGACTATTGGCAAAGAAAACAGTTAGTTGAAGAGTATAATAGGTACAGATTTAATTTGAATTTATTCATAATGTTTGAGATTTGCTATTACTGTATTACATTGCATTCACCAGTTATCACTGTTGCTTTTCATTTTAGGTCTCACAGATGGAAGAAGAAGGGTCTGACGATAGTTCCCACAAAATACGGAATATCTTTTCAGAATGATTTGTTGATGCAAGCGGGCGTTTTAATTTTAGTTTACAACGATGGTTCAGTACTTTTATCTATTGGTGGAATAGAGATGGGCCAAGGTCTGTTTATCAAAATGATTCAAGTTGCATCTCGAGCTTTAGAAGTAGATGTTTCAAAAATTCACATAAGTGAAATGTCGACAGATAAAGTTCCTAATAGTCAGCCAACTGCTGCAAGCATCAGTTCTGATTTATATGGCATGGCAGTAATAAATGCCTGCGAAATTCTAAAAAAGAGATTAGAACCTTACAAAAATAAAAATCTAAATGGAAAGTGGGAAGATTGGGTCTTCGCTGCGTATTTAAATAGAGAATGTCTCTCGGCAACTGGATTTTATTCAGCGCCTAAAATTGAATATGATCGTGAAAAAAATTATGGAAATCTTTTTGAATATTTTACTTACGGTGTTGCATGCTCCGAAGTTATTATAGATTGTCTAACTGGTGATCATCAGGTCCTCAGAACAGATATCGTCATGGATGTTGGAGAGAGTCTAAATCCTGCTATAGACATAGGACAAATCGAGGGCGCATTTGTTCAAGGTTATGGATTTTATACTATGGAAGAAATGTTATTTGCACCAAACGGAGAAGTCCTTTCTAAAGGACCTGGTGCCTACAAGATACCGGGTTTTTCAGATATTCCAAAAGAATTTAATGTTTCTCTTCTTAAAGGTGCTCCTAATCCTCGTGCAGTTTATTCATCAAAGGTACACATTATAATGTATTAAATGTATTATATTTATTTATTTGGTGAGGAAAAAACAACTAAATATTTCATACAAAATTGTCTATAAGTATGTAGCATTAAATGGATAATTTTTATTTCTAGGCCGTCGGGGAACCTCCACTATTTTTAGCAGCATCAGTGTTCTTTGCCATTAAAGATGCCATCAAATCTGCAAGAATAGATGCCGGGTTTAGCCCAGAGTTCACTTTGGAAGTTCCGGCAACATGCGCTCAAATTAGAATGGCTTGTGAAGATAGTATTACTGAGCAGGTATTGTGTATAATTAGTATTAATTTTCAATTATTGTACAATTGTACGCGTGACCTCACTATTGTACGCGTTTCTTACAGAGGTACTTATGAAATGTCTTAAGACGGACTGTTTCCTTTTACTTGCGTGGAGTTTATATTCAATGAGTATCTTAAGACATTATATAGTGAACTATATTCTAATCTCTAACGTTTTATATGTTACATAAAGCTACACTTTAGATGCATTGCATTATTACAAATTTTGTCTTAAATTCTAATGTATCATCATTTAGTTAGCTTTTTAAATTTGTTTCCTATTTAATTTCAGTTTGCATATGTTGACACTATTACGAGTATGTTGCTAAATCCTATCCGTAGTATTCTTCTATTATTAATCTAGTACTATACTAATTCCCTAACATTGTGACAAAAAAAAAACAATATATTTAGCATTTTACTATACAAATTAAATTAATTAGGCTCGAAGAGATTAGGTACTTCTTTAAAAGGAAGATTTATATAATCTTTGTAAAAAGTATTTTTTCTATATTTCAGGTGAAACCAACTATTAAGAAAGGAGGAATGCCATGGAATGTTAAACCATGAAATGTTTACTAACCGGTTTTTTATTGATTGGATCTGATAAAGTTTTAGTATTTTTGATAAGACAGTCAAACATACAGACAGTAAAACAATGAAATCTTTAATATATTTTTTTAATAAAATGTTCTTTTAATTATACGTACTTCAAAACAAAGAAGCACCCAGCGTCGAGCAAGGAGTTGCGTCTTTCTTATTTATTCTAGAAATATTGTTTTCTACATAAACTGTGCCACTCCTTATAATCACTTATTCCTTTTTTTAACGTTGGGTATTGCGTTTAGGCACGAGGTGTGGCCGTCACGGGCAAACCCAGTAGTACTACCCACTAAAACCTAATTGACCCCTCTTAATGGGGCGTCGCAGGATTGCTTACGCACTCAACCACGACGGCAGGTCTTCTGAAGCGGACCACAACAACACATGGGGTTGTTCCACAGTCCACTCTGCCATCAGAGAATTACTAGGAGTAACCCGCATGGTACACCGTCCACCGAGGTGGGCCATCTCCTTGTGCGTTTCTTGGCTTTGCGCCTGGCTGGATCAGATAGAGCCCCCCACCACGACAAGATGAACGCACGTTGGTGGGATAATCACATATTCGTCATTCAACACAATAAATCCTTTCTTAGCGGCTAATGCCACTATAGCAATAGGCTGTTAAAAGAGGTTAGAATATTTTTTTATGGAAGCCAGATTCCATTAGCTATCCATTAGCTACCTTCCTTCATAAATTTAACTATGGAGCGACTTACTCTCGCTGCGCTCGGGTGCGTCCCTAACATTTTTAATAGGTAAGTATAGTTATTGTGAGTGTATCTTTAAAGAGATGCACTCATGCTATCGCGGACTTTTCTGTGTGAATTTTTAAGACCTACAAATTTTAAAAATGCCCAGTTCTACTCTCTCGATCTCTCTCCAGTCATAGGTTTATATTTATAATATGTATGTAATTAAAGTTATATATGTGTAGTATTAAGTATATCAACTATCTGGTATACATAATATAGGCCTCGTAGCTTACCATGGAACTGGATGGTGCTGTGTGATATCGCAACATATTTATATTTATATAAGTTTCTGGCGCTCAGACAAAAATAATCATTTGAAACTTTTGCTTCGTGATATAAACGAATGGTTGTGTATTTATTTATTATTGCTCAGATTAAATGAATTCTGTGGTTAAGTGTGGAAGGCCGATACGATGTTACTGGTTTATTATGGATAGAGAACACTTAAAATAAGGAATTTAATAGGGCCCTAAAGTGTCACGTTTCCGAGATATTTTGAGATGGAACTTTATCGGATAAAATAACTGGGGACTATTAAATATAACTAACACGTAATGACACAGTTACATAGTAAATTATTATTGATTTTCATCATTTTCATTGGACAATTTATATTCTTATTTGAACCTAAGCTCTGATGAATCCGTTAGGCCCTTAGGGCAAGCAATTTTCAAATCGTAGGTATGGTATAGGTATGTAAACTAATGTATTTTTAATCACTAAAGAAAATTGCCTTTGCGGTAAATATTCGATTATGACAGGTTTATAATCAAAGCGGTAAATATAATGACATTTTTAGTTTATTTTAAATTAGTAAGGCATTTATAAAAATATCATTACATAATATTATTTAAGTAAAAAGCAGTATGGTAAGTATTTTTTTTAATTTTTATTTCGTACTCTCTTTACTCTCTTACTACATACTTTCTCTTTAGATTTCACAAGCTTATCATTGAAAGAGAGAGAAAGAAAGAGTCGCCTTAGAGAGTGTGTTTAATGCAATCTTTCATCCTCCTTTTCACCCCCCTTATATATGATGTTTTTCATATTGAAGACTGTCCTATGTTATTCCTAGGATCTCAAACTATTTCCATACCAAATTTCATCTTAATCGGTTAAGCAGATTAAGCGTGAAAAGGTGACCGACAGACAGACAGTCAGAGTTACTTTCGTATTTAATATGGATATTAAAGTTGGCTTTGTTTGTGGTGCTAATCTATCATCATCGGCTTGGACTGAACGTTGATAGGTAAGTGAGTCGCGACATTGCCTTTAATATATTATAATAAAAATAGTTATTGCGAAATGCGAATGTACCTTAGGAGATAAATATATACTATTGCGAATTATTCTGTAGACCTTTTTAAGACCTACAATTTTCTAGTACATTGTTTTGACGTATCTCTTAAGTTTTAGCCAGCGTTGCCATATAAATTTCTAAGGACGACTCGATAGAACCAGTTATTGGGTTTTCCCGTGGGAATTAATTTTTTTCCAGTAGTAAAAGGTACCCTAAAGGTTGACCAAATTTTGTTGAAATCGGTTTATTAGTTTTTGCGTGAAACGCGCACTCACAAACAAACAGACAAAAAATTTAATAACTATTATTTTGGGGTCTATATTGTGTATATAATACGTTAGTCATTGTTTTAAAAGAAATATTTCATGTATAGATTTCACTAAGTTACTGTTTTATTATAAGTATAGAATATAGATATTTAAGATAATTTCGGCAATTCTTTAATATGCAGCGGGTTCTATTTTACGTTATAGTGAGTCTCAATTATAATTCAATCTGAATTATACATATTAATTCAACTTTAGATTACAATTGTACTTTAGATATATATTTTTTATAAAATCTGCTTTTGATTTCAAAACCAGCAAGTTAAAAAACTCACAAAATTTCATTGCACATACAAATAAAGATATTAGAATTACGTTGCAATTAGTTTGTATAAAGTTACAATTTACTTAATTTAATTAAGTAATCGCTAAACGAGAAAATATTGAGAGCTTGTTATTTACTTCTTATATAATTATACAGTCGTGACCCGATTTGTATCTAATCTTCGAAGTCGATACTGGTTTGACAGGGCGACTAAAAAAAAGCCTTGAGTAGCGATCACAACAAAGTTATTATTATTTGTAATTCTGCCGACCATAGCCCTAGCCAATAAATGTCATATGTCAGTGACACACTTATCAGGCGACCACATGCTTCGTAGTGCGCAATAAGCAAAGATACGCAAGGGTAATATACGTAAAGCGGTACATATATCATCATATATCTACAACAATAACTTTGATAGTCGCGAACGTAGCACAATCAAATTATCTCTTGCTTCATCCTTCTATTACTATAGTTCCTCAGTCCTCAGTTTTGTACAAACACCCGCGTGGGTCGGACAAGGCTTGTTTAAAGCATTTACTTTGATTTATGTATATAAAAGTTAGTTATTAATTTAGATATTCCATAATAGTTAATTCAAATATGGGACTGTTAAATGCCGATGATGAAGTCAGTGATGTGTGCACCGAGTTGATTTTTTATGTGAACGGGAAAAAGGTGTGTATACCTATAATAAAGATTTATCAATGTTTATGGTATATCATTCTGTACATTATGTTCTTTATTCATCGATTAGCAATAAATTGAAATGAAGATTAAAACTACCTACTAGGTATTATATGTATAAATTCTGCACTCTGTGTAGAATTTTGTTCCGTTTTTAATTACTTTTATTTTAAGTAATAATTAAGATTTTAAAAATTTGTTAAGAGTTAATCGGATGCTTTATAAGTATATTGTTAAACTTGGCGGTTTTTGGCAAGTATTGCCCTAAATTCGGCGGAAAGTAGAGTAGCGGTGGCGGTGGTTAGAATTTTCTCAATCTACCCAGAGCTATATAATATATATTGTGTAAATTACTCAAATTACTCGTATAAATCAAATATTAATGTAGACATTTTAAGGGGTTATGAGAAATATGTGTAAATATATGTACATAATAATACTCATATATTCTTCGTTCTATCTTAAGAGTTCGAGTTCGTTCTATCTAGTTTTTAGACATCTAAAAACTAGTTCTAATTATGGGTGCGCATTCTGACCAATAACATACCTATACCTATAGGTACTTATTGAATTAAATGTTTATTTGTATAATATATGGATATTGTAATATCATTATCATGAAGTGTTCAAGAGCGATCTCGATAGGTAGTTCTTAAACTTGCGGAAATTTAGAAACGGATTGGCGTGATGTATGTATGGAGATAGTTGGAGGGCTGGAGGGTGACATAGTTATAATACAACCCAACAACTTATCATACCTAGATAGGTACTATACTATACATAATATTTATGTGAGTACATATAGATTATATGTACTTATACAAATATAATGTATAGTCCATCTATTCCATCTAAACCGTGAAATCGTACGTAGGGAACCCGAGCGAAGCTAGGATGAGTCGCTAGTATATAATAATAGTAATAAAATCTTTCTCGATTAATTGTTTTTCATTTTTATAAAAATAGGTATATAAAATAAAGTGTACATATAGTAAAAACTTGTTGTTGTTATTGAGATATTATTTAGTAACTTGAGTTAATAGATGGCTAGAGTCGGATACCGTCATACCTACTACATATTATTATTTAGGTGTCTTATATTTCCACAACAAGTTTGTAGCAATCGATTGCACAGATACGCAAGTATGCAAATTCTTATCTCAGAGAGAGTAAACAAAATTAATGCAATATATGCCTATCTGTCATATCTACCCGTTATTATTTTTATGACTACCTTATCAATTAAACTAGTTTTATGTTTCATGTTTTGTATAAAATAAAACCAAGTTACCTATAAAAAAATGTATATTTTGGCTATTTTACAAAGATGAAATATATAATGCTTGTGTAATTAAGAAGATGTCAGATGTAAGTTGTAACATCATAGCGATACGAAATTAATATTCTAAAGTCAAGGCGTAATAGATTGGTATCTGGTACAGTGACAGTAAAAACGATTAGCCTCATTTTTAAAAACGGAAAATAAAATTACCCTCAAATCAACTATGTATACAAAAATAATAATATAATACAAATTTAAAACAAGGTTTCCTACAATTTCGATACCTAAATGTCTATTTCGTGACGTGAAATCCAGGTTATTAGATTTTATAGTTTTTTATGTATCTATCTGGCTTTAAAATATTGACAAAATTTATTATTATTATTTAGTTGTATTCACGAAACGTTTTGGCTCAGTTTGTAGTGACCCTACTTGCAGTCCAGGAGGCATTCATATGAGATGAGCATGAATGGTTGTACTCCAGTCATGGGTGTTTATATTTATAACATGTATTTATTTAAAGTTATATATGTATAGTGTATTTGGTATATACATATAACACAAGCCTCGTAGCTTACCTTGGATCTAGAGAGAGCTAATATCCCAACATATAAAGCTGGATGGAATCATAGTTAGATTTTTCGAATAAACTAAATAGTATAAGTTGAAATAGCGTAAAGTTGCAGGTAAAGGCTGATATGGTATCTTAAGCATAAAGTATAAATATATTAGAATTTTGCTTACGTTTTTTTACACTTTACAGTTATTGCTGACATTTTGGAAAATACAATGTACCTAAATGTTGGGCGTAGGCATCTACGGTCTATATTGATGTAAAGGCGTAATGAAATATGAATCGTTTTAACATCAAAAATGTTGATGATGAAATGAATAAATACATATACGCACAAATTATATACGTTATAGTCATTATAAATTTATTATTTCATCATACAATAAATAACAATATTTTATTTGTCGATATGAGGGTTTATTTAAATTGACCCTTTGATAAGTTAAGTTCATGTCCGCCAAGCAAATATCGTGCTATTCAAAATAACAAGTTTGTTTTAAATTAACATCATCGGAATCTTTATTAGAATATTTTTCTTTCATTTTAGATAGAAAATTATACGTTAGTCTTTACAAAAGGGAATAAGACTCAACGCTTTCGTGCTCAACTTAAATGGCTCCCAATCCGACTTCGCCGTGATATGCACATCCTTTCCTTCCTCTTCAATATTCTTAACGACCCAAATTCTCCTCCCTACCTTCGTTCCCGTATCCAACTTCTCCCTATCCCCTCACGTTCCAGGCGGTCTTGCGTCATGTCAATGCTCGACATACCAAAGAGTAAGACACATTTTTTTTCGCACTCTTTCTCAGTATATGCCTCATTACTCTGGAACAAACTCCCTAAATACATCCAAAAAAGCCCCTCCATAACTTCTTTTAAAAAAAAAAAAAAACAGTACCTTCTGTCACAAATTGGTCCTTAATATTATCATCTGATTTACTATTTTTATGTATTCCAAATGCATACGATTATATTTATACTTTAATATGTATATATATGTATGTATATGTGTATATAGTATGTATAATATGTAAGTTATTGTATATTTATCATTATATGTGTTTTTTTTATCTTATTTAATTGTATAATTATTTATAATTTTATCTTAAATCAATTGCACACTTTTTGTCCCGTCATATAACACTATTACTCACTTCCTTAGGTTGGCTGGAAGAGATCTCTTCTAGAGATAAGTCCACCTTTGCCCACATTGTTCTCTGTATTATCTGTGTTACTATGTTAATATGCAATAAAGAATATATATAAGATTCAAGAGCCGTGTGTCCAATTTCGTAGATCTATCTCCTACTCGAAATTTGCAGTAATTTAGTACTTTAACTGCCACTCCTGATAATCTTAGTACTATTATTAATGCAAACTTTGAAAGTACACCCCGCGACAAAAGGCCCAGGTGGCCCAAGTACTCTAAATTTAAACAGGGATGTTGTTAATACAATTTTAATTCTTTAACTTTTTCTATATATTATTCTTCATGGAAGGAATATATTCTGCCATAAAGCACCCCTCGCGGCGCCCATGACTGTGCATGTACATAATATTATATTCAATAGAAAACATTATCTATTTGATTTCTCGGTAGTAAATAAAGTAATTAAAAAGTGACAATGATTTTCAAAGTATGCTTATAAGGCCTACCCTGATAAAACTATACGACATATTTAGGTATATCAAATAAACTTATAAAATTGTAGAAATAAAAAATCTACAGAAAATTCTGCAAAATACACACTACGCATTTTCTAAGAATAGCTTGCAGTTACTATTTTAATTTTTTATAATTTAATGAAAAATAATGAGATATATTATAATAAGTCAAAAATGTTATTTTTCAGGTAATAGAATCAAATCCAGATCCAGAATGGACTCTCCTGTGGTATCTACGCAAGAAGTTACGTCTAACTGGAACGAAGCTAGGTTGTGCAGAAGGAGGCTGCGGAGCATGCACAGTTATGATCTCAAAATATAGCCGCAAGGAGAAAAAAATTGTGTATCCTTTAATATTTTTCATCTATACATAAAATATAATTGTAACTAAACCCAATCTGTACATTAAGTATTTTTTGGAATTTGTTATTGAAATAGACTTTATTATCGATAGAGAGGCCGAGTCTATAGCTTTTAGAATTTTTGTCTGTCTGTTACCGCATCACGGAAAAACCACTGGATAGATTTTGATGAAATTTGGTATGATGATAGCTGGTTATCCGGGTCAACATTTAGGCTACTTTTTATAGCGGAAAATATTTCATCTCTGAGGAATCTATACTAAATGTTAAAACGTAAGTAGGGACAAACCCGAGCGGAGCGAAAGTGAGGCATACTATATTTATGGTGTTTTAATGTTTATTGAATAATAAGTGATTTCCTATAGTAAATCAGTCATCTAGCGGTAAATGCGTGTTTAGCTCCCGTTTGTGCTATGCATGGTTTAGCCGTCACAACGATAGAAGGAATCGGTTCTACTAAAACAAAACTCCATCCAGTCCAAGAAAGACTCGCCAAGGCCCACGGCTCTCAATGTGGATTTTGTACGCCGGGTATAGTTATGTCCATGTACAGTTTGCTGAGAAGTTGTAAAAAAATTAAATATTCAGACATGGAGGTCGCTTTTCAAGGGAATTTGTGTAGATGTACTGGCTACCGAGCTATTATAGAGGGTTATAAGACGTTTCTTGAGGATTGGGAAACAAATCGAGTACCAAATTTTAACTCTGAACAGTCTAAGAACGGCGTATGTGCAATGGGTAAAGATTGTTGTAAAAATAAGACTGATAATACTGAAAGTGATCATATTTTCGACAAATCATCATTTTTACCATATGATCCGAGCCAAGAACCTATATTTCCACCTGAATTAAAGTTGTCATCGGTTTATGATGAACAATATTTGATATACCGCGGGAGCAAATCCGTTTGGTATAGACCACCAACACTTAAAGAGTTATTAAATTTGAAGCAACAGCATCCTGATGCTAAAATAGTAGTAGGAAATACAGAAGTCGGAGTGGAAGTAAAGTTTAAACATTGTGTGTATCCTGTGATAATTATGCCTAATTGTGTACAAGAGATGAACTCGGTGGTAGAGACAGAGACAGGACTTACCGTCGGCGCATCTGTTACGTTAATAGAAATGGAGAATATATTTAGAAAATACATAGATTGTCTACCTAAATATAAAACAAGGACGCTGACAACTATTATAGACATGTTAAACTGGTTTGCGGGCAAACAGATAAGAAATGTTGCAGCGATCGGTGGCAATATAATGACCGGGAGTCCGATATCAGATTTAAATCCCATTTTAATGTCTCTGAAAATAAAACTTAATCTTCTTAGTGAAAAAGATGGCCCTCGCTCTGTTTTGATGGATGAGACGTTTTTCACAGGGTATAGAAAGAATGTAGTGAAACCCTATGAAATTTTACTTTCTATAGAAATTCCATATTCAACTAGATATCAATATGTGAAAGCATATAAGCAAGCGAAGCGCCGTGAAGACGACATCTCAATAGTTACAGCAGCTATTAACGTTGAGTTCGAGTCTGACACAAATATAATAAAAAACATAAATTTGGCGTTTGGGGGCATGGCACCCGTAACTAAAATAGCAACAAAATGTGGTGAATCTTTAAAAGGTATGAGTTGGTCTGAAGATATGCTTGAAAAGGCTTATACGTATTTGTTGGATGAGTTGCCATTAGGCCCATCAGTACCAGGAGGTAATGTTCTTTATAGACGTGCATTAACTATGAGTTTGTTCTTGAAGGCGTACTTAGCTATAGCAAAAGAAATATCACAAGACTATATAAAGGAAGAATTTATTCAGTCAGCTCATAGCAGTGGTGCGGAGCAGTTTCATGGTAGCATTCCAAAGAGTTCTCAGTATTTTGAGTTGGTAGGCGATAAGCAAGTTAAGACAGATGCAGTTGGTAGACCGATACCACATGTGTCCGCTTTAAAACAGGTCACAGGTGAAGCAATTTACTGTGATGATATACCTATGGTGGAAGGGGAATTGTATTTAGCATTCGTTCTTAGCTCAAAAGCACACGCCAAATTAGTATCAGTCAATCCAAACGAAGCTTTAAAGCAGCCGGGTGTTGTGGCATTTTTTTCTGCAAAAGATTTAACGGCAGATCAAAATGCTATTGGCCCAATTTTCCATGACGAAGAACTTTTTGCAAGTGAAAAAGTAATCAGTCAAGGACAGACTATTGGTGTCATAGTAGCCGAAGATCAACAAACAGCGCAAGCAGCAGCCAGAATGGTTAAAGTAGAATATGAAGAATTGCAACCAATTATTATTACAATAGAGGATGCAATTAGACATAACTCATTTTACAAGCAATATCCCAAAAGTATACGCAAAGGAAATGTAAAACCTTTCTTTGAGGATCCCAATTATATTGTTATAAAAGGTGAATGCAGAATGGGTGGGCAAGAACACTTTTATTTAGAAACTCATGCTGCGTTTGCAGTTCCAAAAAAAGAAGATGATGAGCTGGATATATTTTGTTCCAGCCAGCATCCTTCAGAAGTAGCGGTATGTTTAATTTTATTAGTAATTGGTACCGAATAATAAACAATAATAACACAAACAACACAAATACCGAACAATAACAATAAAAAACAATAAATTCATATAATTACTCACATATGTAAATTATTCAATATATTTGTTTTGAGTTAGATTAACTATTAAGTATTTTTTTATTTTAGAAATTAGCCAGTCACGTCCTCCACGTACCGATGAATAGAATTGTAGCTAGAGTAAAACGTATGGGTGGAGGATTTGGTGGAAAAGAGTCACGTGGTATTTTAATTTCTTTGCCAGTGGCACTAGCTGCACATAAACTTCAAAGACCTGTACGTTGTATGCTTGATCGAGACGAAGATATGCAAATGACTGGAACCAGACATCCTTTCTTAGTTAAATATGAAGTGGCATGTACTAAGGAAGGTAAAATTATGGCAGCAGTTGTTAATATTTACAATAATGGAGGTTATTCTATCGACCTCTCTGGTCCTGTAAGTTTACAATTAACAATTAATAAAAGTCTAAATACATTTTGCTTTAAAAATAGTTTCATTATTTTTATTTTTAGGTTGTAGAAAGGTCTATGTTACATTTTGAAAATGCTTACTATATACCAAATTGCGAAGTCACTGGCTATGTGTGTAAAACAAATTTGCCATCTAATACTGCTTTCCGTGGATTCGGCGGCCCTCAAGGAATGTTTGGCGCTGAAAACATTATGTGGGATATAGCGAGTAAATTACAGAAATCGCCAGAGGAAATAAGAAAAATTAACTTATACCAAGAAAATTTAACTACTCACTATGGTCAAATTTTGACGCACTGTACTTTACAAAGATGTTGGGACGAGTGTTTAGAAAAAAGTGAATTTGCTCAAAGAAAAACAAATATTAAAAACTTTAATAAGTACTTACATATTTTATTTTAATTTTTATGCTTTACATTCCTGTACTGTATTTTTTCACATAAAAAAAATTATTTCAGACAGCATCGTTGGCGTAAGCGCGGTATATCAATAATTCCAACAAAATTCGGTATTGCTTTCACAGAAAAATTATTGAACCAAGGTGGCGCTTTAGTCCTAATCTACACCGATGGATCAGTTCTTCTTTCACACGGTGGTACAGAGATGGGGCAAGGTCTTCATACTAAAATGATTCAAGTTGCCTCGCGAGCTCTTGGTATTGATATTTCAAAAATTCATATAACCGAAACAGCTACCGATAAAGTTCCGAATACGTCTGCAACAGCAGCTAGCGCTGGATCAGATCTTAACGGAATGGCTGTTCTTGAGGCTTGTCAAAAGTTGATGAAACGTCTTCAGCCGTACAAAGATAAAAATCCCAATGGCAAGTGGGAAGATTGGGTATTAGCAGCATACCTTGATCGAGTTAGTCTTTCAGCAACAGGATTCCACGCTACACCAGATATAGGATATGATTTCAAGAGTAATACGGGAATTCCTTTCAATTACTTTACATATGGAGTAGCCTGTACCGAGGTAGAAATTGATTGCCTTAGTGGCGATCATCTTGTTGTTAGAAGTGACATAGTTATGGATTTAGGAGAAAGTTTAAATCCAGCTATAGACATCGGCCAAATTGAAGGTGCTTTTATTCAAGGTTATGGTCTATTCACTATGGAGGAGCTCATCTATTCTCCTACTGGAACGTTGTATTCTCGTGGACCTGGAGCTTATAAAATACCAGGTTTTGGCGATATTCCACAAGAATTTAATGTGTCTTTGTTGAAAGGAGCTCCTAATCCGAGAGCAGTTTATTCTTCCAAGGTAATTTTAAAACATGCTTTTCTTAATGAAAACTATTACCTACCTATACCTTAATATTTTAAAATCTTATATGTACTTAGTTGTTCTAAATATGTACGTTTTTAAAAAAATATATAAATATTTTGTTTTTAAATATTTTAGTAAATAAAGTAAGTTACCTGCTACTTTAATGTACTTTTTTATATGTATTGTATTCTCCATATTTCAGGCGGTAGGTGAGCCTCCCCTATTTCTGGCAAGCTCCGTTTTCTTCGCTATAAAAGAGGCAATTCGAGCAGCCCGTCTAGACGCTGGAGCTTCTCCAGACTTCACCCTAGAGTCACCGGCCACGTCTGCGCGCATACGCATGGCTTGTGAAGATCATATTACTAAAAGGGTAAAGAAAATTATACACAATTATAGGTATCAGTCAACATTGAATCATTTGTATATTTGGGTCACCCTAAATAGGTGGCACTTACACAATCACAAGTTTTTACAGCTGTCACTACCATAAATATGGCACCCGCATTGTTTTTCACTTTGCATGTCGTAAGCGACATCTGGATCGAAGTTAAATAAATTTTATAGTTTAAATAATCTTAAGAATTACCTACGTCTATTTATCTATCTTTATACGTTTTATCTAATTTATCACTCATTTTATCGTTGTCATTCCTTCTATTTGAATAGGTATTTGAAAATGTATGTTTTTCTAAGTGAACAGATCCTATTTTATTTAATAGAGTAACTTCTTCATTATTAAACTCAGGTAAAGTTACATTTGTTATATCCCTACGTAGTACGTATGTACCTTTTTATATTATAATTTATAGCTAGTTATATAGGTAATTCCGAAAGTTCGTGTTTCCTACTTCTTCGTGATTTTAAGTCGTTTTTTTATCCAAATTAGCTGCTACATTAGCGGAGACGCGGGCAATAACTACCATGTTTCACAATACCTACATATACATGTCTCAATGTTTGGTCGAGTAAAAATTAAATACTTTGGTCTTGCGGTTAGTTAGGTGCGGCCTATATAGTCTATACTAATATTATAAAGAGGTAAAGTTTGTGACGTTGTAGGGGGTAATCTCTGGATCTACGGAACCGATTTAGATGAAAATTGGTAAGAAGATGGTTTGAGACCCTGGAAAGGACATAGGATACTTTTAATCCTTTAAATCATCCCTTAAGGGGGTGAAAATGGGGCTGAAAGTTTGTATGGGGAATCATGCTTGGGACGAACCCGAACGAAGCGAGAGTGAGTCGCTAGTTAATAACATTTACGTTTTTTAACATTGGCGGTCTCTTGATAGCACTTCTTATTCTAGCCCTAGAAACAATTTTATTCATAGAAATCTATGCTTGTGAGTGTGTCTTTAACTTCCGATATTTATTCATCCGTTACTAACCTGATAGACGCTGCCGACGAAGAAAAAATATCTTTGAATTCGAATATGATATTTGAAATAAAAAAAAAAACTTAAAAAATAAGCACTCACAGTATCTCAACCCATTTTTCCAAAAAAAAAATAAATTAAGAACCGCATTCTAAATACTATTAAGAATTTAAATAAAATTCGCCAAATCTCGCTCTTCAGTGATACAAATTCATTTAGCAACGTACAGCATTACATTTTTAAAATAACGTTGTATTTTTAACTTCTATTTTTATTTATTTCAGCTTCCCCGCCCGGAGCCAGGCAGCTTTGTACCATGGAACGTAGTACCTTAGAATATCCTCTTATTTATTATTTTTATACATTAAAAAGTTTTATATTTGACTGATTTTTTTCCTCTAAAACTTATTTAAAATATTCAATATTATTAAATTACAAAACTGATCTTAAGTTAAAAGATAGGAAAGAAAAAAGTAGCAAAGTTTAAATAAAAATTATTTATTTAAATTCGTATCTAATATAGTACATTACAGACTAATAAACAACAAACATAATAAATTAAAGACTGCGTCAAAACTTTGACAGATGATACCGTTCAACAAGTAAGTACCTTCTGCTGGTTTATATTAAACTAGCACGTTTATTTAATATATGGCTATTTTAAAACAGTTACAATTTACGCTTTAATAGTGAAGATAATATGAGTTTCACACAGAAAGGAAATCTAATATATAAAATTCTCGAGTCACAGTGTTTGTAACAAAACTCATCCGAATCAGCTTGACCGATTCTTATGAAATTTTGTGTGTATATTCAGTAGGCGTAAACTATTTTTCATACCCCTAAGTGATAAGGGTGGTCCACCCTAGGGACGAACACGAGCGAAGCGAGGGCGAGTCGCTAGTATATTATATATAATAGTAAACAAAATAGGAATTTTCATTCACAAATACCATTATTTTTATAGGTTTATTTCTAAACCTAATTTAATGGATTAGCCATTAGTTTCATTTATTCTTTGATTTTTTTTAAATGGCATGTGTTTCATCATACATACATACATTTGTCAAACCACTTCTTCACAATTCATTAATGTACCTGATAGGTGGCGCTGTGATCGAATTTAGGAACTTTCACAAATCTAAGTCATCTCGACATCTATCGGAGTAAGTTCAATTTTTTTATATTAATTTTTTGTTTCATATTCACTTTAAGACAGAATGTCTCTTCAATATGTTCTCTGTTAAAATAAAAAAAAAATACTTCAAACGAGGAAAATGAAATGTTTTATAAAGCATTATTTTATACGTTTACAGCCCCTTTTTAACGTCTCTATGGTGTGCACGTCTCCCTTCAATACGAGGGGATCAGGCCATAGTTCACTACGCTTGCCAAGTGTGAGTTGATCAGCCACTTGCTTTTCTTCACTTGCTTTCTGTCTTTTGAAAACTTTCTAGGTTCTCTCAGACATGCTGGTTTCCTCACGATGTTTTCCTTCACCGTTAAGACAAGTGGTGATCATGTTGGAAAATGATTCATGCACATGAAAATATCAAAGGAGCGAGACCCGGATTAGAACCCGCTTCATTTGATTTGCCAAACAAGCGCGTTACCACTGATCACCACTGTCTTAATTATAAATTAAGACTGAGTTACATAATATTACAAAATTAAAGAAGCACAAGTCATTGTATTATAAATTATAATCCTAATGTAGTTGTAATTATGTACAGTGTAGGAAATTCTTTTATTGCTTAATAGTAAATTGTGTTGCTGGATAAAAAGAAAGAAAAATATTTGCAATTTTTCTAAATTCGCCTACTATTGCTTTTCGCCAAATCTAAACATTTGAAAGTTTACAACTATAGATAAAATGCTAAAATGATAAATACTAAAGATGTACATGTATATATAATAAAAACTTTATATAACACATAGATATCATTGAATAAATTAAATTACATTACAGAAACTTGGTTTTATCTTGTTGTCAAGATGCCTATTCCAATAATAATAATAATAATATGATAACTATAACATGTTTTATTTACGGAGTTATGTTATCTTCTCGACGCAAATAGCGGTCTGTCTCTTATCTGTCTTTAATTGAGAACATTTTCGAGAGTGTTCTTTATAATTTAAAAACATAATATTATGTATATTATTAATATTTGATCAGCTCTTTGACATTTAAAATCATATTATAATATTTTTCTTTGCAATTTAATTAAAAAAAAAACCTCATTATATTGAAAATGTAAATTTTAGCATATTTACAATTGAGAAAGAAATACGCTTGTTTTCGTTCGAAAAAAATAAACTAAAAATCATTTGAGTATGTCATTTCTCAAATGACTCAGTACTTTAAAAAAAATATGTGAAAGATTTAATAGCAAATATAACATAGATAGAAGAAAATAAATAATTAATGTACCGCAAACAGAAAGAAAAATGGCCCCCACTATATTTTTTATTAAACAAGGATAGAGATAGCGTTATTTTAAATCCATCTCATTTTTTATATAATATGTTTTCTGTGGTTACATTATTTCTATGTATAAATCAAATTCAATTCTACCTTAACCACTGATAAATACAATTTGGCTCCAATTTTAACATTAAGCAAAATAAATGTTTGACTAAGCTTTTTATTCACTTCTCCGACTCCGATGAACATCCAGAACCAGAACTGGGTCCTGAAAAAAAACCTCGCTGTAGTCTCATATTATATTTAAAAAAAAGTGTGTGTGTACTTATGTACGCACGGAAGAAGTTATAATTCTTTGGCGTAACAGAACAAAAATAGCTAAAGATTTCATCTCTAACTTCATCATGTCACATTTTGGCTGTCGGTGTGCGCGCACATCGTAAAAATTTTACTCTCATAATTTTTTCTAAACGTGCCAAAAGAAGTATAACTTCAAGAAAAAAAAAAACAGAATAATCCTTTACGTCTAATAGTTTTTATCAATTTATATAAGAAAAGTGAGTCTCTCCTTTATTCAAGATAGTCAAAATAGAATATAATTCCGTCTAATGTTTTTTTTTCTAAAGCTAAAACCATTTTTTGTTATTAAATTTTGATGTTGCACGTTTTCTTTTTTTTAATGTTTTAAGAAATATAATACTCACATAATTCAGTCTCTACTGAATGACTTATGATATATATAAAAATATTAGCAATTGGTGCGTGATTAACTTGTACTGTTCATCTATTATATTATACAGATAAATAAAATTGAAGTGTCTGTTTGTAATGTTAAAATAATACCTTTATACTAAATGCATATTAAATTATATGTATACGGTATTTATAAGAAAAACACAATTTTTAATATGTTTGTCAGTTTATTTCGGCTAGTCTCCGAAAGGGCTAGACTGATTTTGACGGGTCTTTCACTGAAGAATGAAATTAAAACGCTCCTAGTTATTATAAGAAACCCTATTGGAGGGTAATGTAAGACTAAATGAAGTAAATTCTGAGTATGACTTTATAACGTCTTTATAAAATCTTTGAGGGTGCAATTTGATTTTGAAATCTAACTCTTAGCTTATTCCTTAAAGAACAATTATTAAAATCAGTTTACAATATGCATATACGTAACATACAAAAAACATATACTCAAATTGAAAACCTCTATCAAGTTCAAAAAATACACTTATTGCTTCTGGAATGCACTACCAGCAATTCGGAAAAAAGTTCCCAGTCCTAAAGACAACTGCCGAAATAAACACAGCGGGAGTATAGTTATATTTTACCTGACCGCGGCGAAGCGCAAATGAGGGTTATGTGTTTGACTTGTATGTATGCCAGAGACATACATACGTGTTTAGTACTAGTTGCGAGTTTTGCTTCGTTTATGTATTTGTATGTCTTCGAATGAAAAATACTATGATCCTTCATAAACTTGTTCTCATCTTTTTAGTTTGCTTTTTACGCAGTTGGGGGTTTTATATAAATATCTTACATAAGTCATAATTGCCTTTTTGAATTATGTTAAAACATCAACATAACATGTTATGTTTTTAATACTTTACCTGATTGTCTGGAATATCTCCTACGCGGTCTCCGCGTCGGGCTGTCGGAGTTGTACTCGGTTTCAGTATCGGCCGGACCGTTCCTTGATCGCGATCCTCGACCGTTATATCTAAGAAAATATTTTTTATAAGTAAACAGTGTTTCTTTTTATTATTATATAGTTTTAAGAGAAGTAATTTATCGATATTCACCGATTTGGGTTACGTGAACAATGACCATGTCGGTCAATCTTACTGAAACCATCCAATTTCATTCAAATAGTTGGGCGGCGATCTGACAACCAGCGAGATCACTATATTTCTGAGTATATGGGTGACTGTTACTTTTTTTTTAATTCTGTAACCGAACTTATTATGTTATAGCTAGAAAGAAAGTGCAAAAGGATTTTGCTACAACTATAACATATAGAAAATTAGAATAAAACTTCAATTTTTTCCTGCCACACTTCTGCCTTATTTGTTCATGGCACTGACACAAATTAAATTTGGTGAACATTCTTTGGAAAAATTATTAAATTATGTACATTGGAATTTATTAGTTCACAAATTTGAATTATTTATTGCGACTGAAATAGTAACCAATTTAAAGGTAAATCCTAAGGTGGGGGACATGACACGATACTGAAGCTTAAGTATTGATATGAAAAATCGATTGGTTGATTAATTATATATGACCAGTGAGAGCAAACAATACAGGACATGAAAATCACAGTTGGACTAGAATCACCCAGCAACTTTCCGAGTCGCTATTACTGAGAATTTGCAAAGCGGGAAAAGATAAGCTAACAAAAGCTGTAGACAAAAAAAATTGTTCGCCTGTCAAATTTATTTTTATATAATTTTCTTACTTTATTTAATACTTTTGTTATTAACAAATACAAATCTATCCCACGGGAACCGTACATTTTTCCGGGATAACAAGTAGCCTATGTGCTTTACCACAATATAATCTATCTCTATGCCTTTCATCTAGATCCGTTCAGCCGTTCTGGTGAGATTGGAGCAACAAGCATCCAAACATCTAACTTTCACATTTATAATATTAGTAAGATGGATTTATATTCTTTAATGGCTAGCATGTATGGTTGCACATCTGAATATCCTGGGTTCGAATCCCGGGTCAAGTTTAGTTATTCTTTCTATTTAGTAGGCCTCAGAAACAGCCCGGAATTGGGAAGTTGGTGGTGTTTCACCCCAGTGCCTCGGAGAGCACGTAAAGCCGTCGGTCCTGCGCCTTAACTCTCACTGGTCGTGTCGAGCGGTCGTCCCACCGGAGTATGAGTGTAACAGAGAGTGCACCTGTGCACTATAATATTTTCTGCGCAGATTGCCGCCGTCGCCGAGTCGGTCGGGTGGACATTATTATTATATTAATATTTTCATGATTTTCTGAGATACAAATATTTACTACTTACTTGTCCGATGATCGATTTAAAAAAAAAGTATTCGGACAGGTTGTGGTCCAAAGTTACAACGCTGGTTCAATTTTATCCAAAATACTGTGCTTTTAATAATTAAATAAAAAAAATAATAGAAATAATATTTTATCAATTACAATATAAACTCACCTTTCAATAGAGCGTCTTCGCTCACGGGGGGAGTATGGCGAGCGGTGCGAGAGAGGAGAGCGGGGAGAGCGAGGTGAGCGAGGAGAGCGAGGTGAGCGAGGAGAGCGAGGTGAGCGAGGAGAGCGGGGTGAGCGACGTGAGCGAGGCGAGTAGCGCACTGGCTCGGGCGAGTAACGGCTCTCGGGCGAGTATCGGCTTTCGGGCGAGTAGCGGCTGTCGGACGAGTAGCGGCGCTCGTATCTGTGATCGAATGCACTACACATATAGATATACAATGAGAAGCCATGTCCAGTAAAGAACGAAAGCAAATCTATTATAATGGTATTAAAATATATTTAATACTAGCGGCTCACCCTCACTTCGCTCGGGTTCGCCTCTAGAAAAACAAAAACTAATCTATCCCTCGGGAACCGTATATTTTTCCGGGATAAAAAATAGTATACATACAAATTTTCAAATTTATAATATTTATACAGATTAATAATATGCAGTGAAATGAATTATAGAAGTCACAGCCAGAGGATGCAAAAGTAATGTTTTATTTTATTTTATAAAATACTTTATTATAATGAAAGAAGTATGATCAGTGAATGACCTAATAAAAGTCTTATATATAAAATGTGCTGTGGGATGTCCCCATATCAAGTTTGTTCGTTTGTTTGTTTGTTTATCTGTTTGTTTGTTTGTTTGTTTGTTTGTTTGTTTGTTTGTTTGTTGGCACTAATTGTTATGCAATAAGCGCAATGGAACTTTGTGAATTTATGACATAGTACCATCAAGCTATGTGATGCGAGAATCGTATCGGTTTTGCAGTTTTACACCTCCTACGTGTTCCTGTGATCCTGCGGCTAGCAGCACCGACTTTGAAAATAGCCTTAGACCGATATGAAAAAAAAACCTGTGTGTGTACTTATGTATGCACGTAAGAAGTTGTGCTTCTTTGGCGTAACAGAACAAAAATAGATAGATAAAGATTTCATCTCGTAAGTCAAAATTTTCTGTTTTTAAAAGAAATGCAGCTAACTTCATCATGTCGCTTTTTGGTTGTCGGTGTACGCGCGCATAGTAAAAAGTTTACTCTCATATTTTTTTCCAAACGTGCCAAACGAAGTATAACTTTAAAAATTATTGCACTTTATTCAGTTGCATGTTATTTTGTATACAAGCATACATAGGGACGTACTCTTTGCTTGGATGAGTACTTGTCAGTAGTTGGCGTGTTACTAATATATATAGTCCCTCCGCTTAATGACGATAATGTCCCGTTATTTCGTCGTGAAACTTAAAGAGCTGTAGCAGTAGTTTTATAGACACATCTATCTTTAGCTAATGCTTGGACATAGTTCCACAAGGTTCCCACTCTCGGGTTCGTCTCTAACTTGCTTCTCAATACAAACTTTCATCCCCAATTTCACCCTCTTAAGGGATGATTTGCGGTAAAAAAAGTATCTTATGTCCTTTCTAGGGTCTCAAACTATCTTCTTACAAAATTTCATCTAAATCGTTGCAGTAGATCCAGAGATTACCCCCTACAAACAAACTCACAAACTTTACCTCTTTATAATATTAATATAGATCCTTAGTTTCCAAAGTGGTCCAGGTGGACCCCCATGGGTCCACGGGCGACTCGACGGGGGCCTACGGGGGACGGAATCTTCACATTCTTTGTCGAGTTTTGGGAATATGGTAGAAATTTAGCTGCAGGGGAACTAGAACCAGCTAAATTTTGAAAGTGGTCTATGAGAAAAAAAAGTCTGGGAATTTCTGGTATAGATGATATACCTGGGCGGGTGAGGTGAGGGCAGACGGCCCAGGGGCGGGGGGCGCGGCAGCGGGGGCAGCAGCGGCGGGGGCAGGAACGCCAGCGGGGGCAGAGGCCCCGGGAGGCCCAAGTCCGCTTCTAATGGTGAAGCTACATCTGGAACAAACGGGAGTCACATTTTATAAACCGACTATTCTATTATTATATTTTCTACTAGCATACTAGGTACGTTTTAATTTTTGAGCGGAAATTTAATTTTTTTTTCTAAAATAAAAGTAGCCTATCTTACTCCCTATAACATCAGTTATCTTCCAAGGAAAGTCCCGTCAAAATCAGTCTAGCCGTTTCAAAGATTATCCGGAAGAAACAGACAGACAAAAAAAATAAAAATTGTGTTTTTCTTATAAGTACCGTATATAATTTTATATGCATTCAGTAAAACACTGTTATTTTGACGTTACAAACAGACACTTCAATTTTATTTTTGAAGTGAAAACTTTTAAAGGCAGATTTGGATGGGGAGTAAATTCATGTAAGTTGTCATCGACCAGGTCACGTGATAACCTGTGTAATAAAAGGCAGTCATTTAAAAAGCCACTGGTGACTGGATTTTCAATTTCTCGAAAAATGCATGATATCAAAACAATACACTAAGCTTATGTATCACGCTTTATTTATTTACTTTTTAATGTCTAGTGAGCAACTTCTTCTATCTAGGATAACTGGATATGTGAATCGGCGTGGAAGATTATGGGTAAGTGGGCATAATTTGCGATTACTATAAAATTTATTCTAACCACATTAAGAGCACCACACAAGCGGGCGCGCGTGCGGGCGTGTGTACATGTGTACGAGCACGCGCGTGTGAGCTTCGTGCGCAGCGCAGTTTATGTGTGCGCGTGTGTACATGTATATGTTTAAGTGTGTGTGCGTGCGTGTGTATGTGCGTCAGCGTGCTGCATAGCTGCGGCGGCGAGTCCCTTTATTGGGTGCGTGTATAAGTGTACATGTGTTTAAGCTGTGTGCGTGCGTGTAGACTCACGTCTGTGCGGCGAGGCGGCACCGTCGGCGGCGGCGGCGGCGAGCTTCCTGCGCAGCGCGGCGGCGTCGTCGCGCGCGGCGGCGGCGTCGCGCTTGGCGGCGCGCGCCTCGAGCCAGGCGTCGTGCGCGCGCGCCTCCACCGCCGCCACCGCCGCGCGCCGCGCAGACTCCTGCTCCGCCAGCTCTAGCGTTAGCGCGTCGCATTTCTCCCTGTCAGATTTTGTACTCTGATTTTAAATACGATTTAAATGAAAACACTTTGATTATACTAGCATTTTACTGTGACTATGTTCGCGTAGATCAATTATGGATTTTTATAATTTTTATAAATTATAGCCTATTTACCTTACTCTGATATATAAGTTATATTACTGTAAGTTTCATCAAAATTCTTTTAGTAGTTTTTGCACGAAAGAGAAAACAATTTGAAATACATGAACAGAAAATTGGGAAGTCAGGAGAAATTAAAAGTAAAAAAATATATATTATAAAAATAAAAAACCCGTCTGCATTAAAGCTAACTAAAAAGATGAAAGCAAGTTGACGAAGGAATATAGTGTTATGCTGTCGGAGACATACACGTTTCGTCCTTGCCGCGAGATACGCGGATGGAAATCTTTGGATGAGGCCTATATCTAGCCAGTATTTGGGCTGAGACGACGACTCAATTTTAATCAAAACTATCGTTTCGAATTATTGCGCGGATTTATTTTGATTTGTGGATTCTGACGTTTCTCTGTCTGTCTCTCTCGTGACCATGTAAATTGTAATGTATCGTTCGAAACGTCGGGAACCAAAAATCAAAAAAAAACCGCGAAATATCCGAAAAGATTGTTTTATTTAAAATGTGAAATATTCGCGTAAATCTAAGAAAGTATTATACTCAGTAATAGGTCATAGTTACTTATATCTTTGAACTTCTTGTTGTAACAGTTCTATCTTCTCTACAGTGCTGGTTGACTCTCCCTGCTTGCTGAGCCATAATGCTTCTTTAGCATTCAATTCTCTATAATTAGAATAATATGATACGTTAATAATATAATTTATAAAAAAAACACAATAATAGAGGATATGCAAGTAATTTAAATAGAGGTGAAATATTTATTTTTATTAATTTTATTGCTTTTGAATTAAGCCTATATTAATATTTTTAAAGTAATTTCTTTTTGATTAAGAACATAATTATTACAAAGTGCCAATATATGCCATTAGTCACACCGAATGTTATGTCAAAGTCTATAATAACAAAGACAGTGTTGCCAATTTGTTTAAGCAAAAGTCGTCATTTTTAGCGATAAAATTGTAAAATTGGCAACACTGGCAGTTATTATAGACTATGACGTCACGCCAAGTGCGCCAAAATAGCGGGCGTTTAAAGTATCCATAACGGTATGATATTTAAAAAAAAAAATGTATACTAAAATTTAGTTTTTTGTAACTGGATATTTTTTACAATTATATAACGATGTAAATTATTGTATAAAAAACTCCCATATTCACTATTAAAGAATCATTGTCAAGATTGAAAAATAAATCAATAAACAATGGACTGACTAATTACTAGGTTTTTATTTAGTTCATTTAGTTCTAGAAATAATATATACAAAATAATGAAATATGAAAAACAGTATTTGTCTAGAAAGGTCTGAGCTTATTTTATTGAATACTAGCGGCTCACTCTCGCTTTGCTCGGGTTTGCTTCAGATGAACAAAAACAAATCTATCCCTCGTGAACAGTATATTTTTCTGGGATAAAAAGTAGCCTATGTGTTATTCCAGACTATAATTTATCTCTGTGCCAAATTTCACCCAGATCCGTTCAGCCGTTCTGGCGTGAAAGAGTAACAAACACCCATACTCACAAATTTTCACATTTATAATATTTATATACAGTTATAGATATTTTTGGAAAATAAGTTGGACAAGTGTTATAATTAGAGCAGGAGTCTGAGTAACTTATAGTCTACTTTTATGTGTTTTATAGTTGGAACAATTTTATAAAACAGCTCGCTTAAAGTAAATTTGCATAACTTTTCACTTCAATTTGTTTTTTTAAATTTATTAATATTACTTACTTCATAAGCTCACTTTCCCTCTCTTGGAAGTACTTCCCCAACACTTCCAGCCTTGTCAGAGCTTCGGAAGCCTGCTGACTGCTGACTTGGTATGACTCCTTTGTGGTTTTCAATTCTTCTGCTAATTGCACTCTCTCCTTGTGTTCTGCCTTTGTATAGCAAAAGAATTGATATTTTTAAAATTACTATTTTAAAAACATCAATTCTTACTAAATATAGTGTAGAACAAATTATTTATTAACGTAAATACCTAGTACCTTAGTACCTACCATTTTTTTTTGTTTATGTCAAGAAAATGTTTAAGAGACATACATACATATTTATTTTTAGAAATTAGAATACTTATATAAAAATTATTTACCCTAAAAATCCAGAGTATTATAATAATGGATAGAATGCAATTTTGTTTTTTTTAAATTAGAAATGTATATTGTTTATGTGTATATCTTTTACAAAACCTTACCTCATATTTTGTCTTAAAGGTACTTTTCTCTTCTAGAGCTTTCGATAGTTTTGCTTTGATCTCAGTATGATCTATAAGTGAGGTTGCATCAGTGTTAGAAGATGAACCACTTTTTATTTCCCTTATGGCATCCTGGAACAAATTGTTACATTCATTTATATAAATAAATAAAAATATGTTGGGAGATTAACACACAGCACCATCTTGTTCCATGGTTAGCTATGAAGGCTTGTGTTATGGATACCAGATAGTTGATACACTACACATCTATGACTTTAAATACGTACATATTATAAATATATTATAATACTAGATTACCCGCGGCTCCGCCCGCGTTCAGATGACCAAAAACCAAATTTTTTGGTTTTACATATTAGTATACTCTTACAATGCAATTTTTGTATTTTTCTTAGATATTTGATATTTTCCTTATTATATATATATACCCGGATAACCAGCTAAATTTTATCGAAATCCCTCCAGTGGCTTTTTCGTGATGCGGTAACAGACAGACAGACAAAAATTCTAAAAACTATAGATTCGGCTTTTGTATCGATAATAATGTCTATTTCAATGAGATTTTCCAAAAAATATTGAATGTACAAATTCGACTTAATTAGATACGTTTATTGGTATTTTTAAATATGTTTTTTGGTATAGAAAGTATTTTTTTTTATTAAATGCCTCTAATTTTTAACCCCCGACGCAAAAAGAGGGGTGTTATAAGTTTGACCTCGATGTCTGTCTGTCTGTGGCATCGTAGCTGTCAAACGGATGGACGATTTCAATGCGGTTTTTTTTCATTTGAAAGCCAGTTAGTTTCCTTGCGGTGTTTCTTAGCTATGTTTTAGCTCAGTATTAAGTCTTTTCCAAAATGATGTAAGGCATTTTGGCGTATGATTACTCGATTAAGTGCTTCACACGTAATCGTTAAATGACAATTAACTTGTGTAGGGGGTTTTTGACATTTTTAATTAATAATATTTATTAAATTTAATTAAAACAAAAAAAATATGACATATTTTAGTGCTTAAATAAATAATTAGGAAAGTAAGGGTTGACATTTAAAATATTCACCTTTAATGCAGCAATTTCATGTTTCTGCAATTCAATAGTGTTATTAGCTTCTGTCAATGTTTTGTTAAGTTCTTCAAGTACTTTTTGTTGTTTTTTAAATTCCTCCAATGCAGTTTCAGCTGATACATATTTTAATTGGAAATTATCTCGTTCTCGACTCACTGATATTAATTCTTCTTCGAATGCTTCTATTTTCCCTGCAAAAATATAAATATGACAAATTATAGGGGTCTGTTTCTTTTTCTTAAATTGAAATAAAATATTGCTTATTGTACAATTTGGCTAATAAACAACTAAAAATACTATGGCGAGTGCAATATTTATAGAAAATTTCTATAAAATAAACCAATTACCGTTTAACTCAGCAATTTGCTCTTCTGAATGCGCTCTTTCATTCAAGAGCTCACTAAGAGTATTTTCCACTTCTCCAAGTGTATTTTGTAACTCTCCTGCCGTGTTTTCGGATACTCTGAGTAACTTTTCATTATCATCTAAAGAATTGCGCAGTCTTTCATTGTTTTCTTTCAACTCCTGGATTTCAGCTTTTAGCGACTGAACCATGTCGTCCATACCGAACGAACTGTCCTCAATACCTGCTAGTTTACTTTTAGTAGACGCAAGCTCCTCTTTAAGGATCTCACACTCCTGTAACAGAGTTAAGTTAATAATATTAAAATTATTCTAATACTTAGAATATTTAACTTAAAATATATAAAACTGATGAAATAAAACTATCTTGACGGATTCTTTGCGGATTTATTTTGATTTTTGGATCCCGATGTTTGAATGCTTTACAGCAATCATGGTCATGGGAGACACTAAGGTTTTAGACGTCTCAAAGGTCATTAATTATATAATGTTACAGACACCACCTAACCACAATTTTTTCATCAAAAAATATTTATTGAATTGGCTAAACAGATTGGAATTTGGAATGTTTAAGCAAATACTAGAGGAGTGAAGGGAAAAGTCAAGCTGGTTACAAGACCTAAATGATGACCACAACCAGTCAACCATGTCAAGATTGTAACAGCTAAGAAGAAGAAGCCTAAATATTTTTATTATAAATATTGATTTTCATTATTAATATTTATTATGTAAAAAATATATATAAGTATTATTGGTAAATAAGTGATTATTATGATTTGCATGAAGAAATCTTTAATTTAAAATTAAAGTAATATTATATTATCTTTCATAACTTAGTATTGTTTAATTATTATGTAAGAGTAGTTGATAGGCATTTGATAAAGAGAATTTCTTTTAAAAAATGTTATGAAAATTATGTATATTTTGATATGTAAAAGATAAAACATACAATGTAATACTTTTTTTACCTTTGTCGAAAATAGTAATTCCCTCTGGAGGTTATTGATGTTCCCAATTAGTTTACCATCTTGCCGTTTATTTTCTATGTAATAGTACCCAAGTATAAAGAGTATGACTGAACCAGATGTAGTCAAAAGGAATGTTAGTAGACGATTTTGTTTGCTTGTGCTTTCTCCATCACAATATTCGTCAGTAAAACATGTTTCACCTGCAGTTTCATTAGTTTAAAATATAATAATTTTAATAATAGTTGTATAGAAGTTAATAATGATTTTTTTAAATATATTATTATGTACAGCACTTATATAATTTCTATCAAATGTAAATATTAAATCAGAAAAATATATTTTATAAATATTACTTACCAACTGAAGGAAATAGAGCATTACTTTGTTCTTTTGTTCCCATGACCAAGTTATAAGTATTAAAGAGATACTTTACAAATGAGAAACTTTCGTCACTTTCGTCACTATTTTGTGAAGTTTCAATATATTCTTCATTAAAAATAGGTTCAGAAGGTGCTTCGGTTGATGGAGGCCACATATCGGCTATTGTTGTGTAGATACTTGATATAAATCCTTCACTATTATCATCTTGATTAGGGGTAGGTTCTGATGGTTCACTAAAGATTTCTTGTATTAAGTCTTCAGTAGATGTTGTTAAATATTCTGAGGCTACCGCAGGAGTTGTTTCAGTTACTTCATCATCAGGAGTAGTGGATAATATAACCTCACTTGTTGATTCCACTAAGGGAACTTCTGTTGTAGGTACTGGTATATCCACAATAATTTGTATTTCTGGTGTCACACTTTCCACATTCATTTGTACTTCAGGAGTTTCATCATTTCTTAGCGTTTCAGGTGTCACACTTGATGCCTCAACTGTCTGGAAAGTTTCATCTGATTTTTTTAGGCTGATATCCGCACTTGAAATTGTGTCTGTATTTATTTCATATGAATTTATAGGTGTTACAAAGTTATTATTTATTGTTTCTCGAGATGATTCTTTTGAAACTGGTGATAAAGTTGATACAAGTAATGTATTTATTTGTTGATGATTAACTTCTCCATTAATATTTTGAATATTATTGCCTAAAACCGTTTCACTACCTAAAGGTGTACTTTCGCTTGAAGATATGGGCACTTGTGGTGTTTCTTCAGGTAGATGTGGAATATTTACAGAATCGACAACTTCCTTTGTGTTTACCAGATTGGGACTATCATTGGGTAACTGAGAAACATCTACATTATTAATATTTGTTGGAAACATGGAATTTGTACTAGCACTATTAACATCAGACTTAGTCAAGTCTTGTATTAATTCCACTTTTTCAGGCACCTCAATTGATTCTTTTGAAGCATTTTCAGTCTTAATTTCAGACAAAGTATCTACCGGAGAATCAGGGTTAGGCATTTCTAAATTATGGTTACTAGATGGTTCATTAGAAACTTGTTCATTATTATATAAATCAGAGACTTTCTCTTCTACTTTTATATTATTTTCTATTACACTCTCGGATTGGATATTCTCATTAATTTGAGCATCATCAGTAGTAACAGCAGAATTTGAATGCTGAATAAGTTCATTAGTAATTTCTGTGTTTTGTTCTGGACGATTTAATGTCTCAGGAGTATTTATAGAACTAAAAGTATTTTGATTTAATAGAGTTTCAATATTAGTATCTATAATATTATCATTTTGATTATTAACACTGCTTTGAACATTATCTAAATTAGTTGTAGCAGCTATGTCTTCTTTTGCAGTGACAAATGTAGGTGGTGTTATTTCTTGTTGTTGTTGTTGAGATGGTGTTGGTTCAGTAGTATAAATTGTGGTTCCTTCAAATATTTCATGTGGTTGTTGAACTTTATCAGGCTGTACATTAGGTACTTTTATATTTTCAATAGGTAAAATTATATCTGCCTGTGCAATTTTTTTGGTTTCCTTTAAAAATAAAGAGTTAACAAAACCTGATTTACCATTGATACTTGCATACCAAATATCAGGATGGATCCCAGCTGATTTCATATAAATTATAGCTTCAGCATTAACAGGGAATGACATAAGATCTGGATCACCACTATTGTAGTTAATTAAAGTTTTCGCTTTAGATATAGGTTCTGAAAAAAACATCGAAATAATGAGAGAAGATTCTTTTACAATAATACTAATAAAATAACATACTATGTAGAACAATGTTATTGATACAAACTTTAAACATTTACAAAACTAAACTACTAAACAGATTGTCATTGACTTACTGCTACATTCTTCGTTTACACATTTAACATTGTCAGGTAATCTGCAGTGGGATATCGTAATAAATAAAATTAATAGAACATATTTAAGCACAAACATTTTCGCATTATTATTAACATTCAAATATAAATAATTATTTATTAAAATTCACTAGCACAAGACGGTAGGCCACATCATCTGTCAAGTCGTTTGTTCGGAATCAACGTTGTTTCGTTTTACGCAGAGCTACAATCTAAATGTCAAAGTCAAAAATTTTTTTTTATGAAATGTATTTTATAATAACCTAACTTTAAAAAAATTACAGTTTTTTTCACTGTTAACTATTTACTTTTAATCTAAAAAAGAAAGTAAAAATCTATTCCCTTACTAGTTACTTTACGATGCGATTAGTATATATATTTTTCATGAGTTGGTTACGAAATTTTTTTATTGAGATTTTTTTATCATTACATAATATTATATTGGTACATGTTTTATAATAGCTGGTTGTGTGTATGTCTCCGACTGCATAATACTATGTTCCTTCGTCAACTTGTTTTCGTCTTTTTAGGAAATCGGTTTTTTTATTTTTATAATTTTTTTTATTTCTTGTTTTTTAGCATTTCTTATTCCAAATTATATTTAAACATAAGTTGTATATATTTGTGTAATCCATTTATAAAACTATTAGCAATGCCCGCGGCTCCGCCCGCGTTTAGATGACAAAAAACCAAATTCTTAGGTTTTACATATTAGTATACTCTTACATTACAGGTTTTTTAGTTTTTCTCAGAAATGAGACATTTTTCTGCGGTAAAAAGTATCCTATATGTTGACCCGGATAGCCAGCTATCATCATACCAAATTTCATCAAAATCCCTCCAGTGGTTTTCCCGTGACGCGGTAACAGACAGACAGATATACAGACAGACAGACAAAAATTATAAGAACTATAGATTCGGCCTCAGTGTCGATAATAATGTATATTTCAATAAGATTTTCCAAAAAATATTTAATGTATAGATTCGGCAAAGTTACAATTTTATTATATCATGTATAGATAGATTTATTTTGATATCACACTCGAACTCATAAGTCGCAAAAATGGTCTATTTTAATTTTCATAATTTTAATATACCCAGGGTTACTCTCACAATTAAAATGAATCTAACGACACCTCTCAAGCTAAAATCCATCAAGCCGTTTAGACTACAGAGTGTGCCAAAGAAATATACGTATATAGTACGTACATACGCACGCACGCACGCACGCACGCACGCAAGCACGCACACACGTACACATACATACAAACATAGCCCTCCTTCTGGTGAAGTCGGGTAATAAAGTAGGTACTTACATCTTGTATGCATATTTCTTATTAGAATAACTTTAGGTGATTAGATTTAACTCTAAAGGATTTAAATCTTATTATCTTAGCCTGAGTACTGCTGATCGAACTAAATATTATTCAGAGAGCATTTTCATGTTCATGCTTTGCCGCTTTTTTTGAGAATTGAATACGTAATATGATCACGTGGAACAAATTCAACAGATCGGTCGCGTCGTTTACTTTAAATTTAATTAATGTGGTAGTAAGTTAATAATATTAATAATATTCAATACATTTACTCTTATTACTTTTATTAAATAAAAGTATGTAACTAAACGTAATATTTTTTTTTAATAATTTGTATTACTTTTCTAAATTTCATGCTAGCTGGTTGTAAAAGCTTATTTTTTTATATACTTATATGTAAAAATGGAAGCGACGTAAAAGTGAAAAGATTAAAACATACATTAAATATATTAATGAAATAATGTCTATACAAACCCACGTCTCTTTAATTGATTTATCAAAACAATTTAAATTTGAGATTGGTAAGCAATTTTTTCCTAATCAATTGTTAAAATGAATTTGACATATCTATATTTTAAGTATCGATTCATATTTACCCTATTGGAAATAATTTCCCTTCGATTAGGGAATAGACAGAGTGTTATAGAAGTAAACATGAAACCAAACAATATGTTTTAAAATAATATATTATAAATATAATGTATGGGATGCAAATGGCAATTTGTATTAGTACCTATATTACTAGTGTGATAAGTAAATAAATGATAATAAATAAAAATGGCTGACGGATTTTATTATAATTTTATAGAAAATAAATTAAATAAGCTAATACTATGTCATCTCTCTTTCAAGGAAAAAAGAACTATTTCTTAAAAAATACAAAAGAATATAGTATTATTTTTATTATTTATATTTTCTTCTCAAAACTTGTAGGTATGTTAATTTAACTAATACATATAAAAATTTCCCTTACTCTTAAAGAAAGTAACAACTGTAGGGCAAAATCGAGTTTGTTAGTAGTTAGTACAAACAGTAAATCACGTTTATTGTCTTCATAATTAATCTTATTCATATTAAATCTTAATGATTACAAGTTAACCATTTCGCCCTAGCGGTTGAGTATATTATTGTGAAATGGGTAGTACGTACGTTGTAGATACAATAGGTAGGTTTTTAGAAAAACTTGAAAATTTCTTAAAAAGATCATATTAAAATATTACAGCAACTTATCTGCCGATTATGATGAGGTTGAGGGATTAAAGAACCTATTGGATGATAGCTACTCAAAGTACCTATAATCTAAAATGTTTTTCACATTAACACGCACAAACACACACGTACATATAGACGACAAATATATTATCATATTATATTTCTTTGTTTTTTGTCTCGAGATCATTACAAGTTGTATTACATATATACGTAATTTATGCCCTATTTACTGTAAATTTCCTTACAACCCTCAACCATGTGAATTCGATAAGCACTTGGCTTAAATAAAAAGTCTGGTCTACTTTGGCACAACTGACATTATAGAGTTAGTTTGCAAATTTGCTTAGAAGACACTAATTGAATTATTGATTTTGAATTACATGGAAAACAAAATGTTTCAATAACTCACTATTTATTGATAGTAGTAGGTAACATTTTACTCACATTTAGATTTTTTGTGCAGACGAAGAAACAAAGAAAAAACTAAGTTTTGACGAAACGTTGATAGTCAGCTGTGCACACTATGAAGGTACTTTTGAAGGGGAGTCTTCCGATTCCGAATGGTCTTGTACTGATTCAACGGAAAGCAAAGTTTTCGAACGAAAAAAAGATGAAGAAGTTAACTTGAAAGTTAATCTTGAGGAATCATCTAATGTAAAGGAAGAAGCTGGTGATGAAGAAAATGATTTTCACTTTTATTTTTTTCCCAAATGTAATAAACCAATTCCACCCGATGATGATAAGGCAAGTTTGATAATAGTGGATGGTTTTCCAAAAATTAATAAAATTGAACATGTGCCAGATTGTACTTGTGAAGTTGATAAAACTGGAAAATGTCCTTGTCATCTCAAAGTGCCTTGTGAATGTGGCCCGAAAAAACGCGATGAGTGTACTTGCCATGAAGCGGAAAATATTTGTATATGTGGCGAGATTCCTGAATTAATATGCAAATGCAAACCTAACAAAGTATGTATGTGTCATCCTGATGGAAAACCTCGACCAATTTGCGATTGTGGCAAAGTTCATAAGCCATGTATCTGCCAACCCGGTAAATTTCCTTACACCATTTGTGTTTGTGAACATAAACCAAATATAGACGCGAAGTTTGACAACGAAGTAGGCGAAGAAATGACTTCGACATTGGAAAAAAAGGAATCTACAAAAGAGCCTTGTTTATGCCAGAAACCATCGCCAAAACTTATATGTCTTTGTATTAAAGGAAAAGATTGTATTTGTAAACAAGGCACGTGTATTTGTGGTGTACAACCAACATGTATATGCGACCCAGCAGAAGGAGAAATTAATTGTGATGATAATGATTCTAAAACCGTTTGTAGCTGCCCTGTTGATCCAGAATGTAAATGCTACGGTAAGTCGCCAGATGGTTGCAGTTGCTTTCCAAAAGTTAAATACTGTACCTGTGGGAATCCTGAGGATTGTACCTGTTTATTGACTTGCGAATGTAAAGACCCTTGTCTCTGTGACATTGTCACAGTCAAAAAAGAAAATATTTGCGTGTGTGAAGATAAGCTTGATTCTAACAGTTCAGTTTTTCAAGATAAAAAAGAAGACAATAGATTAAAGAAAGTTAGAGCTGGAAAACATGGTTATCGATGGTGTCACGATGTAGATCCAAAGCATACATATTTCGACTTCGCTTATAATAGACACCATAAAATATCATATAAGGAGCATGTGAAAGAGAAACTGAAAATTTTAGGACTTTATGAGGAACCGAAAAATGCAGATATTAATATTCCTGGATTTGAAAGCGCTAAAGTTCCTGTTTTTAAAAAGAAAGTTCGTAAACCATCAATAGATTGCTGTAGTGCTGTTGGAGGTACGGTACCTAAATAAGAAAAGTTGTCAATAAGAAGTAAACTCTATAGTACGCCATGTTTGCATTGGATATTTAGATGTTATTAACGCACGTCCGATTTCTGGGACAATCCCACGACACATTGAGCTTTGATTTAGGCGGTAGTTATTTTTGAAGTAAAAAGTACCTAAATGGATTTTAAAATCACTTTAAATCTATCTACTCTATCACTTACTTCTAACAAAGAAGAAGCCACCTGATATCAAGAAAAACCTTTTTCTTGATATCAGATAGTATACCTACCTACCTAAATATAACCTATTTATTAATAAAAGAATCATTCAAATGGTTTGTTAGTCAAAATATTGCATAATATTCACTCAAACCGAGTCAATCAAAATATTTTTGAAGTCAATTAAAGAGCGGAAAACTGAGGTGTGACTTTGAAAAACTGTGAAAACTGAATATCAACGTAAAAATAAATATTTTTTTCATGTTTATTATAAAATGATAATTTTTTCGTGCGCAATTTTTGGCAAATACATTTTAGGTATTCTAAATGTTTTTTATAGAAATTATATGTTATAGGTATCAATATAAGCGTAGAGACTTTGGGTGAAGACCAGGATAAATTTTTAGTTCAAGTGGTATCTAACGCTTCAAAGGAAGGAGCCAAGACAGGGTCCAAACTTGTCAGTATTATTGATTGTAATCTACATACTTTAGAAGAAAATAGAACTGAGTAAGATACAAAAATAAATAAATAAATATGTTAGGACATTAACACACAGAACCATCCATTTCAATGGTAAGCTACGAGGCTTGAGTTATGGATACCAGATAGTTGATACACTATACATACATACATATCATAAATATAAATACCCATGACTGGAGTACAAACATTCGTGCTCATCACACAAATGAATGCCCCCAGAGGGACTCGAACCCGCGACCTCTGGCATGGCAAGTAGGGTCACTACAAACTGAGCCAAACGTGTCGTCAAATATTATATTTTATTTTTTTTACTTATATATTTATATATTTACTTATAAGTTAGTTTGCCATATTTGTTCAACGACGTCAAAAATGATGTACCTACCTACATACCTCATCACTCTAATTCGGTTGTATGTATGTTTCTTTGTTCGTATGTTACGCGACATCTTTGCAAATTATGAAACAGTTTTATTTTTAATAGGTAATAATTTTAATATATTATCTTAAAATGAAATATTTCATCCCATAAAAAGGAATATTTACTTACAAAGTGCTTTTTAAGACCGGTTTACCTTAATATACAATATTAAATACTTTAATAAATAAATGAACTAAATTCTTTGTCCACTGACTTTAATGTAAATAGAACCAACAAAGATTTTAATTTGAATGATTGCTGTTTTATATGAAAATATAACACAGCACTTAATAAATAAGTAGTTAATAAAAGTGCATTTGTTTCTGTTTGCTTCTGAAGTTTCTTTTCAAAGTTTATAGCGCCTTCATAAAATGAATTCTTTAAGTTGCGTCTTATGCTGCCTTTAAAAATTTTCTCGATAGTTACCGATATATATAAAACTTTATGAAAATATTATATCGAAACAAGTAATATTTCTAAAATAAATGCAAGCTAATAAATTTTGTTTTGAAAATAAATTGAATGAAAATTGAACTACTTCGATTTTTGTTTAGTACCTATGTACTGCGTAAGTACATACTTATCTATGTAGCAATAACAAGGAATAAGTATTATTTAGTACTTGGTTATTGTAAAATGTACTACAATGCAACGACATAACGATCAATTTAGAATACAATACTTTAAGCTTTCCCAACCTTAATTTTGTTGAATTTCGACCATAATATCTAAAGATGTTTTGTTTTATATACAATACATATACTGTGTTTTGATCAAGAAGGCAATATAAATTATGACATTGAACGGTCTATGTTCTACGATATTTGGGTTTTATCACTGACTCTGCGCTCTATTCACTTATAGGCACATTACCAAGAAGGATCTAACAAAGGAGCAGCGAAGTTACATGACAATCTGTGAAAGCGGCTATTACAATAAAGTGACCCGTATTTGCGGCGAACGGCATTTTGTTAAACGACTTTATCACAGCTTCGAGGCAGCTCGTAATTTTTTACTTGAAGGTGCTAACGTGGTCTTACTACGGTACTTTGGCATAAGCAGATTTTGTGGTCATGTGAAAACTGATACCGTCCTGATAAACGGGATTGTTTGTGAAAGCGTTTATGTAAGTTGGTAGTATTTATATTTATTAATATTTTTTTATATAATTACTACATAAGATAGCAAAACGAGTTAAAAGTCAAATATTTCTTTATAGTTTTCGATTTGGCTGAATCTTATTATTAAATTCAAAAGTGAAAATTAGCTCTTAATTTCAAATATACCAATAATAAAATTGTAACTGATCGCTGTCTGTACATTGAAGATATTTGAGAAAAACTATTATTTTAGGAATTTAATTGTCTGTGCGTTTGTGCCCGCTAATCTCAGAAACGGCTTAACCTATCTTTGAATATTATTTAAAGTAAAATATTTGATCTTATTACATGTGTTATGAAATTGCAATAACACGAATAATGTTATTGCAATGATTAAATAAATATAGTGAAAGTAGTTAAGATAAATCTAAACTACTTAAAATGTGTCTTCAAAATCGGGTCTGCGTCCCAAAGAAAAGAATGTCAAGGATCATACCCTAATAATCCTCTCCTCCGCTTTTTAATATTAATTTGGAACTAATGAACTTAACAAACATGGATCGGCCTTCAAATATCTTTTGTAAACTAAATCATCGCGTTTAAGCGATAAAAAAGTAAAAAAAAAAATGTACTTCTTCAGTACAGCCACAAACACTTGGTAATTTGCTTCAACGAACATTATATGTACATCTTTAAAGATACTCATGTCTTTTTAGGCCAGATGACATGTGAAAAACTACGTCTGATTAATTAAATATTTCAAAAGTTATCGGGCTAGGTACTTCTAAAACCTCTAAAAGAAATTATAAAAAGATGCGACAGCGCAGAGAATTTTAATTATAGTTTTCATAACTTATTTTCATAATATTTAATCATAAAAAAATATAGGTACCTGGTACATATATTTATTCTCTTAGTAGCGATATTTTCACCAAGAGCTAGCTAATTATAAAATTATAAAACGTATTCTGCGATCCCAAATTATTATAAAAATATGGCATTTATTTAAAAGACACGGATAAAGTTAGATTTTGTACACCGGTCGTAATTATTTTTATTTTATTAGGATAAATTAACTTTAAAATTTACCTTTATCCAATTATTATTTATTATATTTTACTTTTTTGTAAAATACGATACTATCTTTTATTACGCAGACATTTTGGTGTGTTTACGATTACAAATGAATATATTGTAAATAAAATTTAAAATTTGTTGCAATTGTACAAGTTCATGAAAATATGGATGCACTTACAAAATAATTTTACGAAGTTATGCCGGTTTCCGCATTGCATCTACGTATGCCTAGAATCTTTCTCTCCCCGCATGAATAAACAAAATATGAAACAAATTGGTATCTCAAGAATTGCACACTTGAAAGCTTTTTCACTGTTAGTTGCATTAGTTACAGAAGTTTTATAAATTGGGCTTATATAAAAGAACAAACGGAAATATTTTTGAACATTTACGAAAGAGTATTGTAGAGGGCTATTACTACCGAATTCATATTTTTAGAGACTTTGATGTAATGGCAATACAGGTGACATATATTAGATATGTACAGTAGATAGGCATAACAAATACTCGTACTAATCACTCTAGTTTAAATACTACTCGTCAACTTGTGATAAAGTACGCTTCTAATACAAAAAAATATTATATAGGTAAAAAGGTAAGATTAATAAAATTCGTCATTTTACGTTTTAACTAAAATAACGCTTTATAAAATTTGATAGATACAAGTTGGGGCTTATTACATTTGAATATAGTGTTGGGAAACTGAGTTATGTAACAAAACCATTTGGTCTAAGATGCAATGTATAGGCGCTAGCCGAAAGGTGGTCTAAAATATTCATATTAACACTTGAATCTCAAGTTTGAAAACTATTAAAATGTTGTCTTAACTAGTAACGCTAGCTAGGCCAGAGTGATATGGAGGTAATTCTTGTAATAAAAGCATAATCGATGAAATACGAAATTGTCAAATATTAATTATTACTTATATTTATATGTAAATAGACAACTTGGTACCCTTTTTAGGCATATACGGAGGAGTATGAGCTTTAGCATAGTTAAAGTTTATATGGAGGACTCCAGAAATCTAAAATTTCTTGATTTGCTTATTCCCGCAGCTTCGTTTACTTAATTATTTAATGTATAATTATGCTTTTCTAAAAGCTGCACCATGATGATAAACATATAACTTTCACTAATTTTATACTAATATGTATATAATGTTGAATACTTTGTTTCTCTGCAAGTGCTAATATCTGGAAGTACGGATCCGATTAGAAAAAATCTTTTTGCATATTAGAATCTATTTATTAAGGAAAATCACAGACTACCTGTCTCTTAACTTTTCAAACTAAACATAAACTGAAAATGGTGAATTATGTTCGATCCTTGACCAAGGGGCGATCACAAGTTTTTATTCTTTATCTATAATATGTGCAGATTATCCTAATATCTGCAATTTTTATTTTTTACTTAAAATATATGATCAAATAGGTTTGCCTGGGCGTAAGCCAGTCTATTGTAAATGGAAAACCATTATTCGTTTCAAAAGTCGAACGTCACATCATAGAACCGTCCGGATTTATTCATCAAACATTGACAGTTCTCACGCTGAGAGGTAAGCTCGCTTTCAATAAGAACTTTATAACTACGATTCCAGCTCAATTCTATTTTGACTTATGCTTTGGGAAATTTCGTTAACTTAGTATGATTTATGTTTATAGCATTGTAATTTTAGTGTTAATTAGTATTGTACATTGTGTAAAAGCTCATGTTTTATGCCAATATTAAGTCAGTTTTCAGCGACTCGTCAAATTATACGAGTATATAGATTCAAACATTCACTCTCAGACCTAGATAAATATTAGCATGGCCTATACAGGTTAATAGCCTGAGATTCTTAATTTTCGACCCTAATGTATTATGCAATAAATGTTTACTTACTAATTATTATTACTAACAGTAACGATTTCTACTTGAATTAAAATTTTTACAAACTTTTGGGAATATTGGTACGATATTTGGTATAGACTTCACTCCAGTCACTTTTTATGAGCTTAATGTACAATTCCTAAAGAAAATAACGTACTATTTACGAAGTATATTCTAGTTTTCAGTATATTTAAATAGAATAAATATTGTATAATCCAATAGATATTTAAAGAATATATTTCAGTAGAAACATTAGCTGATTTACTTTTCAAAGGTTACCTCGTGAGTCATGAGTGGGCGGATAGTAGCTACATATTTCATATTAACCCTCTACTGCGCGTCGTTCCCGAAAGAGATGAAATAGAGCCTCACGAGCCACTACGGGAAAAATGGCGGAGCGATTTACAGTTGGTATCGGATTATCTCGATTTTAAGGTAAAGTTTCATATTTCCTGAAATATGGTATTTCTTGAATAGCGTTTAAAGCGACTTTGTTGTTTGAGCAAGTTTCAAGAATTCTTTTGCAAATTTATTGCTTTACTTTTGAGACCTGGAGATTTTCAAAACGTTGTTTTTAAAAAAAAAAAAAAAATAATAGCAAAAATTAAATAAATAATTTTCCATATTCAATTATAATTAAAATTATAAAAATGTTTAAAGTTAAAATATTGTAATGTAATTGGTGCAATTTTCATTTTGTTAATTGTGGGTAGGCTGTCTGTAACAACTATATCTTTAAGACATGTAACACCTCAGTCTCTCCCGTGACCATGGATGCTGTAAAGCATTCGAAACGTCGGGAACCAAAAATCAAAATAAATCCGCGAAATAATCCGAAAAGATAGTTTTATTTAATAATGTCAAACATTCGCGTAAATCTAAGAAAGTATTACGTTGTTTTTGCATATTTTGTTTACGCAAAATGTTTATGGACGCAACATTTTAAATAAAATAATTCACCTACCTATATTTGCACTCTATTGATGAAATTCTTGAAATTTACTTTATAATATTACTAGCGACACCCTCGCTTCGCTCGGGTTCGTCTCTAGCTTGATTCCCAATACAAATTTTCGTCCCCATTTTCACCCTCTTAAGGGTTGGTTCCAGGGATAAAAAGTTTCTTTTGTCCTTTCCAGGGTCACAAACTATCCCCCCCCCCCCAACGTGCGTTCACCTTGTCGTGGTGGGGGGGGGGGGCTCAGTAGTGCCCGGCACTCCAGCAGGGCGCAAAGCCAAGAAATTCACAGGGAGGTGGCCCACTTCGGTGGGCGGTGGAAGGTGGCCCTCTTCGGAGGGGGGTGTACCATGCGGGTTACTCCTGGTACTTCTCTGATAGCAGAGTGGACCTTGGAGCAACCCCATGGTTGTTGTGGTGTGCTTCGGCAGACCTGCCGTCGGGGCGTCGTTGTTGAATGCGTAAGCGATCCTGCGACGCATTAAGACAGGGGAAGGCTTTGTTGGGTTTTAGTGGGTAGTACTGGCTTCGCCGGTGAGTCCCACACCTCGTGCGTAAATGCATTTCCCAATGTTAAAAAAAAGGGTCACAAACTATCTTCTTACCAAATTTCATCTAAAACGGTTCTATAGATCCAGAGATTACCCCCTACAACGTCACAAATTCACAAATTCACAAACTTAACCTCTTTATATGTGTAGATAAAAAAATTTTAGGGTTCACCTCAGTCGAGACGGGACCCTATTACTACATAGGTTTAAGCTGTGTGCCTAATTGTCCTTTCTCTATCCCTAGTTAAATAGCTATTATTTTTTTTAATTTTAATACGAGATAAAAATAAATAGGCAAGGGCATGGGTCATAAGACAATAATCGTGTCTTAAGAGTTGTTTTACTCTATCAAACATTTTGAATATTTGTGCCCTAGTCAAATTACAATGTACCCAAGATGACTAAAGTAACAATAGTAAATGAGCTTTTCACTAGAGACTCACCCTCGTTTCGCTCGGGTTTGTCCCTAGGTTGATTCCCCATACAAACTTTCATCCCCATTTTCACCCCCTTAAAGGATGATTTACGGTATAAAAATTATCCTATGTCCTTCCCAGGGTCTTAAACTATCTTCTTACCAAATTTCGTCTAAATAGTCTTCAGTAGATCCAGAGATTACTCCCTACAACCTCACAAACTCACAAACTTTACCTCTTTATAATATTAGTATAGAATACAAATTTTTATCGCTAATAATAATAGAAAGCCTTGCTGTACCTATGTCACTTGATTTTTTGGAACGAATAGTTTACAAACTCTTTAATATTATTAGCATTTATGATAATAATGTTTGCTCAAATTAAAAAAAAAACAAAATACATAAAAGAAACGAATTATATTTTTACAAATTATGTTCTTTGAAAAATGTCACATATATTTACGCATATTATTTTATTTTATCTTGAAACAAACGAAACTCATTAAAATAAATAAATTTCTACCCAGAGCACGCGTTCGTCTGAAGGCGCGAGATACGTGACTGAAAATGGCGAATTAACCGGTGTGATTCGGGACTACCTTCAGGCGTTGCTACTCCTTCGTCCACATGATGCTTTACATTTTACTAGACATTATTTTTCTTCAGCTCTATCTGCAATAGATCTTCCTCATAACGAATACTTTGATCCGTGCTCTAAGCATGTTAGATATTATTTCTTCGAGGATTAGCTTTTAAATTAAATTTTTAGATCTGTCAATTATACTTTTATCTTTTTTTATTATATTAGAAATTTTCGTAATTTTTTTAAAAATACTGCCAATAATAAGAATTTTTCTAAAACTTTTTTTTTTAATTTTCTTGTAAAAATATTTGTCAAAAGCAATTTATCTAACGTCTTCATAATTAAAAAAAAAATACGAAGATGCCTCTGGATTTTTTATTGCCTATTTCATTAATTAGCATCTGGGAAAAGTAATTTATTTAATAGCATCAAAGGCTCTACAATATTCCAAGTCAATTAACAACAAGCAAGTCTCTGTAAATATTCATTTTGAATAATTAGCGTTGTGTTTAGAATTTTTTATACTATATTAAAACAATAAAAATCTTGAGTGTACAATAAATTTAGTTTGTTTTTTATTTTGTCTTATATTCCCAAATTAAATGGATATGCGTAAAGTTTTTTTTTCATTAGATTAAGTAATTACATTGTGAGATGTTAGTTATGGTGTGTTAATGGTTTTGAACGTGCAACATAATGTTTTTTTTTCTTATAAATATTTTTACGGCAAGATAACTCGATGTTTGATTGATGGTTGACTAGTTTTATTCTTGGAAAAAAAATCATAAATCTTGTTTGTAGTTTATGGTCTTCTCTATATACATATTTGTTTAGGTTATCTATCGCTAATACTGGGAGGATTACTTTACTTGTACTTATTAGAAATATTAGGTATTCTAAGTATTGAAAAGTGAGTGATTTTAGTAAGTTTTTAATATACTTTGCATTGTGAAATTATTTAACCTCCTATGAAAAGGTCTAGGATATCTTCATTTTGACATTTATTTTTCTAATTACTTACAACTTAAAAGGCAAATAGCGATTTAAATAGAAAACAAAGATATTATTTACATAACACACTAACACATTATACTCGTATATTTAGATTTCGTCAATGTTTAAATATTGTACCCTAAGTAGGATTAAATTTACAAGATAAAGTTTCAGTCTATTGCAATAATTAATCCGTAACAACTTCTATGTACTTAGATATTAAATGGGCGGTTTAATTGGGATGAAGTAGAAGCCAAAGGAACAGTTCGTTTTTTTAAATATTGTTATATGTTTATATATGTTTTACTTGTGAAGCATTTAAAAAACGTTAAATTCTATTCTTGCTTACTATAATTTTTTCGTTGTGAATTTCATGGGGGGTGGGGTGGGGTGGGGGGGGGGGGTTAACGGTACTGTAGTGACGAAGTCAACAAGGTTTTTTTTTACCCGACTGCAAGGAAAGGGTTATCTTTGCATGTTAAATGTTTGTAATATTCTTTATTCCCTCATATCTTCCAAACCACTCGATGGATTTCTTTAATTAAGGTATTGTTAGATTGGTCTCATTAGTCCAAGTATTCTTAAATAGGTGACATAAAAAAATTAAATATAGAGGCGGCTAGATTCCATAATGTGAAAAAGAAAAAAAATGAAAATCGACGAACTATATAAAGTGGGGTATCGTTAGATTGCCTGCCTCCACGGTCCACCATCGTATACAAGAAATAAAGTTTACAAGAAACCAATCTTCATTAATGAACACGCTTAAATTTTCAATGAAAAGCCAATAAATTATCAGAAATTTAAAATTTTATAAAAGTACAAGATTTAATTCAAGCTAGCAAGCTCATAGTGTATAAAGCGTTTTATATTATATTTTGAACTATAGTGTAATAAAGAAAATTGCGGTGTAACTTTTTTGAAATCTTGCTCCCAAGCGTGCTATAATCAAGCAAGAGACGTGCCAGATACGAAAAAAAGTTCGTATCCGTAAGGTATGAGACAATAGCGCAATAGAATTCAAATTATATTAATTCGCTAGAATTTGTCCGCCGGTCTGTCCGCGTTATTTATTTACGTATAATTATTCTGCTTCTAATGGCTGTAGCTTGGTGTTAGGTTTTCAAACTCAAATTTAAAATATTTTATTCGGCATTAAATTATTATTTTTACTAAACGAAAGAAGAAGTTTTAGACCTCAAAGAACTGGCGAAAGAAACTCAGCGGGACTAAAATTATTTCTTTATCTTTTTGTAAGTAAAATTATAATTTATAGTAATTCTATTAAGTTGAAGTAGCCTGGAGGCGATCATTTCACTCCCAAGGCGTGCCATCTTCTATAAAATCATTAATTGTAAGTATAAATAGCCTTTAGCACACAAATGTTCTTTAAAAAAAAATGAATTTGGCGATAGAAGATTTTTGTACGTTTTCTGGGATCCTGTTGTATAATCGTATAAATTGTCCATAAAAAGAATTACTGACTATATGTAAACGAATCACAGGCATTACAAGTTTATGTTATCTTCTAGTATTAATGTTATGCAGGTCATACTTCTTGGTAAATTCGTGCATATTTTTACGAACATACATAATATTTTTGTACACGTACGGAGAATCAACAGTCAATGTTTTATTTCTTTAAACTTATCGCTTAATGACACTATAAGAACTAAACTATAAATTGCACGAATTGCTCTTTCCTGCACAATTGAAACCGTATTAATAGCGGCTGCATTTCCTCATAGTAAAATTCCATAAGAATACTATGGAAATGCTATAAAGTATAGATACTATGCGAGCTATATCTACGAGTATGTCGGTAATACGTCTTATTTTTTAACCGCGAACGCTGCAGAGCTGAGTCTACTCACTAGCCCCTCAATATTAATTTGACGACACGTTTGGCTCAGTTTGTAGTGACCCTACTTGCTGTGCCAGCGGTCGCGGGTTCGAGTCCGGCTGGGGACATTCATTTGTGTGATGACGAATGTTTGTACTCCAGTCATGGGTGTTTATATTTATAATATGTATGTATTTAAAGTTATATACGTGTAATGCATCAACTATCTGGAATCCATAACACAAGCCTCGTAGCATACCATGGAACTAGACGGTGTTGTGTGTTAATGTCCCAACATATATTTATATAGCAAGACATCGATATTAAGTCGAGTTGAATAAATTCATCTATATACATATAATATAAATCCGAGTCGAATCTGTACATTTTAAATATGGAGGCCCCACTGCAATTTAAAATCTATATCTCTTATAACCTTCCATAATAAATAGGCTATGAAAAGCAAAAGACTTTTCCAATCAAACTAGTCGTTTCAGAGATTAGAGCGTTCAAACATGCAAATAAACTTACCAGCTAAAGGTATACCTATGGTAGTAGTATAAATAAATAAAAAAGGAGTAGTCAAAAATCGAGTTAAACTAAATCCGACCTCTACATTGTATAACGATATTCGGACAATCCTACTTACTGGAGATGTGAAGCTTCACTTTCAAAGTTCAATATTATTCCATCTCTTTATTAATATTCATGTTTAATTATGATAATTCCATTGTAAATTTAATGTTGGACTTGCATATATTATCCTTTACAAATATCAGAAAAGTGAAAGTATAATGACTTCTTATTTCTGATTTTAGCCAATTAATTATTTTACATTAAAATGAATGATGAAATTTTAAAATTATGCTACCTTCTTTCTATCCGTAACTACTTAATATTTATTTTAATGTTCTACAGTAAAGCTAAAGTCAAAAGCAGTGTTGTAAAATTAATAAGAAGATTGGACTATAGCGATAAGGAATTGTATTTCCGGGATGAAATAAGTAATACTATTTATGTGTCAATTTTTTTTTCTATAATGGCCTTATGGTTACGTTGACAGACGCAATCCATTCTGCCAGTGTCATGTTTTGTAGGGAAGACACGAATGAGATTGAGCGGTAATTTTGAAATTTAGTAACTTTAATGTGTAATTAAAACTATAAATTAATGATCGGTCTACAGCAATTTTCATATTAATCCGTTCAATGCTTGACGCCTCTAAAATATCCAAATATTCTCATAAACTTTCACACGAGCAGTATACATCGTCTATGCTGTCAATAGTAGGGAAAACTAGCATAATTTTGCAGAAATAAAGATTGTTACAAATGACCAATATTTATTAAGAAAATTCCCCTCTCTAGTGGGGCCGGCTGGCAGAAGTTCGTTGGCCGGAAAGGTCCTTAAGATCACGTTCAAATCTTACTATCTAAAAACCTTTGTTAAAATATAATAGAATATAATAGATTATTGTTTGATGGTATTTATCAAAATATCATTTTGTCAAATAAGTTATGTTGAAATAAATTATTTGGCAAAGATTTAAAAGATATTTTATTGTGTAGGGGACGTATAGCACATACGTTGTGTGCGCAGTCCAAGTATTACCTTGTAGCACAACATATAATACTATATTAGTACCAGTAATGTCGATGTTTTTTTATTATCTGTATAATATATACGAATTTGTACCATAATTCTTCTATACTAGATATCACGATATTCATTTTTGTTTTTAGACGTGATCAAAGCCTAAAAGTATTAGTAGTAAAAGTACCTCTGGTAAACGTAGGTACACTACAGATTTTTGGTATTTCAATTGTCCTAATTTTTTTCTTAACTATGTTCTCAGACTTAAAAAGACTCTTTTATTGTAAGATTACCTATATTTAAATAAAATGCCGTTCATAGTTTTTTGCTCTTAACAATGTCGTCTTTTAAGTTATGTTCTCTTTATTATATTGGCTTTTTTAATATAAAAATAAGTTAAAGTCTTATAATATCTGCTTTTTAGTTAAGTATAAAAAATATTTTTATCAACCGACTTCAAAAAGGAGGAGGTTCTCAATTCGATTGTATTTTTTTCTTTTTCTTTTTTTATTTTTTTTTATGTTTGTTACCTCAGAACTCCGTCATTTATTGGCCGATTTGGACAATTTTTGTGTTGTTTGAAAGTGTATACTTCCAGATTAGACCCATTTAAATTTCAAAAAAAAAATACCACCCCTAAGGGAGGAAAAATAGCTAATGATGAATTTAACCTACTTCTAATTGTCATATAGACTTGAAACTTTGCAAGTGTTTCTACTTCCGTTGATAGTACAGTGGTTCGGTATTGTTGACCTGATCTGATGGTAAGGCCAGAAGGTGGATAGGTGGAACTCTTCAACGGCTAATAGTAGATACTTCGAGTTTGAGCTTATTTTGTTTGATTTGACAAGCCTAACACGTTAGACTTCTTACTTTGCTACTACTGTCTACACTAAAAAGGGAAAAATAAAAACTTTTTAACAAAAAAATAAAAATCGACTTCAAACAAAAGCACTAAAAAGTAAAAAATAACTGATTGGTAGTTTTCATTTACTATACATACCTAATCAAATATTTTCGAAGTCGGTGTGCTTTGGCTAAGTAATTAAAGCCTACCTATTAAATACATACCTAGTCAAATATTTTCGAAATCGGTGCCAGCCCATACAAAGCAGGTAGAAATATATTTTGTTACTAGTGACTCACCCTTGCTCCGCTCGGGTTCGTCCCTAGATGATTTTTAAATTGACGTAACTTTTTTATTTATGAACCGATTGAAATAAAATAAACACTAAATGTTAAGTGAAGCTTACCACAATATATTAGTGAAAACTGCATCCAAATCGGTAAAGCCATTTCTGAGATTAGCGCGCACAAACGCACAGTCAAACAGATAAACCGACAAATAGACAAAAATTCTAAAAATCATTGTTTTGGTTTCTATTGCGTAAATAAACCAAATGATAGTTTTTTCAAATATCTTTCATCTACAGAAAGCGATCAGTTACACTTTTATTATATGTATAGATAATAATTTAATAAGTATTAGATGTATGAGGTTTTATTAACGCTCGGCGTATCCAGCCTCTCAGCATATTCTACAATGACATTTTAGAGAGCGTACGGGATCTATCAATCAGACGCAGCATCCTCTCAGTAATGGTCCTCCCGTAAAAATGTAGCGCTACGGCCTGTTCAATCCACATAACTAAAAATTATAATAATATATCTATGAAGACGCTTTTTCTAAAGTAGTACAATCTACAAATATGTCATTTTATACCATGAGCGGGGTAATTAATTAAGCATTCAATGTGAAAAAGGACAATTAATGTAAAAATCAAGCAACCCCATACAAAAAATAATCTACACATAAATATACCTATATTACATACTCACATAAAATCAAGTCATAGTCCTTGTAGGGTATCTAGAAAGAAAAAAGTACTAACTACTATCTCTACATACCTCGGATACCTATAGATCGGAATTGTTGGCGTCCTATTATGGGAAGCTTTTGTCCAGCAGTGAACGGCGATAAGCTAAAACACAAGCACCTACTCGTAGCTTTTAAAGTCTCTCATACATTACCTTCTACTCGCTACAACATATCTTTTTGAACATTCCTTTAACATTGTCCAAACCATCGGAGTAGGATTTCAAAGAGTTAAATAATGAAGTAACTATTCGTAACAAAATCAATATTTAGTTTTATAAGAACATTTTTTTTTCGTTTTAAAGAATTTTATATTTTGAAAGAAATTAAAATAAGTTTTACATGTAAAAACCTTTACAATACAAACATTATAAAACAACTGACAAAATAAAAACTGTAATAAAAAGACGATTCGTAAATATTAGGCAAGATAGATATGTTACGTTTTGTATTTACAGAATGTTCGTATCATACATCAAAACCCAAGTAGAGACATGTACTAAAATCTTATGAAATCCTCAAATATCCTTACCCTTAGCTTGGGGACACCAACAGCATATGAAAGTTGTCGTATTTCGTCGCATACAACCCGTATAGTAATTTTAAGGTTAGCAATTTGTATGCAATGTGAGCGAACACGCCTCTTCTTGTTTGTAAACTGTATATACGATGAAAGGCCGCACGAGGGGTCCTAACAAGTTAATTTAAACTTCTAACGCTTATCCGACTTAGGTTTACGGAGATTAATAATACTTTATAAGTAAAATTTGAATTCATTACGTTAGACCTCGCTGCTCGGCTGCAATAAATATCTCGCTTAGTCTTATATTCTATTTAATTAATTTCATGGTAACGTGTTTTACGGTGGATTTTTTTAGGTAAAGTTTTAATAAACTGCAAGCAAGTTGTAAGGTCTTTTATGGGTTGCTGTACTTTGGAAATAAATTGCTGCGATTATTTATTACTTTGGTACCTACAGTTGTTTACTGAAAATAGATTTTCATTATAATTAAAGTTGTTAGCTTTAACATACTAAAAACTATCCTTGTCTACGAGATATAATTCTAGAATTTATAAAACCTTCTAATATTTTAATTTTCAATAGCAGAACCGGATCATCCTATACCACCATAGGTATTTCGTAGGAGCAGCTAAAATCCAAGCGGAAAACATCACGTTCTAGCGCGAAGAAAATTAAAGGCGGGAGGTTCATCAAAATTCTTATTTGAAAATAAGGTGAGATAAATTAGACTTGTTCTCGCTGTAATATCGTATGCTTGTGATTCAGAAGGTAATAATAAATTCCTTTGTGTAAAAAGAACAAAAAATTAAAATTCCTTTCATGTACCGCGTCTTCCTGGGGCGCAGTTTTGTCATTTTGTTTGGGTTGGCTACTTGAGTAACGTACGCAAATCCCTCGCTCGCAAATACATAGATACTTACTCGTTTTACATCTTTAAAATATTTATACTGTAACGTCCTTTATTAGTAAAACTCATCAAGCCATCCAATGCCTTTATTAGTAAAAATCATTAGCTCATATTTTGTATCTATAATCTACACAAGCCCGACTGTGTAATAGCTAACTAAAAAATAACAATAAAAACTTCTAAGTTGTATAAAAGCATTTTTATGTTCGCCTCTTAAAAACCTTTATTTTGATACCCCATTTGATTGGTTTGAGATTTTTTTTTAAAGACACAAATTGGCGCCCGAAATCCGCCATTATAATTTTTATTTATATATTTCATATAGCCTATGACACTTGCGTTATCAAGACGAATCTAAAGACGTATGAATCATCAAAATCGATCCACGCATTTGGTCTCTAAAACGCCACAGGAACAAACATATATACATACATATATAGACTGATAAACACATTACCCTCCTTTGCATCACACGATAAAAATAGTAACTTAGCGAAATCTGTAAATGGAATATTTAAAAAAAAATATGTCTGAAACGTATTGTGTTCGTAGTATAGATATAAATTATAAATATAAAACCATAGTTATTAAATTTGTCTGTCTATTTATGTGTGCGCGTTTCACGCAAAAAGTACTAAACCGATTTTAACTAAATTTTGTGTAGTGATAACTTATAACTCGAGTCAACATTTAGGATACTTTTTACAACAGGAAAATCTTTCATTCCCACAGGAAAACAATAACTAGTTCTATCAAGTCCTTAGAAATTTATATGCATATTATGCTGGTTATACTTTAAGAGATACATCAAAACAATGTACTAGAAAAGCTTAGGTCTTAGAAAGGCCTACAGAAAAGTCCCATCCCAATACCATATGTTTATCTCCGAGGTATCTCTATATCTCAATAACTATTTATATCTATTTAAAACGTACCTAGTTAACAGACGCACCCGAGCGAAACTTGAAAAAAGGCTAAGATATTAAAATTTTAAAAGTTTTATTATATTTTTATTTAAGCTATTTTGAAGGGATAAGCTTGTTTTTCTTAGCATACTCATTTTTATGAATAGACTAGCGACTCATCCTTGCTTTGCTCGGGTTCTTCGCTAGGTACGTTTTAGCGGTTAGTGATTCCCATACAAAATAAACATCTCTAAGCTTTTCGAATTTCCAGCAGTTTTTTGGAATTTCCCTATTTTCAACCGACTTCAAAAAGGAGGAGGTTCTCAATTCGACTGTATGTTTATTTTTATTTTTTTTCATGATTGTTACCTCAGAACTCCGTCATTTATTAACCGATTTGGACAATTTTTGTTTTGTTTGAAAGGGTATACTTCCAGATTGGTCCCATTTAAATTTAAAAAAAAAATACCACCTCTAAGGGTGGAAAAACAACTAATGATGAATTTAACCTACTTCTAATTGTCATATTGACTTGAAACTTTGCAAGTATTTCTATTTCCGTTGATAGTACAGTGGTTCGGTGTTGTTGACCTGATCTGATGGCAAGGCCAGAAGGTGGATAGGTGCAACTCTTCAACGGCTAATAGTAGATACTTTGAGTTTGGGCTTATTTTGTTTGATTTGACAAGCCTAACACGTTAGAATTCTTACTTTGCTACTACTGTCTACACTAAAAAGGGAAAAATAAAAACTTTAAAAAAAAAAAATTAAAACCGACTTCAAACAAAAGCACTAAAAAGTAAAAAATAACTGATTGGTAGTTTTCATTTACTATACATACCTAATCAAATATTTTCGAAGTCGGTGTGCTTTGGCTAAGTAATTAAAGCCTACCTATTAAATATATACCTAATCAAATATTTTCGAAATCGGTGCCAGCCCATACAAAGCAAAGCACACCGACTTCGAAAATATTTGATTAGGTATGTATAGTAAATGAAAACTACCAATCAGTTATTTTTTACTTTTTAGTGCTTTTGTTTGAAGTCGGTTTTTATTTTTTTGTTAAAAAGTTTTTATTTTATATTTAAACCACCCCTGACATACCCCCAACAAAATAAAAGAAGAATTATTCAAATTGATCCAGCCGTTTTTGAGTTTTAGCGAGACTAACGAACAGCAATTGATTTTTATATATATGGATTATTTTCGATTGCCACTGTAATATTAAAAAAAAGCTGATATCTTTGTTTGAATTTTAAAGACTTGTTTTAACATTTTATTTTAAGTCTTAATCTTTACAATTTTAACTATAAATATGCAAAGTGGATTTTCCTTGTGTAATATTTTTCTTCGTATAATAAAGTAATATTACATTTACGGGTATACCTTACTGTTATTTTTATACATTTTAAATAATATGCACAATAAAAATACTTACGATTTAAAAAGATTTTCTATAGGTATATTATTTTTATTAATGCACATTAAGAACAAACTGATAAGTATGTTTATTGTTATTAGATAATATTATCCTTCGGCTACGTTACGTAGGCGCAGAAAATACTAGGCAGTGATCCGATTTTCGTCGTCCCTAAGTCGATATTACGACCGCTATTCCATTTACACAGCCATTCTATCCATCAATTATTTATTCGCTTTGTTTTCATACTTTATTGAAAGTAAAAGTTTTCAGATACATTATAAATTATTCATATCTTTCCATTAGGGGCCCCTTTTTATCCTTTACATAAGGGATTGATCCATTTGTGTTAAGGCTAAATTTAATAAAAATATTAGAATATTCTTGCATAAAATATCACAACATCTTCGAGGCTATAAACGTGTAGTGATCAGATATACTTTGTTATTGAATTTATTATTATAACAACAAAACAAGTATAATATTTTTACGAGCTTTTATTTAGTTTGCTTCATTCGTATAACTATAGATATTAGTAAATCTTGTCAGCTCAGCATCTGTAATATTTTTTTTAAATACGTGTCCGTAAATCGTATTTCGTTAAGCTAAAATGTATTGCAAAAAATGAATTCTGACCGGTCGTTTTAGAGATAAGTGCGTTCAAAAAAAACAAGAAAACAATTTCTTTGACTTTATAATAATCATCATCATCATTTCCCTGCCTGTTTCCCAATGACTTGGGGTCGGCGCAGTACATCTTACGTACTGCTGATAGGATTTGGCAAAAGTTTTACGACCGGCTGCCTGCCTGCCTGACATCAACCCTCTTTGGGAATGCTATTGTTTATCGCGGAAAGGACCCAAGTTGCGATGACCAGCACATCTAATTTAGATATATAAAGTTATCTAATGCCAGTAATTATTTCACCACTTTCATTGGCACAGTCAATTGCTTGAGTTTAGGCGTGGCTCAATATTGGAGAGCTCATAAATTTACGTCTTGTAATATGCATATTCCATAATATTGTTTTCCTTTAAAACGTATTTTATAGTATTATTAAAAGGTTTAATGTAATTTTCTGACATATTTTGAAATAAATTATGTACACACAATAAATTTTGTCTTGACATTAATATAGAATAATATTATCCTATTATTATTAAGTTGAAGATATAGTAAAAAATATTTTATGAAAACTTTCCTATAGTATACTTATATCAGGTTATTGACATGTTTTTTTGTGATTTTAACTCACAGCGACCCCAATATCTTCGTACAAAATTAGACATGCTTAAATTATTCTTCATTATGTCGTGCTTTCGTAATGTTAATGAACTTCAATGATATCCTACTTTGCAAAATCGAGATTAATTATTTTTACCATTAAAGGCATTACTTTAAACTGGAAAGAAAAATAAAAATACGTATTTCTTTTATTATTAATGACCAAGTTTTTAAGCTAAAAGCCTCTTAAGCAACCATTTGATGTATCGGGATGTTAATCTCTCTAAGCTATAGATCTCTCTAGATAAAAAAAAAATACGTACATAGGTAAGATGCACGTTTTTATAAACTTTACTTATGATAACTCACCGTTTAGTTTTTTGCAAAAATTTTTAGTATGTATTGTTCCACATAAAAATAAACACAAAAAGAATAAATTGCTTTATAAGATAATTGTTTGAGATAAAATCTATCGTTTCTCAGCGGGATTACGGTCGGTGTCCATCAGACGGACAATAAATTACGTTAATTGTCAACGTTTTATTGGACAGGTGACGCCTACAGGGAAAACTAAATGAGAGAACGGGATCTACAGTAATACAATTTGCTATATTCGTATATAAAGTTAAGTTTTGAGAGATGGATATATGTAATTTTAATATTTAATATTATACTATTCAGTTTCATACTATTATTAAGCTTTAGATCAAATACAATATTGAAATTGTAAAAAAAGTCTTGTATATTCTATGATATATAGTATTTTATTAATAAGTGTGCGCGTGTGCGTGAGTTCGTGCGTGCGTGCGTGCGTGAGTGCGTGCGTGCGTGCGTGCGTGCGTGCGTGCGTGCGTGAGTGCGTGCGTGCATGCGTGCGTGCGTGCGTGTGTGCGTGCGTGCGTGCGTGCGTGTGTACGTGCGTGTGTGTGTGTATGATGAACTGATTATGATTTTGTTTGAAAGGTGAATTAGTCGGGAGTGTTCTTAACTATGTTTGATGAAAATTGGTCCAAGATAGGTTTTTTTTATTTTTAATTTATCACTTGTAATACAAGAGCACAAAAAGCATATATTAAAAATAAATGTACTTCCGACCGATTTCGGCCATGGCGGCCAATCTTATTAAGACTAGTCTCCTGCATAGGAGATATTATAGTATCACAACAGCACTACTCAACACGACCAGTGCGAGTTAAGGCACAGGATCGCCTTTACATGCTCTCCGAGGCACGGAGTGAAACACCGCCAACTTCCCAACTCCAGGCTGTTAAGTGTTACCGAGGCTTACTAAACAGAAAGACTCAGTAACTAAACTTAGCCCGATCCTGGACTCGAACCCAGGACGTCCGGATGTTAGCCACTACATCACCGCGGCAGTTAAAAAATATATACATATAACCCTATTTAAAATATTAAATAATCGTGTTTCAATTTATACAACTGCGTGTATGAATATTTCAATGATATAAGTTTAAATGCGACTTTATTTTACTTGTATCGTACCCACGTACGTTAGGAGCACTGGTACCCGTACCCAAAAATATTTCACATGTTCCACCCTAACATAGCCATAAACAGCAAAAGTTTGTTGTGTATAATAAAAAGTTAATACTTGGCGCAGACAGGGACGGGTTAGATTGCGCGTTACTTGCTACATTATAAACAAGCCTGCCTGTGACACCCCTCCTTTACGACCCCCACTCTGTCGGGTGGCATGCATAATTAAATCTCCGCGGTCAAATTAGCAATTTGGACCCCAACAATAGGACATAGTTCAGTTTTAAGCGTCTTTATTGTCCAAACAAATTTATTCAACCATTACTGTGTTCAATTAGCGCCGAGTACACACTATTCAGGGCTTTTTTATTTTGTCTTTGTTGGTACAGTCTCTTCCCGCTGTAATATAGAAATAAAAGGCTTTCAACGTTCTTCAGTTTTTATATTAAAGAATGAAATAATTAGGTTTACATTCAAACTTGACTTTGCTATAGAGAGAGAATATTATGAAAAAAGTTTCTGGGGCAGCTTAATAATTATATACGAGGCCGTCATGAATATGGATTACCGACTTATTATATTATGCAATGAATAAAAATGTGCTGATGTATGAGTGTTGAATATGTGCGTTATTTTGCATTGATTGCCACCGGAACTCTAAAGAAAAAGAGTTTTAAGCATAACGACATTTTTACATACGTATATTATACATATTTTAAATTCTGAAAGAAAATATTTAATCCCAATAAAATGCTCTATTTTATAGCAGTTCTTAAGTCATAGAATATTACCACTATTTGCAAACGGAAGTGTTATTAAATTATGGAATGAAGTAATAAAGTTAACGTTTTGCATAATCTCCTAATATTTGTCATATTTCGGGGTTCCATCGAGTTTAATAATGCAGCAGTTTAGTAAGTTTATGAAAATGCAGCGAGTGGCGGCGTGCGGTAGACTGATAAAGGACTCTGAGCTTTTTCAATTTATCTCTGCCCAAAATTCGATATGACATTTGAACCTAACTCGAACTAAACACGTGCCCTTGGGCCCTTATTAATATTTTAGAATTAATCACAACGAAGTCATGTCTTGATACTCCGCTTTTATCCGAAACAGTATCTCCGCAAGGAACCTAGAATTAATTTAAACTTTGTATTTAATCTTGTTGGCTGGTGAAACTTTTGCAAAGTGAGATAAAATATCTCCTAAAACAGCAGAGTTCTCAACGTTATCAAAGATAACGTGATGAATGTAGATACCATTACAAAGCCGAAGTAAACTAAAAAAGGCGTTTTTATTTGATTATTTTGAAATCACAAATGAATTTTGAATTGAAAAATTTTTTTTTTGTGTAAATTGGTAAGTAGGCATGAAAAAATAAACAGAAAAGTAATAATCATATTTAAAACGAAAAAAAATCCTTTATTCTGAATTAAAAAAAAAAATAATTAAAACGATACTCTTCATATTATATACTAGAGCGATGAATCTTTGCATGTTTAGCGACCGTATATCTTCCACAATGGAATAAGCGAGAATAAAGTGAATATAAATAGTAAAATACTTCCAATCTTTAAAAGCAATCAATATTCTTTAAAACCGACGTTCGCATTTAATCTTGCAATATTTACCTACAGTTTCTTAGAAGCTGACAGGAAAACATTATTTATTTACATACTAGCATTGCCCGCGGCTCCGCCTGAGTTCAAATGACCAAAAACCAAATTCTTAGGTTTTACATATGTAAGTATAATTTTACAATGCAGTTTTTGTATTTTTTCTCAGAAATGAGATATTTTCCTGAGATAAAAAGTATCCTATATGTTGACCCGGATAACCCGCCATCATCAAACCAAATTTCATCAAAATCTGTCCAGTGGTTTTCTCGTGATGCGGTAACAGATAGACAGACAGACAGACACACAAAAAATCTAAAAATTATAGATTCGCACTCTGTATCGATAATAATGTCTATTTCAATTAGATTTTCCAAAAAACATTTAATGTACAGATTCGATTTAGTTACAATTTTATTATATGTATAGATTATTAGAAACTATATTGATTAATTGCTCTTTAATTGATTTTAAACAAAATTGAACTCTTTTAATTAGTTGATGATTATGTTAATTTTTAATGAAGAAAATCTGATTTAAGTTTAATTTATTCTCTTGTTTTATTTGCGTATTGACATACAGAGTGATATGCTGTAAGTTGTTTTTATAATTCAAATTAAACACATATATGAACATGGAATATTCTATTTATTATGTATGTGTAGAGAAAGACACTAGTTAAAATCAAATGTTTCTGTAGCTAAATAGCTAAAACAGAACTATTATAATTTCGCTATGTCCGTCTGTCTGTAGGTCAGAGCCATTTTACTCGAACACTAAGTTCCATGTCTAACTTTTGTAGTACTGGTTGGAGAATTCTAGCAAAATGTGAGGTACCAGAGCTTCCAAAATACTTTCGACGAAAATTATTTTTAAGAAGACACATAATTTTTTCAGATATGAAATACAAACTGTAAAGTTAACTTTGTTTCTAATACCTACTATGAAATACCAATTTATTTATGGTGTCAAAAAAATGGATATTGTAGATGGGTAAATATTTCATTTTACCTTTACGTATTAAATTATGTAGTATGATAAAACAAAACAAAGACGAGTCTTGCTATGGAAGGCTTGGTGTGCGTAACAGACTCTGGTCCGACTTTTCTCATTATACCTCATATTCTTTCTGTTCTTTTTTTCAAACAGAACTTACAGCAATGAAGTCAAAATGTAAATTTGACATGCTGAACAATAAGTGTCTACATCACACAGAAATATAAAATAAAATAAAGAGCATTTATTCGCTAAATAAAGTATTACAGCAGTAGAGTAGCACTTGAAACTCTTATTATTTTTAATGGTGGCTCCTCGCAGACAAGAGTGCATAAATTGGCTTTAAAAATAACAAACTACTATGTATGCATACTATATACTGGTACTCAAAGTTCGTCTTCTTCAAGTATACTTGATAAGGGAATGTTGAATAAATTTATGAATTCAGGCTGTATAATATGCTATGTGATGTATGCGTGTGGAAAATTAAAGATAATGATGAATATAAATTCTCTAGTACATTCTATGCATGTAATTAATTTCAAACGGTATAAAATGCCAATTTTTTGAAGAGGTTGTATTTGGTATGTGCGTGAAGAAATATATACTTTTTTGGATTTTTCGTCTATCTGTATATCCATCTAATCGCATATTCATGGAAAATGAATGGATTGTGATCGAATTACGAGGTATCTTTATAATGCTTATATTATTATATCTCAGTATTAATATTACTTTTGTACAAACAAAAATACACTTTCAACTCTTCGTTCTAAATATTTCTATACTATACAAAATATCATTAAGGTCATTATGTGACGTATTTATTAACCGATGAAAATAATATGTATAGGACGAATCACATTACTCTATCTAACCATACCATTTCTTACCATAGCGGTATAGTACTGTGAACTGTGCCACTGGTAAGAGGAGGAGGAGAGCTAGGAGATAGAGGTTATTGGATTCCGTCTATATTGACTGTTATAAATGCGCTGATAGAAGCCTGCTAATATTATATATTATAGTATGGATGTCTGGATGTATAAATGTATGGATGTTTGTTACTCTTTCACGGAAAAACTACTGAATGGATTTTAATGAAACTACAATAATATAGCTTATAGATCAGAATAACACAAGATTACTTTTTATCCCACAAAAATGTTCGGTTCCCGTGGGATAGATTTGTTCTTGATTTTCCAGAGTTTTACAAAATATATGTTAGTAAAATAAAAAAAAATATATAAATAAATTTTTAAATTCCTCATTCACTAGTCTCCGGCAGATTCGCTCAGGCAGAGCAGTCAGTAAGTAGGTATAGAATAAATGATCACATACTGTAGGTATGTATTAAAATAATCAACAGCATATAATTATGACTTTGTCCTCTAACTAACTCTATATAACTGCCTCGGTGGTGTAGTGGCTAGCATGTACGGCTGCACACCCGGAGGTCCTGGGTTCGAGTCCCGGGTTGGGCCAAGTTTAGTTATTGAGTCTTTCTGTATAGTAAGTCTCAGTAACAGCCCGGAGTTGGGAAGTTGGCTGTGTTTCACCCCCGTGCCTCGTCGTGTCGAGTGGTCGTCCCACCGGAATATGAGAGTGATAGGAATAGAGAGTGCACTTGTGTCTGCGCGTACACTTGAGCACTATAATATCTCCTGCGCAGTTGGCTAATCTCAATGAGATTGGCCGCCGTAGCCGGAATCGGCTAGGAGAACATCATGACTTTGTCCTTAACTTAAACATACCGGAAAAATACTTCCTTTTGATACGCTAACATCAACATCTTCCAAGTATCAATCAGATTACCACAATAGGACTAAATAATTGTTCTACGATAAAATGAAGTAAAACCTTATTTACTATAGGTACTAGTTTTTAATAGAACTGTTGTGAGCAAATACTGCAATACTCGACTCGATTTGCACAAAGGTTATACAGAAATTCGAGAATTCCATCGTATTGCAAGCGAATTGGTCTAGAATTAAATTTCCCAATGCTCAGAGTGTAGTTTCGAAGATGATACACGTTATAAAGTAATATTATAATTCTCTTACGATATATTATTGAATAGGAATGCTTTAAATTCACGAATTATTTGTGTAATATGTAGTACGAATTATTTGTGTATAATTTCATATGTAGAGATTTCAACGAACAGAAAACATACCAACTTTTTGAAAAAAGCTGATATTTTGACGGGTGAATTGTCGATTGAAAATGAGGGCGCTTTTTCGATATTAATTCAAAATAAGGTGAAAAAATAAATATTTTTAATCAAATAAATTACAGCGTATTTGGGACATAAAAAGGTATGTTTTCACCAAATTTCGTTAAAAAAATTTTTTTTTGTAAAAGATAAAAATAAAAAACCAAAAACTTGGTTTTTTGATTTTTTCACATAAATTTTGAGGTTATGTGAAAAAAGTGTGAACACAAAAGTTTTAGATCTTTTTATTACCTACAACTTTGCCATATGAATTTTTTCGATAGGACTTTTAGTTTTGCCGGAAATCGAGAAAAACCGTTTTTTACCCTTAAAAACGGACCCCCATCCCCTTCCCGACCTCAGATCGCCCGTAAATTATTTTTCCTTTCATTTTTATAATATTCCCCTCCTTTTCTAATGGGTTGCATCCTACTTTTTTTTTACTTTTTATTATTTTTAAAGGCTTCTACCCTGGTCTATTATGGATACCAGATGGTTGATACACTACACTTAAGTAACTTAAAATACATACATATTATAAATAAATGTTAATCAAAATATCCATAATGCGCTCATAACGTAATAATAAATATTAGGTAAATTTTATAATTTATAAATTCTATTGCCGTTGTGGTAAATTAAAAATAGATTTAATTTAAATTATTTTTTTCATAATGTCTTTCATTTCTAAAACATTATTCATCGAAAAATAATACATTCATTATCATCATATTATATATGTATTTTCGTAAATTATTCAAATTAAATATTATTATTTTGTTATTTACGTATTAAAATTTAGTCTATCTATAAATATAAATAATGCTTACCTGTTTGTTACCTTAGTTTATGCCAGTTAATTTGAATCTGAAGCGGAGCTAGACGTTATCACCGGCATGCAGCAAGCAGGCGGTACTCGGTGTGTTTGGATGGATTTCTGCTAAGCTGCAAGATTTTAGTATTCGACAGTGTGTTTGTTTGTAATATTGTTTATATATCATAAACAACTATTTGATTCTATTAGAAATGTACACTCTGAAAACGTAATTGGCATTTTGTCTTTCTAAAACAGCATCTCAGTAGCATTATGATGAAAAACGCCCAGGAATTAACCAAGTATAATATGACATTTATTATACCGACATACCTATTCCTTTTTATTCAATATTGGATAAGTATCGACTTCCAGAAAAGAGGAGATTACACGTTCGGCTCGTACTTTTTAATTTTTTTAAATGAACGTTATAAATAGAACTTATGTTTCGGGGAAACAGCAAATGCGTTTGCACATAGCTAGTTCTTTTTTGTTTTAGTTACCTGTTGCATGGTATTTGATAAAATGACAGTTAACCGTGTTTTTCTTACAAGTATAAATAACAAAAATGTCCAATTAAAATACCGTTCAGCATCATCGGCTAACGTATAATTAAATATATAAAAAAATCTACAAATTTAATTGTAATAGCTTTTGACCAGATTATTATGTTATTTTTTTTAATTAAAAAGTTACACTGACTTTAATTTTGAATTTAAAAGTAATTAGAGATAGAATTTTGCTTTTAAAATAAGTACATAAGGCATCTTGAGGTACAGTTAGAAGGTATTGCTTGTCACCTGCGTGCAGTCTGTACTAGAATAATATCTTGTTAAAAGTCTAAATTGTATAAACATGGTTCAAGAATAAATAATTATAATTAATAAATTACATTCAATTGTTTGGATTGTCTGCTTAATTATATTTATTGTAATAGACTAAGCGTCACTTATTTAATTATGTGCATTTAACTTTATTTACTTTGTAACATTACGACTTGTATAACTCGTAAATTTCCTAAAATTAGGCTAGATATCCTCATGTTCAGGGCGTACAAACGGCCACAGAACAAAAAAGCTGTAAACATAAAATCCAGTCTTATGAGGAAACTTTGATATTGTTGTGTTGAGTCAGGGGTCGTTGTATTGTTCGACTTATATTAAATCGCGAGTTTTATACCTCAAAGGATTATTGTAAATTGCGGTTGTGGGCCAGTAGCTATCCTATGTATGAAATGTTGAAATGTATGAAGTCGCCTCGTATACATTACTAATAAAATACGTTTTATTATTATATAATCTTACGAGGATACAGTGAAATACCGGTTTTATCTTTTATTATTTCTTTGTTGTTGTTAAATCAGCTTATGTATAAAAAGTTCAAAGAAATCGAATTGAGCTTTCTTAACTTTGTTAATATTTTATTGTGTACATGTTCAATTCAACCCATTTAAACTGTTTTATTTAGCTTGCCCTGTTTGTTTGGGTCAAGTTTATTAATTGTATTTTTACCAATGTTGACAGATTGATCTAATATTTGGTACACACCTTTAGTTCTGGTGACAATACAATTGTATATTACATTCACAATCAGTATCATTGTAAATCCAAGATGGCCGCTGCCACAATTTGGCAGATTATATATTTTTTCCTAAGTCCCTCAATATGGTTATCAAATGATAGGGCTTGACTAGTAAATACAGTACACTATGGAAAAAAATCCAAATGCAATATGGCCGACAATAAAACTACATATTTTTTTCAAAATCACCTCAATATGGGTATCAAATGAAAGTGCTTTTCAAGTAGAACACATGCATTGCGGATCATAAAGTTTAGATAGTTTAAAATAAAAAATCTAGTGGGCTGCCTCTCAGTGCGTTTCTTAGACTCGCGCCCGGCTGAATTGCTGGATGCGAATGAGCCCCTCTACCACGACAAGATGAACACACATTTTGGGGTTTGACGACATGACTCGATCATGTACTATATATTTTAAGAACTAGCGATTTTCCGTCGCTTTGCTCTGGTACGTCCCTAGGTGCGTTTTTAATAGATAAAAATACTTATTGTACACTATACGCTACACAACATGTAACTCTATGTAACTCTACAAGCTCCTTTATTTTCATTGAAAGGCCAATTACAATCGGTTAAGCTGTGTCAAAGATTACCCCTGACAAACAGACGAAAATTTTAAGAAGGGCTGTTTAGGTACTGGTATATATAAGTAACTCTAATTCTATGTATGTACATATATACTTGAGTGAGTTATTTTGAAATCACACACATACACTTCAATTTTATTTATACTAGCGGCTCACCCTCGCTTCGCTCGGGTTCGTCGCTAGGTACGTTTTAAATAGATATAAAAAGAAAAAATCTTTCTTTCTCACATTTTAATTATATGTTTTAATACTTACCTATTCCGGACTAAGAGAAATCCAAAAATTAAAATATCATAAAAATTGGAACGCGGTCGAACGGGATAAAAAGTATCCTATGTCCTTCTCCTGGCTCTAAACTACCTCCCTGCCAATTTTCAGCTAAATCGGTTCAGCCGTTCTTGAGTTATAAGCGAAGTAACTAACACGACTTTCTTTTATATATATAGATTATGTATGTATAGATTAAAGCAAACTTACTTTGTTATCGCGAGCGCGCTACTACTGGGGTACCACTGTACTCTATAATAATAATTAGGGTAGAGTGAAAATAAATTAATATAAATAGATGTACGCTCTATATGCAAATTTCAAGGAGAGTCAGGAGTTAGTGTTTAGAGGAAATAGGATCGTGGTATAATCTGTTTATGCAGGCTTTTGTTGACTGTGCATATTATCATGCATACGTAAAAGCTATTTCCATACATTGCTTGGAGTTAGCGAATTCATAGGAGATTCTAAGGCTCCAGTGAATTGGCCTAGTCGGCTTTCAGGTGAACGGGTCGTATAGGCAACAGAAGGTATTGTAATAATAGCGGAGACGATGGTCATATTTCGCATGTACCTATGTACCTATTGGCGATTTATTTTACTATGTAACACTATGTTATTATGTCTTATATAATAGTGTAAATTTATTTTATATTATTACTGTATCTCATAATAGTTATTGTTTGCGACTCCGTCAATGGTTATATACATATGTTGTAGGATGATTTGATAATTCGAATTTTCACGATAACCTTAGGGATATTGCGAAAACACGCATAATTAGACAATGGTTAGGTTAGTTTTATTTTTTGATTATGTGACAGGTTCGACTTGGATAACGTAGTTTAAGTAGGTTCCCCCCCAACGTGCGTTCACCTTGTCGTGGTGGGGGGCTCAGTAGTGCCCGGCAATCCAACCGGGCGCGAAGCCAAGAAACGCACAGGGAGGTGGCCCACTTCGGTGGGTGGTGGGAGGTGGCCCTCTTTGGTGGGCGGTGTACCATGCGGGTTGCTCCAGGTACTTCTCTGATAGCAGAGTGGACCTTGGAGCAACCCCATGGTTGTTGTGGTCTGCTTTGGCAGACCTGCCGTCGGGACGAGTTGAATGCGTAAGCGATCCTGCAACGCCCCATTAAGACGGGGGAAGGTTTTAGTGGGTAGTACTGGCTTTATTACACCGGTGAGTCACACACCTCGTGCGAAAATGCATTTCCCAACGTTAAAAAAAAAGGTTAAGAAGGTTAAGGCGGGTGCTATATCTTACTCAGAAGAACCCTTTCTCTCTTTCTGGGTTGGTTAGATTAGAACAGTTAGTGACCACAAAGCACGAGCCGAGCGTGGGAAGTAGCATAAACGACTAGAACTAGAGCGACTCGTGTTTTTTGCAAAAACCCTCTTTTTCTAGTATGAATCATACTGTATGATAAAGAATGTTTTCACTTAATATGTACATTACTATTCAGGAAGATAAGTTTTACTAAACTTATAAAGTTTACTGCAATTAATTTACGTAGAATGTACCAGAAAGGCTATTATGATTGTGCGAATCGTGTGTCTACTCGTCTTAAATCTTAATATTATGTGTTTTCCATATTCTTGTTATTTTAAATATAAATGTAGTAATAAGATAATTGCTATTGTAATTAGATATTCTACGTTTTCGTAAAATTATTCAGGTTTATAAGTTACATACATTTATACAATTACATAATAATATTATGAGCTAAGAAAACTCATTATGTCAAAAGAAGACAAACTGTTTTATTATGTTATGTTTTCAAATTTTAGATTATTAGAAATTATAATATGGTAATAATACATTATCATAATTTTATGATTTGAAAGATTTTATTTTATTTAAAGCGAGAAATTGTGTTTTGCAAGGGAATGACGTAAATCTATCTATACATATAATAAAATTGTAACTAAGTCGAATCTGTACATTAAATATTTTTTGGAAAATCTTATTGAAATAGACATTATTATCAATACAGAGGCCGAATCTATAGTTTTCAGAATTTTTGTCTGTCTGTCTGTCTGTTACCGCATCACGGAAAAACCACTGGAGGGATTTTGATGAAATTTGGTATGGTGATAGCTGGTACATACATGTAGGATTTTTTACCGCGGGAAAATATCTCATTTCTGAGAAAAGAATACAAAAACCATAATGTAAGAGTATACTAATATGTAAAACCTATGAATTTGGTTTTTGGTCATCTGAACGCGGGCGGAGCCGCGGGCAAATGCTAGTTTTGAATAATAACCCAAGACTTTCAGTCTCTCAATTTTTCGATCGGAATCCTCAAATTAATTATTTTACAACAGCGTTGAAAAAATGTAACTTTATAGGTATAACTGTTTTGCATAAATCACTACATAGTATAAAACAAAGTCGCTTTCTCTGTCCCTATATCCCTATGTATGCTTAAATCTTTAAAATTACGCAACGGATTTTGATGCGGTTTTTTTAATGAATAGAGTGATTCAAGAGGAAGGTTTTAATATATAATTTGTTAAGTTTTTGTGTACATTGGCTAAAATATAACTATATTTGTTGGAGGTGTCGGAAAAAATAAGACGTCTGGGAGCTTTCAACGAAAACGTTGCCTAAACCCTTTGAGATATAGTAAAATAATGTATGGTGGAATTGTGTATCTTATATAGGTCTACAGAAAAGTCCGCGATGGAATATGTCTATCTCTTAAGGATAACATACTATATCCATTTTAATTTAATACGTGTACCTAGGGACGAACCCGAGCGAAGCGAGGGTGAGTCGCTAGTGCAATATAAATTAAAAATACAAGCGCAGAATCCATACTTCCATACTAATATTATAAATGTGAAAGTATGTTCGTTTGTTTGTCCTTCTGTCACGCCGAAACGGAGTGACGGATTGGCGTGATTTTTTGTGTTGGAGGATTGGAGAGTAACATAGGCTACCTTTTACCGCGGGAGATTATCTAATTCCCACGGGAAAACACGTTATAATACAATCCAAAAAAAATATTTATGATTAGAATTACTTGAAATTTGGTATTCATGCTATTCAATAAAATTAAATAAATACGTTCTGCTACTAAATATATCATTCATAAGATGTAACATATAGATAGGTCATTCTGTAAATTAAAAAGTATCATATGAACAAAAAATGTGGAAGCCGACTTTTGTAAAATATAATAGTATAATAAATACTACATCTGAATCTCCTTCCCAAGTTTGTAACCGTGATTTTATATTTCATTCCACGACGCTCGTATAAAGTACATATGTAGGTACCTACAAAAAACCCCGATATGAACAGATTGACGTGGCGGCAAAGTTTTACCTCACATTTGTTATTTATGATTAAAAATATCCAACAACAACATTTTGGTCCTTGGAATGTAATATCGAAAAGTTATAGATTTCACATAATGAGTTTTATGTATTATATATTATACTAGCGACTCACTCTCGCTCGGCTCGGGTTCGTCCCTACTTACGTTTTAACGTTTAGTATAGATTTCTCAGAGATGAGATATTTTGCCTCATATTATATAGTTTTATATTTATCACGAGATGAGATATTTTTATATTTAATATTTAAACAGCTTTCATCATACCAAATTTCATCAAAATTCCTCCGTGATGCGGTCACAGACAGACAGACAGATAAAAATTCTAAAAACTGTAGATTCGGCCTCTGCATCGATAATAATGTCTATTTTAATAAGATTTTCAAAAAAATATTTAATCTACAGATTCGGTTAAATTACAATTTTATTATATGTATAGACTAGCATTGCCCGCGGCTACGCCCGCGTTCAGATGACTAAAAACCAAACTCTTAGGTTTTACATATTAGTATACTCTTACAATGCAGTTTTTGTATTTTTTCTCAGAAATGAGATATTTTCCCGCAGTAAAAAGTATCCTATATGTTGACCCGGATATCCAGCTATCATCATACCAAATTTCATCAAAATCTGTCCAGTGGTTTTCTTGTGATGCGGTAACGGACAGACAGACAGACAGACAAAAATTCTAAAAACTATAGATTTGGACTCTGTATCGATAATAATGTCTATTTCAATTAGATTTTCCAAAAAATATTTAATGTACAGATTCGACTTAGTTACAATTTTATTATATGTATAGATTAATAATAATTACGTTCTTTTCACGGCCTATTGTTAGAGATGGTTCTCTCCTCAATACGAAGGGGATTAGCCCATAATATACTGGTATGTTTCTGGCCAAGTGCAGTCTTTCGGATCTAATACGTCTTTCAAAAACTAGTTTGATACTGTTAGACACGCTTTTGTTTAAAATATTTTCCTTAACTCATAGTATGTTGTATAAATACTTAGAATTTAATTTTTAATATATTATACAACTTACTCGTAGTATGTTGTATAATATATTAGAAATTAAATTCGCAAATTAGGTGAAAGAGGTCTTGGTCGGTGACATGACGGTTTTGGTCGGTGACTGAACGGTCTTGGTCGGTGACTGAACGGCCTTGGTCGGTGACGGAACGGTCTTAGTCGGTTAGTTAAGACTAAAGGTGTATTTAAAATAATTGTCAATGAAATAATTTTATTAATCATTATAGAGGTAAATACTGCCAAAGTATTTTTTAAAAGAGAAGAAAAAATACTTCTCTTGCATTTTATCCATACTAAATTTTTTATAGTTGCATATGTTTATGTATACTTTCGTATTTTGTCGTGATTAAATTTTCGTGGTTGGTGGTAATAATTGATATGCTTGAAATCTGGCGATGAATATAATTATTATGTTAACTAACAAGATAGATAGTTTATGTCCAGGTAAATTTAAAATTCTACAAATTAGAAGCAAAGAAGATATATGAAAAATTATTATTATTATTTATTATACGGTAACTACAACTTGATTTTGTTGACGTGACTTGATTATTACGTGACTTGAATATTTTGACACCGACTTTAAAATACCAACGTTGGTATTTTCAATGGTATAATTAGAGCCGTTGGTGACCAACTGCAAACTATTGAGGTCTCTCACTTTCGTAAACGTACCAGTGTCCAAATTGTATTTATTTGATTATTGAAATATCTTTAACACTTATCTATTGTTAGATTTATGTAAATACTGTTGATATTTGGAATATAGTGGGAAACAAAAACCTATGAGACTAGTCAAGAAATCATTCTATAAACGCTATCGATAATAGAAGATCAAAATATATATGGAAATGACATTTCTAAATGTCATGACGTGGTCTCAATATTATAATATCATATTTTTGTTATTTTATGGTTCTCTTAGCTATACCGATTGTAGAAATTAACTTGTCTGAAAGTGATATTCTGTTACTTTTGTCAGTTCGATTTCATTTTCGAACCATGTAAAAATTTTAGGATATTTAACACACAGGATTATAAAATAACAAAGAATCATCAAATAGGTTTTATACCGAGTTAAAATAACAGTACTAAATATTAATAGTGTACAATAGCACGTTTTTCATATGCAGATATCAATAACTGTATAAATTCAGCCATATTGAGATCCTATCAGCTTTGTGCGCATGATATAATGGATAGCAATGGCAGCAAAGCTATAGTGATTTTAATTAAAACTACCACAATGCCGTTATGGTTTCCATTAGTGTCTGGCAATAATTATTGTCTGCTAAGTAACTTGACACGTAACGTCTACACGTTACTTGATGATATTAAAATAAAACATACAACAAGTAAATCTAATAAATTACTTGAGTAATATTCACTTAACAATATTAATTCCTGCTCAGTTAAGTCGAGTTTCACAGGGTTTTTCACACTTTAAATAGATTAAAATAATACTTTTTTTTTCATTTTACGCAATAAGTATTTGTATAACTTTTTTATTAGACGTAATAATAATGCTTTGGTTGTTCCACGGATCACGCATTTGTATTATCTAATCTAAAAAGATAAAAATATATATGCTAAGAGAGGTATATATATGTATATGTGTAATATAGTGTAATGGTAGGTATTGTGATATTTTACTGTTAGTTACATTTAAAAGTTTGAAATATTTTCCCACAATAAGAAGTATCCTATATGTTGACCCGGATAATCATCTATCATCATACCAAATTTAATCAAAATCTGTCAAGTGGTTTACGCGTTATAAGATTCCAGACAGGCAGACTGACAAAAATTCTAAAAACTATAGATTCGGCCTCTGTATTGATTGACTATTGCAATAAAATTTTCCAAAAGCGTCAGAACGCATTAATAGCGATTTTTAAGCTAACTGCACCATGAAAGTATTTTTATTCCCTCAAAGGATGAATTTCGAATAATCTGTGTGTATTTATTATTATATATTTAATTGAATTTTTGGAGCTGAATATCTAAATATAACGATAAAAATGGTAGACATTCTTGCTAACTTTACATTTACCAGAGCATTAATATTAAGTTTCAAGTAATCCTGATCATAAATAATTCTTCCCCATATAAACTTTACCACCCCATTTTACCAATTAAATAATTTATACCGAATTTCCAAAAAAAACGTAATATACATATTTTTTAATTTTGAATATTAATACTAATTTTCGTGCATTTCGAGATAGACATATACTATTGCGCACTATTCTGTAGACCTTTTTAACACTTACAATTTTCTAGTACATTGTTTTGATGTATCTCTTAAGTATTAGCCGACTTGATAGAACCAGTTATTGTGTTTTCCTGTGGGAATGAAAGATTTTCCTGTAGTAAAAGGTATCCTAAATGTTCACCCGAGTAATAAGTTATCACTACACAAAGTTTAGTTAAAATCGGTTGAGTACTTTTTGCGTGAAACGCGCACATCCATTCCGCTATGTTATTGTTTTATTATATGTATAGATTACCTATATGAATGCAAAGTAAAATAAATGTAGAATTAAAAGATGGGAACATTCTGTATACTACTACCTTTTTGTTCCTCTGAGTAATTCTTAATATTTATTCACTTACCCGTTCATTCTGTGGTAGCTTTTCACTTTAATCTAATATCTCACAGGTAGCTCTTAAAGTACGGAGTTAAAAAGCAGTCTATTTCCAACCCACAAATTCATGTTGATGTGTAGATAAAAAGCAACCTAATAAAATATATTTAGTTACTATTAAATTTTATATTTAACTTTTGAAGATTACAAGTATGTTATTATTAGTATTTTAATAATTCTCTAAATTACCCTCTCTACTTATTATTACTATGAGAGTCACAATTATTTAGAATATGTTTCTCATATAAGAAAATATAATATTATGAAATTTATTAATCGGAAGGCATTTTCCGATGGCTGCTTTTAGTCTGATGAGAGTTGGTACGCGAAGTCCCTCGTGCCATATAAGTCCATTAAGCAAATGGACGTAGAAATGAGAACTCGTTTTTAATTCGTCATGCAAATACTGTTTATGAAATATTTCTGTTTATGATATCTTTATTAATTAATTAAAAATCGCATTTCACATATAAAAAAACGATGGTGAAATATGTTCAAACGTTCATTTCAGTAATTGGAATATTTTTGGTCGAGCCAAATTCATTTAGAGCAAAGATACAACTAGAAGTACATTATTCCTGATTAAATGCCTTTCAAATTAGCGACCGAATGTTAGATTCCTGCACTTTACCAACCAATTTAGAGCAAATGCGGTAACAATCGATGAGCCAGTGCAAGTGTTATATATACATATACATTTGCCAATGAATCATGTTTGATCATTAACTAAATCATTGGTTAACGTGAAAATAATATTTAAAAAGTTTACAAAGCTGATTAAAAAGCGAATATAAATTTTCTTAACTTTGATTTGTTTCATTTTTATAGAATATACTTATGTTCCTAGATAACTAACTACTTAGCTTGACCTGAAACTCAAACCCAGAACCTCCATATCTCCAGCCATATATGCTAGCCACTATATCAACGAGGAAGTTATGGAAATAGGAAAGGGTTCTTGCGAGTTAGGAACCATCTGTTTGGTGATGTTAAGTGAGGTGATGGAAAAGTTTTAAGTTTTTTTTTACGTTAAATGTTTGAACAGGTACAGTAGGTTCGGTTCTCTTCCAATGTGTGGTCTTCTAATTATGGTTGAGGAGCGCATTAACGTCCAGTAATCCAGCCAAGAGTGAAGCCAATCACTGGGGGGCAAGCGCGAGTGGTGTACCATGCGGGTTGCTCCTGGTATTTCTTTGATAGATGAGTGAACCGTGGATTGTCCCCATGGTTATTGTAGTTTGCTTCGATAGGCCGATTTTTCTAGCCGGTGTGTCCCATATAACCACCAGTTTGGTTGTATGCGTAGATGTCAATCTAATCTTAGTGCATCGCTAAATTATGGATTATGCAAGATTCATATCCATGATTTCTTAAAACTATTACAACTGCCAAAGTTTGTATCTATGTGTGTTTGTATGTTTGTTACTCCTTCACACTGAAACAGCTGACTTCACACTGAAACTGTTTGGTACACTGATAGACTATATGATATTTCTACTAGTAAAATATGGGTTTCTTTAGACATCTGAAACTCAAGAAAAAAAATCCATGAAAAAAAAACTGTATTTAAAAATACATAAATTAAACAAAATACTCGAATAAATCAAACAATTCAAAACTGCATTAAACAAGTTGTGTATATCTTTGTTTAATAATTTAAGATTCTTTGGACCTAAATTGATAGTCTATTTTCATTCGCATTTCATCATTTTGACCTTAATCGTTGGTCTACCCTCCTCTTACCAAATATTAACGGTATGTTCGTTAATGTTCTCCCTAAAAGCTGAATTAATGGTAAGAGGTGATCGTTTGTGTATAGACAGAGTTTCTTTTCAAAACGGATGTATCTAGATTTAGGCTTAGACTTGTATCTAAGCGCTACCCATGCTCTCTAAACGTAAAAACACTGACAGACTATGATAAGCAAAAAAATAAGTTAACAAGTAATATATTGTACAGTAACATTTGTCTTATTGTAAACGCATTACAGGAGAACGAATGTGTGAATATCAATAGAAATATTTTATTATTAACAAGTGACACGCTTCTTAAAGTCACTTTGTGTCTTATAAGCATTTACAAATATTCTTCAGGAAATAGCTCTTTTGTAATCTTATAAAGTATTTCGCTCAACTTGAATGCGATGGAAGCCAAAATATGTTCTTAAATTGAAATATAATATAGGTAGTTCGTGCGATTGTTATAAGTTACAAATATTCGTAAGATGAGTTGAATCTTATAAAGCCAACTTGAATGCGATGGAAGCCAAAATATGTTCTTAAATTGAAATATAATATAGGTAGTTCGTGCGATTGTTTAGTTATTTCGTAAGATGAGTTGGGCGTGAAGCCCACTTGAAGGGAACTTTTAAATTGCGTTTCCGCTTTCCCTAACTTATTTACTTCTTATAAGAAGAAACAAAATATAATTCCACTTTTCAGGTCAAAAGATAATGGCCTTTGATAACAGTCTGAAAAAGCTTTCCGCTGTTTTGTTTCTTTTATCTTCGAGTTTACGTGGACTTTCCGCAAAAATTATAACTTGCAAGATTAAATAAGAAGTTTTAATAAATTGCCTTGGGTTAGCTAGGATTACGGTTTGGCCGAAATCTAATTTTTCTGTTTAGCCCTTTATATATTACAGTAATGCTTACAACAATCGTTTGCAGATTCAATTTATGAACAGAACGTTTTTAAAATTTATTCTTTATTTTTGCATAAACAAATTTTGTCGTTATTTGTACAAATTATACTATAAACTATTTTTAAAGCGACATAACTAAAAATTATATTAAAATATTTTTATATATAAAACAACAATCCGAAGTGGAACTATAATATTTATGTAGTTGGAATAGGAATAAGAACGTGGTTCATGCTCGAATTTATGATGCACATTATGGTTGCAGCTTCCGCTAGTGCCACTTGCCTTACAAAATAAACAAATAGGATCATTAATCAATGTCCGTAGAATAATTTTACTCTTCCATATTCAGGTTTTGATCGTACGATGCCAAAATGCGTATTTATTATTGGAAGACTTATTTAGTATTGCCTTATATGTTGTAAACATTTTATATGTATTATTGTAGCTCCTCGCGAAGTTTTCGCATAAGTGATTCGGATACATATTATATATGTAAACTATCTATCGTATATAATGTCTATCACACTTTGACCATAATATATCAGAAACGTTCAGAGACATAAATAAAATAATTCAACTAATTTTCAACACAATCTATTGAATGGTTTTTGGCTCACGGCAAATTAATACATGTTTTATAAAATATGCATAAGTTTTTGCATTTAATAAAGACGTGGTACGGATATTAAGGTTAACATTTTAATCGTTCCAATTTGACTTTAAAGACACATGATTTTCATTTACTGCTTGGGTCAGAGCACAACGGTTGTGTGGAAATGGTGGCAATTCATGAAATAATCTACCACATAACGATGTGGTGAATTCTAACCTAAAGAAAGTCCGTAATGATATTCCGTTCTGCAAAAAAGAATAATTTTAATAATTGTTTTATTATATTTTTTATATGATTTAGCGAACATGTCACAACTTTTAGTTTAAATATAATAAAAGAAGACTTAATACTGATACATACGGAGCAGTAGTTTTTTTTAATTTTATGCTCGAAAGGTAAAGGGGTATTAAAACTAGTTTTAAATGAGTAGATTGCATTTAATTATTTTTAAATTGCATTTTGAAAATTTTCTTGTCAATTGGCAAAAGAAAAAGAGATATGAAATATATTATAGAATTGAATTTGCGCATATTTGAAAATATATACAAAAAAAAAATCGAATCTTCTAATCTCGTAATTGTAATCCAATCTGCGAATTATAATATTGTTGGTAATTTCGTTATGACTGTCCTTGTTGTATAATATACTAATTTTAATATTTCAGAATTATCTTTCTTTATAGGATAAAATTACGACAGAAAACTTCTTATTGCGTTACTCGAGCTTAATAAACAATACAAATTAGTACAAAGATCGTAACACCAAGGCTTCTTCGCACTTAACCCATATAATCACCACGCAACAAAGGTGTAATATAAAATAGAATCTTAGAACTTAGCTTCTCTATTGTTATATTTCAGCCAGAGTTTCCATTGTTCGAGTCGTATTAAACACAAAGTTTACAACTTCAAAGGATTATGTGGACATGTGGTATACTGGGGAGTAGTTGATTAAAAATATATAGATATATATACATTGAATTAAGTACTACTTTTTAAAATTGATTAAAAAAATGTTCACTAAGTATATTACCTAACTTTTTTGGGAAATATTTTTATCTATCCCACCTGCATACATGTGAAGACTTATGGCCTGTAGTTACTACCTTTTTTTTGTAACGTTGGGAAATAAATTTAGGCATACGACCTGTATATATACAGGTGGTTATGTGGGACTCAACGGTTTAAAGAAATGCCAGTACTTCCCACTAAGATCTAGCAGAGCCTCACCCATCTTAATGGGGCGTCGCAGGATCGCTTACGCACTCAACTACGAAGTCCTGACGGCAGATCTGCCGAAACAGACCACACAACCAAGGGGTTACTCCCACGGTCTACTCTGATGTCAGAGAAGTACCAGACGCATGGCACACCGTCCACTGGTGGTGGCGGTAATTATAATTTTTTTTGTAAACGTTACTGTACTCTCTTACCATGACAGGCGTAAATGATAAAAGCTCTAGGATATCCTTGCTATCTAATCGAACACACGTGCTACATACACACTTGTGCGAAAAATAAAAATGCTCTCTGCGAAGGAAATTGAACTCGCGACCTTCTGCGTACTACAGGCCATTTAGATATGTTCCCCACTAAGCCACGGTTGAAGTCATGGAAAAAATATTTGAGATATGTTATTGGTAAAGAGAAGATTTCCCTAGTGGCTCTTTGCGAAAATAACGTACTATGACAGAAACTTTTTCACCTTGTTGTATAATAGGCAGAATATGTACATTATTACTCTTTTATATTGTAACTAGCGACTCACCCTCGCCTCGCTAGGGTTCGTCTCTAGTCACGTTTTAACGTTTAGTATAGATGAGATATTTTCCCGCAGTAAAAAGTATCCTATATGTTGACCCGGATAACTAGCTATCATTATATGAAATTTCATCAAAATCAGTTCTGTGGTTTTCCCGTGATGCGGTCATAGACAGACAGATAGACAAAACTTCTAAAAACTATAGATTTTTCCTCTGTATCGATAATAATGACTATTTCAATAAGAATTTCCAAAAAATATTTAACGTACAAATTCGATACAGAATTTTATTATATGTATAGATAAATAAAAAATGATTCTATTATTATGTATCTGCGAAGAAGGACATATAAGTGCATATACATACGGACTCTTTGTGAGGGTGAATAATATATTTTAGTATACGTGCCAAAATTAAATCAAGGTATTTGTATAAAAATAAATACACATCTAAGTGCTTAGAATTTTATAGGTACGGCGATTTGGAACTTCAGTCGTATTTTGCTAAGTGACAAAAAAAATTCAGAGTTGATCATTCATATAAAAAATGTATCATGGAGTTGGTAAATAAATCCTGCCATATAAAATGGTCATGTCATATTTAATTGGCATAGCCATGAACTCGTCATAATAATAGATTAAAAACGAATATATTAGAACTAGAACCTGAACTCTTCATCTTTTCCCATAATTGTGTCATTATGAGTTCGACTTTTAAGCCAATATAACCTTTGGGATAAGTGATTTATTGATGTGAGTGTATAATGTTTAGTATAAATCATTCGCCTAATCCATAATATTATATTTTAAATGTCAGCTGCGCTAAATGTAAATCGTAATGATAACAATATCTATACAGCTAAATAAAATTGAATTGTCTGTTTGTAATATCAAAATAACAGCGTTTTACTAAATGCATATGAAATTATATAAAATATTTATAAGAAATAAATAAATAATTAAAAAAAAAATTGTCATTCTGTCTGTTTTTTCCGGATGATCTCTGAAACGGCTAGACTGATTTTGACGGGGCTTTCACTGGAAGATAGCTGATGTTATAGGGAGTAAAATAGGCTACTTTTATTTTAGAAAAAGAATTAGGGTTCCGCTCAAAAAAAAGCGTACCTAGGGATGAACCCGAGCGAAGCGAGGGTGAGTTGCTAGTCTTTACTATAAAACATACATTTATTCGCTCTTTCGTTTTGCTTTTCATTTCACGGCGTTTGCTTGAAATGAAATAAACGGTTGTTTCTACATAAATAATTGTGGAACATATGAACTAATTATGTAAAAGAGAAATAAACTAGCAGAATTAACATCGGTTGAACTATTTATCTATCAGATACTGATTAATGTTAGCTTTTAACTGTGAGTTATGGTCCATGATTGCTATTCTTCTTTAAATAGGGCTATTTAACCTGATCCTACGTACTGTCTATTAATCTAATTTAAGCCTCTTTCGGATATACTAATACTTAATGGAAAATTCACAGAACTTTTAATTTTCCTAAATCAGTTTTAAATTATCTGTTTATGAAATATGGAAAATGTGGAAATATGAAACGGTGCTATTTCTATTATTTTTATTGCCAGCGTTAGCCATATAAATTTCTAAGGAGGACTCGATACAATCAGTCAAATGCGTTTTCCTGTGGGAATGAAAAATGTGCCTGTAGTAAAAGGTATCTTAAATGTTGACCCGAGTAATAAGTTATTATTTCACCAAATTTCGTTGAAATAGGTTCATTACTTTCTGCGTGAAAAGCGCACACACAAACAGACAAACAGAAAAACAGACAAACAAACATACAAATAAAAAATTTAATTACTATTGTTTTGGGGTTTATATTCAATACATAATATGTTACAGTCATTGTTTTTAAAAAAATATTTACTTATTATTTTATTTAATATTTGTTACTGCTTTATTATTGTATAGATTAATATTTCTTAGATTTATGCGAATATTTGACATTTTAAATGAAACTATCTTTTCGGGTTATGTCTTGGTTTTATTTTATATTTTGGTTTCCGACGTTTTAAATGCCTTACAGCAAACAAGGTCACGGGAGGGACTAAGGTTTTAATCGTCTGAATAGTTATAATCAGACAGAGATATTGTTATGTACAGTATTTACCCACAAAATTATACAATAATCTGAAAGAAATAGACAAATTGCACTGAAGTACTTTACAATATTTGTTAAGCATTCGAAACGTCGGGAACCGAAATATAAAATGAAACCGCGACAAAATCAAAAAAGATAATTTCATTTAATTTAATATTATAACAATATTGTATAAGAGATTTTAATAAAATCACACGTTATTCTAATGAATATTTTGTATTGTTCACCTTCAATAAATATTTTGGCATTTGTACTATAGAACTTTGTATGTATTATATAGTTACCTCGAAGCACATAATTACATATTAATAACGCGTCCAATACGTTACATGCCCTTTGTCCCTCACGCCACAAAAAGGTCACCAGCGAATTTTAAGTAAAATAATGGGTTGAAAGGTGAACCTAAATAAGCAAGAATAAGGAATCTTTAATAAAAAATACCTGGTAATTAATTAAGACTTATATTCTAAAACAACTTTTTTATGTATCTACTTAAAATAATTTATATTCTAAATTAAAATAGCTTCTTCATTTGCGGATTAATTAATGCCTTACAGTATTTTGTGATTAGATAAATTAAGATTCATTTTCATTTTATTTACTATCGGCTCACTCTTGCTTCGCTCGGGTTCACCTCTACGAATATAAAAACAAACCTATCCCACGGGAACCGTACATTATTCCAGGATAAAAAGTAGCCTATGTGTTATTCCAGACTATAATCTATCTCTGTGCCAAATTTCATCCAAATCCGTTGTGCCTTTCGAGCGTGAAAGAATAACAAACATCCATACTTTCATACAAACTTTCGCGTTTATAATATTAGTATCCTTAGATACTAATATTATAAACGCGATAGATTAGCAACGGCCTCGGTGGTGTAGTGGCTAGTATATACGGCTGCACACCCGGAGGTCCTGGGTTCGAGTCCCGGGTCGGGCCAAGTTTAGTTATTGAGTCTTCCTGTATAGTAAGTCTCAGTAACAGCCCGGAGTTGGGAAGTTGGCGGTGTTTCACCCCCGTGCCTCGGAGAGCACGTAAAGCCGTCGGTCCTGCGCCTTAACTCTCACTGGTCGTGTCGAGTGGTCGTCCCACCGGAGTATGAGAGTGATAGGAATAGAGAGTGCACTTGTGTCTGCGCGTACACTTGAGCACTATAATATCTCCTGCGCAGTTGGCTAATCTCATTGAGATTGGCCGCCGTGGCCGGAATCGGCTAGGAGAACATCATCATCCTTAGATATTAAGGATATAAAAATATATTACTTATAAAAATAATCTCATCTCATTTCTTTTTTAATACGTTTAATGGCGGTCATTCACATCTCTTCTATGTGTTTTATTTGTACAGGGGTGGGGTGTATTGTAGAGAGAATGAATACTTACGTATCAATTAGAAATGAGTTCTATGTTGATATTGTGTATAGTGTGCCATGCTTTGTTTTAAACAAAACAAATGCGATATGAAGCCGACATATTCTTGTTGTTTTTATAAGCTAATCGGAATAGATTTAAAGTAATGATCAGACCAGCGCACTCTAGTGAAGCGTCGTAGCGATGGTAGCGAGCGGTCCAACTGGCAAGCTTTAAAGTTTAAGCCCATTAACTAAGAATTTACTGTTTGAAAAAAAAATGCTGGATCAGATTTGGATTCTCCGGGCACGACACATGAGACAAACTGCTAATCAGAACTTGAGTAATAATTAATTATTGTAACTAACAGTTGATTAATATTTGGTTTAATTTACATATTGTCAAAAGTACAATAATTAATTTCGAATGTTTAAGGTTATAGTGAGTTCGTTAAATATTGTTTGAGTACACGCCCATGACGCCCACTAACCATAGATAATTGTGATGTGAGTTGTGACCCATCCTTCGCCGACATATACATACCCATATATTAAATTTTATGCTAACTTTAGGCGATATATGTACATAATATGTGGACTTTACGCAGATTCCCTAACTTCTTATTCACACGCAGTCTGTCTGGTGCTAGAATTGATATGACAAATGTTTTATTGAAGCTTAAAATAAAAAAATACAATACATAATAACCATAAACAAAAATACTTATAACAATTTTGTAAGAATGATATAAATAAAGCATCTTTAGGCGTGATACAGAGTAATCTAAAACGTACCAGCATTTCGAGTACGATGTTTTGTTAAATATTATATTTATTACTTATACATAATTGTATTTCATTATATTATTACCGATCTCGCACGTGCGTGCTGATGTTTTTTCTAAATCTTATTATGAGGTTCTTTAAAAGTCGCGTCTTCAGGTCCTTTAAAGGCCGGAAAACATTCGCAGTTTCTCATATGCTGCAGATGTCTATGAACGACGATACCAACTTACTTGTACCGTCAGGGGAACAATTTGCTTGTTTGCATATTTTGTATAAAATAATAACCAATTTTGAAATGGTCACATTTTATATAGGTCTCATTTTGGTTGTACGCTTTTTGGGTATATATGGCGCGCTACATTCGTCAATTAAAAACTGATTTTCATAATTCTTTTTAAATCAATAGGTAATATATCTCAAAGGTACCTTTCCGTATAAATTTAAACATAAAAATCCGGCACTGAGTGTGGATTAATTACTTTTAAGTGATTTTAAAGCCGGAGTACCTTTTTTTAGTTAAAAAGTATACATAATTTATATATTCAAACATTTTTTGTAAAATAACATGGCAGAGCCAACTTTTTATGCACATTAATATAGAAATAAAAATGTTATAAAAACATTTTAAACTGTTGGTTTGTAAATAGCACTAGGAATCGTAGCTCAAAGACCGTTCCCCAGTAAGCACACTTAATTTTTGAAATGTCATACACGGCCACTTACAACCTCGTCTAACCAAGCGTCATCAACTCGCCTAAAGTTTTCATATTAATGATTTAAATTTGCAGGAAATAAAAACCGGCAAAGGCCTATTTCTATAGCACTTTGATTATTGATTCTTCAATAATTAAGATTTAAATATGGTAAACGCAAGTAAACTTATTTAAGAGTTTCAAATTAAGACATGAAAATAATATTTCATAATGTATACACAAGTAAGTAAATAAGGCAGTGGTAGCCCAGTGGTAGCGCGCTCGGTTGGGAAACCGAGTGAAGCGGGTTCAAATCCCGGGTCTCACACCTCTGATATTTTCATGTGCGAATCGTTTCTAACATGATTACTACTTGCCTTACGGTGAAGGAAAACATCATGAGGATGCTTGATCCCCCTCATACTGAAGGAAGGCACGTACCGAGCAGTGGGACGTTAAAAAAAAGGTCTGAATTCATACATACAGGTATACACATATGTATAAGGTATTTTAATTACTTTTACTGTTTTATGATATGTTATATATTAACTACACTAAAAAATATTAACTTTTTTATAGCATCCGGTTATTGCGACAGACTTAAATTAAAGGTACCTACCTACTGTACTTGTTTAAATTTTCATTTCAAGATAATAAATAACTAGTGTTTCGCCGAGATCTTAACTTCACTCCTTTATAGTTCATATCACACTTTGTGTATAAAATCAAAAAATAAAAATAAAAACACAATTTAGGTCTATTGCTCTGGTGCTGAGTAAAAGAGGGACAAACTAATTAACAATAAATAGGTATGTTGAGAAATTAAAATACAGCACCATCTGGTTCCATGGTAAACTACGAGGCTTGTGTTATGGATACCAGATAGTTAATATACTACACATATATAAATTTAAATACATACATATTATCTGTATATTAATACGTGAAGCAAAAAAATTGTACCCCTTTTTACAAAAATTGTGCGGACGGTGGAGTATGAAATTTCCCACACTTATAGTTTATGTAGAGAAGGAGTGCAGAATGCTAATATTTTTTTAAAATTATGCATAAAAAATACATTAAATCAATAAAAAAAATTACACTCACTACCCATGTATTTGACACACACACGCATATATACTCTTTTGTTTATTGTTGAAGTCTGTGGTCAAATTCAGAATTTTGTATTAATACGTGAAGCAAAAAGTCTGTATTCCTTTTTAAGAAAATTACGCGGATGGACAAATGTGAAATTTGACACAGTTAAAGTTTATATGGAGATATTATAGTGTAGAAAGCTAATATTTTTATATAAAATAAACATTTTGCTAGAGAACCGATCTGTATATTTTTTGTTAATTGACGAGTTTTAGTTTTATAATTAAAAAATAAACAATAATATTCATGGTCGAAGTTTGACCACTCGGTGAACTCTAGTAAATATAAACACCCATGACTGGAGTACAATACATATATATAAATATACGAATTTTCATCACACAATTGAATGCCTCCAGCAGGACTCGAATCCGCGACCGCAGGCACGGCAAGTAGGACCACTACAAACTGAGCCAAACGTGCCGTCAAATAAAATGTCTTTATTAAACTTAAAATTAAAAAAAAAAGGTTTGTCGCTAGGTACGTTTTAAATAGATATAAATATTTATTAGCCAGCGTTAGCCATATAAATTTTATTCTTTTTTGTTAATAATATGGACAAATATTGACATAATTATTTATACGATTCTAACGTCACTCAATTGCCATCAATGTTTTGCCTTCCCGGAACCTCTTCACTAACACTTAAACTTTATGTTATGGTATTAAAGTTCAAATTGACTTTTAAGTATTATTACGAATCTTTTGTATGGGAGTATAGGAAAGTGTTGTTTTTAGACTTTTTCAGGCAATTTTTAAAATTTTTCTCTCCGTAAGAACCATCGTCATACTTCAAGGAATATTCTAAAAAAAGAATTAACGAAATCGGTTCAGCTGCTCTCTAGATTTGCGCTTACCAACACATTCATCGATTCATTTTTATATTATAAGATAACAATTAATTATAATTATTGGTTAAAAAAGACATTTTCGCATTTACAATCACAATAAAGATACTGCTTCCATTGTCGTGCTTTGTTTTATTAACTAAATAAAGTAGAATAAATAGCAGTCAATAAAAATATTTACTCTTGTGGACACCAAGCCCGTGATGTTGACAGGAGGATGCCACGTAATACGTATAAATTAAGGCACATAATGTACAAATATTACGGCAAGATCATAGTCTATATTTTTTTCAATATAAAAAAAAATATATATATATATTTATAAAATAATTTTAACATGTTTAATTATGTTCAAGTACAAGCTATAAATACCTTGTACTTCAATATAATAAGCGAAGGCAAGAACAATGACTAATTCTAATAAGCCGTCAGAGGCATCTACCCCTATTGTTACCTCAGTCACTAACATTCTCACATCGCATTGTTTTATTAGTTACAAACTTAGTGAATATTTGAATCATTATCAGTGACATTCTAAGGAATATTATAACTTATTACATGTTCTATATACAATGTACATACATATATAACAATACTTTCTATGGAGGAATTTAGTTCTTGGATCATATATTTTGTTAATTAAGCTTCTAAGGTTTAATTGAATAAAATCATGCATATAAAATAACAAAATTATATACATATAAACGTTTATTTATCATAACATGTATAATATTTCATAGAAGAATTGCGAGAAACTCTGTGGTAGTTATAATAATTATTTTAATGTCATTAATTAATTATATCAACTCATCTAATTGGCGTAAATTTCACAGTGATCGTGTCAATAAGCATTTAGAGGCAGTAAATTGTAATAAAATGGAAATTATAAAAATATTTGTTTGTATCTTTTATATTCAATGGATATATGATGACTGAATTAATTTATAATGAATAGTTAGTTTTCTCAATAAGCACATTTTTCTACTTACACTTATGACACTGCTAAATAAATATTGAAAAACCCGACGGAGTCAAACACTAACTGAAGAGATGGGAACAAGTCGACGAAGGAACATAGGATTATACTAGGAGTCGGAGACATACATACATACATCTTGCAGCAAGTAACAATACCATGTATGTTTTGAGTTATGGAATCTACTGACGATCAAAGTCGATTAAGCCGTTTAGTAATTACGAGGGAATATAGAATCGGACATACGTACAAGTCACACATACATATAACCCTCCTATATGCTTCGCCGTAGTCGAGTAAAAAGGGTTAATTCTACAGTATTTTATGTAATTAAATTGCATAGTATTTGGTTATATAGTAAAATGAACGTATAGCAAATATATTGACTAAACGTAACTTTGATCTTCATTGGTTCGGACAAAATGTGGCGTTAGGAAGTACAATTTAACTCGCATTGTCTTCATACTAGCAGTAAGTACAGAATGACGTGAGGCATTATTACATGTGCTCTATCTGCCAGTATAGAGTGAAGATGAAAATTTAAAAATAATATTGATTTCTCAATAAAGCTAAATGTTACTCTTATTTTTTTACTCTACTTTGTTAAAGAAATATATGAAAAAAAGCTCTTAAAAGCAAAGTAGAGATTTCATTGGGCTCCCGAACTTTTAATTTAAGCTTACACGACGACATTATAATGATGTGTTAAATATAAATTATAATAATGATGCTATTTTTATATAGCCAATAAATTTATATTCTTTTTCCTGCTAACTTATGATAAAAATACAGGGCCGTATGCTAAAAGATAAGTATTATAAGTGTACGACTCCGAATTCGTTTTGTTATTGCGATGCCCGTAACATATATGAAAAATTCGACAAACAGGATGTAATGGCAAAGTTTCAGTGCGTACCACATTTATTACTTACGTTTCAAAAGACTCGGCAACAACATTTTGGCTCCAATTTAAATTCTGTGGGCTGTTATATACAATTTTCTTCAAGGTCTTTCCTTTGATAATGAGATCTCTCATAGAAACAACTGTTAAAGTGTACAATAAATAGGGTGGTTCTATAAAGATTATAATTTATTTCATATTGTAGCATATGTTTTCTGAATAAACAATGTAATTATTTATAATTAGTTTAATAAAGTTTGGTAGATGTAATCAAACAATTTCCAACTTCTATTTTCTTTAGTGTAGCTCCTGATTCGACCATAAAGAAGAAAAACGATGTGGAACAATTGAACTTTTAGAGAGAAGTGACTTTGCCACGAGCCAGTCGGTCATTGAGCAATTTATCGAGAGGCCTTGCTAAGACTTTTCTATAAGTGCTGCGGTAGAGCGGAGTTTCAAGGCGGTTGATTGATTTAAAAAATCTTACATTTCGAAGAATTATTTCTGTACAAATAGTTACAAAAATAGATAAAATTATGATGAATACTCTGTATTTTATTATAAAAACAGATTAGGTACATTTAGGTATTAATTAGGTACATTCTCCATTCCTCTTAAAGTATAAACAGTTATTTTTATAAGTATTTAGAACTCAAAATATTCAATTTAATTTATAAAAGGATAAATTAAGCTTATTAATTTATTTAAAACAATATTTTATAAACAAAGTAACAGTTATTTTTCCAAACAGGTTTAATCAACTCCACAATAGTTCTAACTGAAACGTTTTAATCATTGTCGAGGGGCCTTGTGTTACCCTTTTCAAAGGACGTAACTTCTCTATACTATGCAGGATATGTATGTTCCTGTGGTTAACTTCCAGCAGTTACTATTTCCAGTTTATTCAGTTTTTCCAGTGAAACTGTTGTATTCGAGCAATGTGTATCATATGACTTAAATTCAATATACAAGAAATTTTAGGGAGTAAAAGGATCAGGTACTTTATAAACTGCAACTTTTACTCAATTTGTTAATTTTGTATGTGTGATTACTTTTTTTAAAAGCGACCTCTAAGGTATTTTTCTATAACATGTTGTAATTGATTATAATAAAATCTATTAAATTATTGCTATAATATATAATACATGACTTTTCTATATTCCATGAACAAAGTTATGTATACTTTACAGTGTATTGTGTATTATTTCTACGGTTATAACTTGAGTGTAACAGTCTGTAACAACATTGCCTCAGTTGTAACCTGTCCTTGCACTAGTTATGTATAGTTACTTGTGGTTTTCGTCTTAGCAGCTTAGTTAGTACTGGGCCTATTTTGCTCTGTAAGCACTGGATATTGAAACAAAATTGTATTCATTAATTCAACGTATCTAACAATAGAACGTATCTAAAACTGTAGAAAATAGTGATAATTTTATTAATAAGATAAATAGAAGATTTCTACTCTGTTATGTGATGGAACTTAATTCCAGAGAAATATTAGGGCGTAGATATCAATCGGTACATAAAAAATACGATAGTAACAATCCCATCTTACTAATATTATAAATGTGTGTTTAGATGTTTGGATGGATGTTTGTTACTCAATCAAGCCAGAACGGCTAAACGGATCTGGATGAAATTTGGCACAGAAATAGATTACAGTCCGGGATAGCACATATGCCACTTTTTATCCCGGAAAAATGTACAGTACCATGAGATAAATTTGTTTTTGTTATTCACGAAGGATGAACTCGAACGAAGCCAGGGTAAGTTGCTGGTATGTAATAAACGTGAATTTCATTATTTCGGAGTACTTTCTGGTTATTATTACGGTTTCATTCCTTTTTATCGTTAGAAAAGAAATAAATGAAATTGCAAATGTATATAATATTACATAATATACATATATAACTACTTTTAGTAATAAAGTTCCTCAATAGGTGGCGCTGAATTTATAAAATAATAATTATATAAAGCGTCTAAGTTGCCAGTTATGTACTAAACGTTCATACTTTTGATAAATCAAAAGCTAAAGCTTGTTTTGTTACTTAGTTATTAAATCATTTTTATATACCATTATCTAGTTAATTTTTATTGATAATATAGGAATTTGTATAGTATATACCGAGACACTTTTTTGAGACACAATGTTCAACTTTTTATTCGTGATATCTCATAATACATGCAAAAAATCAGTTCAAATGATGCAATTTACCACGAAAGAGATTCGCTACATAGCTTGGCAGGCGAACAGTGATGCAACTGAGCCAAATAGGTCATTAATTATTTTAATATTTTGCATATAGCTCGCTAAAATTGCCACATTCTTTAAATTTAAACGTGTTCGTTATAGTTATTGGTTTTATATGCCAATATACGATCCAGCTACTAATATTTTATATGCATGCACAAGTACGTACGTAATTATTTTTCGAAGATAAATTATAATTTACACAATATTACTATGAGGTTAACAAAGATTTTTTAATCTAAGGTCATTTTCAGTTGCTTTTAGAATGATGATAGTTGGTGCAGGGAGCCCCACGAGACATGTCAGTCCATTAGGCAAATGGAAATAGAAATGAGAACTCGTTTTTAATTTCTTCGTGAAAATAATGTTTATAATGTGTCCCTTGTTACACTCCCCTCATTAATTATAGCTTTCACCAAATTAAAAAAATTAGTTAAATATTTTAAAAAAGGTAGTGACAAGTAAGTACGGTTTTGTTATATAAATGTTTATGAATTTTAATATAAAATATAAATATCCAACGTTGTTATATTTTGTACATAGTTTTGTACTTTGTAATATTAACAGATTTCTAGAAAATTTCTTCAATTTTTATCACGCAGATTACAGATACATTAATTATTATGAAAGTAATATTGACTTTTTTAGATTAGTACCTAATTGATATTTTTTTTGGAATTCTTGCGACGTCGTATATTTAATTATTTTAATTACGTTTAAATTAATTATTTTAATTACGTTTAATAAAAAAATATTACCATTGTATTAATGATATATAACCATGATTGATCAGACATTATTAATTTCATTAAAACTTAGAATGAAAGTTTGAGAAGTAATCCCAGAGCTTGTTAATGAACGAGACAGGTTTTAATTAATAGCTCTAGCTTTCAGTGAAGATTTTTATATGCAAATTATTAAATATTATTATTTTCAAAAATAGTAGAGCTTTGATCTTGCACATTAGACATTAATGTATTCTAAAGTGGTTAGTTATACTTCTTAAATATTTTATTTATAATCAAGCCTATTTACTTACTATAAGGGCTGGTAGCATAGTAATGAGCCTATAATACTCCTCAATAAATAGGCTAAAAATACAAAAAAAATTATTTTCAAATTGGAATAAGTAGTTCCAGAGATTAGCGCGTTCTAACAAACAAAAAAAAAAAACAAAAAAATAAATTCTTACTTTGTGTAATATTTTCTTAGATTTACTTGAATATTTGACATTTTAAATAAAATGCATAGTATAAAATGAAATTGCTTCCGCTGTCTGTCCGCTTAAATCTTTTAAACTACTCAACGGATTTTAATACAGTTTTCAGCATTAGATAGAGTGATTTAAGAGGAAGGTATGTATAATATGTGCATATTATGTACAGCAAAGCCGAGAAATTTAAAGATTTGTATTACATATAAACCAGTAAAACGTACCCAGAAACGAACCCTAACGAAGCGAGGGTGAGTAGGTAGTAAAAAAAAAGTACCTACATTTTGGAAAATTGAGGAACGCTAATTAGCCTAAATGTTTTGTTCACCTAAAAGTTGATGTTTGCTATTATATGTTTAGAACATTCAAATCTTGATGCAAGTGTACCTAAACCTCTACTCATATAAAAGTATTTAAAGTAAAAAAATGTCTAAAACAAGAAGTGTATGCCTCGGATATTGATTACCAAAGTATCCTTTAAGGTACGAGTAAATAACGTCGACTTCATAAAAAGTGGACTTCTGAAATCGCTGAAATCCGATAATTATGATATTTTCGTTTTGTAAAATGTCGATTTCTTAAAAAAATTAACTCTACAAACAAACCTAAAGGCAAAGTATACATTATTACTGAAATCAAATGCAAACACGAATTAAATAAAGAGTTCCAAGCTTTGTTTTCGAGTATTTTTGCTAGTAAACATACTTGCTAATAAGGTTTACTGAGCAATTTTCATGTTTAATTTTAGAATTTTGTCTATGTTATGATTTAACAAGTAACCTTTAAGGGCTGTAACTATTTCTTATATTGAGTAATTTAATATTCGTTTTCAATATTTATTATTATATAACTTACTGCCCGACGCTACGTGGGCGTAACCTTAACATCATACGCTTCACTATCGAAATCCAAATCTCATTACCATCATATTCAATATATTATATATTTCGTGTTATCCATATACTACGAACATCATCTTTGGTGGTTACTCATCTTGTGGGCGTTATCAGGGCTCAAATAATAAAGTATTCAATGCTCAATACACAATTTAATCAGGGAAATCATAATGTTATAAACTTGAAACGGTAATTCTAAAGATTTAGAGCTAGCGGGTTCACAGTCACCGATCATCGACTTCCAACTACAATATCAAAGCAAAACTCTATGATCCACCATGATCAACCAACTTTACTAAACCATGTATCTGCAAAGAATGTCGTGATGGCGTCTCGACCCCGCTCGAGACTAAATCTTTGCTCTAAATTTAAAATCACTTTAAAAGCAATAAAAAGTAAATTAAAGAACATAGTGACTTTAACCAATAATAAGGTTTCATAACAGAAAAAGGTAACTAAATCCTCCTCCGTCATATATATATATATATATATATATATATATATATATATATATATATATATATATATAGTTTGTTTATCCTTCTTTGACCTCGAAACGGAGATATGGATTGGCGTGATTTTTTGTCTGGAGATAGTTGGAGGGCTGGAGAGTGACATATGCTACATTTTACCGCGGGCGATTATCTAATTCCCACGGGAAAACACGTTACAATATATTATAAAAAATATGTTTAGAATTACTTGAAACTTTGTATTAATGCTATTCAATAACATTAAATAAATACGTGTTTTAGAATTTTACGAAATATGTACATCCTATAAGGGGTAAAATATGGGTGAAAGTTTTTATGAAACTACCGTTTTAGAGATTTTTATGTAGTTTTAGTGCGAGCGAAGCCGCGGGTTTTGCTAGTATTTAATAAACTACTGTAGAAAAATGACCGTGTCGTACGGACCCATAGACAGACATGCTCAAATTAGGCTTTTATTTTTCTTATTTGGCTACAGAACCTTAAAAAAATTTAGTGTTAACCTAAGTGAGAAGTAATTCTATAGGTACATATACGAATAAAAGAACACAATGTTGAACAATGTTGCTGTTGATATACAGTTGTTAACAAGTCGAGTTATGGTCAGTGGTAAGTAAAACAATAAATCTTGTACAAAGCTGCGAAAACGACCATGACCTGTCAGAAAATAATATGTATGTAGTTGTCAAAAGCATTACACACATTACTACGTAATAGATGTTCTAATTGGCTGCGGACCGCGCCCCTGTTTCTGTCACCCAGTTCCCCAAATTAATGACAAATAGTGCCCGCCCTACGTCTAAATATCGTCGCATAGTGTTTTCGATGGCTAATTGACTACAACCCTTTGTTGGCTATGTTGAAATAAGCCACTAAATGTGATGAAACATGCCAATGTATAGACGCAACGCTAATTTCGGTCTCGTTCATTTGTCACGCATGTACTCATGCAAAATGCGACAAATGGTACAAATTGGGCATGTAAATTTTAGACATTTCAAACGGCTATTGCAAGAAAATGCATTTTGCATTTTTCCATTACAGTAGTAATCTATGTCGATGATTTTTAATGTATTTACAGATATTTTGATCTTGAAACTGATTTGTATAATAAAGTTATATATAAATAAATGTGGTTTTATTTTAACACCTCCAGGTAAATTTTTAAGAAATAAAATAAAATTGTAAGAAATCTATTGTTAACTGACACGCCGCCGTGTCCGCCGAGGAGGTCAATCGCCAATTTAATAAAAATGTTTTACAAATTGCTAATTTCACGATTCGCTAATAATTTGTTTGCCCTTTAATAAAAAAATATTAAAGGGCAAAGATAATAGGGCATACATATGAATAAAAATTCAGCCTTCTTTCACTCTATAAATGGCCTACAGTTTGTATATAAGTATACCTTACGCTGTAAACAAGACAATTATTGTGTAACTAGCGACTCACCCTCGCCTCGCTCTGGTTCGTCTCTAGATGTTTCTTTAAATTGACATAACTATTTATTTATGAACCAATTGGAATAAAAATCAAATACTAAATGTTAATTGAAGCCTATCACAATACATAAGTGAAAACCGCATCCAAATAATTTAAGCCGTTTAAGACATTAACGCGCACAAACACATAGACAAACAGACAAAAATTCTAAAAATAATGGTTTTGGGTTCTATTGCGTTAATAAAGACCCCCAATAATAGTTTTTCTCAAATATCTTCCATGTACAGACAGAAATCAGTAACAATTTTAGTATATACTTATATAGACAATGTAAATAAATTATAATATTTTATTAAATTTTGTACTATATAGGTATATTTTCACTTCATCATTTCCTTGTGGGATATATTATGTATAAAAAGAACATAGTAACTGGGTGGCGTTACTTATTGTATCAATCAATCAGTATTTGCTGTATTGAATTTTTTATTCGCTTTATAAGCTTGCTGTGGCAGTATTTCTTTTACATGAATATTTCTATCTTGTTAGGTATGTTTATAATACATTAGGTAGTAATTAATAACATGTATTTACTTAAATTAATAATATAGGACGTGTTAGGAAAGAAGGAGTTTATGAATTACACTAGGTACCCCTTTGTTCTACCTATTTGACTTCTATGTCTACAAAATATTTGTTACTTAATAAGAAGGTTATACGTATTTCCTTCCAATTCTTTAATATCAACTTAGTGAATTTATATAGAAAATACATATACTTAAAGAGTATTGAAAACAAAAAAACTTTTTAACAAAAAAATAAAAACCGACTTCAAACAAAAGCACTAAAAAGTAAAAACTAACTGATTGGTAGTTTTTATTTACTATACCTAATCAACACACCTAATCAAATATTTTCGAAGTCGGTGTGCTTTGATTTGTATCGGCTGGCACCGACTTCGAAATTATTTGTTTCAAGTCAATATGACAATTAGAAGTAGGTTAAATTCATCATTAGCTGTTTTTGCACCCTTAGGAGTGGTATTTTTTTTGAAATTTAAATGGGACCAATCTGGAAGTATAAATTTTCAAACAAAACAAAAATTGTCCAAATCGGTTAATAAATGACGGAGTTCTGAGGTAACAAACGTAAAAAAAAAACATACAGCCGAATTGAGACCCTCCTCCTTTTTGAGGAAGTCGGTTGAAAAGAAATATGTTAAAAATTATAATTGTAACTTGTGATTCAAGAGTATTATAGGTTTTTCTAATTTTGTTGAAAATAGTATTTTACTTGTAAAATAAAAAGCTTTATGTGATCACCATTAGATCTTACCTTAACAGAATACAATTAAAACTAGAGTTATTCAAGAAGAGAAGAATTTAAAATTAATATTATTTTCAACATGAGATATTATATTGAGTTTAGACAAATCATTTCGACATACATTTATTTGTTTTTTGCTAGCGATAGTAGATTGTCATCTTGTTTAAGCCCACAGATAGCGCATAGAGAAGCTTAATCCGAGCATACAGAAATTTCTATCTTTACAGCTTTACTACAGGCATGGATATTAAGACGACTGAATGCTTTTACTGTTTACAGCAGAATAAATTCAGGTAAACACTGTTTACGACTCGTAAAATGTCAACAATGTGCACGTAAGCTCACCTTATGTTTATGAAATGGATACTCGTAGGTATCAACCTCAGGTTTTTATAGCTTCTTTTATGATTTTGTCATATTTTACTTTTAATTAATAGATTAAAGCAATATGTCAGAACAATACATTGTGTTTACATTTCCAATTCTTTTGTATTTTATTGTTTGAACTTTTTAATTTTAATTAACAAGTCATATTCTTCTAACCAATTCTATTATAGATGTTTGAAGTAATCAGTTATTATTCATTACAAGAGGTTCAAATCCATTTTTTTACGAATAAGACGCTTTAATTTTAACGCACTGGTAAAGCGAATTTCACTGGTTTGATTGTATCGAGGGCAATTGTTGTATTCACAATTCACTAAAAATATTATATATATATATATTTAAAAGTAATACCATTGTCAAAGAAGTTGAGGAGGAAAAAAAGCAAAAGAGTATTAGGTATGAAGATGAATGGATATAGACGTAGAGGTAGATCGAGGAAGGTATGGATGGACTGTGCAAAAGTATGTGTCTGCCGAAGCAGACCACAACAACCATGGGGTTGCTCCACTCCCACCCTCCATCCACCATGAAAAGGTGAACGCACGTTGGCAGGGGGACGGGGAGAAGGAGGGGGGGGGGGGGCTGCTGCCATAATCCCTGATAGAGGGATGTGGAAGAAGGAAATATATTGCGCTGACCCTTTGTAGCGTGGAATGGACGGACCAGAAACTTTTCTTAAGATAGATATATTTAATTAACGATTAAAAAGAAACTATACCCAGTGTAATTTGTAATTTTTTTTTTATGAACTCTGTTTATAAGTATCAGATCTCCAATCAATTCTCTTGTGCAATCAAGTGCGTTTAATATGTTACTAGCTCCATGAGCCGAGTGCCATCTAGCAACACGTATGTATGTCGCCCTGTTGATTGTATACCCGACTAATATCGTATTGTTCATTTCGTATTCTGTTTTCAATTAAGCGCTTTAAAGCAGGGATGTAATGAATGAATAAATTTTAAGTTATGTCTACTTTACGGTGATGTATAGTTATTGGCTGCTGTGGACGTGAGTATGTTTGGTTTATGAGCAGAATATGTTAATTCAATTGCTATTATTTTCATTTACCTATATAAAATTATGACTTTATTGCCTTTTATTTCCATATTAATATATTTTATTAATATTTTGGATTTTTTTAGCTGTATCTGTTACTTTACATGAAGTTGCCGGTATGTGGGTGTTTTGAACGCTAACTAAACTTTTGTGCAATATTGTTTACACTTTAACTGATCATAATAATCAATTAAAAATGAAAATTTATTAAAAAAATAACAGGACTAGAGTACTCTTGTCAATTGGATACTGGAATGAAACATAATAAAATTTAAAAGTGTTTATTAAGGAACTTGCCAAACTTGCCAATATTCTGAACTTTACTGTAGTCAGATTTTAAGTTACTATATAATAACACATAATAAACATACCAAATAACAACACAAATAACACATATTAAAGACTATATTGTAAAGATAAATAATGCAATACTAAATAATCGTCAAATAAATTCGCAAAAGATGAAAAAAGGTGTCATTTTTTAAACCCAAAGACTTTCCGCAGACGTGCAAATTGTTCTTTGTAAGACCCATCGCTTTAGGTATCCCCTAGCGACTGCTATAATTATGAAATACTCTCATAACGAGCCGGCGCACCTGCCTCTAATATTAATTTAACGTTACTTTGAAAAATTTCAAAATTAGCTTTATTAGAGTTTTTCTAGTATCGCTTATTATACGTTAATGTGAAAAAATTAATTTTAAGTAAATCTAATGAGTATTCATAATTAAATTTAAAAATAAGATTAATAATTAATATACAATTAAATAATTATTATATCATTAATTTCATGGTACAACTAGGTACTCACCCTCGTTTCGCTCGGGTTCGTCCTTAGGTATATTTTAATTTTTTTGAGTTGAAACCTAATTCTTTTACTGAAATAAAAGTAGCCTTAATTACTCCTTATAATATCAACTACCTGCCAGTGAAAATCCCGTCAAAATCAGCCCAGCCGTTTCGGAGATTAGCCGGAACAAACAGACAGACAAAAAAATTAAAAATTGTGTTTTTCTTATAAATACCGTATATAATTCCATATGCATTTAGTAAAAAGCTGTTATTTTGATATTACAAACAGACAATTCATTTTTATTTATATGTATAGATGAAACTATTAGCGAACTGTTAGTTACATAAGTAATAGTGTGTAAGTGAGGATATATACTTGCTTTGCGGCGTGGCAGTATAAGGTACACAAAATAGATGTCGTTGTACCATGAAAATTCCTTCTGAGACTATACGTGAAGCCAAGTTAGAAGATTGCTTTAATAAAAACTTTAGGATGTAGTTTTACAACATGCAATAAAAGTAAATAAAAATATATTATAAATATTTATTTTTATTTTTCAAACAAATATCAATAAACAAAATTTATTCTACTTTAGAAGACCTCTCGTAAAAGTATGAAGAATAGTTCAATACAAAAAGTATTTGCGATCTTCGTGAATATACGAGTATTGATGCTCCCTACCAACAACCACTTTTTTTTTAAAAAGAAATATAAATTGAAGATTTTTGTGGATATTTTGCTACTTTTGCATAATATAGGGAACATATTTATAAATCATTCTATTTTGAATTTTCTATATAAAAAATAATATAATAATACAAAAAAAATGGCTTCCGAGCTCTTTCTTCTCACTTAATTTTTCTAAAATTTATGAAAATGTTAGAAGGGTTTAAAAAGGGCGTGAAAGCTTATATGAAAAAAGTAATCGAAAAAGGTAATTAATGCTAATTTTAAAACTTTTTATTATCTATGCAACCATAACGTTTTTATTTTCGTACTTAAAGTTATACTACAATTTTATATTGAACGTCAAGCTGTCAATAAACTACGTTTCACATATTTGAATTTCGTGAAAACTGCAATTAGCGTCGTTTGTTCATCACCTCTTCATTGTTTATATATTTATTATAATTTTCAGTATACGAATGGATATTAATCCAATGAATGTGATACCAAAATATAAATATTATCATAACATAAAATTATAAAATTTACGATAGCATTATAATGTAACAAAATGTGCAAAATCATAATTTTTAATTCATTACAATATTATTAAATATTAAATTAATTATGTTTTAGAATAAAATGCCTTCATATGTTATTTTGGTAAAGAAAAGCTTAGTAGGAGCTTCAGTAACAGTTACGAACTATTTTATTGCTATGTAGTTAGACAGCTTCGAAGCAAAATTTTAAATTCATAAATCATGTTATGTTCACATCGAGGCGTTGAAGAACTTTTGTGGGAAATACAGTTATTTGAGTTAAGACTTGCAGCGGATACAGACTACAGTAGATTCGTCTAAGAAATTTTGCTGAAATGTAAATAAACTGTTGGTCTGTATAGTTATTGATATAACAAGTTTAATCAGATTTATGATTTATTCATTCGAGCAAAATTTAGAAGCAGAAAATATTTTCTTTGATATTGTTCTTGTACACGCCACATACTTCACTCTGCCAATTTAATTAAAATTCATGAATAGTGCCTTCCATGTAAAGGAATTGTGAAGTGTATAAACGAGTACTTGATAACTATTTTAAAGGTTTACACTTGAGGGTTCTGAATAAAAATTGCATTGTCGTTTTTGTCTAATATTAAATTTAAAACTATAAATTTAATACCGTACGTTTAAAAAATATTCATTATATACAAAGTATGATTTTTTAAGTAAAACGTTTTTAGAATCGTTGTGATTTGAAACTCAATGAAACGGAAATGCGACACGAGAGACATATTTTGTCTCTTACATTACACAGGAAGTGAAAAATAATACTGAATAATATGTTACGTAATATATGTTAAATTAAATGTAAAATAACTTTTAAACTTGGTAAAAAAAAAACTAAACTTATTACTTTTAAAAATGAATATTTATTACTGTGGGACGAATTAAATTAAATAAAAGCTATTATGACTACTACTATTGTTGCCATGGTAACCGTTGTTATTGTGTGACAAATATATAATATTATATTCTTTCCGTATATGATATTCTCTAAATATATGATTGTAATTTGCTTATGCCTTATTTAATTATTGATTTGTTTTAATTTAATTGCGATATTTGCGAAAGAAATTTTACTTCAACAGCGCGTGAAGGTAAATTCCATTTTAATTAGATAGGATAATATTAAATATGTAAGCTATATAAATATTTCTACAATTGTCACATGATGATATGTTTTTATTTATTTCCTTAAGTATTTTTAAATACGATAGTATTTAAGTTATACCTATAAAAATACAGAATATAAACAAAACAATATAAATTAAAATATTTTCTAAAAATATATAAGTATAAGTACGCTACTTCTGCTTGGGTTCTTAAGAGAAGCGCTATTTACAAATTAATAATATCAGTCGAATATAAAACACCGACAAGAGTTCTAAAAGACTACTCAACTCACCAAAAATTGAATTAATTAAAATTATGTTTAAATAATAAAATACTGATTTCTTATAATAACTTATACCTAGTACTGAAAGCTGTGTTATACAATTTTTATAGATCCCTCATATTTCTGCAGTGCGAATAGTGTTGGCAGAAAGCCCGGAAGTTGGATTTACACCAAACTGCTCATATCTTTTTCAGGGGTTAGTGCAATTGCGAAAATTTGCAAGTCACGCCAATAAAAATACAAATTCACGAAAAATATGATGTGATTGTGAGGTTTTTAATTGTAGTTTTGAAATTTATAAACGGGAGTTTTTATAAATAAAATTTAGATTTATATTTATTCATTCACGTACCTGTAGTTGCGGGAAATTTATAGGAATTCGATTGGACACTATGGTTAATAGTTATGTGGTGTTTGTTATATGTTCGGTCAGAATGTAAATATAAAAATTGGTGAAGTGCCAGTCAGAATCACCATTAGGGGTTCCGCATCACCACAAAATAATAGGAATTATTAATACTTATAATAGACTGGAATTACTAATGCAAGTTCAACTCATAATAATTAAAATTTTAAAATATTTGTAATTTTACTATATTAAGTACTAGCAACTCACCCTCGCTCCACTCAGGTTTGGTCCTAGGAATGTTTTAATGCTTAGTATAGCTGTCATCTCATCTCTGAGATATTTTCCCGCAGTAAAAAGTATCCTATATGTTGTTCCGGGTAATAGTTTTCATCATATCGATTTTCAATATCTGTCCAGTGGTTTTCTTGTGATGCGTTCCCAGACAGACATACAGACAGACAGACAAAAATTCTAAAAACTATGGATTCGGCCTCTCTATCGATAATAATAATGACTATTTCAATAAGATTTTTGAAAAAATATTTAATGTACAGATTCGGGTCAGGTAGAATTTTATTATATGTTTAGTTAGACTAGCGACTCACTCTTGCTTCGTTCGAGTTCGTCCCTTGTTACGTTTTACCGTTTAGGATAGATTTCTCAGATATGAGATATTTTTCCGCAATAAAAAGTATCCTAAATATTGATCTAAATAACCAGCTATTATCACCAAATTTCGTCTAAATATGTCCAGTAGTTTTCTCGTGATGTGTTCCCGAACAGACAGACAAACATTCTAAAAACTATAAATTCGCCTCTGTATTGATAATAATGACTATTTCAATAAGATTTTCCAAAAAATATTTAATGTACAGATTCGACTCAGTTTTTTGTTGTTGAGAAGACTCAGATTTTTTTTGTATTTTATTCATCAAAATAGTAGGTACATATTCTATGAAAATTTCAAGGTAGCAGCATTTTAATATGGAAACTAAAAATAGGCATTTGTAGTCAGATTTTAACCTGTTTTTCTTTACACCTTTAATTGTAAAGTAATTAGAATATATTAATTATTCAATTTTTATTAATTGTACAAATTCAATATATAAAACGTTTTTTAAAGTGATCATATGTGACGTTTATAATAGGTTTTCAAAAAAAAAAATCTAGTAACAAATTTTTAAATAGATTTTATGACTTTAAGAAACCTCGAAAAAGGCTGAATGAATTGCCATCTGTTTTTATGGGATAACAGAGGGTGCATGTTGCTTAAAAATCACAAACACTTGACAGAAGACTCTCGTAACAAGTATCCACTTATTTAAAATAAATATATCAGTAGATAATATTGGGACTTTCCTCGCGGTTCTCTTTTCTCTTCATACCATATCTCATTGGGTTTTTAGAGGCAAAAAATCTTTCTTCTAATATTCATACATATTTTCGTATAATATTATAGCTCTGTTAAATCTTATAGAAGGTTATATTATTTGTGCTAATTTGATAAAGTCGAGGTAGTTATATGTTAAATTACTTTCGCTTATCTCAGAAACTAGCAGCCCAATTTGAGCTGGAAAATAAATAAAGATATTATTATCATATTTTTTCCTTGTAAATTATACTTATGCATCTATAGTGCTTTCCAGATAAAGTTCTTTTTTACATAAAATAAAAAAATAATAAAAGATACTAAACCGATATATGTATGTAAATCTGATGAACGAAAATCTTATCCCTTTTTATTCATATTAAATAGATTGTTTGAATATGGTTTGAAAAAAAAATTGCATTAGATAGCCCGTTTATTGAGGATGTCTATAAGTTATATATCATCATACTACTACCCAAGGGAGCGGAGCAGGCAAACTTCCATACATTATTGTAAAACTATATATATATACTATAACTACATCTATACATATAATAAAATTCTAACTGAGCCGAATCTGTAAATTAAATATTTTTTGGAAAATCTTATTGAAATAAACATTATTATCCATACAGAGGACGAATCTATAGTTTCTAGAATTTTTGTCTATCTGCCTGTTTGTCTGTTACCGCATCACATAAAAACCACTGGAGAGATTTCGAAGAAATTTAGTATGGTAATAGCTGGTTATCCGGGTCAACATATAGGATACTTTCTTAGATTTACGCGACTATTTGACATTTTAAATAAAATTATCTTTTCGGAGAGAGAGAGTCTCTCCCGTGACCATGGATGCTGTAAAGCATTCGAAACGTCGGGAAACAAAAATGCCAATAAATCCGCGACAAAATCCGAAAAGATAGTTTTATTTAAAATATAGGATACTTTTAACCGCGGCAAAATGTTTGATTTCTGAGAAAAAATTCAAAAACTGCAATGTAAGAGTAAACTAATATGTAAAACCTAAGAATTTCTTATTGGTCGTCTGAACGCGGGCGGAGCCGCGGGCAATGCTAGTATAACATAAAGCCAAGGGTTTTTTGTAGATTGAACGCGGACGAAGCCGTGGGTTCGGCTAACTATATAATAAAGTTTAAACATATTTAAATATACCATTTGCATTATAATGTCTACGTTATGCCTGTTCTGAAAATAATATACGTTATATAGGTATATAAAACAAATAGTGCAGTTCTGGATTCCGCGCTAACTCCGCTCTTAGCCGCAATGTCTTTTGTGAAAACTTGTTGTATAAGAATACCAATAACAAACTTACATTATTGCCAGCGAAGAAACACTAGTGATATAAATAGAAGTCAAGAGATTGTTCTTGTTTTTCGATTAGAAAATTCGATTTGGTAGCTTAAATTTTACATTCCATTTTATTGTTGTTTTCTACATTTACTCTATCTTAAAGGTCTGTCAACAGCATTCAATATCCAATGCCAAAACATCAGTATATGAATTACTTTAAACCTTTCAATTTGAGAATGTAAACTAAATGTAATTATTTCACATAAAAGGATAAAAGAAAGATTTATTTACATCTTACTCTTACTGTTACATTGCAGTTTTTGTATTTTTTCTCAAAAATGAGATATTTTCCCGCTGTAAAAAGTATCTTATATGTTGACCCGGATAACCAGCTATTACCGTACCAAATTTCATCAAAATCCCTCCAGTGGGTTTTCTGTGATGCGGTAACAGACAGACAAACAGACAGACAGACAGACAAAAATTCTAAAAACTATAGATTCGGCCTCTGTCTCGACAATAATGTTTATTTCAATAAGATTTTTCAAAAAATATTTAATGTACAGATTCGGCTTAGTTACAGTTTTATTATAATATGTATAGATGTATTTAAAGTTATGTAGGTATGTGTAGTGTATCAACTATCTGGTATCTATAACACAAGCCTCGTAACTTACAATGGATCGATGTGGTACTGTGTGTTAATGTCAAACAAAAAAAAATTGAACAGAAATAATGAATATTGTATAGGTATAAATAGTACTTTAATAATACAGACTTACTTTTATATAAACTGTATTTTATATAATGGTTCAAAACCAGGGCCGTGTGGTTCATTTTCTCAGTATGATGCAAAACTTTGAAATGCCACTCCCTAGGTAATTTTCATTAGAGCTCCATAGTAGAAAAGCAAAAACTCTTACAGACATGACAAAATAATTTTGTCGTATGTCTGTATGACACAGTTACTAATTTTACTATAACCCCGATAGTCTCAGAGTGAGACGTGATACGAACTTCAGCAATATATGTATGTACAATGTACAATGTACATATACATTATACATACAGACCTATTGCTGAGGTACGTATCAAATGTGAAACGCTGGTAATTCTGTAGTCAAATTGCGAAAAATTAAAGAATAGGGGTGGTCGCTCATTAAGGATAAAATAAAATTTTGAGTCCACATAACCATGTTGGGTCTTTGTAGATTGTCTTTAAAATAGAGATAGGTGTATGTTTCTAAGCGTCTTTTTTATTCAAGGCCTTTAGTCCAGTAATTGGGTAGGTTCTGACTTACAAAAAGTCAAGAAGAGTTGTAAATTATATAATTAAGGTAATATAATAAAATATTCCGAATTCGCGACCTTGAGCGACCGCCGCTTGCACCATCATACTGTAAAAATGGTACCAAAAACCAGTTTTTCGAAAATATTTTCTCTCCAGAGTCATCTAGGCTATAAATAGTCATTACAAATATTATAGTTATGAAATTTCCTGCATTTTTTGTAGGAAATATTTTTTGATCAGATAAATATTATACGAGTTACAGGAAAGTCAAGCTCAGCTTAAAAATCGCAAAATCACTATATTTTTTCTATTCTATTTTTCAGTATATACCGATCAAGGTAACGTAATCCCTTTTTGTCACTCATTTCCATACCACATTGAGGCAGAGTAAGGTGGCACGTTTTTTTCATGAGGTATCCCTAGTAGGCCTAATTCACGATACATTATTTATTGGTGATTTTTCTTCCATTTCGATGCCTAGATATGGTATGATGCTTCGGTTGCTGGATTTTTTGTCATTTTCACTAAAGTAGTGATTTCAATTGGTGCAATTTTCATTTTTGTTAATTGTGGGTAGGCTGTCTGTAACAACTAAACCTTGAAGACATGTAAAACCTCAGTCTCTCCCGTGACCATGGATGCTGTAAAGCATTCGAAACGTCGGGAACCAAAAATCAAAATAAATCCGCGAAATAATCCGAAAAGATAGTTTTATTTGAAATAGTGATTTCAACTTTCACTCTAGACTAAAAATTATGCTAATTATAAATATATTAGGTATTATATTTGTACTTGTCTAGTTGTTCGTTTAAGGCTGTACCTACATGAAAATTCCATTTCATTATGAATAATTGATATAATTTTTTTATTTTTAAATATTATGGTACTATGTAATATAATATGTTCGACGGCTCCAAATGCTGCCCCTATTTTGTGCCGCCTGAGGCGGCTGCCTTTTTGCATCATAGCATCGCATAGACCTGTTCAAAACGCATAGTCACATAGATATTCGGTATATTAGGATTTTAATTCCGCACCTGATTTTCAGTGACCTCCACTAGTGTATCCGTCAGTATCGGTTTTATCTATACATTAAATAATGTATATTATCATTATAATAATTAGATTTTGTCTTTTTATTTTTAATTAAAGTACCTTTGCATAGTTTTTCATACAATAATATCAAATAATAATTTAATATTAAGTATAAAATTTGATGTATATTTATGCATACATATTGTTAAAAACGTGTATCTATACATATAATAAAATTGTAACCAAGCCGAATCTGTACATTAAATATTTTTTGGAAAATTTCATTGGAATAAACGTTATTATCGATACAGAGGCCGAAGCTATAGTTTATAGAATTTGTGTTTGTCTGTATAATACCGCATCACAGAAAATCCACTGGAGGGATTTTAATGAAATTTGGTATGGTGATAGCCGGTTATCCGGGTCAACGTATAGGACACTTTTTACCGCGGGAAAATGTCTCATTTCCGTGAAAAAATACAAAAATTGCAATGTAAGGGTAAACTAATATGTAAAACTAAGAATTTGGTTTTTGGTCATCTGATCGCGGGCGGAGCCGCGGGCAATGCTAGTCTATAGATAATTATGCATGTTTGTGCTACATTACATTTGTAGGTCCCCATAACCTACTTTCGTTAGAGCTTCCTATCATTAATAATAATAATTGTTATTAGATAGTGTGTCGGCAATATACTGAGTGGTTCGTTCTATTTTGTAAAGGAAGAATTCCGTGTACAAAGGTGTTGAATTAATGAGACTGTTATATTCACGAGCGTTTGAAGCGATTTAAATAAAAAAGATTATTATTGCGATGCATTAAGTATTCATTTAGGTTATTATATATATTTTTTAGTATAATACTTTCATTGTTTCTTTATTAACCATGTCGGTGAATGAAAAATCTAAAAGTAATCAAAGTGTTGTCTTATATTAAATTGGTTTAATACTAGTAAAAACTTACGACTTTGGCAGATTCAATAAGGAAATAAGGTCATAATAAATATGCTATACCTAATACATTGAAATCTACGAAGCAGTCCTCTAAGGGAATTTCCCTATAAATAACTTTATAACTTTACCCTGAGGTGGAACTTTGTTTTTTTGGCATATAAAGAGTCTTAAATATTGATCTGACTTTTCAATATTGATTCCTGCCAATTGACATCAATATAGCTTTGGGATAATTTGTGATAAAAAGGTTGAATAACCAAAAAACATAAAAAATGGACCAATCAAATAATATGTCAACTAAATTTTATCCATAGAAAAGCAATAGAAACTGTATATATAATAAACACTCGGTAATGACCACTTGTAGTTTAGGCTGAAATTAAATTACACTATGATAGCGTAGTCTTTTTGTCGATAGGTTATTGATATGGGAGCGCCGATACTGCGTCATCAATATCGTATTATCATGTTTTGGGCAGCGTCGAACAAAGGGCTTTATTATAACGCGTCAAGAACGCATTGTTCTGATAGGACCGGAGTTTAAAATTTAAGCGATAACGCTTTTTGAACTGGAATATAGCCTCTTTTATTTTCCCCCGTTGGCTGTTTACACTTGGACGTATACGAACACGAAAAAAATATGAATACAATATGAAATTTTAAAAATAAAACATCATTGTTAAAATTCGATCTATGAATTTTTTTAAAAAAAAAAAACTTTTAATTGATTTGCATTTTATACAACATATCAAACTAGTTCATAGCATGACTTTCATTTTATTTACCGAAAACATTTTCTTTCTAAAAACAACAACAGCAGAATATTTCTAGTTGAACTCTTATAAGCTAACAATAAGTTTTAATAGGACTGGTGCTGTATCTATAAGTTGTATCTTAGTTGTATCTTATCAATAACAATCAATAAAGTAATATACTGTATTGTATAATAAAATAAAAACAATCTAATAACGAATCTCATAAAGGCCCAAATGCGTTCAATCAAGCGTGTCTTGTGTGAAATCGCTGCGACTAAGAATTTCGCTAGAGCCGATTTTCTGCCGGCTTACAGTAAATAAGAAAATTCATCTGAATCGCGCCGTTAAACGTAATCGAGCGTTGTGGAAAGTATTAAAGAAGCAGACGCTATATTGCATAAGTTAAGATGTAACAATGAAAACTTTGAGTGTAGCACCGAGCGTACACCATTCCACTTTGGCAAAATATGTCTACAACATCAAGAAAATATTGCGTAACATTTGATGAGAAATTTACTTTATCTATACGTACAATCATCACAAATTCTAAAGCTCACGCAAAATAAAATCTTAACATTGTTTAAATTTTATTTCCACAACTCAATGGGAGTAAAACATCAAACAAGATGAGAAATGTCAAAGCGTTACTTATTTTGTTGCTTTAATATTTTATTAAAACAAAGGAACGCCGAGAAACCTTGTTCCTAGTTAAGACACATCTAATAACAAAATCTTTGTTTTTGCTCTTGATGGCGTTTGCGTTCTGATTGTGTGCGTTCGTTCCACTACATTTAGGTAGAGAAGCCTGCTCGCAAGATTTCATTACGGCCCTCCATTTTGTTCAATATTATTCTGCTGCTTATTGCTTCCATGTACTTTAATTAATTTATATTATCAGTAAGACAATGATAATGAGAATTAACTGATATTACAACACGTTTAAGAAATTGTTGTATATTTATAATATGAATTATAATGTAATCAATATTAAAATTACGAGTTAAGAATAGAAGTGGCAAGGGGAAAGTCATTATAAATAACTCGTCCCACACATGTTCCTCGACAAGCCAACTAGTTCAGAGCTATCTTGCGCTAAATCATAAAGTTGCTGCTTCGACGCTCTCACATATAATATTGAGCAAGTAAAGCTCGAATTCTAAGAAAAAAATAATATTTTTTTTAGAACATCCTCATCGTATATAAATATGAGCCGATTTTTGCTTTGTTTTAGTAAGATCAAAAGAAGATTTTAAATAATCTTTATCCTGATATAAACAAATTTTATTTTATTAAATACGTATTTATTATTTTCTTTACTTCTGCTTCTGGGGAACAGGTTTCTAATTAAAATAAATGGCGAATTTAAGTTATATTCCACAAATATATGCAGTTATTCTGGTCGAACGCACAATTACGCATAATTAGAAATTAAAATACAAGAGCCACCAATTTCCAAGTTGCCAAAAAGTACGCAATTTAACGAATGAACGCGGTACAAACTTCACTTCTCTACCGAAATCAATCACGGTACTCTTTGTTTGATTATGATGAAGGCATTATGGGCTTTGAATCGGCTTATGTATTAATGAGACGCTCCTAAATCGCCTATTAATCAAGTTAAAGCATCTGGTTGACAACCGACTGTCAGCTTAAGTAGTGTTTAGTTTACGACTTTATGATACGAGTACTTACACTACCACGACTAGTATGCGACTGCGATTCGTTGTTTTTGTAGCTTTCTTATTTTTTTTATTTGTATAGTATTACGGTTATTTATTTATCAAACAGAAAACTTAATATTAACTTAATATTATAAAGCTGCAGTATAAAGAGATCAAGTTATAGCTTTGATATACGTTGATTGGAATGAATTTAACCTTGTATGGTCAAGCCATATTTTATAATATTGCGTAAATCAAATTTTACATCAGAATTTTTGTTCTTGATACAGTTCAAATTCGAAAATGGTTATTTGGAAATAAATGTTCTTTTTTGTGTTGTACATAAAGATTTTTAATTAATAACATTTTTTTTCAATAAATATTAAAAAAACAAAAGAGTGTATATTCATTTGTAGGCTGCTTTATGGCTTAAATATTCGTAGTCGCTGCCATGAGATACAAGCATTTGCATTATTTAGGGTTAGTATTATAATAATTTATTATATTTATAATTTTAGTAATAGTGTAGAAATTAAATCTAATAATGTAATTTACCTACTTAAAATATTTATTTTATAAACAAATATTCATGAGAGATAAAATTATTTTTGTCTTTTGTGTACGCAGCTCCGAATTGTAAACAATCATTTGTGGATGGCTTGTCGTGTTTGAATACCTTTATTGTTTAACTATTTTGGCTAGAGTGGCAGATCCAAGAAATTTATGCTGAATTGCAAGAATAATAGAAACTTTATTTGATTATAAATTAAACTATCAATATAATAATAATATTACGTAGTCCTAGATTTTTAGAATACTTGATAATATTAAATTTATAATTATCTTTAAAAAAATCAACTGTTGTAATACTTTCTTTGATTTACGCGTATATTATATACTATACTAATAATATAAAGAGGTAAAGTTTGTGAGTTTGTGAGGTTGAAGGGGGTAATCTCTGGACCTATTGAACCGATTGAAGATTGAAGATGAAATTTGGTAAGAAGATAGTTTGAGACCCTGGGAAGGACATAGGATACTTATTATCTCGGAAATCATCCCTTAAGGGGGTGAAAATGGGGATGAATGTTTGTATGGGGAATCCACCTAGGGACGAACCCGAGTGAAGCGAGGGTGAGTCGCTAATTTAATAAAATAAAACTTCTTTAAAATCTTTTCGGATTTATATTTTTAGTTTTCGACGATTCGAATATTTTACGGCGATCACGGGAGAGACAAGGTCTTACATTGGAAGAAAGTAGTGAATATAGTTTAATACAAAAGGTAACAATAAAACATACTCGTATAATTAAAATATTGTCGAATCTTTATTCACTAAAGTAAAATATTGTTGGAAAGGAAAAAATGTACGTTTATATTTTCTCATTATTGTATAATAATTATTATACTTAAAATAATTTCATGCTTGAAGTCAACTTAATTAAACAAGGTAATTACAAGCCGTAATTATATATGTACGTAAAGCAAAAATATCTGTGAATAGCCATAAGTGGTAAGCCGTTAGTGAGCAAAATAAAATGTATTCGGCCTACCGTATCAACAATATCATTAACCCCCGTAGTGTGGCAATCAGGGAGTAAGTGGGAATTTCCGCGTCGTTTGATACAGCTCCCAGCTAAATGTTAAGAGCCCGCCAGAGTTACCGACCCCACTACGAGACACACAGTCTGAATAAAACACCGGTATTCTCAATGCATTTTAAACCCACAGTAGCTTTCAAGGTTTATTCAGAATCGGTGAGCTTTGACATGAAATCTGAATGTTTAGTTTTAATTGACTAAGGTATATTTTTTAATTGGTACTGGTGATTCTTCTACATTTCGCCCTGGTTCTGTCTAATGAGGTAACAGATATTATGTTTTTTAGTAAAATATTGTATTTTTATAGAAAGAAATAGTTTAGCTATATAATATCATGAAATAATAATAAATGGAGGTAATTATGAGAATCAGATTAGTACCGACAATATTTTCAATCTTATGATAACATATTTTTGATATTAAGTTACAATATTTACCCCAGTCTAGCTAGAACTCTAGTCTAGTATTGTCTTGAGTACTTACCTTCCATATTATCTCAATACGAGTAGAAACCAACCAATTGAACCTGTTCTTTGTCTTCACTGCTAATTTTATATATATCTTATTTTATATATTACTAGCGACTCACCCTCGCTCCGCTCGGGTTCGTTCCTGGGGTGGGGTCTGGGAGGATCACCCTTATCCTTATCACTTAGGGCTATGGAAAATAGATAGTAGCCGATTCTCAGACCTACTGAATACGTACGCGTATTTTAAATTTTATACGTAAAATTTGGTAAAAATCGGTAAAGCCGTTTCGGAGGAGTACGGTAACAAACATTGTGATATGGAAATTTTATATATAAGATATACATTATAATTAAAAACCTTAGATATGGGGTTCCATTACATTCTACAATCCTTAAGGCAAATAGGAAATCAAAAATTAACAAATGTATTTAATTGTTATGACAAAAAATCATAATATAGATCTCTATTATTCAGTTTTTTACCCAAGTAAATTATTATTTAACTCATCTTGTCTAAGCGTTTAGGTATTTTTAATTTAACAAATCAGCATTTTAAAATATTTAAAATAATGAATAAATGAACTAGGTATATTACTTTTGCGGTATGTGTGTCACAAGGAAATACATGGAGCGATGGTTCCGTTTCTATTAATTAGATGCTTCTGTATTGTTGAACCCAGACCTTAGAGTTTTTAGAATACAGTAGAATGTCATTATGAAACCTCATACGAGTTCTCTGAGTTTGTACACACGTTGTCTATCTTAAGTGAATACATTACCATATCAATTATACTATTTATATATTATTATATACATACATATGCATTTATTAAAGATTTTGTATTTTTTTTATGGTATTAAGTGACAAACGAGCCGACAGCTAACCTGATGGAAAGCGGTACCTGTCGCCCATAATATCTATGGTTCATGCACTTAGGTTTTATGTTAAAACAATGCAGAACCGCAGGTGCGTTGTCACTGTGAGGACTAAGATGATATGACTTTTGCCTGTAATTGCGCTGGCTACCTTATCCTTCAAACCGGAACACAACAATGTAATCATTGTTGCTTGGCGGGAGAAATAGATCAGGGGGTGGTACCCATTCATTCGGACTCCTCAGGCGTGACAGAGTCCTACCACCGGTAAATTATTCTTATGTAGTATGTTTTTCTTGTTACCGTACCGTACCTTACTATGAACTTATTATAAAAAAAAATATCCGCCATGTCAAGAGATCGAACCTGCCTCTTTAAACGTGTACTTTTTTCAGTCGATATTGATAATAGAAACATAAAAATATAAGATTATTGCAACACTGGGATTGTAGAATACCATCTTGTCTAAGCTGTACTTAATGCAGTCAGCTATAGGCATTCTGTAAAGCGACATAGATCCATTTTATTGTGGATGTTATAAATATAATTAAGATTTTTTTGTTTTTTTTTACATTTATCTGACAAAAGTCTGTAACTTTCTATGACTAACTTCTAATAAAATTTCCAAGTAAAAAATAACACATTAATTTTATGCAATTGTTTCTTCCTTGAGATTATGAAATTATTAAATAACATTTAATTAAAACCCGTCGACATCACAGAATAGGAATCCAGCCATATAAAATGAAATTAAGCCCAAAATAATTATCAAATATTACGTTAAACACTATGTTAGAGTTAGAATATGTATTAGAAGTTGAAAACGGAAAATGATGGTCTATAGAAATAACGATAAGCAAGTTGAATTTTTTCGAACTGCTCGATGTTGCAAATGTAAAACGATTAATTTATAACAGGACTTTTTAATTTTATCTTAAGCCAGTGTTACATACAATTTAAGTATCAAATATATTTCGATCACAATTTTATTTATTTTCAGGAAATTTTAATAAGAACTTTAGTCAAGTAACATAATATAATCGTTTTTAATACGTATTTATGTTCACTAGTGATCGCCTCGTGGCTGAAAATCAACCATAATTCATTAAGTTTTATCGATATTGAGGTTCTTTTTTCAAAGTTATATAGATAGCCTATAAAATCTTAATTTGACCACAGACTAACAATAAACAAAAGAGTGTATATGCGTGTGTGTGTCAAATACATGGTAGTGTGTGTGTAATGTTTTTTTATTGATTTAATGTATTTATTATGCATAATTAAAAAAAAATATAAGCATTTTGCACTCTTGCACTATATAAACTATAAGTGTGGGAAATTTCATACTCCTCCGTCCGCGCAATTTTTGTAAACAGGGGTACAAAGTTTTTGCTTCACGTATTAATATATAGATTTACATATAAAATTACTAGAGTGCTGTTTAAACATTCACGTTTGAAATCTGATTTGCGAGTACTCTAACACTCCCCAAGATTATGCAAAGAATGCGGTATGGGAAATAAAACAAAGCTACGTTTTGCATTAGCGGATACGCACATAGTGTAATTTACTTGTTTAAGTAGGAAGAAACTTCACAGTGTAGTGGTTGTCATTAAAAGACATGAATCATGGATGAGCGTCTACTAGTTTTTAAAATGCAAGCATTTAAAATGTTAAAGAAGTTGTTTGTGTGAAATGACGCGTTTTTATTTTTATTACTTTTGCTAGCGATTCATATATTATAATATTCTGCAGATATGAATATCTATATTATGTGAACATTTTTATCCAGCTTACCCCTTACACAATTTAACATGAAAGAAAAAAATATCGTTGATTAAGCTATTGTTCACAGTAATATTATTGTATTCTCAAAAATTATGAATTAAGCTTTATTTATGTAAATTCAACATGAATTCTCTTAAATAACATTTTTTTGGGTCTATTATTAGAAACAAACAAATGTTTTGACAAATAATAACACGATAATTTCGTTTTATTTTAATAATATTTTTTATGGAACTATTGTAATAAGCACTTTGTGTTCTAAAGTAGCTTTTGCAAATATATGACCCGCAGCTGTGAATATAGAGTAGTGAGATTGTACGGGGAACCTTTACAAAGGATTTTCCCAGGTCAGTTAGATTCTGAGTCCGTTAGCGTGCAGGCTATAAGGATATTTGTGAGCACTCGACTGAGAATATTCAAGCTTCTTGTGAGCGGTCCGCTCCTTCTGCCGTTTGCCGTCTTGTGGCTAAATTGAATATCAATTTCTATAACACAATATTTTTGGTGAAAAGCTAAGTGAGTGCTCTTTTTAACGTTATACATTTCAGGTATAGATTGGCTTTATTCGTTGAGATATTCTTTTATATTTAAATATCGTGTTACATAACACTATATTTACTCAATTTTATGAATTCGATATATAATCAAATTGTATATTTATTTGTTTATATGAAAGGAAACTTATGTGGTAATGGAAAAGCTTGAAACAATGTAAATTTTATTTTTAATGCCGATATTTAATTACTTAGCTTATTAAACATTTTTCGGTTAAAAATCAATAAAGATTAAATTTGTTGTATATCACGTTGAACATTGATATTAATTAACGGCTTAATAACAAATGGAAATGGCGTGCAGCGGCATGCGTGGCTTTTCATCGCCGTAACAAAGTCGCCGCGCAACAAGTGACGTTACGTCGACCTTCACTAAGCACTGCTTAAGACATTACTTTTTTCTTCACATTTATTTTTTTGTATACAAATATTTATTTTAAATTTTTTACTTTTGTTAATAAAGATTCATTGCACAAGATATGGCCATCTCGATCAAATGTTATCTACTCTTAAAAACATCTCTTACGAGTTTATTTACTTACCGCCACTTTTAAATGAGAATGGTAGAGCAGTGCGCGTGCGCGACCCGAGAGGGAGAGAGGCAAGCGAGATGGGAGACAGTTGTACTCGCTCCGACCAATCGATTAGTCGCATAACGATAGCAACTTCTTAAATGCAGATGTGTCGTGTACAGCAACGTCAGTCGGTGAACAAAAACCGCCTCGACTATACGACTATGGCTTCACGGAGCCAATATTGTCTTACTCGCGTTATCCTTTGTAGTGATCGTATTGTTAAACCCGTCTAAATGACACGCGTTCGTATGTGACTAATATTTTACAGCTGGAAATTCAAAAATTAGATTTGAATTAGAATTGACTTTCAAACAAAGTTTTTAATTAGAACTGAATTTAACACCAGGACACTCTTAAGTGTTGAAATAAAATGAGTTATCAAATGAAGTGAACAAAGGAGGGATTGTGAGGCTGAAAGGTAATCTCACTGATTTTATTTACGGATAGCAATATATTTAGTATAATATATAGGTCCCGGCAAATTGTTGATAGTTTTGGTCCCTTGGGTTGTCGTATATTTGGAGCCAGTTTAATATCCAACGTAAGGATTTGATATCTCCTTACCGTAATATAAAAGATACTCATAAATGAGTATTATTATTACAATAATTCTATTTCTTTCTTACATAAAAATAAAATTATATTACAAACATTTCGAAAGTCATATTTGAGTTAATAGCTAAGAAATACAAATTATACACATAATAATTATCCGAGTAAATACATCAACAATAAAAAATAACACTCCAATAACAATTTACTATACATATCCCTTAATTAAATAATTTACACACAGATCGTGAAATGAGTTACTATATGCGGTAATTATTTTAAACAATTTCCATTATCCAAAGTATTTATCTGTGCGAACTCGTAGACAAATATAATCACGTCGGTTAAATTAATGTCTGTAGTGGTTTCGTAGCACACGTAGCGTTCGTAGCAGATGATAATACGGAGCTTTCGTATTATAGAATTTCACATATAATTTAATGGTATCTTCAATATTGGAAGGAGTTTTAGGGTACACTTGTCACCCAATCACCATTCTCCTCCTTTACGACTCCAATGATATTGAACATTTTATTTAACGACCGGCACGTGGCATCGTGTGTGGATAGATAGCATACTAATGACGTTATTGCCAATATTTTTTATTGCCAACAAATTATATTTAGATCCCGTTTTATATATTCGTTTCCTACGAATTTCAGGGATGATATTTACGACTGGAGGTCCTGGCGATTGGGGGTTTTTTATCAAACAGACATGCAGATAAAATTTTATGCGAGCATTGTATGTTGACGTTTTATATTATGATTTATCCTGTATAAGAGAACGGATGGATGTTCAATAAATGAAGTAGGCAAAGCTTTTATTTTTAATTTATTTTGTTTATATTTTTGTTTCTATATGTATGTAAATGTTCTATGTTTATGTTAATAAGTTGGTTTTGGCTGGCAGTATTGTAATATAAATAATGTGCTAAGCTGCTATTGGAGGCTGATTGGAGCAATCGTAATAAACACATTTGTATAGCTTTACAATATAATATTATTTTTATTAAAGTAAGTATAATTTTAGTAAGTATTTGATTTATCAATTATGTAGTATAATTATCTACTGGTTAATTAATAATTATCACTAGTATGGTGAAGTATATATATGAATAAATCATATTTGTCAGGCTCTTAAAGTTAAAATATAATAAGAGTGTGTATATTATTATATTAATTGAATGATATTTGTTTTACAAAATTTAACAGCTCTTGTTGTAGAGCGTAAATAGTAATTTCCTTTTCTAATTTATACTAATTAACAGCATTAAATGCGTCGTTTAGATTAGTACAATAAAATATATGGAAGTCACACATTTACATCTAAAATTTGAGTAAACATTTAATACGAAAATTGCCATTTAGTAATAACTACCGTTTATACATCAGAAAGAGTATTTTCAACTTTCCTCAATATGATTTTTAAAATAATAATAATTACGGACTTCTATACAATTTTCCAACCCTTTCGTCAGTTTCGTGAATGAATTTGATTATATTACGTTATATTTTGCTTTTTTATGTAGATATCTTATATTTTTCGCTAGCTGACACCAACGTTAATCTGGGTCATCAACAGCCTAAAAAAATATTTTCAATACGATATAAATACTATTAAGTATTAGTGCAAGAATAATTGTAACTAAAGCATAATTTCATATAATAATATACCAAAATATCAATAGTGAAACAGTACAAAAAAATATTTAATGCTTTTTTCCGGATATTAAATTTTAAAATATGTATTAATACAATTTTACACACATAATATCAGAACAAAATTATTGTTTTAAAATGAAAGATCCGGTACTGTTTTGATATTGACATTATTTTGGTACACCAATTATCCAATACGTTGTTTTTACAGATAGTACAAGTATATAACGCCTTTGAGACGTCTTAAACTTAGTCTTTCCCGTGACCAGTATTGCTGTAAAGCATTCGAAACGTCGGGAACCAAAAATCAAAATAAACCCGCGAAATAATCCGAAAAGATAGTTTTATTTAAAATGTCTAATATTCGCGTAAATCCAATTATCGTTATTATAAATTTCGTTATAATAATTTACCTTAACCCAACCCACACTTGGCCAGCGTGGTGGACTATGGCCTGATCCCCCTCGTATTGAAGGGAAGCCCGTGGGACGTTAAAAACGGCTGAATAGAATTTACCTTAAAACTATATTATTTTTTAATATTTCAGTACAACCATTGTATAGGTAAATGAAATGCCGTTCTTCAGCTGGGCCGATTTGCCTTATTATTTTCTTATCCCACGTCGTATTGATACTTGTCTGAAATTATTTTTTTCGTATACCCACATTAATTATTTATCCAATTACCTTTAGGTAAAATTATATTATAATCTAAAACTCTAAAAACACAATAAAAAATCTAAAAACACAATAAAAATTATAGCGAGAATATTATTCCGTTACATATTTCGTAATAATATTATTGTCACAAAAGCTATTCGTGTTCATTTACCAAATTTTTCTTTCATTATTCGTACAGGAATTGTGATACTCAAGTTTCGATTTAAATTAATACCCTACTTTTATGTTGACAAACAGACAATATTATAAAAGAAAGAAATACAAAATATTTTTTCCCTTTTGTGTAACAATCGAATTGTTACTTTAAGATTATTTTATTTTTCTTAATTTTATTTTGATCTAGCTTTATATGAATATAATAAAACTTAAGTACCTATTAGTTGTTACTACAACGTTATCGAAACAAGCCACATACAGCGAATATAAAGATTAAAATCAAAATCGCTGCAATAAAACGAGTGTGAAATGAATTTAATAATTCGAAATAAAAAAAGTTTTTTTTTGTTTATTTTTAAATATAGTTGTAGAATCACTACCTTCTACTAATTAACCTAGGAAAAATATGAGTTTGTAGTGACCTTACTTGCCGTGCCAGCGGTCGCGAGTTTGAGTCCCGCTGGAGGTATTCATTTGTGTGATAAGCACAAATGTTCGTACTCCAGTCATGGGTGTTTATATTTACAATTATGTTTATATTTAAAAAATTCAATCTATCGATGTACAAGTTATTTTCAGGAGAAGCAATTTATAATATAATTTACTGCATTATTTTGTAAGTTGTCTTGCTAAAAGGTACAACTTGCTTTTATTCCAACCAGTTTTTCTATTTTTTATTAGAAATAAGATTTCCCGCAGTCAAAAGCAGGATATGTTACGTATAAGAAAGACACACAGACAAAAAATCAAAAACCTATAGATTCGGTCTCTGTATCAATAATAATTACTATTTCATTAAGAATACAGACGTTGGACAGGCGTAAAACTAAGGATCCGGAAAATACAATATAAGAGATGATAGTGTTATTTTTGGCTAATCTTTCAATCACTAGATAAAATAAAATACAAACAAACTAAATATTACAGTTGTATGAATGTAATCCTTTATCCTACTAATATTATAAACGTGAAAGTTTGTAAGAATGTATGTTTGTTACTCTTTTACGCCAGAACGGCTGAACGGATCTGGATGAAATTTGGCACAGAGATAGATTATAGTCTGGAATAAGTTATAATTTTTATCCCGGAAAAATATACGGTTTCCGAGGGATAGATTTGTTTTTGTTTTTCATATTTTGTTCTTCTTTTGTTTGATGATTGAAAAATCGGCGTTGTATCCTTGTCTCGAAGCCAATACTCAATTGCGATGATAGTTTCGTATTATATTAACACGATTAAATACGTTGCGTAATGCACCATTTTTTTTTGCTTTAGTTAAATCAATGCATGTATTATGCAGTCCTCTGTGATACGTCGCCCGCGCGGACGTACGTTCTTTAAGCAGAGATATGGATACCTTAAAATGTAATAATTGTAATATTGTGATAAATGAAGTGCTCTGTTTTTGCCAAAACAAATTAGATGTAATGAATAATGTGAGTCTGGCCCTTATATGCCGGCAATCCTTTGACGAGGACGAAATTTTTAAGGCAAAGTGCTTGTTGTTTGAATCAATACCATCGCGCCTAATAAAAAGAAAAGGAGAAGACCGAAAACAGAAAAATATAGAGGACATCATTGGGATACTACGAAGTACTGAGCCAGAAGATATTCCAGTATTTGTGGCAAAAAATCTGCACAAGTTGCCGCCAGTTACTTTTGATCATGTCGATGCTACTCGTATTTTAAAAGATATAGTCATGCTTCAGAGTCAAGTACGTACCATATTAGAAAAACAGGATGATTTCGTTAAGAAATCGGAATTAGAAGGATATTTGAGAGGCAATGAAGGAAAACTAGGTATTTCAGACACACAGACAAGGAAGAATGAACCGTTTGTTAATAAAAAGAGAGGCGGTTTCTGCTTGCAAGATAGTTATGATTACGCTAGCGGGCCGATGGGGTTAATGACCGGCCTAGTCAGTGATTCACCGCAGAGCATGAGCACAGTCTGTGATACAGGTAAACGAGTTCTCGAGCACCTATCACCGTCATACGCGAGCGCAACGGAGGTACGCAGTGATCAACCTATCTCTGTCGCTCCCGCTACCACTCCTGCGCAGCGACTAGAACGCGTGGAGGCCCACCACGTCGAAGAGGCCCACCGCGGTGACGTTTCGCACGTGTTAAACTTGAACTTGAAACCGGAGGCGAAAGCGCGGTCAGCTGATCCGGTGACGTCATGCAATGCTTGTGGGCCATTTGTCTCCGCCGCTGGAGCGCAAAAAGATAGCGAAGGAGAATGGGTTCGTGTTGTAAAGCGTAAACGTACATCGCGTTTTAAAGGTACGAGAGGTACAGCCAGTGTGAACGCTGAAACAAAATTAAAAGCAGCAGACGTTATGATTCCGCTGTTTATCTATAATGTATCGAAAGAAAACGCTGAGAAGGATGTTGCAGAGTATGTTTATGGTAAAACTCAAATAAATATAATGCCAGAGAAAGTAAATATGAAAACATCAAAGGATTATACTTCTTTTAAGTTTTTTGTGCCTAGAAGTAAATTGTCGTTATTTACGGACAATGAATTATGGCCGGAAGGGATATATTTTAGAAGATACATATTATTTAGGCATGAAAAAAAGGCTACAGTAGATCGTGAGCAGAAAATCTACAATAGTGCAGGACATTAATAGAGGAGAAAATCACAGCTTAAAATTAGTCAGTTTCAACTGTAAGTCACTGAAGCGTTCGGTGGATAGTGTTAGGAGTTTATGCGGGACAGCGGACGTGGTAGCATTACAAGAGACCTGGCTGCTGCCATTTGACCTCTCCTATCTTAGCACCGTGCATGACGATTTCGAGTCTACAGGGACGTCGGCTGTAGATACGGGCCGTGGCATTTTGCATGGCCGTCCTCACGGAGGTGTCGCTCTATTATGGCGTAAGAATGTGTTTACATCAGTGACTGTAGTAAAGTGTAGTAGTGTCAGGTTATGCGCAATTAAGTGCCAGTTTCGTGAGCACACTGTGTTATATTTCTCTGTATATATGCCTACTGACTGCCCTGATAATCTTACAGAGTTCACAGACTGCCTGAGTGAAATTAATGCAATTATTGAGGATAGCGGCATTGCCATGGCTTTTATTCTAGGCGATTTTAATGCACACCCCGGGGAGTTGTTTTTTACTGAAATGTGTCAGTTTTGTGAAGAACAAACGTGGGTAAGTGCTGACTTTGAGTTGCTGTCAAATTATACAGATGTGTACACATTTACGAGTGATAGTCATGGATGCACACGGTGGCTAGACCATTGCGTTGTGACAAGCTTAGCTAGAAATTATATAGAGAGCATTCACATTAGAAACGATGTAACGTGGTCTGATCACTATCCCATGGAAGTTTATTGTAAATTTAGCCTAAATCACTCCCAGATCCAGCCTTCTCAGTCTAAAGTAGCTAATAAAATAATCTGGGGACACAGGGATATTGACCAGATTAACAAATATACAGATTTCTGTAACAATAGGTTAAGATCGGTGGATTGCCCTACGGAGATGAGAGAGTGTGCTGATAAGTTATGCAATAAGTCTGAACATAAAGTAGCTATTGTAAAAATGTATGAGGCTATTACATGTATACTGCAGGATGCAGCGATATATTGTCGCGAATCGCTGCAGCGTAATAATAAGCGATATATTACGGGATGGAATAAGCATGTGGCGCCGTATCATGCTAGGGCTCGTCTTTGTTTTCAGTCATGGGTATGTGCCGGGAAGCCGACCTGTGGAGCTTCATACGATGATATGAAGGATTCACGTAGAGTTTTTAAAAGTAAACTTAAAATGTGCCAGGACAATGTAGAGCAGATAAAAATGGATATATTGGCAACATCGTATGAGGCTAAGCATTTTGGTAAATTTTGGCAATATACAAATAGACTGAATGCAAGGCCGAGTCTTCCGGCTGAAGTAGGGGGCGTGAGTGGCTGTCAAAACATAGCAAATATGTTTAAGGCGCAGTTCAAAGTTGATATCTCTAGGGAAAGTTTCACTGGGAGTGACGACGACGTTGAGGACAGCATTAATTCCAGGGGTGGCTCCATGCGATTCACAACCGATGAAGTTAAAGACGCGATAAAAAATATGAAACGTGGGAAGTCACCTGGACATGATGGCCTTAGCGTCGAACACCTACGATATGCGGGGGTGCACCTACCTAGAGTACTTATGTCATTCTACAATTTATGTATTGGCCATGGTTACCTACCAGATGCAATGATGAGGACAGTAGTCGTGCCTATCATCAAAAATAGGACGGGAGATGCGGCGGATAGAACCAATTACAGGCCGATATCCCTGGCTACAATCATAGCTAAGGTGCTGGACGGCCTGCTTGACACACAATTAAACAAGGCAGTTAAAATACACGATGCGCAGTTCGGGTTCAGGCCAGAACTATCAACTGAGAGCGCAATACTGTGTCTCAAGCAGACTGTGAGGTACTACACGGATAGAAAAACCCAGGTGTATGCATGTTTTTTGGATCTGTCCAAAGCATTTGATCTCGTATCCTACAAAATTCTATGGCAAAAGCTTGAAAAGGAAAGTACCCTAAGACCGGAACTAATTTCACTGCTCAAGTACTGGTACGGTAATCAGGCTAATGTGGTTAGGTGGGGTGACACCCTTAGTGATCCATACAAACTGGCGTGTGGAGTGAGGCAGGGAGGGCTGACATCACCCAGGCTGTTCAATCTTTATGTGAACCAGCTCATAGAGAGGCTCAGCACAGCCGGTGTCGGTTGCTCCATCGACGGAGTAGCTATGAACAATTTTAGTTACGCGGACGACATGGTTCTGCTGAGCCCCTCTGTCAGTGGACTAAGAAAGCTTATAAAAATTTGTGAAGAATATGCGGAGGAGAATGGACTCAGATATAACTCCAAAAAGAGTGAAGTCTTGACTTTCAGGGGAAAGAACAAACCACTAAATTACAAGCCATGTTTTCAGCTATGTGGGACTCCCCTGAAGCAAGTAGCTGAGTTCAAGTACCTAGGGCATATTGTAACCGAACGCCTGGATGATGGTATTGACATAGAACGTGAACGCAGGGCGCTGTCAGTCAGGGGCAACATGTTGGCCCGTAGATTTGCACGTTGTACGATTCAAGTAAAGTTAATCTTGTTTAAAGCCTTTTGCCAGTCCTTCTACACGTGCAACCTATGGACGGACTACACGCGGCGGACCTACAGTGCCCTGCGGGTACAGTACAACAATGTGCTGAGGGCGGTGCTGAGAAAGCCTCGACACTGCAGTGCGTCGGCAATGTTTGCGGAGGCGCGTGTGGACGATTTTTACGCGATCATACGCAAGCGTACCGCGTCCATAATAAGCAGGTTAGTGAGCAGCTCCAACACCCTCCTTGGCACATTGGCGGTCAAGATGGACAGCCCTCTCTGGAGGCAATGGAATAGGGTTCACATAGTCACAAGGCGGACCTAAACGGGTCTCATGCTTGTGGTGTGGCCTTATCACGTAGGGCAATCTAGTTGTTTTTTTTTTTTTTTCTCTTCTTAAGCTAACATAGGTTAAGTATTTTGTATTACTAACTCTTAGAATAGATAAATTGTATGTGTTTTAGTTTTAAATTCTTTCTTTGTGTGTAATTATGGGTTTTTTTTTTTGCCTGAATTAAAGATTATTATTATTATTATTATTATTATTATTATGAAAATGCTAATGACATTAATTTCATGAAAGCAGTTTTTTTACAATAAAAACTTAGGCTTTAAATAGAGTTTATAATACAGTCATTTTATAGTATATCTATCCTGCAATTTATGTTTTATTTTTAATCAGTCATCTAGATTTAGTACACTGATGTACTAAATTGAATTCCAAATACGAATGAAGGTGCAGGTTGAAGCTAATTCAAATATATATCAAAAGCATTTCTTGAAATAAGCGTTATTTCCTAATTCTTAGATTAGCAGAGCAGTACACTGTTGCCTTTAAGGCCTTCCAGTCTGAACTAAAATTGACAAATATGTGTGCCTAGCTGCATGTAACCTTTATCTCTCAACCCGTTGGAGTTCTTCGAACTAATTTCCGATAAATTTCTGCGTTCTCGTGAGAGTAACGAGCCATCGAAATTTATAGCCTTTGAAGTGCCGTTTACCTAAGAATTGGGCGCTAATCTTGTGTGAAAGAGTCGTGCCGCCGCGATATATTTGTGATTTTGGTAGGTGATTTAACGATTTGACGTCGAGACCCGATCTACCATTTTTACAAATGTAAAATTGTATGTATTTTGCTTTTCCAGAGTATTGACTTTTATTTAAGAACGCGTATAGATTACATGAGGTTGCGTCGTAAAGCGAGAAGCCTTTGTAAATAATGAGTATTTTCACTTTTGCAAGAAATGTAGATTAAGTACTATTTATATTTTATAATGAAAACTAGCGGCTAACCCTCGCTTAAATCGGGTTTGTCCCTAGGTACGTTTTAATGGTTAGTATAGAATAGATAGACTATATATTATATTACTGTTCCGCTCCCTTGGGTAGTAGCATTATGATAAATAGCCTATAGCCTTTCTCAATAAACGGGCTATCTAATATGAAAAGATTTTTTTATATCGAATTAGTAGTTTCTGAGATAAGCGCGTTAAAACAAAGAAACAAACTCTGCCTCTTTATAATATAGTTATATTCGTGAAATATTACACGATTTTTTTTTTGTCTTTGTTTAAGTGTTATACTTTTGCTCGCTTAGACGAACCACGCACCATGCATGTTAAGTATTTTTGCAATATTCCTACGGTAATCACTTCATTAGTTGATATTAAAAGTGGCATAATACGAGTATGTCTCTGTACTTTCTTCCTATACACTCCAGCATTAAAATCATCTTCATTACAAAAATAGTTTACGCCATTTCTTCGTCAAAGAAAGACTAAATATATATAGGTACATATGTATGTATTTATCAATGTATAATATTAGTAACTAGCACTGCCCACGGCTCCGCCCGCGTTGAGATGACCAAAAACTAAATTCTTAGGTTTTACATATTAGTATACTCTTACATTGCAGTTCTTGTTTTATTTCTCAGAAATGAGACATTTTCCCGCGGTAAAAAGTATTCTATATGTTGACCCAGATAACCAGCTATCACCATACCAAATTTCATCAAAATCCCTCCAGTGGTTTTTCTGTGATGCGGTAACAGACAGACAAACAGACAAAAATTCTAAGAACTATAGATTCGGCCTCTGTATCGATAATAATGTCTATTTCAATAAGAATTTCCAAAAAATATTTAATGTACAGATTCGGCTTAGTTAGAATTTTATTATATGTATAGATGATAGCATATTTTGCACAAGTATATAAATGGTGTATAAGTCCATAAGGTTCCCTAAATGTAATTAAATTGCACAATTGTGTTGCTGGGTTCGGGTAAACATACCTATTTTCGCTCGAGCCGCTACGAGCCAACCTTAGAGATAACTGTGGAAATGCTTCCTCTGCCCAAATCATGCGGGATTATTTACCTGTATCTGATTCTTTGTCTATTTTCGCTCAACAAACTTAGCTTTATTTGCTCTAACCGATTGGTTCATCCTACCATAATAGGTATAACTGAGATATTACTTGTTTGTCCGGGCTAGCTGCTTGATACTGTTATTTTTTTTAAATGCATATACATATAGTATTTACATCTATGTATATACATATACCTAAGTCTCTGTGGTCTAGTGGCTACAAAGTGCGGCTACAGATCTTATTGAGATAATAATTATTATCGATTTACATGCCGATCCTACAGTTTTAAAAAAAATATCTGTCTCTCTGTCTGTATGTCTGTCTGTCTAGGAACGCATGACGAGAAAACCAATGAACAATAAAAATAAATATACCTGTTTAAATATAAATTTATTTATTTTAGATATAAATGACACTGCTTTTGTCTAAAACCCCATGTTACATATAATAGCCCATTCTTTAAAATATTTAGTGTTAATTAGAACTGTTTCCTACGAATGACATTAATAATTAATCGATACTCTACCTCAATTATACCCTAACCTCGTTCATATATTTTATGTTATGTTATTTATAGTATACTGATCTGATATAAAATCGGCAGTTTTATTTAATTTATTTTTGCTATCGATCCGTCCTCGCTTTGTTTAGGTTTCACTACACTCCAAATATAGGAATCACTTGATATATCCAGATGAAAAGCAGCCTATGCCATTCAGGGAAAACAATACAGCTAATAATATAATGAAATTTTAGAATATTAATGAAATTTTAGAATCGTGTCAGGGGTGGAGTTTAACTCCCATATTGACACTCGATTATTCCCTCCACGACCGTGGACACGCCGGCGTGTCAGTTAACAATACATTTCTTAGAATTTTAATTAATTTCTTAGAAATTTACCTGGAGGTGTTATAATATTATTATAATTGGCTATGGCCTATGCCTCCCCTCCCACCTATCCCTTTATAGGGGAGGTAAAGGGAATGCGAAGAAAAGAGAAGTTATGGAGTCTTATAGAGACAACAGTCTATTTCATATGACAACATTTTATTGCTACTTTGGCTATTCCAATCCTTCTGATACTGTCAAATACCTGTCGTTCCCGAGTCAGATGTTTCATCGAATTTAAATTAAACGTGAAGGCTTAAGTGTAGTAGGGGGTTTTAGTTCAAGAAAAATAAACGTAATGGCCTATCCTTGACACCTACCATGATCCGAGTGGCACTTGCCACCTAATAGAAAGCCATAAATCGAAACTAAACAGTATAATTGAATTTAAAGTATTCTTACTCACATTATCACTTAAAAACCTTAATTATTATCCATTTCTTTAATTTAATTATTGTTTCTTATTCCTTACAAGTTGTAATCACTGTGGTGAAGGAGTATATGTGACAGGTAATAATTTGAACTCTCCATAACTCAGGTCTTATTTGTTTCCTTAAAATAGTTTTTATTATAAATTATATATTTTCGTGTAGATAATTTTCCAGTTCGATGCTGTTATCCAAATTCATCTTTGTAATACTTGAGAAATATTCTAAAAATAAGCAGCGTAACAATCAAATGCATTATAGTTTAAAGTAATCGACGCAAGCCCCTACAGGATGCAGTCAGCACATAAATCTTGTTAACGTGATAACTTTTGTTCCAGTACCGAGCGACCGGAGACGCGAGACAGACATGACGTCGTGAAAAATGTTCGAATAAGATCCTGTACGTACTTTAAAACCACATTTGTTATTTAATACATTCTGAAAATTGAAAAACCTCTAAGTAATGAAGTCGAACCAGAACGTAAATCTATTTAATGTGACGACATGAAAAATGTACTAAATGCGTACTCTACAATCACTTATTTCCGTGGATTGAAAATGAATTAAATTTAGATTTTGTAAGAGTTCGTGAAGGAAATGATAGACCATAAATATTATAGAAAATTCATAGTTGCGATGGGTTTATGAAAATGAAGATTGATTATTATATTGCTGCACTTTAGGTACAGATAACAATAATGCCTAGTATATAACAACCTTTAATTAAACGGTGTTATTTAGTTTGTATGGGTCAAATCTAGTACCTAATTGAAATTTTACCCCTTTCCCATTGACAGATTTATCTGATATTTGGTACACACCTTTAGTTCTAATGACAATAGAATTAAATATATTCAGTATCGTTGTAAATCCAAGATGGCCGCTGCCGTAAAATGGCGAATTACATATATTTTTACAACCTCCTTAATATGGGTATTAAATAATAGGGCTTAACTAATAAAATACAGTACGGTATAAAAAATTGAAATATAATATGCCTGCTAACAAAATGGCCAATTACATATTTTTTTAATACCCCCTCTATATGGGTACCAAATGAAAGGGCTTTCTTTACAAGTAGAACACAGTGCATGGCGGAACATAGAGTTAACACACTTTAAAATAAAATAAAAAACTAAAATCTTGAAAATAAAAGGTAAAAAATATTTTTTTAAGTTAATTAAAAATTAAATAAAAAAATAAATTGAAAAGAAAAGTAATAATGTTGACTAAAACTTAAACAATAATTAGGTAGTTCCCAGATACCAGTCGTCACACTACTCTCACATCATCTATTTAGGGGATTGATCAGACTCAAAAATAAAATTGTGGGGCGTTACATCGTATTTACTCAGATTAAGTTACGTACGAGTACTTTCAATAAAACCGTTTAAGTTAAAAAAAAAAAAACTATTTTTTGTGAATTATCTAGCGACTCATCCACGATTGTCGTGTCAGTGTGATGATATACATATACTCGTAATATTATTTATGTTTATAATATTACTATATTTAAACAACGCCGTCTTTTGAAAAAAAAATATTACGAATATTAGTTTGTTTTATTAGCATAAGCTTGTGTTACTTTAGAATTTAGTACATTTGTGTACTAATGTTTTACCGTAAAGGAGTAACAAACATATATATACATAAAAACTTTTGCATTTATGATATACTAGCGACTTACCTTCGATTTGGTCAGATTCGTCCCTAAGGGTCTATTTATCATATACATATTAATTTATTGCATTATTTCAAACTGTTTAGGTAGAGCATGCTATAAGCAACTCAATGGTTACTTTTCTTCCAATTTCAATTAAAGTTGTATAATTTCTGACAGTAAATCCATTTTAACCAGAATAACCTATAATACTCGGCGATAATATAGCTCCCTATTAGTGGAAAAAAGTCGGAATCGAATCAGTGGTTTCAGAAATTACCCTCCTACCTACAAACTTACAAAGTAGCTTTTTATTATATTGAGCTTGGGTTAAGTAATAAAAAATACGTTCAGTAAATATTTGTATAGAATAAAATTTTCTGTCATTGTGATTTTATGGTTCCTCTATAGATTTCAATATAGAGATTCGATATACCTACAATTGAATTTAATTTCATTTTAAAACTTATGACATCAATTTAACGTGAGGATTATACATAGTGTATGAATATATATGCACATGCGAGTGACGTCGTGGGCGGGCGCTACTTTTAAATAAAATAGTAATAAAAATTTATGATCATTATTGACATTTGTGGTGAATTAAATATAAATAAATATGTTAGGATATTAACACACAGCACCATCTAGTCCCATGGTAAGCTACAAGGCTTGTGTTATAGATACCAGATATTTGATACACTACACATATTTAACTTTAAATACTCGTACATACCCATATAAATATAAACACCCATGACTGAAGTATAAACATTCGTGGCCATCACACAAATGAATGCCCCCAACGGGACTCGAACCCCCGACTGCTGGCACAGCAAGTAGGGTCACTAAAAACTGAGCCAAATGTGTTGTCAAAATAGTCGTAAATTGGATGTAATGGCTGGATTTTTCTAAAAAATATAATTAAATATTATTAGCTGAATGCAAAGATGTAATATACAGATGATATTTATACATACATAGGTATATTGTGTGATGATTAGCAGCAGATTTTCTCTATTTATATATATTTGTATTGCTTTCCTCTTGCTTCTAGTCCTTTTGTATATTTTCCGGGGAATGAGACGTTCTTTTGTATTTGGCGTGCGGGTCGATAAATATTCATCAAATATTTTAATGATGGGGGATTAATCCTCGTAGCTTGCATTTTAAACGGAATCTATACATATAATAAAATTGTAACTAAGCCGAATCTACTAAATATTTTTTGGAAAATCTTATTGAAATAGACATTATTATTAATACAGAGGCTGAATTTATAGTTTTTAGAGTTTTTGTCTGTCTGTCTTTCTGTCTATCTGTCTGTTACCGCATCACAGAAAAAACCACTGGAGGGATTTTGATGAAATTTGGTATGGTGACAGCTGGTTATCCGGGAAAACATATAGGATACTTTTTATAGGGAAAATATCTCATTTCTGAGAAAAAATACAAAAACTGCAATGTAAGAGTATACTTACATTGCATTTTTGTAATTTGTTGCTCCGCGGGCGGAGCCTTGGGCGATACTAGTAATTTATTAAAAAGTTCAATGAATTAGGTCAGATTATTTTAAAGAAAATAATTAAATTATTTCTCACAATAATATAATCACAATGAACACAGATGAAGTTCTGAGTTTTTAGTATTTTAATGATATCAATATTTTCTTATCTTTTATTTAATCGACACTGCGAATAAGGGTCAAAGGAGGAATCGAAATTGTATTGAAGAGGCTCTTTAAAAAGGGAAGCTTTTGTCTAGGTAGGTTATAAAATTAAGTTGATTTGCTATTATTTATTAGGTAGCTTTTTATTATGTACATAATAGTATATATAAGCTAACTTAGTTTATATAACGTTTACATAATATGTAACTGAAAACGCATTAAAAATATTGTTAAACCAACGAAAACCTACACTTTAATTATATTCAAATTTCATCGCAGTAATAGTTTTTAGTTATTATGTTATTTGTTTTTTTTTGCGTATATAATTCTGTATAAAAAATACATTAATATTTTTTATTGAATTACATAAAATTCATTACATTGTTTTCTACAAAAAAAAGCGTGTGTGTGTATACTTACGCACGTAAGAAGTTATACTTCTTTTACGTAAGAAGTTATTCTTATATTTGGCATAGCAGAACAAAAGTAGCTAAAGATTTCATCCCGTAAGTCACAACTCTCTCTTTGTATAAGGAATGCAACTAACTTAATCATATCGCTTTTTGGCTGTCGATGTGCGTGCGCATCATAAAAATTTGACTCTCATAATTTTTTCAAATGTGCCAAAAGAAGTACCTACCTATAACCTCAAAAAAAAAACGAATAAAAGAAGAAATAACCTGAACCAACATTTTAAATAAAACTATCTTTTCAGAGACTTAAGTCTCTCCCGTGACCATGATTGCTGTGAAGCATTTGAAACGTCGAGAACCAAAAATTTATCTAAATCCGCGAAAAAACCCGAAAAGATAGTTTTATTTAAAATGTCAAATATTCGCGTAAATCTAATAAAGTATTAAAGAAATTTTGCGAAAAAAGTTATTCAGTTCTGATGATAAACATACTGTTTGACTTAAATCCCTTGTCTTGCACCTCTCATATTTGCATGTACGAATCTTTTTTAACATGATTACCAGCCGTCTTACAGTAAAGTAAAACATCGTGGGAAAACCTATAGGTATATTTGAGAGAACCTACAAATTTTCGAAAGATTGTGAAGTCCTCACTTGGCCAGCATGGCGTCTACCATACTGACCTTTAAGGCTAGGTTCCCTTCGGTTTGAAGAAAGGCCTGTGTCCAATAGTGGGATGTTGAAAGGGCTGAATTCATATTCCTTGCAACATCAATTTCTTAAGTAGTGATAATATTTTGACGATATTTATGTTTCGATATTTAGTGTTTACATATTAACCTAGTTTGATGTCTCAGCTGGTAGATTAGATACTGAGTGCCATTTTTAAATATCTTTAGAGTTTTATGTACAAAATAACATTATTTTAAAAACCAATGCCATTTAAATATAGCTTGACATATACATAATAAGTCGAGAATATTCAGAAAATAAAAGCACATTTAAGTAAGAGCTTTGTACATTTTAAAGTTTACATCGTTTACTCATGAGCACTTTTACTGAGACAGTTGAGACATCTTTATGATGTAGTGTTATTGCTTTAAACGAACAAAAACATACAAAACTAGACCAAATAAAGTTCAATGTATGATCAATACAAATATTGAGCCACTGAAGGTTTGAAGTTCACGTTGCTGGCGTCGAAAACACTGTCTAAGTGCTATTGTCTTTTCTGGCAAAATTAGACTTCTATTCTAATAATAATATGTATATTAGTTCGATTAGTTTATTATTATAACAATACTAGCGGCTCACCACTGCTTCGCTCGGGTTCGTCCTTAGATACGTAATAACGGTTAGTATGGAATAAATAGACTATTTATTATATTACTGCTCCGCTCCCTTGGGTAGTAGCATCATGTTATATGGTCTACTAGCATTGCCCACGACTCCGCCCGCGTTCAGATGACCAAAAACCAAAATCTTAGATTTTACATATTACATACTCTTACAATGCAGTTTTTTATTTTTTCGATATTTTCCCGCAGTAAAAAGGACCCTATATGTTGACCCGAATAACCAGCTACCATCGTAACAAATTTCATCAAAATCCCTCCAGTGGCTTTTCCGTGATCGGTAACAGACAGACAGACAAAAATTCTAAAAACTATAGATTCGGCCTCTGTATCGATAATAATGTCTATTTCAATAAGATTTTCCAAAAATATTTAATGTACAGATTCGGCGTAGTTACAATTTTATTATATGTATAGATAGCCTTTCTCAATAAACAAGCTATCTAATGCAAAAAGAATTTTTCAAATCGGATTAGTACTAGTTTAGTTTATAATATTAATATTATAATATTGTCCGTATTAATATTATAAATGTGAAAGTTTCTGAGTATGGATGTTTGTTACTCTTTCACGCCAGAACGGCTGAACGGATCTGGATGAAAATTGGCACAGAAATAGATTATAGTCTGGAATAACAAATTAGCTTTTTATCCCGTAAAAATTTACGGTTCCTGTGGGATAGATTTGTTTTTATTTTCCTATAAATATAATATTAGTAAGTAAAATTAATAGTTAAGAAATAAGTAAGAAATCGTTATTAAGAAAACAATTAAGATGTGTGTATAATCAGACTACTATTAAAAATGTGAAAGTTTGTGTATGTGTATATGTTTGTTACTCTTGGATGAAATTAAGTACACAGTAAGATAGACTATGCCCTGGAGTAATATATAGGCTACTTTAGGCTCGTAGATAAGCTTATAATGTAGGTACATAGTGTATTGCTTTATAACTAAAGACTAACAAGTAACGACTCACTCTCGCTTCGCTCGGGTTCTTCCCTAGGTTGATTCCCCATACAAAATTTCATCCCCATTTTCACTCTCTTAATGGATGATTTCCGGGATAAAAAGTATCCTATGTCCTTTCCAGGGTCTCAAACTATCTTCTTACTAAATTTCATCTAAGTCGGTTCAGTAGATCCAGAGATTATCCCCTACAACCTCACAAACTTTACCTCTTTACAATACAATACATTGCAAATAAAAAAATATATTAGTATAGATAACAATTTAAAAATGCCTACAATCATTAACTAAAGTATAAAATATTAAAATTAAAACATGCCCAAGTTAAAACAATTGCAAAATTGTTAAACCGATAAGTATAATTATTATATGATACAAAAAACGTATAATACCTGTCGGTAACATGCTCGTAGTGAAATAAAATAGTACATACAATAACTCTCGTTAATAATGGGCTGTTTTAATAATAAAAATCATTCAGTATCTGTATATTTTAAAATATGCAATTAAGTTTCTTTCCATACAATATTGGACATGTTTAATCATCGTCTTGCAATTATTATTTATCGCTTGAAATTTATTTAAGCATATATGTATCTATACTAATATTATAAAGATTTCTTTTTTAGGTTGCAGTACCTTAAAAGGAGGAAACGAATTCTTAAAGGATCACTTCGTTTTCCGTCTGTCTGTCTGTCTATCGATCGAGATCCTTTTTCTGTCATCAAGCGAAGTTAATGTCAAATATTCCTGAATATCTGCAATTCTTAGAAATTTTGAAAAAATCGAACTTCTAAATTAACTCAATCAAAAGACACGGCCGTTTTCGCCGTACATTTTGACATTCGCAAGGGAATCAAAATCTATAGGGTACATCCCGTTGACCAAGTATCATGAAATTTGGCTGAAATGTCTTATAGCACCAGTAAAGGGAAAAATCCGAAAACCGTAAATTTGTTGCGATTAAAAACTTATTTCTTTACTTTTTCCGATTGTGTGTACACCGACCACTACACATGCAACTCTCATGCAACAACCCATAAGCTACCACCTACGTATGGGATCCTTAGCTTATAAGTCCCCTAAACTAGCCCCTAAATTAAATTTCGTTTTACGATCGTCTTTAAGCCCATATTTTGAGCACCTAAATTTAGGGGGCCTTTTAATATTTAGGTGACCCCTAACTGTCGGTGAAACAGAAACTGTCCCCTAACAGCCCCCTAACCATGCTTAGGGGATCCCTTAAACTTAGGTGGCGTTGGTGAAATCGGGCATATGACTTCTTTTCTGATATAAGCTTCTTAAAATATCATTTTAAGTAACTACTTATTATTATTATTATAACTTTAATTACAGTTAATTTGTATTTTAAAGAATACAATAAAACATTATCATATTTTTGGTGTAATCAAGAATTAAATAATAATATTGGTTTTATTTCAGGTATGAAAGAGTCGATGTAGCTGGCGTCACAATGGATCAGTGGGTGACAGCGGCCAGCGCGCTGCTGGCAATACTACTGTATTACAATACGTTGGACGCCGGCTTTGTATATGATGACAGGTAATTTTACTAACCACTTTAAAAAAATTACTAGCATTGACTTTTTTATTACATTCGTTTTTTGTGCATTTAATTACGTATTTTTTTTAGTAAATGTGATACGGTTAATAACGCACGTATCTATATAATTTAAGTGTCTTACCCTCCCTTCACTGGGTTGATTCCTTTCTGGAAAGCATATAACATTACCTTTTGTGACTTGTTACAAAAATAGACTTTTCTTGATTTTGCAAACGATGTCTAAGTAAATTTCATCCATATTTTGTTTGGCTGTTACAGCGTGGCGAAGTAACAAACTTAGACATACAAACATACTAATAAAAACGTGTGTGTGTATTTATGTATGCATGTAAGAAGTTATACAGAACAAAAATAGCTAAAGATTTCATCCCGTATGTCACAGCTCTCTGTTTGTTAAAGGAATGCAGTTAACTTCATCATGTCGCGTTTTAGCTGTCGGTGTGCGCGCGCATTGTAAAAATTTTATTCTCATAATTTTTTCCAAACGTGCCAAAAAAAGTATAATTTCGAAAATCTAAAACATATATCACATACATATACTTCTCTGAAAAATAATTAAATATTAGGCATTTTATACAACAATTTATTATTATATTAACAGAAGCCGCGGCTTCGCTCGCGCTAAAACCACAAAAAATATCTAAAAACGTAGTTTCATACAAACTTTTATCCCCTATTTTACCCCCTTATAGAATGAATTTCGTAAAATGTTAAAATACGTACTTACTTATTTTATTGAAGTGCATTAATACCAAATTTCAAGTAATTCTGATCATAAATATATTTTTGGATTATATTATGACCTGTTTTCCCGTGGGAGTTAGATAATCTCTCGCGGTAAAAAAACCTATGCCATCCTCCAACCCTCCAACTACCTCCACACAAAAAAATCACGTCAATCCGTCTCTCCGTACAGACGTGAAAGAAGGACAAACAAACACATATTTTCACATTTATAATATTAGTATGGATAGTATGGATATATTTACAATTAAATAGTAAACAATAAGATGATTGCATTAAACTTTTTGACCATTTGATTGATATATTTTTAAAGTAAATGAAAGTTAGTGTTTCATGTTTTTCACGACTGAACGATTCACACGATTGCCGTGAAATTTGTTGTTCGGGTTGTTTGTAGCATGGAAACAAAAACTGGTTTTGATGTTTATATTTGATTAACCAAGCAGCGTTTGTGGGCCAGAGGTTTATTTTTTATTATCTTCAAAAAAGCAATGCAAGTTGGCAGAGCTTGGTAAATCAAATTACACAAATTCATTTTTGATTTAAATCAATTTCTTTAGATACGTACCTATAGCATGAGCGTTGACATTTTTTTATCAAAATTCTCCTTACCCGTGGAGTAATTAAGGGAATCGTTATAATAAAGTTGATCTATAAGGGGATGAGAATGTTTGAATGATCTCTCTAGTGCCTCGCAACGTTAATTGCTCCGGTTAACAGCGGGGAAAAGAACCGAAAACGTGATGAACGAATCACGTTCATTAAAGTATATTTTAATAATTTTCCAATTTTTACCTCTTACAACATTTTAATAACTTTAAAAAATACTGGGTTTTTGCTTGCTGTCTTTTATAATATTTGCAGTTGATTTTAAAATAGATCTTTACTGTTCTTTATAGGATGTTCAAAACTTGAAATAAATGATGAGACGAGTAAATTAATGTAAAATATTTGAAAATTATATAGTAAAATAAATAATTATAATTTTAAACCCCAACTATATTATTTGGCCAACGTATATTATGTTCTGTTTCCCCTAGCTTTGAGGGGAGGACGGTGCCAGTAATTCTTCTATTTTATACACAAGTCACTTGTAGGACGCGTACTCGTAGGAACATTCCTACGAGTACGCGTATACCTACCTACCTACCTACATAGGTATATATCTACTTGTGGTACGTGGCTTAATTCAATTACTGAGGACTTCTACCACTAGTTTTACTATCACTCTTCACTTTTACTTTTGTATTTCTTCTTAATTAAGTATTAATTAACGATTACTTGTACTTATTACTCGTCTCATTCCTCCCTCCTTATATAAAACAAAGAACAATCAGTAATAAAAAAAAATCAAAAATGTAAACAATGTCAATTTTTCTTTGTAAAACATTTTGTCTTTTTCCATTTACGGCAATTTCCTATTAATTATCCTTGACATGGATTGTAAACAGCTATTTTTCTGTAAATACGTTCATTACTAACAATTATTTAAAACGTATTATTTTTCAGTATATATTTTACCCGTAACATTTATAAATTGAAGAAAGAGATTTTTTCCATGCTTACAATTTTACTTATTGAGCATTAGATTATTACAATTTTTTACTGAACGTCATGAGTCTGCTACCAGTTCGTATATTGTATAATAATAAGTAAAATTGTTAATAAATAATTAATAATAATTCATATTTGAAATAATTTGAAGATTGAGGGCGTTTGTTAATAAGCCAACCTAACACTGTTTAATGGAATTGAAACGTAGGATACTTTTTATCCCGACAATTATTATCACATGAGATAATGTAGCAAATTTTATATTTTATTTTATAACTTATCAATAAACTCATCATAAACTTTATAGTCGATTTTTGCTTCGGCTTGTGCAAATCGGCAGATTATTGAATTGGACACTTTTCAGGATGTGACTAGCCTACCACACCTTAATCTGACGGTTTCAAGTATTTCTACCTTATCAAAACATTTTTTAAATATTTTAATCGGCTTCCCTAGACGCGCCCCTTTATATAGAAGACTTATATTATGGTGAAAGTACTCAATAGAGTGCAAGGTAACCTCTTTTATGTTAATCTGCCGCGCTCGAGTAACTACAGAAAATCCCCTCTTGGGCTCCCCTACTATTAATGAAACGTATCTAATATTTGAGAAAGCCTTTTGTAAATATAGAATTGACGGATGATATGATCTTATCAAACTAAGCTAAGCTAGAAGTACTTATCTAAACTGAAATTGAAAAGTTTTTTTTTAATATTAACATTAAAAATAATTCGATGGGTTACATAAAATTGGAATTTTAGTCTCCGGGGACTTGAGAGTCTCGAATACTGCAGGATGAAATTAATTGCCTTTCTAGGGCCATTTAATATCCAAAGATATCGAACTTCTTATTTTACGACCCGCTTCTAAAAATATTGATGGTTATTTATCGTTTTTAACTTCAATAGGTAAAAACAGGCTAGAAGTCTTCTGTTATAATATTAAAATTACTTTAAGATGGATTTTATGTTGTGGGAAGTATATATAGCAATATTAAGAAATCTGGTATAAATCATTACACTGTTGTTAAAGGAATGTATAACATGTAAACACAGTGTTTAAGTTAAAGGATATTGGTATCAAATTTCTAGAGTATATTCGTCAAAATCGTATAAGGCAAAAAATATTATATTTATTAATTCTATTATACTACAGACACAGTTCTACACATAGATGGATCTATTTACACATAATATTTAATCGCCTTAACTTTTTGACATTTTCCTTGTTTCTGTATGTTGTTGTTGCCTGTTCACACTGTCATATATGAATAAAAAGCGTAATTCGTGAGATTACTTATGATAAGTACTAAGTACCTGGGCTATGTTACTAACTAATATAATGGTTTTGGTCAAGTGAAGCCATTTTACAACGTTGGGAAAGCAAGCAAATGCATTTACGCATATCATCTGTACAACAGGTGTATATGAAGACTCACTCACTAAAACCCAAAGGACCTTCCGTCGTCCCTCCTTTCCTCGTCTTATTAAGGTATCGCATGATTTCTAACATACTCAACCGCGACGCTAAGATAGTAGGCCTACTGAGGCAGATGACAACAACTAGAGGGTTGCTCTCACAGTCCACTCTGCTAATAGAGCTATATGAGGAAAATCCGAAGACTCCCGAGTGTCTCTCTTCACGTCACGCCCGACTGGATTGCGGACGCTACTAAGCCCACCTAGCACGACAAGATGAACATATATTTGGGAGTAACAATAGGTACCTACTTATCATAAGTAAACTCACTAATTATGCTTTTTATTAATATAGTAGCGACTCACCCTCGCTCCGCTCGGGTTCGTCCCTACTTACGTTTTAAGTTTAAGTATAGATATATCAGAAATGAGATATTTTCCCGCAATAAAAAGTATCCTATATGTTGACCCGGGTAACCAGCTATCATCCTATCAAATTTCATTATAATCCCTCCAGTGGTTTTTCCGTGATGCGGTAACATACAGACAGACAAAAATTCTAAAAACTATAGATTCGGCCTCTGTATCTATAATAATGTCTATTTTAATAAGATTTTCCAAAAAATATTTAGTGTACAGATTCGACTTAGAATTTTATAACATGTATAGATGTGTAAACAGACAACAACAACATACAGAAACAAAGAAAATGTCAAAAGTTAAGGCGATGAAATATTATGTAAATAGATCCATCTATGAGTAGAATTGTGTATGTAGTATTTTTAGAGTTAACAAAGCCCTAGTGCGTATGTTTAAGGGAAAATATAAAAATTGATAACGTTTAAGATTTGCATAGAAAATCCTTCTACCGAGAAAGGCTTTAGCAATGTAATATAAACATAATATGTATTTTAAAAATATTCTACACGAAACGACGTTCTACCTATAATACCTACCTGAGTAAAGTGAAGTGAGTAGATCTCATATTTATGATATAAAAATCGAGTTCAATCAAGTTTCGATGTAATATATAAGATACGAAGCACTCGAAACTAAATCACTTAACGTAGTCGTGGGTTAGTCCGTAAAAGGCTCCATCTGGTCGTTGATATGCGCAGCTCTCAGGTTTACCACACTGTGTCGCTGCTTCATAATCCGCTTTAGTTGCGAGAGCTGGAATTAGTGTTTAATTCAACATCGCAGTACTTTACTGCTTTGATCTCAATAAAAATATTTTCTCTTATTCATAAACATATAGAGTTTTTCTTATAGATTTTAGCATTATTCGTGTATTTTTACAAGTGCTAGTAAGTAGTATTAGTGATTGCTTTTTTTTTAAATATATATCTCCATGCTTTGTATATCTGGCTACACTTGTTTATATCTTTCACTAACATGTTGCAACGCTTTATAATAACTAACTCATGAACTATTTTATATATCAGGGTAAAAGTAGCTAACACTATTTCCTGTATTTACTTCCACATTTGTAAATATAATAAAAAAATAAGGGAATAACAAGGGATATTTGTTTACATGGGAATAAAATTTTATTTTATTTTATTTATTTATTTTAGGGAAACGAACAGTACAATATTACATAAATAATAAATAATAATAGATAAACATAAACCAATGAAGTTTCCACATATTAAAAATACAAATAAGAAGCAAACCACAATGAAAGAAAAAAAAAGCTAAACACTAAACTAAAAATTTACAAAAAGAAACACTGATTAACATTTTAATGATAGAACATAAAATACATAAATACATAAAAGTATAATATTATAATGATTGATACTGTCTTAATTTATACATATAATAAAATTCTAACTAAACCGAATCTGTACCTTAAATATTTTTTGGAAAATCTTATTAAACTAGACATTATTTTCGATACAGAGGCCCAATCAATAGTTTTTAGAATTTTTGTCTTTCTGTCTGTCTGTCTGTTACCGTATCACGGAAAAACCACTGGAGGGATTTTTATGACATTTCGTATGGTGATAGCTGGTTATCCGGGCCAACATATAGGATACTTTTTACCGCGGGAAAATATCTCATATCTGAAAAAATATACAAAAACTGCAATTTAAGAGTATACTAATATGTAAAACCTAAGAATTTGGTTTTTGGTCATTTGAACGCGGGTGGAGGCGCGGGCAATGCTAGTAAAGTAATATAATCTACATATATAAAGTAAAATCATTGAAAGTGATTAAAATAACAAAGCTGTGAACAATAGAACAATTATTGTACCATAAACTTTCAGATGCATATTAACATTCATATCCTGTCCTGACCTGAGAGACGGTCAGCAAGTTATGCTAATGCGGCCGACAATCTCGGAGTAATCTCAACCTAATTCAGAACAAACATCGCTAATAGAATCGTGTCTTTGTTGCCTCCATATGTTTACGTAGTTAGATGTGTGCTTTCGTGCGACGTTTTTCCCTAACTTAGAATTTCGTAGTCAAATTTGTTGTAGTTGTTTATTTTTAGTATTTAAACTTTTAAAATTTTTAATAATTTGTGATTTCAGGTCGTCTGGCAGTATTTTAATCTGTCAACTGTGCCTAAGTTCGTTGTAGTATTTTGCTATTATATAAGTTATCCTTCAGTGGCGTCCCGCTCTCTCCCTATGCTCAGGCCCTAACAACATACCAAGCGTTCTTCTCAGCAAATATCTTTCGCAATATATTAATATTATACTGAAAACTTAATCTATCCAGGAGTTAAACAAAATACTTTTTATCACATACTAGCGATTTACGCTAGCTTCAATCTGGCTCGTCCCTAGGTTGACTCCTCATACAAACTTTCATCCCCATTTTCACCCCCTTAAGGGATGGTTTTCGGAATAAAAAATCCTGTTCTTCTTAGGGTCTCAAACTATCGTCTTAACAAATTTCATCTAAATTGGTCTAGTAGTTTTTGAGTTTATTCGTTACAAACATACAAAAATACAATTTTTTTTCCTCTTTATAATAGTAGTGTAGATATAGATTGGATATTAGCCTACCCATAAGGTATATTTATGCAAAAAATCATTAATTCAAGTAATTCACAATTCTAGTATAAACTAACAAATTAAATACCTATAAATTCACAATAAACTATTACAATTTTAATTTAATAATATTTTATTCAAAAGACATTTAACTTTTGCTTAGAAAGTGTGTCATATATCCACTAAACCAGATAATATTTTCCCACCAATATTTGTGATACGTTTTGTATTCATTCCAACGCGTCGGAATCCGTGGCATATTCACTCAATAATAAATTTCTTTTCCTCGCAAACGTTACGGACGATAATGATGATAGAATCGATGAACTTTTTTCTGGATCGTTGCAAACCACTTCAGTGTTTCGTAATTGAGGGCTTACGTGACGGCTCTACGCCACAGCTGCCCCTAACTTTAGCTGCAAAGAGTTCCGTACTATCCTCAACTTTATCTCAATCTAAGTTTTGGCACGGCTAGAAGTGGAAATAGTTTTTATTGAAACTTTCCCACAATCATAAAACCTGTTTCGGTGTTTCGTTACGTAGTCATTATTAAGGAAATGTTGGGATCATTATAGCTTCTCGCTGTAGATAAACTTTTGCATTTTGAAATCATAGTATCTCAGCTATTAATATGTAAGGTAAAAATAGAGATAGTTTTATTACAATTTTTCAATCTATTACTACTCACTCACTTACTAATTTTATTACTGTGCCTTTCATAACAGGAAATTTGCCGTAAGTTCTCTTTATTTTTACGTTATCGTAGATATTTTTTATTATAAGTAGAGGCACGATATTGCTAAAATAACATTGAAATCGATCAACTAGTTTTGTTATATAATTTATAGAATTTTCGTGCTAAAGATGTTATCTTATTAATCTTTATCCATTATTTATCTTTCCTATGGGTGCATTTTATTTTCAGACAGATACATTCAGAAAAAAAAGATGCAATTTAACAAACAATATTAATAATTCTCATTTGTTTCTAAGTTTGTACTAACGTTATCGTATTTAGTTTTCATACACTTTTATGCGTTTTGTTTCTTTTATAAATGTGAAAGTGTGTTTGTTTGTTTCTTTGTTTGGACATATTGGAATAAAGCAACGGATTGGCGCGATTTTTTGAGTTAAGATAGTTCATGGGCTGGAGAGTGACATACTTTTTAACAAGGGAGAACATCTCAACCCCAAGGCTAAACACGTTATAATATGGTCCAAAAAATATATATGAACGGAATTACTTGAAACTTAGTATTAATGCTCTTAAATACAATTAAATAAATACGTGTTTTAGTATCTTTCGAGATTCATTCCATAAGGAGGTAAAATAGGGAATGAAAGATTCTGGAACCCTACCATTTTAGACTTTTTTTGTAGTATTAGTGCGAGCGAATCTGCGGGTTCTGCTAGTTGAATATGTGTACATATATTCATACTCCCTCACTTATAGACACTTCATATATACATATATACGAGTATAAAGCTTCGGCAGTTCTTATATTTAAATAAAGATAGATTTTGTACGAAACATTTCAATAATCGTAGCTTAGTAACTGATTAAGGTTGAGAGGTATAAAGGAGTTTTTGTATACAAGTAGATTCGATGAATCTGTGAATTGTGATATTTTGATTAAGAAAAGAGGTTATATCGTTAGAAATAGAGCCTCCCTCGTAATGCCTCCCTTCTCCAATATGGGTTGAAGAAATATCTAAATTGAATTAGTAACAATTTATTGTAAACTTTCGAGTCTTAGTCGCTTGGCTCGGTTGCGTCTCTAAGTACGTTTTAAGACTTACAATTTTCTAATACATTGTTTTTATTTATCTCATAGGGCTTAGGCAGCGTTAGCCATATAAATTTCTAAGGACGACTAGACCGAACTAGTTATTTTTAACAAAATATTTCATACAGGTTTCGCTGAGCGACTGTTTTATTATATGTATACATATTATATTCAAACATAAGTATAGTTGCACGACTTTTCAATCGTACATGTCGATTTTTTTTATTTATTTATTAATCCTTTATTACACCAAAAAAAAAATACAATTTAAATTAATATAAAACTTTACAAATATTTGTTAGTGTAAAGGCGGCCTTATCACTCACTATCTGTACTGTCGATATGTACACCGTAGGTGTATTTTTTTCATAAGCTTCTTAGTACTTGTTACTAGAAGAGGATTACGTTTTTTTTGTAAGGGCCAATTACTGCTATCCAAAAACTTATAGATCAAGTATAAAGAAACATATAAAAGAACATCATTACGTTCACACTCGAGTTGTATTATTTTCGTACTCAACTACTTCCAACGTCCATAATTTCGCACTTTATTCCAGTGGTGAAGTTAAGGAAAAAATTACTGAATCGGTTTATGTTTTTGTTTACTACTCCATTATTCTTTATTGTAGCAGGTTATAGCGTCCAAACTATATATGAACCATAAAGATGCTTCGGCTATAGATGCGCCCATAAATATATCGTACTGCGTACCTACTGTGTCAAATGGAATTGTGGCAATAAACCTTAAAAGTAAAGGCAATGATACAAGTTTATATAAGTATACAATCTATTTATCCAGGCATAAATAGGTTTTTTTATTGTCGTTATATTAATAAAAAAAACTAATAATTGCGTTAATAGAAGAAGTATTTTGAATTTGTATAGGTCTACCACAAACACTGTAAAGAACTTCACAAGAGAGTGTTGCCAACGTAACAAAAAAGTAGATTAGAATTACATTGTGTTTTTAAGGTGGCTTGCCTCACTACTGCCTAATTAACTGTTGTAGGTATTTTTTGTTGATTATGTTTGAAACCGTTGGTTACATTTCTATGAGAAAAAAGGAAAATATTTTATCATGCCCTACAAGGTGTTGTAATTAAAAAAAAAACATTGGTGGATGTTTATATAATACAATAAGCATATTGTATAAGAAGAAGTAATAATCCCCACTGCTATTATCATTAACAGTTGAAATGAATATTAAAGATATTTACAAACCCCTTTCTCGTTAGTCCCCTTACAGATATTTATTTCAAGCCACTTTTTTTTCCTTATAGTAAATGTACCACTAATGCCGTCATTTGCAGTAAATAGGACTTAAATGTTTTTAATGAAGGAACTGTTTTAGCGAAATCGCAACCTCAAATCTATTTGGTTGTTATTATAGGTCCCTCGAACAAAATAAAAGTCATTTACGAACAAAATACTCCGAAAAGTTTTTATTTTATGTAAATAAGTAAAGGGAAAGGCGTCTTACTCTCAATTTGCAATACAATGGCCGAATTTTAGAGATGATTTTTCCTTCTTTCGTATAGTAAGCACGGTTTTAGTCCTATAAAAATATATAATTCAATCGCCTATTTTACTGGCTTTCCACTTCAAATCCGAGACGTAGGATAAAATGTATGAGGGATCAATAGATAGAGGTAGGAATTAGGTACGTGGGTTGATAAAACGCCAATTGCCTTAGAAATTGGATTTATTTGAAATATATGTATTTATGACCTGATGTACGTATATTGTATACAACCGCTTCATTATATAAGTGTTAAGTATTATTATTTCTTAAAGTATATTAGTATTGAATAATAGTATATTATTCTTACATAAAAAATGAGTCATAAACCGTTCATAATTCTTTTAATTTTGTTGTTATTTTATTATTTTTATCAAGCAAACTTTAATTCTAACGTAACTTAATAAATGAAATTGTGTCAATAAGGACGACCTCCCCAAAGCAAGTTGACACACTGCGCCAGGACGTTGAAAAACTTTTAGATATCTACCGAACACGCGATCGAAACTATTGTAATTAACTTTAAGTACCAATTCGATAGGTAGCTATTATCAGTTGTATTACCTACTTACTTATAAAGTGTTTTGGATTAGAAATTCAACGGAAATGTTCTATTTTTCCAGGAGAAACATTAAATAAGTTATATACATATTTATAACTAGCATTGCCCGCGGCTCCTCCAGCGTTCAGATGACCAAAAACCAAATCCTTAGGCTTTACATATTAGTATATTATATTCTTACATAACCCGGATAACCAGCTATCACCTACCAAATTCCATCAAAATCCTTCTAGTGGTTTTTCTGTGATGCGGTAAGAGACAGACAGATAAAAATTCTAAAAACTATAGATTCGACCTCTGTATGGATAATTATATTTATTTCAATAAGATTTTCCAAAAAATATTTAACGTACAGATTCGGCTTAGTTACAATTTTATTATATGTATAGATATGTTATGTTTATTTTATTCTGCAAAAGAAATTCGTGTGTATCTAGATAGATTACAGACTACAGATGTAGTCAAGCCATTAACAATTGTTGTATTCACAGCAGACCAAATGTCTGCCAAAACAGCGTATTTTTAATATAAAAGACAAACCATTTACAATATCGATTCATTCGTTTCAGGACAAAGTAACAAACATACACATATAAATATTTTTTTGCATTTATAATAGAAGTCCGACAATTTTAAATGTAAACAAATTTAAGACATCAAATAAATAGATGAACTGATTCATATTTCAAAAGCCGTAAAATAAAAGTCAACATTTTAATACCCGTCCGTCTCCTACGCTTACAATTATTACAATAACAAATTTGTATTTTGTTTCTTGTCATTGTGTCAAGAAAACAGGTACGCTGCTTGCCGGAAAAATATTAATAGGAGTTTCAACTGTAGCTCACTCTAATAAAGACGATCTAAAGAATAGCGAGGGTAGAATACAAAATCCAATAAGCGTCAAATACACGCTTCAGGAAATCAATCTTGAAAGAACGATGGTAAACGTTTTCTATTATTTAGATGGTATTGTACTCGGTGTAGAATCGATTGAGGGTAGAAATCGAGTGGTCGTGGAAAAACATTTCGATACATCTAAGCCTGATTACCAAATGACGCTGCCCTAACTTTGTCATCCGTATAATAGAGTTTCGGTCAACTGTGTAATTTAAAAGATCATAAAAAAACCAATAATAATTTACTTAAATACTTTAATTTCAGAGGAAAATATGTTTAATGTATATATCTATATTAAATACATTGACGTTATGTATATAATGTATGTACATATGTTATATGGGTATACCCAAGATATACTTTTTACGGTTTTTACGATTATGTCCTCAAATATCCTCTCTTCAAATAAGCATGTTAGTTAACTTAATAATACTAGTTGTTGCCCAGTCAAAGTTCAACCATAACCATTATTGATTTTTTTTAATGATTTCACTAAAGCTATTCAATAGCTACTAAACAAAAAATAAAGTATATCGCTTGACAAGAAGACAAACAGACAAGAAAAATGTAATGAACGATTTTATCTTTCCCTATTTTTATACATACGTATAGATAATAATGACTATTTTAGCTTTTTAATGTCCAATTCTGGGAACAAATTTCTCAACGCATGAATAGGCATGAGTTCACATAGCCATGGGAGCTGGCGGATTACACACGTCCTATGAAAACAAACTAGATTCGCTTAGACACCAAGATTCTTCGCGATGTTTACAAGTGGTGATCATGTAAGGTTATATAGGTATATACTTGAAAAAGATTTGTGATGTTCATTCATTTACCATTGCTTGCCTTAGGCATCAGTCCTACTTTAATGCAGCAACGGATTGTAATTTTTCTTTTCACATACAAGTAGTTGTGGGCCGGAGAAAAGATAATAGGAATTGATTATTTATTAATAAGATATGATATATAGATGATATATTGATAAGATAATAGAAATTGTTGATTTTTGGGATTCATTTGTCCATTTAATAAAGTTAGTTCCTGAAAGACTAAAAAGAGAGATTGCTACTACTTATCTATGTATTATTGAAGATGAAAAACAATTGGAGTCGGTAAGTTGAGGTTCATTTGAATATATTTTGAATACGCCTTTCGAGCAAGAAGAATGATTTGATACTTTGAGTTACTTTTCCTAGGACATATTCATTTCGGACATTCAAATGGAGTTTAGTTTTGCTGGAAAATCAGCTTTTGGCCTTTAATACGTACAACGATATCTTGAACAATTTTCCTATCCCCATTATAGCTCCATCATCAGATTAGCCCTACTGTAGAAAATTATTATATTATAATCAATCGGACTTCTCATACTCATTAAGTTTGAAATCGATACAACAATTTCAAGTATGTTGGTTGAAACGATGAACACTTGGCGTTTGTTAGTCCAGCCGCTAATTATATAGCGACCTTTCCAAGTACGTCATTATTTTAATACGCCTCGAAATGAAAAAAAATAAATTAATTGCTTTACTACTTGCTTATAAAGTGTTAAATAATAAATATGTCGGGACATTAACACACAGCACGATCTAGTTTCATAGTAAGCTACGAAGGCTGTGTTATGGATACCAGATAGTTGATAAATTATATATATATATATATATATATATATATATATATATGTATGTGTGTGTGTATATATATAACTTCGAATACTTACATATTATAAAAATAAACACTCATGACTCGAACCCGCAATCGCTGGCACAGCACGTGGGGTCACTGGCACAGCAAGTACGTACACTGGTCACAAATTGATTCAAACGTGTCGTCAATAATAATTAGATATTTTGCTTATGGATTTAATTTATCAAAAAAAAATGTATTATCATAATATTCGAGACCAAAGATATTTCAGCAAGGTAAATTATTGCGTTGACTCACAAGGAGTCTAAAAATATTTGATTAGGTACGTACTAATTATTATTATAATTGAAAAATCTCTTAAAATTTTTACCTAAAGTCCCTTGAAGTTACTTTACATTTTGTTTATTATATTTAATTTTTTAGTGTAGGCAGCACTGTACAAAATATGGAATATACAAGAATATTTTAATGGATTTATCATAGCAATTTAGGTTATCTGGCGTCAATTGTTATTGTTAAAGATCCGAACTAAGATCGTAAATGACCTATCTATTTACCGGGTCTATAGTATTTTGTATTAAACAAAGCAAATTAATCATTTAAACAAAGTATATATTGAAGAGATCTAATACCCATCTCCTAGGCCTATCGTGAGATCAACTCGATAGTAGCAAATTATTATACTCTCTTCAGAAATACACTAGCATAGATTCAATTCATTTTATAAATTGGAAGTAGCACTAAATTTATTATATCATTTAAGTCCTTTTTTTCTATTTTTCTCGAGAATAAGGTCCCATACTACTAAGCTACTTTCTCTACCGCTGTCTCCAGAACAAAGTATTGTGACAATTGATTTATTGTAAGATCCTGCAATATGTATTATAAGCAATATCGTGACATCGATTTATTCAATGTTGGGTTCAAAAAAATCGCTCACCTATTAAAAAAAAACGTAAATTGTGTTAATGTTTAGTATTCTTGCTTTTTGTTTGATTTATTGTTGCTAATTTTGAGTTCACTTCGTTTATATTTTTAGTGGAAACTTTATTGGCTTAAGATTTTTGTTTAGAAATGTTTAACTAAATTTTATTAACTATACGCTGTATGTTTCCCAATGATAAATAAGTAAATAAATAAATATAAAAAACGAAATAACATTTGAAGATTATCCCATAGTATAACGAAACAGAATACAATTTAAAATACACTGATTGGTCATTTCTAAGAAAAATTGATTAAACATTATACATTAAAATTACTATACGCGTAAAACGTAGTACCGTCGTCTTTGTAATCGATAAACATATTTAGATTTGTTTTTGATTTGTCCATTTAATGAATGTTAGTTAGTACTTTTACCTTTAAAAGAATTGCTTTAATAACGTCGTTCCAGTATTTCAAAGGCAATCATGATTAAACTTTCTCGAAAATCGTAATCTAACTTGAAAATAATTTTGAATTCTTTAGCTTTGACGGTAAACTTTTTAAGTAGAAAATTTTATTTCACTATTATTTATGTTATTTACAGAAGTAATAAATATATATTTTAGATTGAGCAGTAGTTTTAAGGCAATAAAAGCAGTGAAATAAACAAAAATAATTATAATGGAACTAACATAAAAAGTTAAGACTGATTGTAACTATGATATATCTATATGTAATTTACTAAAACGAGTGGATAACAGAATGATGTGGTGTAAGTTAAAAGACGTACCGCTGCCGGTCACTTCTGTCTCCTACATTCTATTCTGACTACCTCGCAAGGCATATATTTATTTATTCATTCATTCATTTATTTATTTTAGGGGAACAAACAGTAAAATAATCCATAAAAATAATTACAAACAACAAAAACAAAACATTCACACACCGGCAATATTTCCACTTGTAAATATGTCACAGGTAGAGTAAACATGATAATAGTTTAAACTAGGTGTTATCACTTTCAGGTTTTCTAAGAAATTAATTAAATTTCTAAGAAATCTATTGTTAACTGGAACGCTGGCGTGTCCGCGGTCGTGGAGGGATTATAAATATAAAATAAAAAAAAGTAACGAAAAAATTTATACTACAAATTAAAAACACTATAAAAAGGACAATACTTATAGTTAGTTATGTGTTTAGTTATTTATGTGTTAAGGCATACAACTTATAGTTATGTGTGAAATAAAAATTAGGGTTTCTGAATTCTAATAAGTGAATTCATTTCACTCGTTATAAAAGTTTAAGATTATAAAGTTTTAAAAGTCTTCAACGACCTTAGCAAAATATCGGTAGGACGTTATCCGACTTTTTCCTCCACACTTTTTTAACAGGCCCTGCAAGAATATGGGGATTCAAATAAGATATTCTTTCAAGTGCCTCACCAATTGGTTGTTTCTGATTCAAGCCGGTGACGCAGAGAAATTCCATTAGAATATTACAGCCGGTTTTTTTCCAATATTATTGTTTTAAATGCAGCGCTTTTAGTAGCAATGGGTATTTCTTTAAAGCTGATAAGATTAAGCTTCTTAAAACCTTGGTTATTTTTGAGTACTTAGATTATTTCACCTGGATAAAGAAAAATAGAAATTTTGCTCAAATGCTTTAAAAAGTAACTTCAGAACGTTCAAAATCATGGGCGAAATTTAACTTGCCAGTTGATATGATCTTGGAAAGATATGAATCATATTAAGAAAGTTGCTTTGTGGAATTTAATATTGAATAATTGTTTTATCTATAGATGAAGATATACACAAATAAGATATTACGACGAATAGTCTCGGATATACAATTAATAATGAAATAGGAAATATAATCGAATAGACATTTCTAACAGGTTGACTATATTACTACTACTTGCACGGGTAGTACGAATCTGTGATTTTGGACATTAACACACAACACCATCTAGTTCCAAGATAGACCATAGATCAGATAGTTAATACACTACACATATGTTTATAACTTTAAATATATAAATATTATAAATATAAACACCCATGACTGGAGTACAAACATTCGTGCTCATCACTCAAATGAATGCCCCCAGCGGGACTTGAACCCGCGACCCCTGGCACAGTAAGTAAGGTACTACAAACTGAGCCAAATGTGTCGGCTAATATATAAGTACATATGTAGTAAAATAGTAGGTATGAATAATCTATGTAACTCCGATCAACGGCCTAACTATCCTAGCTGAATGTTTTAATCTCCCATGTCACTCTCCATTAAATTTTAATTACGTTAATTAACCTTTATGTGTGGTGGACTGTGTTCAGAATTGTTAAGTAATGATTCTCTAGAATAGAAAGATAGACCTTTATAATATGAAATTTCTTCTTAAATCTAATATATATATATATATATATATATATATATATATATATATATATATATATATATATATATATTACAAACATTAGTTAGTAAACTTATTCGCATGTGATTGCGAAATATAAAATCAACAAAAATGGGGAACAAATGAGTTGTATAAAACGTTGTATCTATCTTCTACCACGCGAGGGGTATAAAGTAGCTTAAGCTATTACATTATATTGCTTACACCTGCGGCATCGCTCGTGTATAGATTTTGATTTTGATCGCATCTACTAAAACTGGCTACTCTTGAGATGTGACCGCATAGTACCGGATGCTTAAGGTATTTCTTTGAATGCAATCGAATAAAATCGTACTTTTGTGTGTATATTCAAAACAAAACATTAAAAATAAATAAACATCAAGCTTCATTTTAGAATTTGTCTCTTTCTGCCTATTAAAAACTGTACGATTCATGTATGTACTATGTACTACATTCAAACACAATAACAGTAAGAAAAATAAAATAATCAAAGAAATGAATTTCAGTCTTATTACATTTAAAGTGACTTTCATTCAAACATGTAAATAAAAAAAAATAAACACATCAGTGACCATATTACAATTTCATAATATCGATCATTTTTAAAGTGATCAAGATAAGGACACCTTTATATCGTATATAACACGCATAAACTTTATACTATAATATTCGCTATTATTCTTCATGAACAATTTATATTTACCACTCTTTTGACTATAAAAGACTGTTTTTTTATAAAAAAATATTTTTATTTCACAGGCGGGCGATACTCTCCAACCCAGATGTCATCGGGCACACGCCGATAAAGGCATTATTCGAAAATGATTTTTGGGGAACGAGGCTTACCGACTCCGGTTCACATGGCTCATATCGACCTTTATGTGTTGCCACATATCGCTTAAATTACATCTTTAGTGGATTCAAACCATGGAGTTATCACTTTCTCAACATCCTCCTCCATTCTATAGCTACAGCTTTAGTAGTAACGACTGCACGACGGTTATTACCGCCACATTGTATTAGAGTCGGTACTGCAGTGGCCGGTTTAAGTTTTGCAGCCCATCCTATACATACAGAAGCTGTTGCTGGTGTGGTTGGAAGAGCCGATTTAGCAGCTTGCAACTTCTTTCTCCTTAGCTTTTTGCTCTACAGTGAACATGTACGGCTACGAATAGAGAGCCAGAAGAGACAATGCCGTCATGTTATTAAAAGCAAAATATTACGTCACCAATTAACAACAAGCGACCAAAATTTTCGATTGAGTTGCCATGATTTAGTACAACAAATTATGATAAACGTTCGAAGACTACTAAAAGCGGGTAAAGCAGGACCTTTAAAAATGTTAAATGCTTGTGAGGTAGACACAGGCGCAGTGAAACTTAATCAGTGTCAGTGCAATGGTAGTGTAAGTGAAGATTCTGGTGAACTATTACAATGGTGCACGTTGGCAGGGACACTTCTATTTGCAACCGCAGCCACACTTTCAAAAGAGCCAGCTATTATGGTGGTACCCCTCTGCATATTTTTCGACTTTTTGAAGGATACTCGACAAGAGGAACCTTATTCTAAGGTAAGAAGTCCTATTTTGCTATTTCTGTTTAAATTGAAAGAAAATGTACATTAAACTCGTATATTATAAGCATGAAAAAGGTAAAGTATCGCAAAGTTATGAGAGATCGTATTCGGGAGAGTTCGAGATTGAAGGGTTTTTGTTCGGAGCTTTAAGAGCGGTCGGATAAAATAGATATTGCTTCATATTCGTATATAGCCCTTGTTATGTAAAATTTTGAGCTCATTCTTGATCTTTGTATGCTTATCTGGTCCAAGGTTGCGAGTATAGAAGCTCACACTCGTAACTTCTTTGGGAAGACAATCTGTCTTTTAAGTCACTAACTACTAATCCAATTCTCTTAATCCAATTTGTATCCCTGAACGTCTTGATTGTTTTGAAGTCGTGGTCAGAACTTTGATCAGATGACTAGCCTGAAACTTTTCCTATTCGAGCGACCGTTAAATAAGCTACAATATAAACGTGCTTATCGACAAGTATATTGTTCACAAACAAAGCAATTGAATTAAACAATTGCTTCCAAAAAAAATTTCTTATAGCAAGGTCTGAATGTTTCATTATGTGCCAACGATTCTTTTATTTTTTCTTCGTATATTTTTACTTCTGATTAAATTTGTACCCAATATAACAAAGCGCACTTACTGTACTCACGTTTCCCGTCCTTTTGTTTCATTGTCATTTTCTCTGTATAACTTTTATTAAAAAAAGATTAATAATATACATAAATGTATGTATATAGTTTGATTTCATTTAATATGAGAAAGTGAATCTACGGAAGTAATTTTTATGTTGATAATTTTTATTACTAAAACATTCGCCATCAGTCCTCAGTGGTAAATTATTGAAAGTAGAAAAAAAAATGTTAGCAAATTGTCTCAATAAATCTACAAACAAATTATCAAATTTACTAAAACTATTGTTATTCCTTGAGATTACACATATTTTTCTTTTATTTTTAAAAACATACCATTTTCTTATACTGATTTTTCATTACAAATTCGGTATTGGGTGCCCATTTTTGTAAATGTCTGCCTGCTCACGTTATACGTATTACTTAACTACTACTACTTACTGTATTACTCGAAAAAGAACTTGCTTTGTTACTGCTAAAACCGAACAAAATTAAAACTTAACAAAGTTTAATTTTAATCGGCTTAATTAATAGATCCAAAAGTACAGTATGATACCCTTTTTATACAGCCCTATAAATTGATACGGGGATTAGGAGTATGAACATGATTAGGAGTTTAATGAGAGTAAGAAATCGTGTACAGTAGCTTTTAGCTATTAAATATAATTACTAATACGAGTAGTTATCATAAAAACTTACGAAAATATATTATTTCAGTACTAATTGTAGTCTGTATACGTATATTGTGGACTGAGATTTCGTATTATGACAAATGGTAACGTTAACAGTGGTATTTCGCATTCGCATTATACAGACATTATAATAAAACGGTGTTTCTAATGGTCCAATAAATTTTCTGTTTATAGAGTGAAGAAATATCTTTAGGTTACGTAGATTTTTTTATGAGAAGGTCGTGTTACGACCCCAATACTTATTTTTACTTTGCTTCGTTTCATGTACGGTTTGAGTGAACATCTTAAGGGCTATTTTATTGGTCTGAATCCTTACTAATGCAATAAATGTGAAAAAGTGTTTGATGGTTTGTCATACTCACGCAGTTTTTTTTGAAAGATAGCTAATTTTTAAAAAAAAAATTTAGTCTCGGTCTAAGGCCTCTATTTAAAATAATGAGAAGTACAATACAACAAGATTTTTTTTGTGTACATTTATTAGTACATAAGCACAGATTATATAATAGTTACTTACATACGAGATCGTATTTTCGAATATTATTCATAATAAAAACGTATCATAATATCAATTAAGTTTAAGCTATGAATAATTGAATAGGCACTTAATAAAGTAAACAAACCCCTAAGATACCTAGTGTTATTGTTTATGTTATAAAACCTAAATAAAGCCTGAGTAAGCTTTAATAAAACCACTATTTGAGCAGAAGTCATTTTCTAATTAGCAAAATTGATGGCTTCTAAGTAGACTGACTATTGAATGTTGAAAAAGCCAACTAATGATATGTTATCTATATATAAATAGGCAAAGATAAAACACGTTTAGTACCTTTTTCTTTCCTGTTAGTCAATTTCCTTTTTTTTGTTTAGTAGCTACTGACGAGTTTTAGTGTTATTAATAAAAAAAAGTTGAAAACAATTAGTTTTTTATGTATGTATGTATTCAGCTCTTTTTAACATCCCATAGCTGGACACGGGCCTCCCTTTAATACGAGGGGGATCAGGCCATAGTCCACCACGCTGGCCAAGTGCGGGTTGGCGGACTTCACATGTCTTTCGAAAACTTGCTAGATTCTCTCACTCATGCAGGTTTCCTCACGATGTTTTCCTTCACCGTAAGGCAAGTAGAAATCATGTCAGAAATGATTCGCACATATAGTATAAGGTAGTTTTTTATATAGATAGGTAAATTTATTTAAATACGTTTTCTCCAAATTTTCAATAATTATTATGGTTAAATTTCGACCACTTGGCGAATTAATTGAAATTATATTTTTTTTGTATTTCAGTGATTATATTTTTTAATAATTGTAATAGATTATAAGTATTCATTTAAATACGAAACACACCAAAAGATTTTTAGTTTTTTCCAAAAACCATTGACATAGAAATATTTTATTCTTTTATAAGTTATTTTCGTTTTATATTTACATGAGAGTTAGTTAAAGTCATTTCTCTTAGTCTTTTTTTGTTATTTTATGTCTAGAAAATAGTAAATTATATCGTTACGCCTGACCTTACGTAGGCAGCGTAATATAAAATTATCCCTATTGTAACGTTTTATTGCCACTGCCTTCGGAAGTTTATGCGATCTCATGCAATAAAGTGATAAAATAGTTAGCTCGCACAACGTTACCGACTCGCCTTAGATATATTGACGGGAACAAATAAAACAACCATTAAAAGCGCAAACTTGCCCAATGTTTTGTTTCTTATTTTGCATATCGAGTAGAAAAGTATAAGGAAATGTTATTTTCATAACAACTTATTGTTTAACCACCCAACCACTTTTTTTTTTAATTAAAAGAGACATCGTTAAAATACGTTATTCTAACGTTTAAATTAAATGGTGTAAATTTTCGTAGACCCTTCATTTACATGTTATCGTTTTCAGCTTAAATAAATGTACGTTTACTCAAATGAATATCGATTCACCGTCGCCTTGTTCTCGACTCATTTACCCTGCATAAAATTAGTATCTGGACCTTTTCGCGGATGGCATTCGCATTTCTCCTATCTGGAGTACTAAAGCAATTTTGTAGCTCTTAACATTAAATTAACATTTGGGGTTTTTCAGCTCTGGCTTGCCCTTCGTTCTTTAACATCCTTGGCCCAGTATATTTCAGCGGTCGCGTAATTTGTGGCTCGTAAATGTTCTGAAATTGGTCATCCCTTTGGTTGAGGTGAATTTATGGCCTTCTCGGTCGGCCTGTCGAAAGGGGAATTAATAAGACCCCCTCTAATGGTGAAACGTACCCTTACCATCAATTTGAATGTCCCAAGATCGCTGCCGACCAACGAAACGAGCATCTGGATCCGAAATATCTTACTTATAGATTTTTTCATTTTCCTCACCCAATAAATTGGAATCAAGATATTGCCTTTTTCAGTTATCGTCAAAAGATCTTCACCAAATAAATTGAAATTTTAAATTGATAATATATTCAATTTATTTTGTATCACAATATAGTATACGCTTTTTTGTAATATACATATTATGTGTTTATGATTATTTAATACATATTATGTCACAGACAAAATCAATTTGTAATTTTTATAGTGTTTTCTTAAGATAATTTTTATTAAAACAGAAGAAAATCTTTAGGACAATAAACAAATACATATTTTTCTCAAATCTTTAAGTCTTAAAAATTTAGTTTGATTATAAAACGGGAGTATAGGTACGTAAATAAATCTACGGTAATATTTTTAAAGATTTGTTTTCTATTTAAAGATTGTACTAAACTCTTGCGCTTGACACTATTTTATAGCATCAGGAAGATAAACAAATCTAGTAGTAAATAATAGTACTTGAACGCCTCCTTGTCTCGGGCGAAAGAATAATGGTATTTTCTATTTCGTTAGGCCGGCTATGTATAGTTGCTTCCGCTCGGATGGTTGCCAGCTGCGACGTTGTCCGGTAAAGATCTAAAGTTAAGTGTTGCTAGAAATGTCCACAATTTATGTCCCCTTCGTGGGTCTTGTCATTCGAGTGCCACTCTGAACACAGGAAAGAAGTGCTCACGCTATACTGAAAAAGATAAATATTTACAATCTTTTTAATGTCATTGGTAATAGAATAAAATATTGCTGGTAGATAGAAAATTTGTACTTTATTTAAAGTGTTGATATATTCAGTTTATAATACAGTCTTGTAACGTAATATATTTTTAATATGGTAAATGTGAATATTATAGTACAAATATGAATTTTATGATAGTATAATTATTTTAACATATGGGACAACTCTTGTGTCACATCCATATTTTTTTCTTAGAAGACGCTAAATCAAAAATCTCTCCCCACTTCCATATTTTCGCACCCCACAATGTCATTTAATGGCTATTGAGCAAATTTATCGACTTTGATGTCATATTTCCATTTTTATGTGCCTCTTAGATTAGGTATACATTAAAGGTAAAATTGTGCACTTAATATTTAAAATATTTTCTTTAGTAGATACCTACTATGAAAGTAAAATAAGCGTTATCATACGTTTTTGATTTTATTATTTTTAACGATGTCCAATATTTATTGAGGAAATTATATAAATGCTATTAAACCCGAACCTAATTAAATTCACGTTTTAATGCCTGAACTGAGTATTAAATATATAAATTTTCGTTTATTTTTCATATTAATTTGAAACAGGTCAAGTTTTATCGGCTTTTTTGATATTATATTAGAAATACCTAACATGAATTTTTACATTAAATGTCCATTTAATGTACGCTTGTTATTTATTATTTAGACGTTATGGTAATGATAGACTAAAAATGAAAATAGTTACAGTAATTACGTGGTTTTTTGTGTATAAGGTAATTATATTTACACATAAAATATTCATTCATAAAAGAAACGCGGTGTTATTGTAACTTATAAAGAATTCTTGTTAACTTCTGCAACTGGCATGGTGATAACAAAGTTTTTTAAGCAATGAAAGCTGCTTGCATGGGATCTGAGTGCCACAAAAACGTCTTAATACTTTGAAAAGTTGTTCACTCACGTATGCGGCCTATTCACAAGCTGGGTAACTGGCGTGAGCAATCACAAAAGAGCGGAAACGAGCAGAGCAGAAACATAGCTGTTAATAAACGTCCTTCCCAATGTCGTACGCCATCGAGTTTTCAAAGAGACATTTTTGTTTCATTTTGAATGAATCAAGTTACACGTGAGTTGCGTGACACATTTCGTCTTTTCCGAACACATAGTGTCACAGATTCTTGGATGCTATTACGTCCGTGTGACTTAACGTTTAGCAAGTGATTGTAATTTGGCTATTTAAAGTTAATACTTTAGATACTGTAAAATAATCATTTATGTATATAATATTAATATATTATATCCCTACATTATGTAATCTCATAATAGTTAGCCTGGTAGGATCTTCTATGGGTAATATAAACAGGAATTTATTTACAAACCTTCATTCCCCTTAAGGGATTCAGGGATCCTTGAATTTTCAAAAATATTTTTGTTAGAGCTTATTTTCGTAATACAAAGAACTTTTGTGCAAAATTTCATGATTTTAGTCATAAAATAGGACCTCATAATTATTGAAACCCCCAGCTCAAGTCGGCCTCGCTTGGCCAGTTTTTATTATTTGCTTTTTTACTAGGATTTGTACTAGAATCCATACCAAGCTTAACACATACATATATTTTCCCTATAATTTTTATGCTATTTTATTATCTATACTTAAAGAGGTACAGTTTCTGAGTTTGTGAGATTGTGAGATTGTGAGTTTGTGACTTTGTGACGTTGTAGAATGTAGAGGGTAATCTCTGGATCTACTGAAAGAATTTAGCTGAAATTTGGTAAAAAGATAGTTTGAGACCCTTAGGAAGGACACAAGATACTTTTTATCCCGGAAATCATCCCTTAAGAGGGTAAAAATGGAGATGTAAGTTTGTATTTGGAATCAACCTAGAGACGAACCCGAGCGAAGCGAGGGAGAGTCGCTAGTTGACTATATACTTAATAATTTTATAATCCAAATCCTTTAAAAAATCCCTTTAATAGAAAAGTAAATTACTAACAGTCACTAATGATAGATGAGAGGCTGAAATCACTCGCAGAGATTTGACTCTTTGTTTAATTCTGCAACATTAGGTATGCCAATCTATGGATAATACTAAAAACATATAGAATACTTTTTACTACGGGAAAATATCTCATCTCTGAGCTAAATGTTAAAACATAACTAAAGATGAACCCAAGCGGAGCGGGTATGAGTCGCTAGTAGTTTATAAATACAATGCAAAAAGGATTTTACAAAGTGTTTATGTGCATGGTTTCATTTTTGAATTAAAGGAGACAGCCGCGTGTACTTAACAATAAGTTAGCAGTATTCCAAGAAAACTCTTTAAAAGCGAGAAATGAAAAAGTCTAAAGTAAATTCACAAGCAAGACTACGCCATGTGAGCGTTGCTCGCTCCAAGCTTGTCAATACAAGACGCTGTTTGAATTTATGGCAGTTAGTGAACAATGAATTTTACGTATACATACGAACAATCAATAGGAGCTTACAAATTACTTTTTTCCCATTAACTCTAATGTATATTTAAATACCTGTTCATGTAATTCAGGCATTTTGTATTATATAATAATTGTGTCTTCATAGGGTTATGAGCTTTATACTTTATAGTGATCAATTAAATTAATAATTTTTTCCTTGGGAAAGAAGACGGGCCCTATTGTGGAACGCTACATGCGTTGACACATTGGCCCCGTCTCATGTCAGGGAGACGGCGTCTAAAGGCGGAAATGGCGAACTTCTTAAGTTACGTAAATACGTGTCCCTTAGTCAAAATTATATTTTTATTCCATTTGCTGTAGAAACCCTTGGCCCATGGAGTCAAAGTGCTAAGCACTTTAACTCACCTCGTCTTGTCACCTCTACTGGTGACAGGAGGGCTAGCGAATTTTTCGCCCAAAGAATCGGCATTGCCATTCAACGGGGGACTGCGGCTAGCATTCTTGCCACTATTCCACGTGGACATTACTCGTACTTGTAAAGTAATAACTAAGTGTACATTTGTTTTGTATATATAATTAAGTATATTTGTATTTTTTTATTGTACATAAATTATATAGCGATTAAAATAATAACTCCTCATAGAATCCCGAAGTAAAGGAGTACTAATATCTATACTAATTAATAAAACTGAATTTGTTGGAACACCGTAATCTCTGCAACTATCTATTATTATTATTTTTATTATATTCATAGCCGCGACTTCACTCTTTCTAAAACTACAAAAAAAACTAGAAAGATAGGTTTTATACAAACTTTCATTCTTTATTTTACCCCTGTATGTATTTATTTAATTAGTTTTGGTTGTATTATAACGTGTTTTCCCGTGGGAATGACACAATCTTCCGCGGTAAAAAGAAGCCTATATCGCCTCCAGTCCTCCAACTATCACCACACAATAACTTACGTCAATCCGTCACTACGTTTCGACGTGAAAGAATGGCAAACCAACAAACACACACGTTCACATTTATAATATTAGTATGGATTAATTATATTATTATCCTAATAGCGATCTATAAATACTCTTTAAATTGTTCAATGAGCCTCAAAATTTATTTTATGGTATGACTGTAATCGAAAATTGTAATTATTCAAATGAGAATAAATTATATGGTGGTCCAGTGGCAACGCGCTCGCTTCGGAAACCGAGTGAAGCGGGTTCAAATCTTTGCTCTTGCACCTCTGATATTGTGCGAATCATTTGCAACATGATTACCACTTACCTTACGGTGAAGGAAAACACCGTGAGGAAACCTGCATATCTGAGAAAACCTAGCCTTTGAAAGACATGTGAAGTCCGCCAACTCGCACTTGGCCAGCGTGGTGGACTATAGCCTGATTCCCTCTTGTATTGAAGGGAGGCCCGTGCCCCACAGTGGGACATTACAAAAGGGCTGAATACAATTATTATTAGTTATAATAGAAAAAAACTGAGCCTTCCGTTCAGAATTAGTTAAACAAATAGAATAATAATAAAAGTATGTTTATTGAAGAAAACGAGGAATTATTAAGTGGTTCAAATATTTCCAAAATTACGGTAAAGACGGACGGTAACCTGCGGAGGGCAAATAGATATAATTATACAAACAACTATGTATTATAAGAGCTATGATTACCTATAATTATTTCAAAATTACCCTAAAACACAACCAAAGTTATGCTGAAGTTTAAATTTGATTTTTCCTTTACAATAAAATTTCAGTGTTTTCTTAAAAATAATTTCATACGCTTTCTTTGTTTACTTTCCGAAATAGTATTTCGAAAGTACCTAATGGGTTGCCAACATGTTTCTTATGGCTGACGTGCCCTCGCGGCTGTATAATACAAATATATATGGGATTTGCCGTACTTCCTTCTCTTAATTTTTCCGACATTTTTTACGTAAACCAATTCCCTGTATAGAACTTGATTTATCAGGCTCCGTTGTTTTAGCGGTACAAGTAATTGGATGTACGCTCTCTGAGTACCATCAAATATGCACAAGTGAACCTCGTACGCTTCATCGACAAGTCTGAACAATTGTTGTGCCGAAGCCAACTACTGCGAAATAAAAAATGAAAAGGTGAGTTGAAATGTCGACCACGCTCCCGACTGTATAAAGCCAGTTTCATATAACCCGAATAGCTGAATATTTAATCGTAAATAAAGTCAATATTCAATTTCATTTTCAATCGATAGCTTAAATAAATTTTCGATAGGTGTAGAGTTGAGCCAAAGCTTGAAAATGATTTGGATTTGACTAAAAATTCGTGTCCTACATAAATGGAAGCGAGGAAATTTATTATGGAATGTTTTTACAGGCGTTCGAAGTTCCTTAATCTAAAATCGATAGAAACGACGTCGAACCAAGTTGTGAATAGTACCTTAAGTCGAGAATAGAAGAAAGTCGGTCCTTTCGCTCAACACCTGTGTAACGATACGGTCGGTTGATAATGCTGGTAGTTCCAGACCCAACATCGAATAAGATAAAACCAAACGTTTTCTTGGTAATTTATTGACCTCTCTTATATAGTTTTAGATAAAAACTTATTTAAATGTATAAAAATAGCTATATTTTCATGTTAAATTTTAATGGAAAATTAAGCTGGACTATTTTTAATAGCCTTTATTTATTAGTCTTTCTTTTTTTCCTGTGAGGTCATAGAAATATTGTACAGTCTGAGATTGATCGCCGACTACCGCGGCCGAAATAAATTGAAATCGAAATATGAGGGGACATCATATCGATATACGTTAGATTATTCCTTTATTATGCATATATTACATGAAATAATATCATCTTGAAAGTATTTGTTTTATTAAAAAAAATCACCAAAAAATATTATATTAGCAAGGAAATAAATTAATATTTGTCAAGTTGTGTGATTGTATTTAAGCTCGCAATGACGAAACAGATTTTAGAAATCGTTTAGAGTAAAGCCTAATACATATATGATAATTATTATTAAATCCACATAAATCCGGGAAAGTGAACAAGGTCCAGATGAATTTAAAATGTACCTACACTTTTTATACTGATAGCACATTTTTTAAGCATTTTTTTAAATTGAACTTTACAAGTTACGGACTGAAAATTGAATATTTTTTAGTTGCTGAAGCTATAAACGCTCACGGTCCGTTCACTACAAACGTCTTTCTGCGTATCGCCTAATAGGTATCATGCTATGTTTTCATCACCTAAAGACCTAAATAAGTCTTTGAATATACTGAATTTGGGCTGCATGCTAAAATGCTTCCTTATTTATAGCAATTTCCAGACAGCTTAATACTTAAGAAAATTTGAAAAAGTTTTGCTATATTATATCATATTCAACCGACTTCAAAAAGGAGGAGGTTCTCAATTCGACTGTATTATTATTATTATTTTTTTATGTTTGTTACCTCAGAACGCCGACAGTTATTAACCGATTTGGACAATTTTTGTTTTGTTTGAAAGTGTATACTTCCAGATTGGTCTCATTTAAATTTAAAAAAAAATACCACCCATAAGGGTGGAAAAATAGCTAATGATGGATTTAACCTACTTGTAATTGTCATATTGATTTGAAACTTTGCAAGTGTTTCTATTTCCGTTGATAGTACAGTGGTTTGGTATTGTTGACCTGATCTGATGGTAAGGCCAGAAGATGGATAGGTGGAACTCTTCAACGGCTAATAGTAGATACTTTGAGTTTGGGCTTATTTTGTTTGATTTGACAAGCCTAACGCGTTAGAATTCTTACTTTGCTACTACTGTCTACACTAAAAAGAAAAAATAAAAACTTTTTAACAAAATAATAAAAACCGACTTCAAACAAAAGCACTAAAAAGTAAAAAAATACTGATTTGTAGTTTTCATTTACTACACATACCTAATCAAATATTTTCGAAGTCCGTGTGCTTTGGCTAAGTAATTAAAGCCTACCTATTAAATACATACCTAATCAAATATTTTCGAAATCGGTACCAGTCCATACAAAGCAAAGCACACCGACTTCGAAAATATTTGATTAGGTATTTATAGTAAATGAAAACTACCAATTAGTTATTTTTTACTTCTTAGTGCTTTTGTTTGAAGTTGGTTTTATTTTTTTGTTAAAAAGTTTTTATTGTGGTTTGGTTCTAGATTTTTAAATTTCTTTTGAGCTACATTAATATTTTATGGATAACCCATTGTTATCTTTTAAAAAATAGTCTCGTATTTATGATGTGATGATGAAAATTATGTCAGAATCTTAATTATTCCTTTTAATAGGATGGAGATTTATAAAAGCTTTTTAGGAATTTGTAAAGTTAAGTGCTTAAAACTTAAGGAGTAATTTTGTAAGTACTTTCGCGAAATTTCAGAATTTTAATAAAATAGAATTTAAAGGATTTACTATTTACCTTACGCTATTTAAAAAATAAATAAATAAAAATTTATTAAATATGACTTTATTTGTGAGTACGGGTATATATTATATTTTGATCACACCCATTTTGTATGAGGGCGCGTAATGCTAAGAGCTCAAGCTTTAAATTTGAATACTAGCAACTAACTGAAAATAAGTATAAAATGTAAAAAACAAACCATAAACTGCAAAAAAGTGCCGTTGAAATTGATCTATTAATATCTATCTTCATAACCTAATTCTTTTTTAATGTTCCAATTAAACATTAAAAAACTTTATCTAAAAGTGCTTATAAATTTTTTAATATAGTATAATTTGATTTGGTTTGAAGATATCTGTAATTGTTCGTTTTAATTAAATTGAAACAACTGAATCGATTTTAGTGTGACTTTCGTAGGATAAAGAATTTAGTATACAGTGATACTTTAATGACATTGTATACAATTTTTCTTAATACTCGTAATTTGGTAAGTATGATTAATTTTAACTCAGAAAAGGTACTTTAAATACGACTATCTTTTCAATACGACCAAATATTTTCAAATTACAAATATGGAGAAACGTAAAAAGTTTTTATAATAATATTAGAATAAAATAACTATACAGTAGATAGTTAATATATTTAATAAAAAATATTATAATGCAAGTCTTTCATGTAAGTGTCTTTAGATCAATATAATATGGTAAATGCAAATTGTTACAAAGCCTAATTTTCAGTTCGTTTGTTGTAAAAACTACTTTAACTATAATAATATAATTATGGATGGTCAAGTTTTTTTCTGGATTTTACAACACTAATAGATTATTAAAAAAAATCACGGTCATAAAAAATACTCCATGAAATTAATTTTATCTTTTATATAGTTTCGTAATGTGAATTCTGTTTTAATGTCTAGATAGGCAAGTAAGTAAGTAAGGCAAGATTATTTAGGGTATAACTGGTAAAAATATGAAAATATATATACCTAATATATGAAATAAATTTCATTTCATCATTTTATGAATAAAGTACCTGGGCCACCGAGCTTCACTCGGAGTTTTTGGTTAAAAAGCACAATTTTCTTTAAAAAAAAACTAAAAACTTGAACAAATACAAAAAAAAAACAAAAATAAATTATACCTTTGTATCCGACCGGGATTCGAACCCGGACTAGGTGTCCGGGTTCGAATGATTAAAAAACTTTTTTTAAAAACTTTTTTTAAATTATACTCTCAGCTACTAATAAAACTAAGTAGTTGACGTTTATGTGAGAAAAAATGTCATTTATGTATGATACTTTTGATGAATCGATTAATTTCACGTATCGTTCTATTATAATAGTTCATAAGCCATACTAGGGGTAAATATGAATTTAGTGGAATGATGTCAATTGGAACTGAAAAATTTACAGATTTGAAATCCATGTATTCAGCCCTTTTTAACGTCCCACTGCTGGGCTCGGGCCTCCCTTCAGTACGAGGGGAATCAGGCCATAGTCCACCACGCTGGCCAAGTGCGGATTGGCGGACTTCACATGTCTTTTGAAAACTTGCTAGGTTCTCTCAGACATGCAGGTTTCCTCACGATGTTTTCCTTCACCGTTAAGACAAGTGGTAATCATGTTGGAAATGATTCGCACATATATAGACCATATCAGAGGTGCGAGACCCGGGATTTGAACTCGCTTCACTTGGTTTTTCAAGCGAGCACGTTACCACTGGGCTATCACTGCCTTTTGAAATCCATACTTATAGGTTATTGGTAATACGTCACGATCCCGTTAAAGGGTTATAGTACAGGACCTTAGCTATCAAACGACTCCCAAAGTGCTTATGTAAAAGTTTTTGAGTTATAAGAACTTTTTCTTTTTTTATAGAAAAAGGGGGGTTTGTGACTTTAAAAATTAATTTAAAAAAAGAACAATGTATTTCATCATATACTTTTTTATTTCTTGCTGGTGCACATCGTTGTTAATAATAACCAGTAACAAAACAAAACAATCTTCAAGGATTTTTACATTAGAGCTCCAAAACTGTACAATTTTTAGATTTTTAATTTTAATTCTTTGAAGACTTTCATCCTGCCGATCATTTTAAAAATATCTACGTATCGTTAGTTATCCATCGGAACATAAAAGTTATAGAAAGGCTCATAAAGTCAAGAAAAATTGACACAAACAAAGGGACCAGGTGGAAAATTCTAACAAATGCTATTGTTAAGTATTTTTCAATAGGGTTAATAGGTAAAAAAAGGAGAGATAAACTAGAGCTTGTTCTGTTAGTGTGAGCTCTAGTTTATCTCTCCTTTTTCATCTGTTGACCCTATTTAAAAATAATCTTTAAAGAATTCGCATTAAAGTCGTTTTTACCTTGATCCTGATTTAATTTCTTAACGATCATTCCTTCATCTCTGACGATTTTGATTAACAAGGGGATCGTGGGGTGACAGACTGTGCTATATATAATATATACTATATATAATATATACTATATATTATGATATATATTACTAGCTGAACCCGCGGCTTTGCTCGCGCTGAAACTGCAAAAAAACTCTAAAATGATAGGTTTCATACAAACTTTCATCCGCTATTCTATTTCCTTATGTGATGAATTTCGATAAATCCTAAAACTTGTATTTAATTAATTGTATTGAAGAGCATTTATACCAAGTTTCAAGTAATTCTAATCATAAATATTTTTTTGGATGGAATTATAACTTATTTTCCCGTGGGAAAGAGATAATCTCCCGCGTTAAAAAGTAGCTTATGTCACTCTCCGGCCCTCCAAGTATAACCATCTCCACAAAAAATCACGCCAATCCGCCAAGCCGTTTCGACGTGAAAGAAAGACAAACAAACAAACACACACCTTCACATTTATAATATTAGTATGGATATACTTAGTTAGATATCAGTGGAACCGCAGTAATGAAAACTACTTATTTATAATACTTTGAATTCTAAAATATCTTGCAATATTTATGTATGTTAATTTTCTAATGTTAACATACAAACAATATTTATAGATAGTTCGACAGATTTTGTCCTTACCATAGTCTATCGATTAGCTCGATAACATAGTGTACTATTTGAAATTTTTAGCTGGTTCAATTATTGGTCGAGGTAAGTTTTTTTTAATACAGTTATTATTATTTTTAAAAATAAAATTTTTCCTTTGAGTTAATAACTTTAATATTTAAGGTACTTTTGTTTCATGTCCTATCCATTTGTTCCATCCTGTATATTAAAATATTTAATTGCCATTTATTTAAAAATGTAAAATACTTAAACAAGAAGTAGATTTTACTACATTTAATATATAATTGGAGAGCTTTGAGTAATTTGGAGGTAATCGTTTCTTTATTATTTTAATATATATTATTCTATGTTCATGATAGAAATTATATGAATATTCTAAAAGCTCAAGCTCAACTTTCAAATAATTTATTTAAAAATCACACTATTCAACGTATTTTATTCATGCTATCAGAGAACAAATGGCATCCTTTTTGAATACTCTGCCATTCATTGCTTTTCCCCGAAACAAAGATTTATTGTCCTTTTATATCAATATATGAATCAACCCTTTTCACTTTTCGATTCCTGACAAAAAATATTTTTTACGTTGTTTTCATGATATTTTTCCTTTCTATGCAAAAATTCTTTAAAAACTTATTATAAAATATTTTATGTACATTTATGTATGAATATATATTTTTATTTTAGTATTAAAGTACTTTCTATATGAGCTTATAATTACCGAGTAATCTGATTGTGCTATGATTAATTATCATGCTTATACTCGTACTCGTATAGAATTTACCTATATCCATAGCTGATATTTGACCTACTAAATTAAATTGCATTTAAAAATTTAGCATTTATGATTCTATAAGCAGGCATTTAGCCTTGATTTGCGAATTTTTATTCAGATTGTTGAACTTTCCATTTATTAACCGACTTCCAAAAACGAGGAGGTTCTCAATTCGTCGGAACCTTTTTTTTTAATGTATGTTCACCGAAAATTAAGTACCTATTTATACTGTCGGAAGGTCGCACTCATTGGGTTCACACGTTACACTCATTGAGTTATTAATATTATCGCAAAGGCTACTCATGCTTTAAACATGTGAAAGAAGCTTTTAACATCTTACCCGAATATCTTATATTTAAACTAGCTCATCCGTATAATTAATATTATAAATGTGAAAGTTTGTGAGTATGGATGTTTGTTGAGTTCAACCCAGAACGGCTAAGCGGATCTGGATGAAATTTGGCACAGAGATAGATTATAGGCTGGAATAACACATAGGCTACTTTTTATCCAGGAAAAATTTACTTTTCCCGTGGAATAGGTTTGTTTTTGTTTTCCTAAAGGCGAACCCGAGCGAATTGAAGGTGAGCCGCTAGTTATAAATAAATCAGTCAAAGTATCAAACCCGAATAAAGATTTTAAAGTCATAAATAATGCGCTTATTATAGCAGTGGTTATTCTATTTCGATGTTCGTTATTTCTATATTCGTATATTCTATACTCGTACTAGCGCAACAGATACGTTCCACCGAGTTAAAAGAGTAACAAACAACCATACTCACAAACTGTCGCATTTATAATATTAATTAATACGGATATATTTTGCCCAATTATTCAATTACAATTTTATACATAAGGACAAAACTCTTAAGTATACTAAAATGTTTCTTCTGGAAAAAAATATCTTACAGTAGGTATACAAAGTCTACAAAGTACAAACTAATAAATAAATAATAGAAAATTGATTTATTAGTGAGAACTAATATATCGAGAGATCATGATCACATACATACAATCATACATACAAACAAATGGGTAATACAAAATCTACTTTCCTGAAGTTTTACAACAAAAAAAAAAAAGAAATTACAACAGCAGCAACATTAGGTAAATACAGCTCAAATTAAGATAAATCTTAAATTTATTTTCATAATATTCTCCGCTCATTATTTCTGTAATGAGATAAAATTTGCCTAAAGGTGGTTCATGTAGGCATAATAAGCATTTATGTACAATTTCGTTGTTTTCCATGCAAATAACTTTCTATTAAAGAAATTCTGTAACACGAGGCTTTATTATTTTTAACAAGAAATATTGTTTAAATTGACTATTTATATTTAAGAACTAGCATTGCCCGCGGCTTTACCCGCGTTCAGTTTACCAAAAACCAAATTCTTAGGTTTAACATATTAGTATACTCTTACAATGCAGTTTTTGTATTTTTTCTCAGAAATGAGACATTTTCCCGCGGTAAAAAGTATCCTATATGTTGACTCGGATAACCAGCTATCATCATACCAAATTTCATCAAAATCTATCCTGTGGTTTTCTCGTGATGCGGTAACAGACAGACAGACAAAAATTATAAAAATTATAGATTCGGCCTCTGTATCGATAATAATGTCTATTTCAATAAGATTTTCCAAATATATTTAATGTACAGATTTGACTCAGTTAGAAATTTTATTATATGTATAGATATATCTTCCAATTCTGTAAACTCTTTGCGGATCTCTAGCTACGAGTATACGTAAACCAACAGGTGTTGCTAAAAATAGAGTGAAAAATGATGTTATTGAAAAATGCTTCAAGTGACACACTTATAAAGGCTTGCAATAATAAAGGCTTGCGAGAATAAAGATATTATTTATATACTAGCAATTTAACCTCGCTTCGCTCGGGTGCGTCCCGTTTTAAATTTTTTGAGCGGAACCCTAATTTATATTTATCTAAAATAAAAGTAGCCTAAGTTACTTCTAACATCAGCTATCTGCCACTGAAAGTCTCGTCAAAATCAGTCCAGCTGTTTCAGAGTTTAGCTGGAACAAACAGACAAACAAAAATTTCAAAAAATTGTTCTTTTTATAAGTACCTACCGTATATAGTTTCATATGCATTTAGTAAAAAGCTGTTATTATGACATTACAAACAGACACTTTAATTAATTTTATTTATCTGTATAGATGAACTTGTTGATCTATCACATGCCATATAAATAAACTATAACTGTCATGCTTATACCTCAAAATAAATGCCATCAGCCATGTGAACTTTAAAATATTATACAGATTTCTATTGAAAAACTGTTACTTTACTTGACAATGTAATACTTGTTGGTTAGTTGTTTACTCTTGGCTCTTGATCAGTCATGGTCGTTCAAATATTTATCGATCTTAAATTTTCATATTCAGTAAGAGATTCTTTTATTATACAGTCTGTTTTTATTATAAACGAGATGATGTCCTCCCCTTTTCCGCACGATACCCCGCGCCGCGTCACACGGCCTGCCCGCACTATCACTTTGTTCTCGTTTAGTGTTCTTTTCGACCTACACTTTGCATTACAATTCGATTTAAGATAGCTTACAATATCTCAATGTCTATAGTAAACACTAAATAGGTTATAAAATGCAAAACTTTTTAGAAATCTGTCTATTTATTACAGAGATTTGAGCGCTAAAACATACAAAATACCAAATAAGCTGTTCAGCTTTAAAATATTATAAATTGATTAATAACATTTTTATAAAATTATCTTTTTATTCCATTGAGTAAATCTAAAAATGTTGCTTGAGAGTCTTAATGTTGAAAAGTCTGTAGGTACTTATAATAAGTTAAGGTCTAATGTATCAAAGATAGATTAATAGAAATAACCTCGCAGACAAATTTTATTGAAACGTATTTTAATAATAAAAGCTGATACGAGTATAAGCAACATCTACTATAAAAAAATAATATATCATTGAAACGTAAAACTGTAAGTAACTGTAAGCAACAATAAGTTCGAATTTTATCAATAACTTTCATTCAAGTTTGAAATAAAAAAGAATAGATGGAACACAATTACTTAAACAGTACTCGACACGAGCCTCTCATTTCACTCTAACACACCAAAACAAGACATTTTCTGTCACTGTCTCTCTTAGCCGATACTATGGTACCGCCCCCTTTCCCCACTCTTCCTACATCGATGCTACCAACAATGACCTCGTATTTCAGTCGGAATTGCTCAAACACGGAACAGAAAACGTGGAATAGCTAAAGTCTTTTATAATGTACGCACGTCACATTGCACACCTCAAGCTACTATATTATCTGGTCTAGGAAAATAAAGATAAACTTTACGTCTTGCCTTTTTTTATTGTGTTTATTATTAAATATTTACTTTATTCTTTAAATTATTGTGCAAACGCGGTTACGTAAAAGCTTTTCATTGTGCTAATTTGGCTTCATTAACAAAAAGTCTAAGAACTTGACTTATTGGGTGAACATTTATTTTGTGTTAAGAAGGAATTACATGAACGAATTGTGGTTAATTCGTTCATGAGGAATTATTATAAAAGATTATTTATAAAATATATTTTGTATTTTTAACCCCCGACACAAAAACGACGGGGTGTTATAAGTTTGTGTGTCTGTGGCATCAAAGCTCCCGAACGGATGAACCGATTTTGATTTTGTTCTTTTTTGTTTGAAAGATGAATTAATTGGGAGTGTTATTAGCTATGTTTGATGAAAATCGGCCCAAATGGAGGGGGGTTTTTTAAATTTTATTCTTTCTTCGGACTAATTTCAGTAAATCCTGGACGGATTTTTATACAGTTTTCACCAAAAGAAAGATAGATTACCTATATAGAAAAGTAATAACTATTACGACATAAGTTAAAAACGGAAATATCGTCCCTACGAGAGCTTTAATAAAAGGTCACTAGTCATTCAAGATATTAATACGATTTTGTTTTGAGAAATTATTCTAATTATGCAAACATTTTTATGTAATGTACTCGTACGAGTAAAAGACACAAACTGGTACATACAAATAATAATTTTGTAAAATAATAAAGATAGACTGAAACGATACAACTGAGTGATTTCACTTTATAAATATGTAATTTTGGATTCTACGTACGTGCAATATTTGGCATGACATACGTGAACTGGCTTACTGCAACCCAATGTGCAGATACTATTAGCGTCTGGCGATAGGTAACCTTCAAATGTTTATTGGAAAAGTTGCTTTTATAGGTACTTCAACTATAGTCGATTGAATTCTAATAGTCTTGAGCGTAAGTTACTTTGGAACTTCGGATAAAACTAACAAAAGTTACCACGAAATAAATGGGGATAATTTGTTGAAAAATAATAATATAACACCCTTTATAGTTCAGTGAAGAATGCTTTATAGCAAGTCAAGATCGGCATGAGTCCTGGTGGAGATTGCATACACCTCGAGCTACTTAAGTTCGCTGTACCATTTATGCACAATTTCCTCGTAGAATGCTAGCTCGAGTTCAGGACATGCACGATGCCAGTACTCAACTCAACTCCTCAGACTCAATTATAGCATTTCACGGTAGTAGTTTTTGACGGAAACTTATCGGATCCTTTTGATATGCGCAGAGACGTGCGTCAAGGTCTTGTGGCACCTACCCTGTTTGGGATTTTTGGTAAAAGCTTCGAAACTTTTAAAAACTGCTTTTGGCAATAATCAACAAGGTGATTAGGATAACTGATGGGAAGCTCAGCAATATCACCTCATTAAAACCTAAGCCTTTCAAAAAATATATATTTAAGATCATAATTTTGAAAAGTGTATAAGTCAGAATTACACAGTTTTTTGGCATTTTCTAGCCTATTTATTGGCAAAATTTGAGTGATTACAATAAATAAATACTAGCAGCATTTAATTAGTCTATTTACTTCTCCATGCATAATTTCTGAAAGATTGTTTCATTGGTATGGAAAATGTTTTGTTTTTATTGATATTCATTTCCATTAACGGTTATTTCTAGAGGGATTAACATAGCTTTGCCATTTACTTTTATTGCGTGCCGGCGCGAACGCTCTTATTTCGAGAATAATAGGAGATAATAAGGAGTTAAACTCATTTACTGATTTACTGATTTCTTAGGAAGAGTAAGATTTTATGAACGACTTTGTTTCATTCTTCGCCGTAAAATTTTGTAACATTTTGTGTGATATTAGACGAAATCACTAAAATATCTACTTAAAGTAAGTATTAACTATTTAGGCTATTTTTTTTAAATTAAAAAAATATATTAGCGACATCTTGACTTTCAGTTTATTTAGGAAATATTATTTTATAGTTCCTATCTCATTCTATCTCAAAATTTCTATGAAAAACAAATATCCTTTTACCGTCTAGAAAAAATCTTATAGCCTTCAAACGGCTGAACGGATTTTCTTGATTTATAGCTAAGAACACTCTTGATGAAGTCACCTTTCAAACAAAAATTTACTTAATTAAAATCGGTTCTTCCATTTGGGCGCTACGATGCTACAGACAGATACACCGATAGAAATACACGACAGACTCATAACTCCCCTCTTTTTTCGTCGGGGGTTAATAAATATTAAGTGGCTTAAAAGCGATAAAGCATATAATATATTAAAACTACGGAGGTCTACTCGTAGTTATAATATATTAAAATACTATTTTTCAAAAAAGTTATGAAGAAAGATCAATAAAATCCATTTATGTTATTGTTATTTAAATGTACATATTAGTCAGTGGGGCTACGAAGACGACGCTGCGAATTCGTTAATTAGACAATTAATTCACTCAGAGAAACCTGTACAAACTTGGAAGACTCTTAGGAATAATAGAATGAAATATAATATTACATATTAAAATGTTAGCTTTACTTTAACTTAGATAGAGGAGTGTATGTTCATTATATTGCTAATAACTGCTATTAAAGACTAGTTTTCACCATAGTTAAGTAGTTTGATCAAGTGGTTGGCGGTGGGAAAAAAAAAACGTATGGCAAATAGATGTATGGCAAATATTATGTTGACAATTAAAAGTTATACAAAAATCGGACAAGTGCGAGCCTGACTCGCACAACAAGGGTTCTGTAACATAAAAGTTTTATGTTTTGTTTTAACATACTAATTTATTACTTCCAAAGTAAAATAAGACATTCATTTTATGAATGGCATAAATAAGTTTGTATTTCACAGTATTATTATGAAACACAAAATTAACATTGCGGCTGGACGCGTAAACTGTATGTACCTACTATATCTCAAAAACCGCTGATCGTATCTTCTTTTAAAAGTAGTATCAAAAAGTATTTGTTGAAAGTACTTCGAAAGCTATTTTAATCTCATTTGTTCATCAGAATATTTCGACCCATATTTTAAAATTAGAGGAAAGGGAATAATACTTTCTTACATTTGCGTGAATATTTGACATTTTAAAACTATCTTTTCTGATTATTTCGCGGACTTATTTTGATTTTTGGTTCCCGACGTTTCGAATGCTTTATAGTAATCATGGTCACGGGAGAGACAAATTATGTTTACGACTTTAAAAACATATAACTCAGCAACTATTAGTGATAACAAAAAAGTGGCTCATAAAAAACTATTTGATTTTAAAAGACCTGTCCTGTGTGAAGAGATATCCCACATGCTTTTGTAGACTTAAAAAATATTTTCACCTCTCAGTAACATACATATAGGAGTGCCACCCTTATTTTGTATTTTTGTAATACGACTGTACTACTATGGAATTATCTAGTGGTTTACGTGAGACATCTAATTACTAAATTGCAGCAATGTAGCTCTAATAGTCTTCGAGTAAAATGGCTCTGACATACGGAAAGACGGACGTCGGACATGACGAAATTAGACGGGTTCCGTTTTAGTTATTTGGTCACGGAACCCTAAAGTAGTCCATGTTATCATACATCTAACTTTCATATTTTAACGAGAAAATAATAAACAACATAATATGTAACTGCCATAAAGAGTAATCATAAAATAATTTATTTTCACATATGAAACTAGCGGACCCGACAGACGTTGTCCTGTCTACACGTCTTTAATTTGAAAATTTCAAACTTTTTTTAATATATTATTTTCTATTAAAAAAATTGTGAATCTAAACCATTCCCAGATCCCCTTGAACACACACAAAAAATTTCATCAAAATCGGTCCAGTCGTTTGAGAGAAGTTCAGTGACATACACACTCACAGAAGAATTATATATATAAAGATGTATAATACGAATTACTACAAAAATGATTTATTATATCATTACATGTACCCACTTAATAGAGAAAAAATTGCCATTTATGGTATGCCATTGGGTTATTAGGATCGCTAGTGATATATAAAAAAACTAGAATATTATATCAAAGACTTAACCAAAGGTAATAGATTACTTGAATAAAAATACAAAACAGTATTTACTTTATTATTTTTTCCATCTAAAAGTTTTTTTAGCTCATTCACATATATCTTACGCCAAATAGATAATCTTCTAAATGTATCTAAGCTGATCAGATACTGTTTTCCTTACGGAAAAGTATATTTTTTTTTTTCAACATTCTATTTTCGTTTCTAAACGACGTTTTTACGTCTTTAGACGAATGGTACATTGCATGTTTTGATGCTTTTCCTAAATACGACTATTCTGTAATTTGTTTGAACTAATGAGCTCATAAAAATCCATATTATTATACTAGCATTGCCCACGGCTCCACCCGCGTTCACATAACAAAATAAAAACTTTTTAACAAAAAAATAAAAACCGACTTCAAACAAAAGCACTAAAAAGTAAAAAATAACTGATTGGTAGTTTTCATTTACTATACATACCTAATCAAATATTTTCGAAGTCGGTGTGCTTTGGCTAAGTAATTAAAGCCTACCTATTAAATACATACCTAATCAAATATTTTCGAAATCGGTGCCAGCCCATACAAAGCAAACTATCGTCTACCAAAATCTTTATTGTATATAATATGTAATACAGTCATTCTTTTTTAAACTATATTTTAAAAGGAAACGAGGAAGGATGATTTTTTTTGTGTTGAATAAATGCTTCACATTGAGGTCCCAGCGGCACTAAGTTACGCGTGTAATGGTCTAGAGAAGACGGACATATACTTTGGAAGGCACGGACCACTGACCAGCTCGAAATGCCACGGTGTTGCTAATACGATCACAATCAATGTTTACGGGAGCAAAATACTATACACAATTCTTCCTAGTGTAATTTTAAATGTCACATTGCATTGAATAGACTAGACTAGAGGCTAGGCAAACAAATACAAATCTATCCCACGAGTACCGTACATTTTTCTGGGATGAAGAGTAACTAAAATATTGACCGGGGATATAAGGTACCACCATGCAAAATTTCATTTAAATCGGTCTAACAGTTTCAGAGATTAGCCCGTACAAACAGACAAAAATTGAAAAAATCTAGATTTGTTCTATTTCTCTTCTTACATCCCTCTTACTCGGTTTTTTGCATTTTTTTTCTATGTATAGACATACGACCTCTACAGTTTTATTGAATAGATTTACTCAAGGCATTAGGTAATTTTAATATCCATTTGGTTATTACGTGTAAAAAACATATAAGATTTAAAAAAGTAAAATAGCATTATTTATAAACTATGTATATAATATAAATATAGTGGTAACCGTAGTCCATGAATCCTTATATATAATTATAAAATTAAAATAATACGAATCATTGCTTATTCCTTTAAATAATGAAGGCACTCATTACTTGTTATAATACGTATACTCGATTTATATTATAATGAATCATGAATCATTATTATTTACAGTAAGCTTTATTATTTTTCTCGATTTCGATTGTCATTACAAAAGCTCATGAATTTATATACTCGTACATATTTTGTTGCATTGCGGTATGTAAAGCTCAAGCTAGCTACAGTAGTTCGCTATAATACATACTTATTGATATCAAATAACAGTTCTTGAATTTGTAAAGCGAATTTATCAGTATAGCGATCATTCAAAGAAAAATTAAAATTATAAAAATAAATTAGTTTAATTTTTAATTTTTTGTAAACGGGTCAAAATATATTATTTTTAATTTTGTGCCTTATTATTAGGCACTATTAACGTAACCGATGAAGGAAGTAGCTATCTATTTAAATATTTTTGTCTGTTCGTCTGACAGACTGATTTGAGTGATACTTTGTAAAGTTATAATTTTATGCTCAGGTGCTATTAGGAAAATTTTATATTTTGAAAATTATAAATATTTACAATGTAATGTTACATACTAATTTTATAAAGAGGAACGATTTTTGTTGTTTGTACTAAAAGGCTATTGAAGGCTCCGAAACTACTAAACCGATTTAGATGAAATTTAGTAAGAAGATAGTATCTAACCCTGGAAAGAATATACGACAGTTTTTATCCCGGAAATCATCCCATGAAGTAGTGAAAATGGGGAAAAAACTATGTATGAGGAATCAAGTCGCTAGTGTTTTATATAGGTAATTAATTATATTATATAAAATCTCTACAGCCATTTTATAAAAATCATGTAACTTGAAGCATTTTATTGGAAGCATTTCTGACACATTTTTTTAAAATATTTCATGAAAAATAATAAAATATCTATATGTACTTATCTTATACATATTTGTGCATACAATTATATCTTAATAACTCTGAGAATCTTTATGGAAATGGAATTATATTTAAAACAGACATATAAATTGTAAATATCTTTTTGTCATAATTTTAATTCATCATATTTTTTTCTACCGATTACTTCGACGGTCGAACTAAAAATACATAAGTGGTTTCATCAAAGTCCGCTTTTAACCGTAGTCCCTAATTATACAAGATGGTTCTAGTTACTTGTTATGATATTTAAATTGCAAAAATTGCTGTAGTACTTAGTAGTAATTATAACTAACAATTTTTGCGTGACAAATGCAAATATAATTGACTTTTCACTGACTGAGTTACTAGGAAATTATGTTTAGGTAAATAGGTTTGGTTTAAATTTAAAGTCTAATGTAGTATCAATATAGTCGTACTCGTAAGTTAAAAGGTCACGAGTTCGATTTATGTTGAGTTGAGTTTATTTGTTTGTCTGTACGTGCTTATCTTAGAACCAACGTATTGGATTCTTTAGTCTATTTATTGATTTAATTTTAAGGTTACCTACATTAGAACCGACTTTCGTTTACGGGGCGATCACAAGTTAATATAATTTGTATGTATATCTAGCTATATAGAAGTGTTTTAATAACGTCTAAATTAAAATACCGTATACAGCAGAATATACGTATATTGTGGGCCGATGTGTTTTAAAACAAATGTATAATAAAAACTAATCAATGACATTGGACTTGTGTAAAGGGGATTTCTGTAAATTATCAGATTTTAAAATAATATAAAAAAATCGATTTTTCGTTCACAGGTTTGGCAAAAAGATTGGGGAAATACAGGATGTGCAACCATGTAAATATAATGTAGGCCCCATAATATTATATTCGTGTATTTTCTTTAATGCCTATCTAACCATGCAAATTGAAATGATGATTTAGATATAAATGATATTATGATTTTTTTTTATTTTTTCTATCGCATGAAATCCGAGCATCGTAAGAGTCAGGTGGAAAAAATGTTTTAGAATGTCTTTTACCTAATAACTGAGAAGAGAAATAAATTGGTGGATAGAAGTTATACGATGTTGATAAAATGTTTAGGAAGTTATGTTCGGGAAACTTCTCGAATTTCTCAGAATTTACTAAAAATTCCAGTTGATATAACATTTTGTTGAAAACACTGGAATGTTCTCAGAAAATAGGCTATTTTCTATTTAGAAAAAAAAAGATTCTTATAATGATAATTCTCACAAAACTTCGTGTAATATGTAGGTATATCAGGTATGCAGTGGTAGCCTAGTAGGCAGTGGTAACGCGCACGCTTGGGAAACCGAATGACGCGGGTTCAAATCCCGGGTCTGATATTTTCATGTGCGAATCATTTCCAACATGATTACCACTTGTCTTACAGTGAAGGAAAACGTCTTGAGGAAACCTGCATGTCTGAAATGTCATGTCTTTCGAAATCTTGCAAGGTTCTAGCAAGACATTTCGAAAGACATGTGAAGTCCGCCAATCCGCCCTTGGCCAGCGTGGTGGACTATGGCCTGATCCCCTTCGCATTGAAGGGAGGCCCGTGCCCAGCAGTGGGAAACTAAAAGAGCTTAATGCATGCATACAATATGTATATATAAGCTTTCTCAGACAATATACACATAAACACGAAATTATACCTTAGTCATTTCAAAAAGCGTTTTGACCAAGATGGTGATACATATTAAAGTTCTAATTGAAGAGCACTTGCTTATTATTTAAAATAATTAAAATAATTTTCTCTTAAGGTATATAAGTTAAGTACTAATTATTATACATATTTTTGTATAAAAAGGAAATAAAACAGTTTTATTGACAATGAGTCAAGTAGGTATACAATTTATTTTTGGCCGCATTCCGACACGACCCCTGCGAAGGGTCGACTCTACGTGAAACGTAACGTGCGCACCAAGTATTAATGTAGAACGCAGTACGGGCTCTACGTGAAAACATTCGTAACGCCACTTCTTAAATATTTTTTTAAGAAATTCTCTCCCTAAACATAAAACTGGACATTTTTGTTTACATACAATAATTAAAATGACTAAATAAAGAACCTTACAATTCTGAGCGCATAATAAAGATTTTTTCAAGATATGCGTACATGTTAACAGTTTCTAAACACGAAACTTTTTATCGATCTTTGACACATTAACGTTGCAATAACTATGTTAATATGTTTATATATATATATATATATATATATATATATATATATATATATATATATATATATCAGTCAGATATTAAGTTATGCTTACTTATCTAAATGGCTAAAATTAAGAAAAAGAGTCATTGTATATCTAATATATTACAGTTTTTTAAATATCAATAGGTATTTTTCTTACCAAAGTATTGAATTACACTATATTTTACTACAAAGAAGTTTGCTTTGCGTGCAGTTAAAAAGAAGGAGCTTCCTAACCAAGCTTGCGCAATTTTTAAAGCTTTAGTTTTCTTGAAAACTCAATACTTTGCAACTTTTATTTTTTTATAAGGTAAGATATATTTAAAATATATTATTTACATATATTAGTGTTTGATCAAAGGCGGTATTTTTATAGACGTAATATTTTAAAATAATAAAAGTAGATTGGCCATCTCTTAATTAAGTTAAACTAATTTCACGTTTTTTTTAAATTAGTTGAATGCGATACTTACCAATACAAAAATATTCCATAAAAATGTTAGTAATACATTAACAGATAGGTACCTATTCAATTAAATATATAATGTTTTTCAAACTGGTTCTTACCTCTGCATTCAGCGAGTTAAGTATTTTATATTCTTGATCAGACCCGTCTATTGATAAATTCAGTATTATTATTGATGTAAAACTTATTCGATAAACTAATCATGGCCTATTTGTATACAAATTTTTACTAAAGGTTTTTCATTTTACGCACGATCAAGTTACAAAAAGTTACAAACATGAAACATCCAAATATTCGTCACAAACTTCATAATATTTTATTTGAACAGTTAAATACCTATTACGTACTTATATTAAAACAAGAAACGTGTTACTGTCAAATAAGTTTGTAATTATTTAAACAAATTTGTAGCTATTAAAAGACTTAATACCTTAATTTTATATATTTAAAATTACAAATGGGGTCTTTGGCTTATTATCTTGGTTAACATGCAAGAGTAATTTGTTAAAAATATACTTGTATATAAAGCTGTTGCTTTGTTATTTTAACCTTTGTGTGACAGTTTTGTAATGAAAACACAATTTACAATACTTTTTATTTAAAATATTACACATGCTTGTGTCTATGGGTTTACGCTATTAATGTTTTCAGTTGAATTTGCTCCATTTTATTTAGCCACCAGATAATTGTGACCCCGTTTTACTCGTATTTAAGTTCCGAAGTACGTTGATCTCAATTTGTAAAGTTTTTGTTCAAACCTGATTCATATAACGTGTTCTAGTTATTTTTAGAGTTCCATAGCTAAAGGCAAAAACGAAACTCTTATAGTTTCGTCATGTCTGTCTATATTTCGCAGTCATTTGATATTTATAGAGGAGATCTCGTACGAACCGCTAGAGAACGCTCTAGGAATTATGTAAATAAAATAGAGATAAAATTTTAGGTGTATAAAGCCAAAATTATGCCGAGTAGTTTTTGAACTATGGAATTTATTTAATAATACTTTAAGTATAATAATAAAAGTTGGCGGTTTATCTACATATACTTAATATTATAAAGAGGTAAAATTTGTGAGTTTGTGAGTTTCTGAAGTTGTAGGGGGTAATCCCTGGATCTACTGAACCGATTTTGATGTTTGGTAAGAAGATAGTTTGAGACCCTGGGAAGCACATAGGATACTTTTTATCCCGGAAATCATCCCTTAAAGGGATGAAAATGGGGATGAATGTTTGTATAGGGAATCATGCTAGGGACGAACCCGAGCGAAGCCAGGGTGAGTTCCTAGTATATAAAGCCAAAACTATGCTGAGAATACTAAAACTACAAAAAATAACACTCTAAAAAGGTAGGTTCTATTTAAACTTTCATAGCTTTTTTTACGATGAATGAGATGAATTTCGAAAAATGGTAAAACACGTATTTTTTAAATTGTATTGAGGAGCAATAATATTACCAAGTTTCAAGTAATTCTGATCATAAATATTTTTTTAGGTTGTATTATAACGTGTTTTCCCGTGGGAATGAGATAATCTAACGCGGCAAGGAGTAGCTTAATTGTCTCGCTCCTGCCTTCCAACTATCTCCACACAAAAAAATCACGCCAATCCGTTACTCTGTTCCGACGTGAAAGAATTGCAAGCAAGCAAACAAACAAACAAATACACTTTCACATTTATAATATTTGTATGGAACATGAACAAAACAAAAGTGCAACTATAAAAGATCAAAACTTTATTTTATATTGTTCTATTTATACATATCTTATAAGTATATATGTAAGTAAGTTTTAAGATAAAGTTAACTTTAGTTTTAATAAATCGAAAACCTAATCAAATCAAATTATACTTTATTCAAATGGACCTTTACAAGCACTTTAGAATCGTCAATTGTAAATTTAAATTAAATTTCAGTATGTCCGTGAGGAATCGACCACCGACTCGAAAAACGGTTTTGTTGGGAGAAACATGTAAGAATCTCAACAGTTGCTCTTTTCAAATATACTTAATATTAATTCACAATACAATAATTATGTTTTTATCCTACTTAAGTATCAACTAATAGTAACCTCACAGATTTACATCTGCAAAGTATTCCGTAAATACTATGTTTTGCTCAGTAAAATATTTTTAACTAGCGGCTCACCCTCGCTTCGCTCAGGTTCACCTATAGAAAAACAATAACAAATCTATCCCACGGGAACCGTACATTTTTCCGGGATAAAAAGTACTCAGTCTATGTGATAATCTGATGTATGAGCTATATTATTGTAAAGTTTCATCAAAATCCATTCAGTAGTTTTAGCGTGAAAGAGTGACAAACTTACATCCATACATACTTACAAACTTTCACGTTTATAATATTAGTAGGATTTTTGACTTAAATCGTTTAAATGGCAATCAATGAGTGAAGTGAATTTAACAGTTAAAACTTAATTTAAGGACGTAATAATAACAAATTAATAATTGAATGCATATCTAACTACCATTATTTCGTTATTTTCAAGTGAGCAAGTTCAAAGTCTAGTATTGTGCGAGTATAGTAGCACTGAAATCGCATTACAAGCTATGGAGGTAGCCCTTTTCAATGCTGCGAACCGGAAAGTCAATTACGAGATAATCCGTTAATATGCTTTATACGATCGTTATACTGAATAATACAATCGTCCATTATCGAAATTCCATAATATATATGATATTTGAATTAGGAATCTTGTCATGTCTGTTTTAGGAATTTAAAAGTATGTAGTAAATGCTCTGGCAGCGTCCAACTGTAGTTGCAGAGCGTCATGGTTGAGTGCTGGGTCTCAGTGGATAGTTATGGCTTTTTTAGTGCAATATAACTTACTATATACATACAGGTGGTATGAGTAAATTGCATATCCAAATTAAAAAAAAAGTTTAGTTGTAGGAACGCTTTCTAATAAACACTTATCCAAAATTTCATCAGAATCAGTCTTATAGCTTAGAATTACGCTGCAGCAGACCACAGCTAAACATACAGTTTTATCTTATGAGGGCCTCTGAGTATTATTACATAATTAAATCAGCCTTTATTCATGTTTACAATATATGAAAACAAAACAAAGGAAAAAAAACAACAATTAAAAAAAACAACTACTTTTTTATTTATCAGTTTCTGTCAAAATTTAAAATTGCGCATATTATAAATAGTACAAAAATAATAACAGTAATTGTACCTGTAACTTATTATTCTATTCGTCACACGTTAACTATTCGTCAAAATATATTTCTAGTTCGATGATTTAGTTGTTGTAGACACTAAAATTCAAAATCCAAAATCCTAAATAATTTTTAACAATTTCAATTCATTTTTAAATTACGAACCCAATATTACTTATATGAAGAGAGAACTAGTGTTATTAAATATTTTAATTTGATCTTTAAGACCCTGTTCTAATACCAAGAATTTTAATTAACTTCTAAAATATACTTAAATAAACCTTTTTTACTACGAAATAAAAAGTAAGCCTCATAAGAAAATCACCTTAATATATAAAATTCTTATAAGTATCATTTCATGTGAACGCTATATGCAATCGTAATATGTAAGAGTAAATAGAGGTACCTACCTATACCGAGTATTTACCGTGACAGTCAATGTCAATAGACTGTTCGCTTTGTATAGTAGGGAACAAACAGAGGTAATCCTCACCGTCACGAGATATTCTCAAAGGATATTGAGTCTTGAAAAGGGTTGAGATCACGAAGTAATGTAAATCGCATTACTGATTCCAGTGAACAAATTTCAAGTCAAAAGCTATGTTAATAATACAAGAACTGGGTAATGAGAATTGGAATGCTGTAGATCAATTCGAAAATACACGAATCGGTAAACGAAAAACGTTCATGAGTAAATGTGTCATTAAATATATATACATATAATAAAATTGTAACTAAGCCGAATCTGTACATTAAATATTTTTTGGAAATTCTTATTGAAATAAACATTATTATCGATATAGAGGCCAAATCTATAGTTTTTATAATTTGTGTCTGTCTGTCTGCCTGCCTGTCTGTTACCGCATTACAGAAAAACCACTGGAGGGATTTTGATGAAATTTGGTATGGTGATAATTGGTTATCCGGGTCAACTACTCAACAATACTTTTTAGCGGGTACTTTTTAACTGGGTCAACAATACTTTTTAGCGCGGGAAAATATCTCATTTCTGAGAAAAAGTACAAAAACTGCATTGTAAGAGTATACTTACTCGTATATGTAAAACCTAAGAATTTGGTTTTTGGTTATCTGAACGCGGGCGGAACCGCGTGCAATGCTAGTACTAAATATTGCTCTTAATATTCCTATTTATTCAGACCTCAACTTTACAAGTATGATTGATATTGTTAAAGTCGTTTAGAATTATTAAAGAACAAATTTAATATTTTTTTTAGATTTACGCGAATATTTGACATTTTAAATAAAACTGTCGAATGAATGCTTTACAGCAATCATGGTCATAGGAGAGACCGTTGGGAACCAAAAATCAAAATAAATCCGCTAAGAAATTTGAAAAGATAGTTTTATTTAATATAATAAATTAATATTATTAAAACTCTTTTGCTCTGCAGCTGCAAGTAAAGCTTCAATTACAACCCAAACGATTTAATTATTCAATGAACAATTTTGAATTCGATGTACGCGTGCGGTATTTTGTTTGAGAAGAAACGGATATACAAATTGTTGTAAAATCTATAAAGCTTATGGACTTCTAGGAAAAGGAAAGAAATCCATTATTACATTTTTATGTCTAATATTTTTATGTAACAATGAAAAAATTTGGAAGCTATCAATAAATAATATTCTGTAAAGTGCACCTATTGTAAATTAACAGACAGACAGTACTTTTTTGAATTTTTATAATAACTTTTTTGAATTTAGCAATAAAATATTTTTGAATATTTTCTGGGGTCTCGTTCGTAAAACGTATTGATTTTATTAAAAAAAACTTATTTGATGTGATGTAATAGTCTGTAATTCCACTATTTTCATTCGTTGCTATGCAACGTTCATTCTTAGTAATGAATTAAAAGCTTAATTTAGATTAAACCAAATTACAATTTTTATGTACTTCATTATTCTTGTAATGAATATCTTTCAAAAAAATTATTGTTTGTCTTTATTCATAACTTGCTCTTACTGTTTTTGCAGAATATCTAAAATAACTTACAATAATAAAGCCAATGTCTCTTTCCGTAACATTACATAAAGAATATTACTTCAAGTCGTATCTTAATTGGTGTCTGAAAAAGAGGATTTCATATTTGCTCATGAATTATAATATCTTAAAATTAAACATGGTAAAAAAATATCTTGCCTAAAAAGTTTATATTTTAGAAAATATATATACGTGTTGTTTAATCACAAAAAGTATATATTGTACTAAATACAAGAATATTAATTGGGCAAATTACATTTAAAACATCCGAAATCTGAAAGCTGAATCATTAAAATATTCATATCGGCTCATTATAATTGGATTAACAGTCTCCGAGGACATTCAAAGGCAAAAAATATTGTTAAAGTAGAGCAAAAAATACTAGTATCTATCTAAATTATTTTTACTAAGCATTTTGCTGAAATTAAAAGTGAAATTTTGTAAATTTATTCCTTTATAGTTAAAACAGAAGATCTAAATATTGACATAAGGAAGCAGTGGTAGCTCATCGGTAACACGCTTGCTCGGAAAACCAAGTGCGATTTTAAAATATTAATGTAAAGAAGTTATGCAAAGCTATTTCGACTTCTTTAGCATTTATTTTATTTATTTAAATAATAAAATTGTGTGATGTCGTTGACCACATCGTTGGTGTAGTTACTTGCAACACTTATATGATAAGATAAAATAAAAACTAAATTTTATCTCGAAACTGACGGACTATGAATACTCGTATATTTCTAATCCTTTGAATTCCATTCAGAAGTTTTGATTTAATGCGATTTCAAATATACATACGAACCAACAGGCAAACAGCCAGACAAAAATTCTAAAAACCACAGAAATTACTTTTACTTATTTATCTCAGTCCCCAAACTACATTTGTTGCAAATATAAGCAATGTATAGACACGCGAAACTTTTATTCATAGTTATATGTATGTCTACAGAAATGAGAATATTAATAAAATATATCACGAAAGATGGAAATGTCTTACGAGTATGAATGACGAATGTACTCTTAATTATGTAACCGTTTTTCTACGGTAGTTTTCTGCTCAGTAGATCCACGTGATGCGAGTTTCTCAAACTCGTAGTTTTAACGTTGTTATACAGTTGGAAACTTGTTTAGTTGCCTTCCCTTTGTCGTGGTTGTTATGAGTTGTAACTTTCGTTCCGTGCATAAAGTTGATCTTGATGATACAAAATACAAGTACGTACGGGTTCACCGTGTCTTCTGTTTAGACGTCAGCCCCGCATTTTAAAATACTGGATATAAATAGACAGTGTAGTATATATTAATTAGTAATTGCTTATTAATGTATGTAATTGTGGATCCAGTGCTCAAAAAAAATGTGCTCACGGCCACGCAAAAAGCGGCCAAATGCGAGTCTAAGTACGTCATTCTCTGTTCGATATATTGCATTCTTACAAAGCAGACATTTACAAAAGGTATGAAGCCCAGGCTAAGACCTAGTACGGTGAAAATTAAGCAAAAAGGGTAAAATAGTTTTTTTTGCTAATCACAATATTAAATCTAGACTCTAAAGTAAACTGATTTTGATAAAACTTTTCTGGTATGTTTTTAAAGTGTCTCAAGTGTCTTTTTCAAGTGACAACATTGTAATGACAACATTTTATGTATATGGAATAACTTTATTTCGGTGCTTATTTAAAGAACATACTCAACCTTATTTTTCTTTTTTGTGAAAATGTTAATTATCTTTGTGTGTCGAGTTAGTTCAGATGTTTCTTGTGCCATTAGGTCAATTTCACTTTGCGTAGAGAAGAAAACGATCTCTCCGCAGAAACTACGCTGATCGGGAGCGTCTAGTGTATTTCGTAAAAAAGGTTTTTTTAAATTAAGGCATTGAGATGTAAAAATCAGCCTATCAACCTCAATTAGGGCCATGCACATGCTTACCGTTCCTGTAATGGTAGATCCACGAGAAAATATTTATCTGACGTCTACAGTGGCGCACTCTGCTTGTCACGGGTTTGTGGGGCTATTAAAAAGCAAAACAACGTGGGGGTAAAGATGTAACTGTCTAATGTCTATTATATTCTAATTCTTAATACGAACCTTATTGCGTTAGTTCTAAAGTGCACATTACGGACAAGTTTATATCTACTTCCTCATTAACAAAATATTGGAAAATTAAAGGTATACCGCTTTTCATTTAATCCTCCACATATGACAAACGTTCGTATTTGACAGGCTTTTAATCACTTGGGCCTATCCGGGATTTACTGACATCTCTGTCTCATCGTATTACTTATATTTATGTTATTCAGCTTATTACAACATGCAGAGGAAAATATTATTTCAGGATTTTGCTCCCCTTCAAACTTAAGGGACATTGAAAAGTGATACTCTTGTCCTTAAGTCTCTTACTATAGGTCTTTTGTATATTCTTTCAAAAAATATTTCGAGTTTTTGCCATTATAATTAAAAATTTTCATAATTCAAAACTAGTCTCATTTTATTTAACTTACGTTCGCGTCGTAAAATTTCAACCTTAGCCGGAATTCAAGCTTGGTCTTTGACTCTCATAGAGAGAACAGTTTGGTATTATAATAATAATAACTTAAACGTACCTAAAAACACATATATATTCTGAATGAAGTTGTGTTGACGTTATAATATTATGACATTTTCTGTTATTAAGACGAGAGAGACTAAAAGCCATATATTCTTCAGTTTTTTTGACTTCGATTTTCTCATTAACCTAGACGGCTAGTCTGTTAGGCATATCTTGAGATAGAATTCTCAATAATTCAGTTCAGGATTGGCAGTAATACAAATGCCTCACAGATCATGAAATCTCGTCGTGAAATCGGACGCCGTGACTAAAATAAATCAGGAGTGGTTTTTTTTAACTTTCACTCAAGACTAAAGTGTTATTGCAGGGCAAGGAGGCAATTCACTTTTCTATTATAATTATTTTTGCTATTATATAAATACAATGTCACTGAAATAATATTCAAATAAAAAAAAAAAACATAAAATGAGAGCAGATAACATTCATGTTTAAAGTGCATACTTTAAAGTAAATATAGAAAACCTCAATGGGATCAGAGTCTCTTATGAGAAAGGTGACGATAGTACCTAAATTATTGTCTAAAGCACTTATTTAAACTAAAATAGAAGGATCTATGCACACAAAATATTCTGAAGTTAGGTAACGTATAAAGGGTAGAGAAGCTTAACAAATCGCGTATCGCGGGAAATTAAAAATGCTTTTCGTGTTAGATATTTTGTCACATAGAGGTGTGAGGGCATTAAAGTTAATGGACTCTTTGAAACTTTATGAGTTCATAGGAGCTTTTATATTTTATTCGTCGTATTCATCTTCAAAGCTTTACTAACTGAAATAAATGTGAAATTGTCATCAGCACAAGTAATGGGCCCTTTTTAAATTCGACCTATGCCATAGTAGGCATTCTAAATGTACATTTATTACTACTTAATGCTGTTGGTTTTTCAAACGGACTGGCAAATGAGCCGGCATTTGTGAGGCGAGGATGGTAATGTCAGCCAGCCAGTAAATTTTCCAGATAAGCACCCCTCTGACGTCTAGGCCGGGCTCGCTCGCTTATTTCATTAGTTGTTTGCTTTGACTTGAACTCCAATTTTGCTGAATAGACAGCGTGCTAATTTAATTATAACTTTATTAATAATAGCAACTTGTGTAAACTTTTTTAGGATTCTGCAACCAACAAGACGGGTCAGAGTCCAAATATTATGTAAACCATCCATCCATCTGTATATTTCGTGGCTCTTATATATGGAACAATTTTATTTCAATACAACGAAAGATTTTTTTATCATTTAATAATATTAAACATATTCTTACCTCTTTACACACTTAAAAAATAATCCCTACGGTGAGCGGACTACAACTGATGTACGTAGCCCTTTGTCTAATTAACTAGGGACCTCATTAAATTTAGACACAATGAATTTTTACTAACGTATTAATATATAAACGATTAATAAAGAATTCATCTAAATCGGTTCAGTAGATCCAGAGATTACCCCCTACAACGTCACAAACTCACAATCTCACAAACTTTACCTCTTTATAATATTATATATTCTTTATTGCACTAAAAAAAGTAATAAAAAAAAATACATAGAAAATGATGTGGACAAAGGTGGACTTATCTCTATAAGAGATCTCTTCCAGTCAACCCATGTATGTGGGAAATAGTGTTAAGTAGCGGGACAGAAAGAGAAAGTGCAAAGAAAAGAAAAGAAAAGAAAATAAATAAGAATAAGCATAATATGTAAAACAAAATGAATACAATATATAAACATACACACTATATTTCCATATATAATATATAAGCATAAATACATAAATACAAATATTACTTATAAACAATACATAAACATTAGAGAGAATAAATAAATACCAAAACTACGAGTATATACATACATACATATACATACATACATAAACATACTTATATTATTACGAAACAGAAAGATATATATTTTTCAATTATGAGCTAGAAAATGCTTCTTTAAATTGACTTTGAATGCATCATTAGAAGGGCTCTCCTGTAGGACTTTGGGAAGTCTGTTCCATAACACTGCAGCGTGTACCGAGAATGAGTTTTGGAAAAACTTGGTGTTGCTTCTCGGTATGTCAAGCATCGATGTGATGCAGGGCCGCCTAGAACGTGTTGAAGTGGGAAGAAAGTTAAACCTTGAACGAAGGTAAGAGGGAAAATTGAGGTTATGAAGGATATTGAACAGAAATGAAAGAATGTGCATATCACGGCGAAGACGGATAGGGAGCCATTTAAGACGTGCACGAAAGTCGGAAACATGATCGTACCTGCGCAGACCATAGATAAAGCGTATGGCGAGATTTTGAAGACGCTCTAATTTATTCAAAAGCTCCTCCGTCACATCCAAATAGCATACATCGGCGTAGTCAAGTATGGGCAGTAGAAGAGATTGCGCAAGCATAATTTTGGTCTTGAAGGGGAGAAAGTATTGGAGACGCCTTAGAGAATGGAAAGTGAAGTACATACGCCTACTAACCTCATTGATATGAGGTGTCCAAGTCATGTGACAATCTAAGATAAGACCCAAGTTCCTTACTTTATCGCAGTAAGGTATTTGGACCCCAGAGTATATGATTCCAGGGACTGACTGCCAATCTATTTTACACCTAAGTCTGCTGCTGCCAATAATTATGGCTTGAGACTTCTTAGGGTTAACTAAAAGTCCGTAAGATTCGGCCCAAGTTTGTATAGCGACTAGATCATTATTTAAAGCCTCAACAGCATCGGGTAACTCAGTATATAGAAATCTATACTATAATAATAATATTATTATAGTATAGATTTCTTTTTTGCATAAGGTACCCCTATAAAGGTACCCAAAAAAGAAATCATTTGTTGTTTAGGTTATTATGTGAAAAAATAGTAAAAACATTTTAGAACTTTATATTATTAAAAAAAATCTGCTATTTTTAAAAATACCAGCGGCTGCAACTATTAAGTCCATTTATTAACATATGTGATACTCTGTTATAACATGACAACAACATTTAAAAAAGAAATTGACACTTTTGTCAAAATGTAAGATTATTATATTTTTTTCTCTCCGCCATTAAAGAAAAAAACTGTTTTACTTTTAAGTGAAATTATTGAAAAATCGAAACTAAAATATCTTAATTGTTATAATAATATGAATTGTAGACGAATAATGATGTTTACTAGTCTTTAAAACTATGCTTATCTGTAGTAATTACTTATTTAGGTAGGATTTTTTTTAATAATTATATAACTTTAGGTCTCCATAACTTTTGACTCCTTCAGTTCCTAAAAAAATATGTGAATATTTAGGCCTCATATCATCCTATCTAAAAATACTATCCATTCTTCCAGAAGCCGCGTCCCATATACTAAACATCTGCTATATCAGCAATTGAACGCGGGCGAAGCCGCGGGGTACTGGTAGTTATATAAATAAATAATGTAATTAAATTAATACACGATATAAGAAAATCTATATTTATAGTGTAAGCGAAAGCATTTTATGAATATCTTTATAGATCCAGATGCATAACGACATTAATAATTTAATTAGAAAGACCTGGTTAAGTAAGATGACAACCGGGTTGCGGAAAACATTTGATCTGAGCGTAACGAGGGTACTACGTATTTTATCGATAAATTTTTTTCCTTCGAATTTCTCGTAGAAAAGAATGAAAACTTTTTTAATAAAATTGTTGATTTGCAGCAATAAAACAATTTGTTTGAATAAAATACGGGTCAAGTACCGACGGGCGTGGAACGATTTCTGCCATGAATACTCAAAACCAATTTTCATTCGATTTCCTATCAATAAACTGATTATTCTACAGTCCTTCCGTAAATTGTTTAGCGAATACTTTGCACTTTGGAAAATGGTACCGATCAAAAATTTACAGTTAACACTGCAGGATATTGTATTGGATAAAGTTTTTATAGATGCAGTTACCATATATTCATTATTTCAGTGAAAAACTGTATATTCGTAAATAATGCTTTGATACTTGTAATTTTATTCTAAGCCTTTACCAGCTTTATTAAATGGAGGCAACTTTTATCTTAAATTGTATCATTATGAATAGATAGTGTACATAATAATATTTTTACTATGATAAAATAAACAAAGTTTTAAGTTTCACACAATTAATTTATTACCCACATTAATTTACGGGGGATTTCCTTTCACACGTACGTGGCCTCACCTCGCCGTGTAAATTGCGTAGGAAATCTTACACGGCGTCGTTTGTTCTACAGAGGTTTCCCATGGGCCAGGTCGGGAAGGGGACGCGGGCATAGACCTTCATAAATCTTTTCTCCGGCTCCCCGCAACTAACAAGGCAACGAGAGTACTACTACCTCTTGTCGAACCCTACGCTTCTAAATAATGATCAAAATTTTCATACCAGTTTTACTGATATTTCAAACCGAATTAGCTCTAAAATGCTACAAAATGGCTTATATTTAATAATGTAAAGTGACACCCGCTTTAGTCCCTTTGCAACTAAATCAATTTTATCGGATTTCCTTCATCTAATGTTAAAATTATTAGCTCTTTAGGGAATGAAGGTGCAAAAGTGTAGATTTTGTGGTTAGAAAGTTTTAAGAGAATTATGTTATATATTACTTATTGAACATTAAAAAACGATGTTATTAGGAGAAAGTAGTGGAAATAATAGCCAATCTGCCATGGCTTAATTCGCGTGTACTATTTGAATTGACATTTCTGATTAAATAATTCTAATTATAAAAAATGTCATGTGATTATGATGATGATTGATAGCTTAATGTGTATAGAAGACATTTTATTCACTGTTACTTTATTTATTAAGAATAATTTTAATTTTGCTAATTGAAAATTGATCTTAGAGCTATTGTTATATTTTTCCCTTGTTATACAATTTCCATTTTCTAATAAGTTGCGGTAAATTTTGACAGATATTAACGAATTCTTTCCGAGTGGTGATCAATCAAAGTTAGCAAAGTTTTTGCATTAGATAAGCCTGAATATTTAAAAATATAAAATTCGATACCATGTGCGTTCGCTATAAAGAATAAAGGAAATCACTTAGATTAAGTTATTTGTTTTCATTAGTACTAATTAATTCCATCACGTAACTAATCCTACTTTATGTTCCATTAAAATAATATACCTAAGCGAGTATATAAGTGACAAAGTGAAATGTAAATGTACACGTGTAAGATCTGAGTCCATGTTTAAAATTAAATTAAAGTGTCTGGATATGGTTAGTTATTTACAATTTTAGTTAATTTATTGTTTAACTAGCGGTTCACCCTCGCTTCACTCGGGATCGCCTCTAGACAAAAAAAACTATCCCACGGGAACCATACATTTTACCCGGATAAAAAGTAGTTATTTGTTATACTGATGTATGAACTATATTATTATAAAGTTTCATTAAAATCCAATCGGTAGTTTTTGTGTACTAAGCTGTATAAGTTACTATAGTTTTTTAACTATCCCACGGGAACTCTTTAATTTTCCGGGATGAAAAGTATGTAATATGTTGAACAAGGATTAATTATTAGGATATAATGATTAGGATATAAGGAACCGCCATGCCAAATTTCATTTATATCGGTCAAATAGTTTCACAAACAGACAAATTTTTACAAACAGGCAAACAGACAGAGAAACAAAAAATGTGAATAAAATCTGGATTTGTTCTATTTCTCTTCTTACATACCCCTGACTCGGTTTTAGCATATTTTTTCTATGTACAGACATTCGACCTCTACAGTTTTATTATATGTATAGAAATAATCTAAGAAATAATATTTTTGCTATAAAATCTGTCGAATTTATGCCAAAACATTTATGATAATAAGCAATTATTTAAGAATTCATGTTTGACGACACGTTTGGCTCAGTTTGTAGTGACCCTACTTCCTGTTCCAGCTGTCGCGGGTTCGAGTCCCGTTGGGGGCATTCGTTTGTGTGATTAGCACGAATGTTTGTACTCCAGTCATGGGTGTTTATATCTATAACGTGTATGTATTTAAAGTTATATACATATGTATGTGTAGTGTATCAACTATTTGGTATCCATAACACAAGCCTCGTAGCTTACCATGGAACTAGATGGTGCTGTGTGTTAATGTCACCACATTTTTATTTCATTTATTTCTTTTATGTAATTGAAACAGTTACCAATGAATGATTCGTGAACGTGTCAAACGTGACATTATTTAATTTATGTTATTGCTATTCGTTAATGTTAGAATGCAACCAGCACGCAAACTGATTCCATTATAATCAGTTTACATACAAGAGAACAGGGTAATTATTCAAAACGCTTTCTTTGTTCAAAAGCAATTTGTAGCTAAAGACATTTTTATTACCTTCTTGATGAAAACGAAACAGTAGATGGCAGGGTTATTGAGGTTAGGCGGCCTCCTTGGAAAACTTTGATCGAGATATTATTCATCCACTCAAACTCGAATGTTTACAACTATTTTTGATATAAAACGAAAGAGCAATATTTAAAATATTGTTTTTGACTAGCTTTTGCCTTCTGCTTTGCCTCTTCGAGTATTTTTTCTTAACTTATACTAATTTAATATATCAACAGGGGGTAACATTTTACGCAACACGTAGAGTGTAAAGCTCAAGTATTGTCTGATATAAACGAATTCGTTTTAATAAAAATAAAATATGTTTTGGTTGTCAAGTCTTGTTATAACTTACATAATAAAAGTATCGCGTTTAAATAATCGTTTTAGCCGTTTCTAGTATCGACATTCGTGAAGGATTCTATTCTATTCTATAACACTAAATTAATAATATTGGAAAATATTCTATTACACTTAACACGGTTGTAGAGTGTCTCTAACATACAATATTTAAGAAACACTTTTTCAAATATTTGTATAAAAATGTTTATCTTGTTATAATATTTAATGTTAATGCTACCCGAATAAAAATTATCGTTAGGTCGTCATATTGGATCAAAACTTAATTTATTTTATATAAACGGGTAGGTTTTATCTAAAAAATATTATTTATTCATTCATTAATTATGAAATACGCGTTTTAACGTTTAGTATAGATTTCTCAGAGATGAGATAATTTCTCGCAATAAAAAGTATTCTATATGTTGACCCGGATAACTAGCTATCATCATACCAAATTTCATTAAAATACATCCAATTGTTTTTCCGTGATGCAGTCACAAACAGACAAACAGACAAAATTCTAAGAACTACAGATTCGGCCTCTATATCGATAATAATGACTATTTTAATAAGATTTCCCAAAAAATATTTAATGTACAGATTCAACTCAGTTAGAATTTTATTATTGGTAGAGATTTTGAAATTGTTGTTCTTTTTTTTAAATACTATTAAAAATTAATAATTTTTTGTGTTCGGCTATATTCTGCAAAAGACCTGGTTATTGCCTGATATTGACTGTAATACGTAGACGAACTTTGCAAAGTAAATTGTTTCTTTAAAAAACAACATTGAAAATAGAAAAATAATTAAAAATTATTTTCAATTTTAAATAATTTAAAATCACTTTCGTTTGTTTCAGTATCGGTGGAGAAGTATATGCGCACTGAGCACCGGTGGGTTCGTGTTGTTGTACTGGCGGCTACGTCTTGCGGGAGCCCCCTCCGCCTTCGCTTCCGCGGATAATCCTACTTCTAGGGATCCATCATTACTAACAAGATTTTATACCTTTACCTACCTCCCAGTTTTCAATTTTTTTCTACTAATCTATCCATTTCAACTGAGCTTCGATTGGTCCATGGACTCCATTCCTAAAATAACGACAATATTTGACGTGAGAAATCTGTATTCACTAGTTTTCTACGCCGTGATATCAAAAGTAACTTGGAAAGCTTTATCACACGAGCTGATAAAGCAGCAAGAAAAGAAAGAAAAGTATTTTAAGAAAAATAATAAAATAAAGCAAAAATGGAATTACAATTGTAAACATTATAATAGAAGACAAGACTGCGAGAGGAAGAGTATTATACCTCACAAAGAGAATGCGTCATTTAAGAGAACTATGTGTCCGTGCAATGGCTGCAAGCATGCACTGACAGAAGAGCATACGATCATGTGCCGTGCGGTTAACAATAATAATACTATGATGCACCACTCGACTTGCGTTTGCCCAATCACCAACGGGAAATCAAAGGTACAAACTACGCCGAAGTACGTGTACCAAAGTCCTCAGGTCGCGATGCTATTATTCACGGCGTTTATGGTTCTACCGTTCGTGCCAGCCAGTAATATTCTCTTTTACGTCGGCTTCGTAGTGGCAGAGCGTGTGTTGTATATTCCCAGCGTAGGTTTTTGCTTCTTACTTGGCCTGGGTGCGGGCACATTGACGAGGAATTGGCGCCGTTATGAAATGCGCAGTCGTGTATTCATGCTCGTTCTTTTAACGACTTTATTGGCCATGAGTGCCGCAACTTTACGAAGAAATTTAGATTGGCGTGACGAAGAAAGTCTGTTTAAAAGTGCGCTACACATCAATCCACCTAAAGGTAGGTCAAACATTTTTATGTAGAAATATAACGTTATATTAACTTTCTTAATTTAAACTTAATTACATTATTCTTATTGTTTTAAATAGGTTAAGATTCTACTTTGAATATTTGTGTTGAGGTGATATTTAGGACGCAGTAGAAGCCAAATCTACAGTTTTTACATTTTTTCTTTAGAACGCATAAACGGATTAAATTAGTAATTTTTCTTGTACATGTAGGAGTATGCGATAAAACAGTTTAAGTTCAATCAAATAAAGATAACTCAGGTTCAAGTTGTATACAAGATATAACTTGAACTTCTTATTGTACGTAGGCACTCCTTTAATCCCTCCACGACCGCGGACACGCCGGCGTTACAGTTAACAATAGATTTCTTAGAAACGAAAATTAATTTCTTGGAAATTTACAGTTTACTGCAGGTGTTAGAAAGCAAGTGTCATACTTAGTGGTTACGGGATAAATAGCCTGAACCGCAGACCGTTGCAAGTAATCCATAAGACATTTGTATATTTGTACATTGTGCTTATGTGTATTCCATATGAATCCTTAATAACTATGATTGTGTACTGCTATTGTATTGTTTACTCCATCATATTAGAAAATTAGAATTCGTAAATATACTCGTACATATTCATTCCATTCTACATTTTAGCTGTTACTGTTAAATATATTTTTTTAATAAATTTACTGATTGTTTGATATTTTTATACATTACATTATTCGTTCGAAAACAAAAAAAATCTCTAAAAAGTTAGTTTTTTATAAACTTTCATCCCTTATTTTACCCCCTCACAGGACGAATTTCGGAAAATGCTAAAACACATATTTATTTAATTTTATTGAAGAGCATTAATACCAACTTTCAAGTAATTCTGATCATAAATATATTCTTTAATTGTATTATAACGTGTTTCCCCGTGGGAATTTGATAATCTCCCGCGGTAAAAAGCCTATGTAACTCTCCAGCCCTCCAACTATCTCCACAAAAAAAATCACGCCAATCTGTCACTCCCTTTCGACGTAAGAGAAGGACAATCAAACAAACAAACACACTTTCACATTTATAATATTAAGTATGGACTAGTGACTTACTATAAAGCGTTGCTACAGTTTCATAGATCTTATTAAAAATAATAATTCCATAGTACATTGTTTTCATATAATTTTATTGATTTACGCAGCGTACGTCAGTAAAGCGTCCAGTTGATTTTTTCAGCCATCTTCAAGAATCATCGTCGTATATACTAAACCTTCCTTACTAATCACTCCGTCTATAGGTGAAAACCGTTTGAAAATCCGTTCGGTAGTTTAATTCAAACAAACAGACAGACTTTATTTTATAATATGTTGTGATAATACATATCATATTATTGAAAAATATATAGTGTGCATTTTATGTATAACAATTAAATTTTATAACACTTGCCCGATGACGATAAGAATTATAGCCATTTATAAGCACATATTTCATTTGGGTTACTGGAAAGAGTCGATTAAAATAGTTTGAGAAATATCTGTAGATTAAGCTCGTTGCATAAAATGTGAATCATTAATTATAACCTTGCAACTATTCGAGAAATATTTCCACATGGAAAAAAATTAACGGAATATTTTGCTTAGCTCACGCATAGAGACTGGAGTGTCGTAAAAGTATACAGAGTTTATGTAAAACTAGCATTGCCCGCGGCTCCGCCCGCGTTCAGATGACCAAAACCCAAATTACATTACATTGCAGTTTTTTATTTTTTCTCAGAAATAAGATATTTTCCCGCGGTAAAAAGTCTCCTATATGTTGACCTGGATAACCAGCTATCACCATACCAAATTTCATCAAAATCCCTCCAGTGTTTTTTCTATGATGCGGTAACAGACAGACAGACAAAAATTCTAAAAACTATAGATTCGTCCTCTGTATCGATTATAATGTCTATTTCAATAAGATTTTCCAAAAAAATATTTAATGTACAGATTTGGCTCACTTACATTTTTATTATATGTATAGATGAAAAAAAACCTTGTAGTATACTAATTTTAACGCAAAATGTAAATAATTCAACAAATTTCAAACAACCTGCGTTGGAAGTTAATGCTATATTTCGAAGTTCCGTGTATTGGAAGCCATTCTGTACCTTGCTCAAAAGTTTTGGGTACTTTCTCGTTATTCAAATCTAAGACACAATTAATTTGTTTGAGAGACAGCTACAAAGCGCCTGTCCACGGCGCGTTAGTTCTTCAAAGTTGTAAAAGAGGCTGTCACAGGCCACCTACTGAGTATTACTTGAGAGCTTGTAATAAATTCACTGCCTTTTCCCGTAGTCCGACTCTTGACCTTTCTAGGACGCCATTAAACATGCATGTACATTGCCCCAAGGGAACACCCGGCCTTCTGTTCGCATCTAAACTTTCATGCAAAGAGAAAAGTTAGGCCCGATGGTTCTCATTTGGACTCGTTCCATTCATAAAATGCTGCCCTTAGCCCTCGTATTGAATTACCTGTGTATTGAAATTGTTTCATATGAAAATTGGATGGGGATGGGCTCTTCGTTTGGCAATATATTCGATTTTGATTACCTTTTAGAATTTCTTGTACATTATTTTATTTTATGTGGAATATTTTTTAATAATTCAATAATATATGAACGTTCTTCAGTTTTATTAAAGTATAGTTAGTTTACTAACTATACTGTATATTAGTAACGTATCACTTTTCCATAGTATATACATATATCTACTGTTTATACTAACTGCAGTTAGCATAAACCGTAGAAAAAAATACTTAGAACTGTCTTATAAGTTAGAAGTATTTTTCTATTTTTTTTTGTATTTCTTTTTCTTTTTTTGTTTACATTAAGTTACTTTATTATAACGTGTAATTTAATGCATTGAATATGTACGCCTGATATGGGAAGGTACTAGCTCTTGAAACACAGTTTTCTAGTTCAGGAGTTAGGGCTGTGTGCATTTGTTACCATTGTGTTATTTGAATAAAGCCTGTTTTTTGTATACTAGGTAGGTATATCTCCGATATCGTGCGTTGTAATAAACAAATAGTTTTTAATTAGACTGCAAAAAAAACAATGCCTCGTAATTATAACTAAATAACTATTAATTAACTACTAAAGTTTAAAAGACAAACACAAATTAAATGTTATGGACAATACCAATAATAACAGTTGGAAATATGGAAACAGGCTAAAATCCACATAAGAAAAATAGCAAAATCAACTGTCTTCGACAGAAAAAACAATACTTCATATAAATTATGACACTTTATCCGAAGGGTGTTCGATGTAAAACTATCTAACTTGGTTTTTGGGTTAAAAAAGTTTTTCCCCGAACTGATTGTATTCTTCTTAGTTTAGTATCAATTGGGCGGACAGATGAAAGAAGTTCTGAAAATCAGTTTCTAGATTACAAATGGCGTAATGACATTTCTTTGTTAGTATAAGAGTTTTATTTGAACAAATAAAAAATATAAAAGTGAATATAACCTTGTTAAAAATGCAATCGATTCACTTTAATAATATGTGAAATATCTTGTAACAATACTAAATACAGTTAGCTAATCTAAATATAAATAAATAAATAAATATGTTGGGACATTAACACATCACCATCGAGTTCCGTGGTAAGCTACGAGGCTTGTGTTACGGATACCAGATAGTTAATATACTACACATATATAACTTTTAAAAACATACATATTATAAATACCCATGACTGGAGTACAAACATTCATGCTCATCACACAAATGAATGCCCCCAGCGGGACTCAAACCCGCACTCATATAGGTAACAGAATTCTAAGCGAGTTGAATCTGTACATTAAATAATATATTTTGGAAAAACTTATTGAAATAGTCATTATTATCAACACAAAGGCTAAATCTATTTTTGTTTTAGAAAGTCTTAGTTTTTAGAATTTTTGTCTGTCTGTATATCTGGGAATGCATCACGAGAAAACTACTGGATAGATTTTCATAAAATTTGGTCTCGTGTTAGCTAATTACCCGGTTAGTTAGTCGGTATAATATTATATTTATATACAACGTACAATTTTATTATTTTTAATTTCTTAAATTAATTTTATTTATTTTTAGGCAACTTCAAAAAAGGGCTATTTGTGTATGTTACGCAACATACTCGCAAATTTTGAACATATTTCCATAATTCTTTTTTTGATGGTGGTCTCATCTCATATAAATTTCAAGAAAAATCCAACCTTAAGTTATTTTTAAGTAATTTCGATTTCCATTTTAGTACCATTTTAGTTAAAAAGTGAATATATTATACTGGTTTAAAAAGCCAAGCATTGTATTGGCACAATCTTTATGTTGTACCTGGACACATCACTTTCTTGATGTAAGTAAGCTTCGAAATGGTCGAGTAAAAAAACTAGATTTTATAGAATACGTAACATCTTATTAAATATTTTCAATGACTTGAAATTCACGCTAAAGTGACTGCTATTACGCTACCGTCATTTTTTCTTGGCAGACTTGCAATTTTCCATTATTTTATTCACTTACTAACGCTCTCGACCTGTTAAAACCTCGGCGAAGTAACAACGCTCTTAAAGATTTTCTTTTAATGTACATTCTTTGACTCTTCAGCTGGCATTTAAAGTAAAAAAATATTCTAGTATACAATATATTTTTGTATATTTTAAGGGAAGTAGTATAAGGTAGGTAAGTATTTTAAGTACCTTGTGATGTTGATTAAGATTCACTCGCTCTATGTATATATTCTACTACTAACATGAACAAACACGAGATATGATATATACATACATTTAAATATAAAACGTTATCATTTTTAAAAGCCTTAAATATCAATTATATATAATTATAATTAATAGTCAGAATAAAGTAAAAACTTTAATAGAATTTATATACTTATGAATACATCAAATATTGATGAATAATACTTAAAACTAAAATTAAATGAATGTTTAGATTCATACTCGCTTATTGTAAGTGGAATGCTTATTTTTGTTTGCCTTACCAGTGTTGCCAGCTGTCACCTTCTGCAAAAATATGTTCTTGGATACATACTTATCGTAAATGAATTTTTTTAGCTACATTGTTTTAAATATTTTTATTCTATATTTAATACAGGCATAGTGGTGGTAAATGAGGATTTAGAATTATTTTAAAATATGTATCAATACAATGTACAAAATTTAGTAAATGCCGAGCATTATGATTCAAAAAGCTCGATGATACCAAATTGTTGTAATCATAACTGTCATCGGGAATACCTATACGTATATCTATACCTGCAAAGTTTCAAGCCAATAACATAATTAGAAGCAGGTTAAAATCGACTTACTATATTGCATTCGAGTTTTCCTGATCTTCTCACAAGGCAAGCTGTCTCCGAGAATTCGGTGTTTGTACCTACATCACTAATAATAATAATTGAAATAGTCATTATTATTGATACAAAAGCCGAATCTACGAGTATAGTTTTTTAGATTTTTTGTCTGTCTCTCTGTGACCGCATCGCGAAAAAAGCGCTGGAGGGATTTGGATGAAATTTAATATGATGATAGCTGGTTATCCGGGTTTTTACTGCGGGAAAATATCTCATATCTGAGAAATATATACTAAACGTTGAAACGTGAGTAGGTACGAACCCGAGCGGAGCGAGGGTGAGTTACTAGTTGTAAAATAAACACAAACCTACGCGTCAAACATAATTCTACTATTTTCAAGACGATTTAAAAATTCAATTTGCCTTTGTGAATTACTTATTATTTTAATATAGTAGACAGTACAAATCTTACTAGCTTAAATGGAATATTCACAGCATTTCCTGGTAACCTAGAACAAAGTGTGTCTAATACAAAAACACTACCCGACATTTTATTAAATTCTCCATACGCGGGATAGTAAGTGAGCCGCCCGCTTTCATTTCCGCTTTGTTGTGTTCACTTGTGTGTTTCTCATACTGCATGTAATATTTTATATCAACACAATGAAAATTCTATTACGTAAATATATCGAGTTTTAAAAATATTTATTGCAATCTAATATTTAATTTTCATTGGTACAAAACTAACATACATTTATACAAACGAATAAAATTGAAGTGTCTGTTTGTAATTTCAAAATAACAAGTTTTGCAGTAAGTACATATGACATTATATAGGGTACCTACTTATAATAAAAACACAATTTTTAAAATTTTTGTCTGTCTGTCTGTTTATTTCAGCTAATCTCTGAAATGGCTGGATTAATTTTGACGGGACATTCACTGGCAGATAGCTGATATTATAAGGAGTAACCTAGGCTTCATTTATTTATGAAAAAAATGGGGTTTCGCTCAAAAAAATTAAAACATAGATCTACAGACGCACCTGAGCTAAGCAAGGATAAGTTGCTACTCGCTAGTATTACATAACAATTATACATACATGCGTGTGTATAGAAATCATAATAATTTATTTTATAAAGTGAAAATGAGTTCTAATAAAATTACTAAGCAATATATTTAACTTCTGCTAAATATGAATATTTGATAACGAATTCATTGCTTTAAATGCTTTCTAGAACAGGCTGGGGTAATTCTTTTATGTCCTCTAAAGTCTGCCTCAATCCAATTTGTCTCGTCGTGTATTCGAAACAAGCCAATCACTGGTGGTTCTATTACGAAACGCTAAAACAGAGCTGCGATCTAATCAGCTAAGCTTTATCGAATACACCTTTTGCAGTGATAACCGATCTATTGAACAAGTAACTTGTAGATTAGTGCCGCGTCGAACATGGATTTGTAATTGAAATCCTGAGTTTTGAATTCATTTGGTGCTTTGGGAATATGCTATGATAAAGTCAATTTTAAAGCAGGCCATGCAGTAAATTCGATTTTGATTTATGTAGCCGATTTTTCAATAATCGGGTTAAGCGTTGGATAGAATTTTTTATTTTTCGTTATCTTTACGAATTTTTTTTAATTTAATAATCTATATTATAATAAAAATGAAATGCTGTTTGCTTGTAAGTATTGATACACTTGATCATGACTGGGAAACGGATAGAAGATACGTATTAAGGGAGAAAATTTGAAAAAGTTATTCGGAAAATGGGGAGATTCGAGAGAAAATGAAAGTGCTTCTTCATTTACTATATAATTTTTGTAAGACCTCAAAGATCATAAATAAAATTGAAATTATAGGGCAACGTCTGCCGGATCAGCTGGTATTACGAGTATAAATACTACACATATTATAAACTACTATTATATACTACTATTATATAAACTAGTTGTATTTTGAATGTTGTTAGTTCTGTTTAAAGCTTAGTAAATTTCTACGATTTTTATGTTGTATTTTTGATTCTTTTTTATTTTTAACGTTGGGAAATGCATTTACGCACGAGGTGTGGGACTCACCGGCAAAGCCAGTACTACCCACTAAAACCCAACAAAACCTTCCTCTGTCTTAATGGGGCGTCGCAGGATCGCTTACGCATTCAACTACGACGCCCCGACGGCAGGTCTGCCGAAGCAGACCACAACAACCACGGGGTTGCTCCACAGTCCACTCTGCTATCAGAGAAGTACCAGGAGCAACCCGCATGGTACACTGCCCTCCGAAGAGGGCCACCTCCCACCGATCACCGAAGTGGGCCACCTCCCTGTGCGTTTCTTGGCTTCGCGCCCGGTTGGGTTGCCGGGCACTACTGAGCCCCCCCACCACGACAAGGTAAACGCACGTTGGGGGGGGGGGGGGGGTATTTTTGATTCTAGCTGTATTTTGACAACCATAAAACATGATGGATGTAAGTTTAAACGGGACCAAATATTTAATATACCCCTTTGGATTCACTTAAACAATTCAAGTAAATTCGTTACAGGTTGATTTATTTTATCTTGAAACATTTGTGAGCTCAATGTTAAATTCATGACTTGAGCATTCTATTTAAAATGAATAAATCATACTTTATCACAAATTTCTATTTCTGTGCCTATCAAAATCCCTCAACAACGCAGAATTGGAATTTTATACTATCCATTCGAATTACTTCGCGAATTTATTTTGATTTTTGTGTCCCAACGTGTCGAATATTTCGAAAGCTTTATTTAAAATGTCAAATATTCGCCTAAATCTAATACGAAAAAAACCAAAGCGCAATCCATGATGATAAAAACGTGTAATCTTTAAATATCTTAAAGACAAACAAAAGAAATAACAAATTTAGACACATTTTATAATTGTGTTTCTATTAAACAAATACTCAAATACTTTGACATAAATAATTAATACTTACTATATTTTATCTATTTATTTTATTTGAGGTTTTGTTATTCTGATATATGTGTTATTAAAATTAATTATTATGTCTCATTTAAAATAGTTTTTATAATTATTGTAGATTTAAAGTATCACAATTTAAATGCACAGTGTTTTGATTACCTGTTATTAGTGTATGTACATGTGAAGACTTTTCAATATAGTAGGTAGTTTGAATGTATGTAAATGTTACATTGCGAGTTGTTGGTGTTTCTATTAATAATAAAATAACATAATGTAATATAAAATAAAGTTATAAAATTAGCCTATATAAAGTGATTTAAAGTTTATAATAAATTATATTAAAATTACTGTAGTCAGCTGTTTTCAAATGAAACGTGTACTAATAAACGGATGTGAAAAACATTTCAATTATTTCAACTTCCAGTCTATCTTAAACATTGTTATTTAACTCTACAATTTTTAGGCATAACAGAAATATAATATAAATTTAGCAAAATCCTATTTTGTTATCTTTTTGCAAAAGACGACCTCGGTGTTTCATGTAAGCAAACTACGTAGAGCAGGCTTTGAGCTTTAAAAATATTTGAAAATGCTGAAATTCAAAATTATTTTCGAGAAAAGCTGTTATGGCAAAGTTATTTACTTCAATTTTTATAACTCTTTGATTGTTAAAGACTGCTATTTCCATTTTTGATGTGTGGAATTACATTAGGTTGTCTTTAATCGGTATAAGAATAAAAAATGAAGTCTTCGTGCTGTATAATATGTGTACTGTACTATGTAGGTACTATATATTTATCTCAATGTTATTAAAACATGTAAACAAATAAATTAAATGTTAAAAAATATTATTTTATATATATAGTGTGCAATTATCAGTGTACTTGGCTTATATAGAATATTGCAAAGATTTTACCTATTTTGCATTAATGAAGTTTAAATATTCATACATATTTTAAACAATAAAACTTCCCTTAACTTTATAAAAGCCATGCTACAGGTACGTTATTTACATTTTTATTGTGGTATTGCCACCTTGTCTACCCATTTTCAGCCTTAATACGCCTTTGGCTTTAGCTTCATGGGCCTAAGAAAATATTTTTATGACTAATAAACATTACTTACATCGTAGGTAGGTTCGAAGCTTATGTACCTACTTAATATCGTAGAAGTACGTTTATATTAAACTTTAAATAATTCAATTAACATCTTAAAAGCAATTTTTATAATTATAAGATACTAGCAGAACCCGCGGCATCGCTTGCGCTAAAACTACAAAAATATCTCTAAAAAGGAAGGTTTCGTACAAGCTTTTATACTCTAATTTTACCCCCTTATAAGATAAATTTCGAAAAATGCTAAAACACGTATTTACTAATTTGTACTAAAGAGTATTAATACCAAGTTTCAATTAATTCTGGTCATAAACTTTTTTTTGGTTTGTATTAAATTTATAACGTGTTTTCCCATGGAAATAAAATAATCTCCCATAGTAAAAAGTAGCCTATGTCACTCTCCAGCCCTCCAACTATCTTCACACAAAAAATCACGGCAATCCGTCACTCTGTTTTGACGTGAAAGAAGGACAAACAAAAAAACAAACAAACAAACAAACAAACAAACACACTTTCACTTTTATAATATTATGTATGGATATTATGGATGTACTTATGTTATTTTGTGGCTCTAGCCGAGTAGTTTAGTTATGTTTTATTATATCTTTATAAATAATAACCTTTTATATTAAAAAAAACCATTTATATTAAAATCAAAAAATAAATAAATCCAATCAATATATAAGTTAGATAGATTATTATAGACTGTAGTTTGATTAGAAGTTCAGTAGATTTTGGGTGAAAGAGTAACAAACATACCTATATACGTATACCCGTGCCTACATAGTTTTATACAGATATATCGTTAACATTGTGTTTATCTAAGCGTCTGTGTATGCCATGATGTTCATTACTCCGGTTGAGTTCGTTAGTCGGTCAAATGCTAGGTTCGATTAAGGGAAATCCAGTGCTTGCAAATAAAGCGCCTCCGCCCATGTCACCTATTGAAACATAAAGACCATTGACATCCTTACGCTAGATTAAACGTACAGCCGGCTCTATTTAGTATGCGAGAAACATACATATAGATTACTAGCGACTTTAGTTTGCTTCCCAATACAAACTTTCATCCCCATTATCAACCCCGTAAGATGTAATTTTCGGGATAAAATGTATCCTTTGTCCTTTCCAGGGTGTCAAACTATCCTCTTACCAAATTTCATCGAAATCAGTTCAGTAGATCCAGAGGTTACTCCCTACAACGTAACAAACTCACAAACTTTACCTCTATAATATTAATATAGGTAGATTATTATTTTCAAATGAACTAGTAATCCGACCTGAAAATGCGCAAATGTAAAGTGACATCTACAATATATACAAATAAAATATACACATATATATTCACATACAGACATATAATTATATAATATATCTAAGTTATTTAACCTCGTATGTCGAACGAAGACTTCCGCAGCCGTGAATACAAAAATTCATCACACAGATAAATAGATAAAGGTAGAAAGAAACAAATCATTATTATATAATATTATGTTAAACTAGCGACTCGCCCTCGCTTCGCTCGGGTTCGTCCCTAGGTACGTTTTTTTTAAGTGGAACCCTAATTCTTTTTCTAAAATAAAAATCCCTATAACATCAGCTATCTTCCAGGGAAAGTCCCGTCCAAATCAATCCAGCTGTTTCAGAGATTATCCGGAACCAACAGACAGACAGACAAAAATCTAAAAAAATGTGTTTTTCTTATAAGCACCGTATATATGCATTTAGTAAAACGCTGTTATTTTGACATTACAAACAGACACTTCAATTTTATTTATCTGTATAGATAAAGATTTTATATAATCTTAAATTACACGATAATTATAGATAGTATTTCTTTGATGGAGTTAATGATTCAATCCATTCACAAAATATGTTTGTTGAGATTTATTACAGAAAAGTACCAGCCAGTGTATTTTTAAGATCTTGTTGGTTAAGGACAAAAAGGTAATATTAGAGTTATAGTATGTTATTTTATATTTTTTTAAATCATGCTAGAATAATGTTATGATAGCGAAAGTTTGTGAGTGCATAAGTATGTCTGTTACTTTATTATGGTATACAGGCTCAACGATTTGAGCGAATCTTGGAATGGAGAAAGTTTATATCTTGGGTTAACATGCAGGCTTCTTTATATCGATATACTCATAACGTGAGTATAAAATAACTGAACATGTGAGTGAGACAAATATTCAATATAATTCGTTTTCATGTAACAATATTGAAATTGTTGAATTATTTCAAAATGTAGGCTAACTCGTTTTCACGCTGACCGCCAGACACAATCCTTTTATTTCTATGATAGATTATAAATATAGGGCAGTCAAGAGTTAAAAGCAAAATGTCCCGCCGCGGTCGCTTTAATTTTTATCTAGCGCTGAATTTTATATTTTCAGTTTTATATCAGTTTTATTTGTTAGTAGTGGCTCTACGTCACTTCGCTCTGGTTCGTCTCTAGAAAAACAAAAACAAATCTATCCCACGGGAACCGTACATTTTTCCGGGATAAAAAGAGGCCTATGTGTTATTCTGATGTATGAGCAACATATTGTAAAGTTTCATTAAAAATCATTCAGTAGTTTTTGCGTGAAAGAGTAACGAACATCTATACATTCAGACATCAAGACATCTACACATCCTCACAAACCTTCCCATTTATAATATTAGTAGGTTGTAAAAGATATTAATAATTATAAAGAAAAATCATATTTTAAGAAAGTAAAAACTAAAACTAAAGAAAAACATTGCGTTATTTCTAGCAAAATATAAAAGATTTCGTGTCAAACTTTTATTTTTATATTTGTCAGTAATATGTTACTGAGAAATATAAAAATAAACAGACAAAACATCACTCTTTGCCTGTTGAGTTCTTGATTAGCTCAACAAAACTACTCTCTGAGTTAATTGAAGATAGCAGACTAATGAAAAAATAACTCTAGCGCGAATCCGGCTCCGTATCATGACAAACACATAGTTTGAAGTTGCATATTTACAGATAAAATAGGATTCGAATTAAATAATAACTCCCAATTCCTATCGCAAGTTATACTCACACTGGCCAGTTTTTATTATTTCTTGTTATACCTTAAAGTTTGCTCTATATCAAATCAAACTTAACGCGTGTGTATGTTATAGTTATTACGATTGAACAATAATGAAACGCTCTTTCTTATATGGATAGGTTCCTTATTGTTTTATTATTTATTACAATAATTTGCAATACTAACATAATATTCAGAAAATTTTCTAAAACGATTTCTAAAAGTAAACCCTGTAACACTGACTAAGATAATAAATATAATATAAATAAAAAACACGATAATAATATCATTTTTATCTGAAAACGATTGAAATTTTATTTTGTAACAGGTGACAAGTGTATAGCGAACCTATCGCTGTTCGTTATCACCAATGCCATCAGTTAGCTTAACTCTAGCTTCACATAACCGTTCACGGTGTTATGAATTTTAGCTGGATTTCGTGCTAACACCCCATTGCCGCTTGTTAACTATTATTTCACTTACAAAGCTGAATCGAGTTCAAATAAATTTATTAAATATTGGTATCGTGAAGTTTAATCAGTGCCAGCTCTTAGATTTTATTCTCAGTTCTATACATCGTACTGGCGACTTAGGCTGGCTTCGCTCGTGTCCGTCCCTTACGAGCCTAAACTAGCCTATGTCTTTCTCCAGGTCATCTGTGTACTAAATTTCATCTAAATCTGTTAAAGCATATACAAACTTTCGCCTTTAATACATATATATTAATAAAAAGAAAAAAGTAATCCTATATCGTAAAATTATAATAACCCAAGGGACTAAGCTAGAGACTTTTTAGGGTGAAATGGATACACTTAATCGAAATTACTTTTACTTAAGTGCTTTAAATTTATATAACCTTTATAATTTTAAAATAATGTATTATTTAATCCACGTATAACAAACTCGCAAAACCCGCGGCTTCGCCTGCATTGAAAGTACAAATAATAGTTAATAATGTATGTAAGTCTGACCGATTCGTTGACATTTATGATTACTTCTCTTCTTCTCCCTTGGGTAGTAGCATGATTATACATAGCCTATAAGCCTTCCTCAATAAACGAGCTATCGAATACAAAAATAATTTTTCAAATCAAATTAGTTGTTCCTGAGATTAGCGCCTTCAGACAAACAATTTAAGCAAACTCTGCCTCTTTATAATATTAGTATAGATTGAAACTAGTTTTGGCAATAACAAATTGATAAAATACTTTTAATGTTAAAACACAAATTATAGTACTAAAATAACTTAGAGTTTACAGAATAAGCTAATCGTTTTCACAGAATGTGCGTGAAAATAAGTGAGAAAAAAATTGTTTCTTTTTTTTCTTTACTTTTGAAATAATTTATATTTACACGCCTGTCCATTTTTACACGGATTTCGTTAAAATGCTGTACACAAATTGCAACTGATATTTTTTAACCCCCGACGCAAAAACTACGGGGTTTTAAAATTTTGACGTGTATGTGTGTATTTGTGTGTGTGTGTGTGTGTGTGTGTGTGTGTGTGTGTGTGTGTGTGTGTGTATTTGTGTGTATGTGTGTGTGTGTGTGTGTGTATTTGTGTGTGTGTGTGTGTGTGTGTCTGTGTGTGTGTGTGTCTCTGTGTGTGTGTGTGTGTGTGTGTGTGTGTGTGTGTGTGTGTGTGTGTGTGTCTGTGTGTGTGTCTGTGTGTGTGTGTCTGTGTGTGTGTGTGTGTGTGTGTGTGTGTGTGTGTGTGTGTGTGTGTGTGTGTGTGTGTGTGTGTGTGTGTGTCTGTCTGTCTGTGGCATCGTAGCTCCCGAATGGATGAACCGATTTTTATTTCGTTTTTTTTTGGAAAGGTGAATTAGTCGGGAGTGCTCTTAGCAATGTTTGATGAAAATCGGTCCAAGACAGTCGAGGGTTTTTATTTAATTTTTAATTTTTCACAGCATTTGTACACATTGTATTGTACAACTTTTAGTCGAATTTAAAATCATTGCAAACGAAAATTTATTTAGATACGAGTATAGCCTTACAGGAGCAATCAATACTTTAGTTATCTTTTTTATATGGTATACCTTAGCTTTATTGCTTAATTCAATATTGATTTCTGTCAGCTTATATACGAATATTGAGCAACGAATCATACTATGACAGTACTTTTTCAATCAAACCCTATACAATACAGAATATAGAGGTATATATTACTATGTATATAATATACAACGTTTGATAACATAGGAAATTTGTTATTGAAGTTCATCAGTAAAACGTTTCACGATAGGTTATTTAAGCGCTATTTTGTTTACATCACTAATCCAAAAGTATTGACGCCTAGAAATATTATGTCAAAAATTATTTTATTATTTTTTGTTATTTCACATTCTTCCTTCATGAACCCGTGAAGAAATTGGCTCCAACCTCTTAATTATTCTTACAGAAGTACTGTGACCCTTAAAATCTTTTAAAACCAAGCCAAGCGTTTATGATAAGGAGAAAAATATTGCTAGGTATATCTGAATAAAACAGCAAAATATGAGCCGTCCTGGCATCATGACCCTGTTGAAATTTTCCTCTATATTTATATAAAAATATATGGTAGAATGATTAATTATGGCTGTTTGTTTATAACCTGCACTTTCTATACTATTTATTTAAGTGCGACGAAACTTTTATCCGTATGCACGATCACATAGTGTAGTAACATATCATATTATTATAATAATACGTGAGGTAGGTTATACATAATATATATGTACAATATATATATATATATATAAACAAAATCACTGAGATTAAGTATATACAAGTATAATAGACACTAAATTCGGAACTTTAGTTAAACGCGCTTTTACGCGGTACGCGTCCCTTTACCTCTCTGAGTGACGTACACCCTCTCGTGGCCTCTCGCTATAGTTGCACAGAGTACCTATAGGTACATATATTATTCTTTGGTTGTACTTATCGTATTATCGTCCTACTATATTTTGAGAGCAAAAAGAATAGAGAGTGGCATCTGAGTTTGCGTAGACTAAAATAGCTCTCGTATATGTATTTATATCTCGCTTTTGTCTATAATATATTGTATTATAATATACCTATCTCCTGCGGTGGTGTATGTTTATACTCTTACTTCATATGTTTGTATGTATCTTTTAATATAACGCATTTTTTAATATCCTACCATGAAAAGTGCCGAACGTGAAGTTTGGTCGACCAGGTACTGTTTAGGTATAATACTTGTAACTGTCACGGTGGTCTAATGGTTAGTATGTATGTATGGCTGCAGATTCGAAGGTTTTTATTGTAAAAAAACCTATTTTTCAGTTACCTGTATTATAGTAGTTAAAATGTAAGACTGTTGTTTCGACTTCTACTTCACCTCAAACACATATTCCACCATCGCTAATCAATTAATTTGTAATCAATATAACCATATTTTTTTACTTATATATCTATTGTATATCTAGAAATTTAACCTGTTAGATTAATTAATGATATATCTATTAATTTAAATCAAACTAATAATAAATGTATTTTGTAGCATACGGCAACCTGGGTAGCGTACTAACAACGCAAGGAAGACTTACTGAAGCGGAAGTAGCATTCGAAAAGGCGCTCAAATATCGCCCCAATATGGCAGACGTTCACTATAATCTGTAAGTACATTTTAATAAATAACACAACATTTATTACGTGAAAATACGAGAAAGCCGACGTGTGCTTTTCGCGTGTATTTATATTCATCGCATAAATTTCGATTTCACGCTACGTATGCGCGAGTTATGGGCGTAGCGCGTTATGAAAATTGGCGGAAAACACGTCCCATTACCAAAACAATAAAGATTATTATCTGATATCTATTTTTTTCGATTAATCATCCATATGTTAATAATAAATTTCGTTTTTTACGTACGCTATTTTCATTATCTTCTTATAGATGAAAAGGTTATCGATAAATGTTAAGTAATCGACCAACCAAGATTTAAAAATAAGTTTGTTTGAAAATCAATGAAAAGTTACATTTTTAAAGAAATATTTTCACAAATTTTCACTATTGTAGTATGCTTGTACGTATAGGAACCCCTATCGTCTCGGTCAAGATAAGGATGAAAAACGGAAAACGGAGTTGAGAGCTACAAAGTTCTCTTTCCCGCAAGAAATAAGCGTGAATATGCAGAAAATGCTGGATAGAAATCTACTAATTAGTATTTTAAAACCATAAATAAGTAAATTTTTCATACTAAATAGTTCAACTTTTTTAAATACAATACGTTTTAAAATTTTATTGTGTTTATAAAATACAATATATAAAACTATTTCATTCAAAGGATAAGGAAATCAGCTCTTTCTATTCAGACAAAACTAAATACTGAAACCAAATATAAACTACTAGCATTGTCCGCGGCTCCGCCCGCGCTCAGATGACCAAAAACCAAATTCTTAGGTTTTACATATTAATATACTCTTACATTGCTGTTTTTGTATTTTTTCTCAGAAATGAGACATTTTCCCGCGGTAGAAAGTATCCTATATGTTGACCCGGATAACCAGCTCACCTACCAAATTTCATCAAAATGCCTTCAGTGGTTTTTCTGTGATGCGGTAACAGACAGATAGACAGACAAAAATTGTAAAAACTATAGATTCGGCCTCTGTATCGATAATAACGTTTATTTCAATTAGATTTTCCAAAAAATATTTAATGTACAGATTCAGCTTAGTTACAATTTTATTATATGTAGGTATATATATATATGTAATATAATGTGTAAACAATCAATGTATTTACTATAATTATAGGGATGGATGAATAGTTATTGATGTTTGCACCACTCTCGTTTATTCGTAATTTTGTAGTAAAATACTGCATGTTTATAAAATATTTCCAATCGAAATGTCGTTTTATGTCATCTGCGCAGTAATTTTTGATTTATAGACGATTCGAAAATATTATGATAGTAGCATTTATTTGTACGTCACGTTATTTAATCAACAATTGCTTATACATAAACAACAGTAATTAACATTATAATATGTAAAATATTTTTAATGTGTTTTATCAACATTTACATTTCCGAATTAAAATGAAATTCATCATATCTATACCTATAATAAAACGGTAACTTGGTGAAATCGATGTGCGCGTTTTACGTAAAAGTACTGAATCGATTTCAACTAAATTTTATGTAGTGATAACTCATTTGCTCGGGTCAACATTTAGGATACCTTGTACTATAGGAAAATCTTTCATTCCCACGGGAAAACACAATAACTGTTGCTATCGAGTCGTTCTTAGAAATATACTTGTCTAACGCTAGCTAAACCTTAAGAGATTCATCAAAACAATGTACTAGAAAATTGTAAGCCTTAATAAAGGTCTACAGAAAAATCTGCAATAGCATAAATTTTTCTCTCAAGGTACACTCGCAATAACTATTCATATCTATTTGAAACGTACCTATGGATGCACCCGAGCGAAGCGAGAGTAAGTCAGTAGTAATGAAATTAATGCTTCTAACACCTTTACCGTGAACATTATATTGTTAGTTACACATCAAACGTTTAAAATGTTCGATAATTATCGAAAATCTGTTATCACTAAGGCAAATTGTTATTGAAAGTACCTACCTACACGTAATTAAAGAAAAGGTGACAGCTTCTGATCGGATCAATTAATAATGCTGTCAACTCCGATATCGAAGGTATATCGACAATTAATATAGGATTCTGCACTTACGTAATTACATATTATATTGTCGATGTAATCTATAAAGTGTGTAGCCAATTATCTTTTTAATCTTTATAGTTTTTATATTCTACACTTTCAGCAAGTATAAACCTTGTACGGCTCCGACTGCATTATACTACATATGTTCGTACATGATCTTGTTTCTATTTTAACTTTTAACGCAGCCAGATTTTATTACTTATTTATTATTTTATTACTTTTATATTTTTATTTATAGCTTTTTAGTTTAGGCCAGTTAAGTTAAAGATATAATCATATATTTTGTGATCATCTGTTAATTAAAACTGTTCATTTTAATACCACACTCGACAGGGTATTTTTGCATTGTTACAAGATTTTGCATATCCTGTACTCGTGTTATTAAGATACTAGCGGCTCACCCTCGCTTCGCTCGGGTTCACCTCTAGAAAAGCACAAACAGATCTATCCCACGGGAACCTTTAATTTTTCCGGGATACAAATAAGTAACCTGTTGTTTGACCTGCAATGTAAGGTATCAGCATGCCAAATTTTACTAAATTAGGTGCATAAGTTTTTGTGTACTGAGCTGTATAAGTTACTATAATTTTTTAACTATCCCACGGGAACTCTTTAATTTTCCGGAATGAAAAGTATCAAATTTCATTTAAATAGGTTCAATAGCATCGGAGATTAGCCCGTACGAACAGACAAACAGACAGAGAAACAAAAAAATTGAAAAAAATCTGGATTTGTTCTATTTCTCTCCTTACGGGATGTAAGAAGAGAACTGACTCGTTTTTTAGCAATTTTTTCTACCATCTATGTACAGTCAATGTAAAATCCCATCAGTAGTTTTTGTGTACTAAGATGTATAAGTTGTTATAGTTTTTTAACTATCCCACGGGAATCCTTTAATTTTCCAGGATGAAAAGTACCTAAGATGTTGCCCGGGGATATAAGGTATCACTATGCAAAATTTCATTTAAATAGGTCCAATAGATCCGGAGATTAGCCCGTACCAAGAGAAAAACAGATAAACAGCTTGCTCGGGTTCGTCCATACATACGAATATGTTGTATTATCTCTTTAACCATTTGTCCAAATTATATGCAGTAAAAGGAAAAAGTCTTTTATTTTAAACATTTTAGACGATAAATTTACTTATTTTGATAAGAATTCATAATTGCTGATAATATGACCGATAAACATGACCTACCGATTTAAATGATTTTTTTAATATAAAAAACTACTTTTTGTGACTCAAATATAAAAGTTAGACATATGCTGTCGCTGACTTTTTTGTAGGCATTATTAAGCTCTACAACTTTTCTCTAGAACATAATCATATATCTCTCATCGTTAAGGCAGCGTTCGTAAGAAACGATTTCGTTCGACCGTTTTTTCTCCGACTTACTTTGCAAATCCGACTACCACGAAAAAGCCTTTTCATTTTTCGGGTTAATATATAGCCTATGACACTCAGAAAGAACGTGGCTTTCTATTGGTAAAAGAGTTTTGAAAATCGGTTCAGTAGATCCAGAGATTACCCCCTACAACGTCACAAACTCACAAACTCACAAACTTTACCTCTTTATAATATTAGTATAGAAATATAGCGACGTGTAATTCATCAAAATTTGATAAGCCGTTTAGTAATTATGAGGGAATATAGTATCGGACATATAGTCAAGTACAGGTAAAAGAATAAACAAAGAACTGTTTCCCTTTTATAATATGTATTATTGATGATTCTAGGTGTTCAGAAACACAATTTTAATCAAGTCATCATGCTTCATGTTGATATCAAAAATTTCGATTTACCTTTTTAGGTATACACTAAATAATATTAAAAAAATATGTGTTATTAAAAGTTTAGAGGGAAACGTGTTTGTGCCGATTTCGTTTAAAGACGCACAATCGATAGACAGACAACGCCAGCTGTCCCATTAATTCACGAGGGTTCGAGTTCTTGAATTAATCGGGTACGCTCCTCTGCCACCTAAGCGTTGGGTTTCCGTGCAGTTTCACAAATTAACGTCAAGCCATACGATCACACAATGTAATTACTGGAAACGACAGCGTACGGTTAAAGTTTTTCCACAATAATTTGTGCTCCGTTTTATACTGCTTCACAGTTATTTCATTAAAAATGCACAAGGTAAAAACAAGGTTTTTGTAAATTCAACAAAAGCTTTGATACCCAGATTCTATGTGAAAGTAAATAGAATCATTATCATTTATGTTCTTCTATACATATAATAAAATTGTAACTGAGTCGACTGTACATTAAATATTTTGTGGAAAATCTTATTGAAATATTCATTATTATCCATATAGAGGCTGATTTTAGAATTTTTGTCTGTTTGTCTGTTTGTGACTGCATCACGGAAAAACAATTGGATGTATTTTAATGAAATTTGGTATGATGATAGCTGGTTATCCGGATCAACGTATAGGATACTTATTACTGCGGGAAAATATCTCATTTCTGAGAAATCTATACTAAATCTTAAAACGTAAGTAGGGACGAACCCGAGCGGCACGAGAGTGCGTCGCTAGCTTTCTATATACTATATTATTGTAATTGTAATTGCTTTGTTTTTTTTATATCTGAGAAAGATAGTATAGATATTTCTGTTTTATCAAAACTTATTTTAGTTTAGTGTCCCTCTTTAATCGCACCTATACCAATCGAATATAATAACAACTAAATATAATTAGTTCTGGTCTAAGCTCTGACTAAGAATGTCAAAAATTACTCTAGTTTAATTAGTCTATTACTAAGAATTATATATATATAATTCTTAGCATTCTATTAGTCATATGAAATCAATTCGGTTTTATGGATTACTCATAACATGACATTTTAGAAACTTCACGTTATAATTTGGCCTTTGGACAATCGTACTAAATGACACTCTAGAATAAACTATGATATATTAATAATGTCCTCCCGATTGATTTCGTTCAGGACGGCCAATCTCATTCAGACTATCATCTCCGTAGGAGATATTATAGTGCAGCGCGTGTGCGCGCAGTCACAAGTGCACTCTCTATTCCTGTCACTCTCATACTCCGGTGGGACGACTGCTCGACACGACCAGTGAGAGTCAAGGCGCAGAACCAATGGCTTTACGTGTATTTCTAGGCACGGATGCGAAACATCGCCAACTTGCCAACTCCGGGCTGTTACTAAGGCTTATTAAACAGATAGACTCAGTAACTAAACTTGGCCCCACCCGGGACTCGAACCCGTTTTTGAAACGACCAGTATTATGGTGGATATAGATATTAGATGTAAATATGCAGCGGCTGTATAATAAATAGGGTCAACCAGATTATCAAGCTGTAACCAAGTGAATTCATTAACTTAACTATGCGTTTTTATACCTTAATACATATTTTTTTTGGTGGATATTTAAATCATTTTAAGATTTTGAAGTACAGTTACAAATTCAAATAATCATAACTCCCTTTAGGTGTTGGACTGATTCTGTTTTTATAACGATGGTATGAATATTTATATTATTTGTATTAATGTTAATATACTATTGGAATGTGAAATAGGTGAAATTTTAGCACAGGTAAGCCGTTCCAAAAATATACGATTTTTATATACGTATTAATGCAGAAAGAAATAAAGCTATTATTATATATATTTCCAAAAGAACATTTATGCATTTAAAAACATTAAATGTATGTAAAATTGTAGCAAAATAATTTTAAGGTAAAACGTCGTGTATGGACCCTTCGCCACATGCCAATTATACATATTATGTAAAACAACAATAAAATGGTTTTTTTTATAAATTAAAATTGGCTCATAGCAAATTTAAATAAAACGTTTATAAAAATATGTTGAAGGCAGATTACATAAAGCTGTTTTTGCGTTTAGATTGACACCGGAATATTGTATTAGTATCATTTAAATGAACGAACCTTAAGCGTCTCCTTTGTTTAAATATGGTTTGTAATTATGATTACATTATATTTAATAAATATTAAAATGAGTTGTAAAGGATTTCAATATTTGATATAAAATTTCTTTTATCTCTTTAGTAACATAATATTCTAAAATTGCATATTTTTGACTACAGAAGCTTTTTTTTAAGTTCTTTAGTAGTAGTCTTAAAAACTTATCTTTGTCCTTAAACCGGGTCAAACTTGTTACTTTGTGTTCGTATAGAAAGATTGTCAGCAATTCATTTGAATAGAATTAATATCTTTGTTTGTAAGAAATTGCAAAAGCAGCATTACGTGATAAGATATCGAATGCAGTATAGCGTGCTCATGATTTTGTTTTTTTTTTAATATTAAATAGCGATACAGATTGAATTTGTTTGTTATTGTTAATAATGTTGTTCTAGTTAATTTAAGTAAATAAGTATTAGTTAACGAAAAATGTAATGATAAAAAATAAAGTACCATAAATAATTTGGAATTGAAATACAGTCAACAATTTTGTTTTAAAACGGTCGTGATCGTTATATTTGTTTTGTTTTTGCATTTTCCTATATTTCGTATATCTTCTTACATCATTTTCTAAAAAATATACCAATTCAACCTTTTTAAAAAAAACAGCCTATTAAGGCTAAGCCATATAACGTGCAGACTAGTCCAAGTTAGGGCGGACCAGTTTCTTGGTACGGTTGTCAGAAGAAATCCAATTTTAACGATTTTTTTTTCTCAATTCCGAATTATAACTGAGAAACTATTCTTCAATCATTCCAGTACTCGAACCTCAGTCCTCATCAAATATAACATAGCCATTGTCTTCTTAATTAGTCAAAAGAGAATATCTTTTGCAAATTAAGACGATATTTGGTCGTGAAAGCGTTGCTCGGAAACAAATGCAACATTACATACATGAATGTTATGATAACTAAGGATGCTATCATAGAGACTTATAGCATGCACTTACTATATGCATTATATTGTTAACTCAGACTATAGAATTATATAGGCTTAGCCTGCCAAAAGAATATCAAAGTCACAAACGGGGCTCGGAAACCCGTTTAATTTTCAAACTGGTTCTGGTCATTAACGCCAAACCAAAAGGCTTTTCGGTTAAAGGTGTCTGTTACGTTCTGTAACCGGTTAAATCCGGAAGACGCTTTTTGACGAATCCCATGAACAAAATTAACCGGTTAAAATGGCTTTTTGTGCGCTTACATGCAGCGAATCTTTGCTAATGGTGAATTGCTTAGAATAAGGAAACATGAATATTTTTTACTTATTAATGAATTAGCAACTCACCCTCGCTTCGTTTGGGTTCGTCCCTAGCTTGCTTCCCCATACAAACTTTCATCCCGATTTTCACACCCTTAAAGGATGATTTCCGAGATAAAGAATATCCTATGTCCTTCCCAGGTTCTCAAACTATCTTCTTACCAAATTTCATCTAAATCGGTTTAGTAGATCCAGAGATTACCCCGTACAACGTCACAAACTCACAATATCACAAACTCACAAACTTTAGCTCTTTATAATATTAGTATAGATTAACCGGTTTATTTCGGTATCAAAACCAAATTCTAAAACTTTCTACTAATCTATGACTCAAGCATTCGTTTTCATTGACCGGTAAATGAACGACCGATGAATTAACCATTACATTACCGAAATAAACTGTTATTTTTAAACTGGTTCCGAGCCCTGGTCAAAAATTGTAGTCTGACTTTGCTCTTTATGCCACTATTTTCGATTTGGTCACACATGTCGTTTACTTTCTTCAAAGAATGAGAGACATTTTATGTAGTAGGTATTAGTCATTAATACGTCATTTCATTCGTCAATTCTTTAGAAGAAAACTAATTACGAATTAGCTTACAAAATTGTTTATAACCTGTCTATATTACTCTTTAGTCTGAGATTATAAAATACAGAGAATATGTTGGGCAGTCCTCAAATAACTGCCCACCACACACACTCTACGCTACAAAAAAACTAAGTTAATTTAATATTTTACAAAAACAAATAGTTGAGAACCTGATGAATTCTTCAAACCTTTAATTTTTTTGATAACATTACTTAACATACAAAAATAACAACAACAAAAATATTATTTTTGATAAGTAAAACGATTTTTTCATAGTTTTTCCATAAACTTTTTTTTTAATTCTGTTAAAAATAAGTAGCTACACGTAAAGATATAGAGGGATAATGCATGTAGTATGTCATCTTATTCTATTAGAGCTAAATGTTGTAATAATGATAAGATCTTTTATAAATGCGCCGTATAATCGAGGGAGATAGGGCTGTCCACATATGATTTGAATATTTCTACTTATATGTGTGATTTTGTAACGAAAAAAAAATTATAGTAATAATAATCAGCTTATAAATATTTTTAAGAAGCTGTCAAAACAATTGGTATCGCATTATCCCATGCTTGGATGAAGTTTGGCACACAGATAGATTATAGTCTGGAATAGCACATAGGTTACTTTTTATCGCGGAAAAATGTACAGTTCCCGTGGGATAGATTTGTTTTTGTTTTTCACTAGGGGCGAACCCGAAGCGAAGCGAGCGTGAGTCGTTAGTACTATTTATTATAAATTTGAAATTTCGCATGTTGAGTATGTTAGTCAGCTATCTTTGGAAGTCCGCCATATTGGATTTACAATAACGTCACTTTGCTTATTGTGTTTCGCTCATCAAGCCATTTCATTTGATATTATAACTGCCTCGGTGGTGTAGTGGCTAGCATGTACGGCTGCACACTCGGAGGTCCTGGGTTCGAGTCCCGGGTCGGGCCAAGTTTAGATATTGAGTCTTTCTGTATAGTAAGTCTCAGTAGCAGCCCGAAGTTGGGAAGTTGGCGGTGTTTCACCCCCGTGCCTCGGAGAGCACTTAAAGCCGTCGGTCCTGCGCCTTAACCCTCACCGGTCGTGTCGAATGGTCGTCCCACCGGAGTATGAGAGTGATAGGAATAGAGAGTGCACTTGTGTCTACGCGTACACTTGAGCACTATAATATCTCCTGCGCAGTTGGCTAATCTCAATGAGATTGGCCGCCGTGGCCGGAATCGGCTAGGAGAACATCATCATCATCATCATCATGTTTGTTACTCTTTGACACTGGAACCTCTGGACGGATTTGGATAAAACTTATTACCCAGATAGGCTATAATCTAGAGTCACACAGAGGCTATTTAGGCATCTAACCTTTGCCAGCAATTATAATTTTCCGCTTAAAATCCTATGATAGCTTTGAATTTGATTCTGAAAAAAAGTATTATTAAATGAGCATCACTGAAATTTTTCATGTTAAAGATGGGACACACGTATCCCATTGTTTGTTTCTGGATTTACGACAGAAAATCGTAATGGGACCTGTTAAACGTGAAATGTTTACTTATTTTATATTTACATTTTATACAAATGTTATCTCTGTGTGCTAATGATGCTTTTATATGCTTCAAATGTTATTCATACTTTACCTAAGTATTTTTATAACATACTAGCAACTGACCCTCGCTTGGCTCCGGTGATCGTTCCAAGGCCTCTTCAAAACTTTACCTCTTTTTTAGTAGATATATGAAAGTATATATATAACGTACTAACCGTTAAATTGTATATATATAAACATACGGTATGATGGGTTGTTGTGGATTGTATCATATTAAGTGTTTTCTCGTGGGAAGATAATCTCCCGCAGTAAAAGTAGCATCACTCTCGAGCCCTGCAACTATCTCCACATAAAAAAAACAAGCCAATCTGTCACTCTGTATTGACGTGAAAGAAGGAGAAACAAACAAACATAAATTCACGTTTATAATATTAAATATGGATGTACTACTGTACATGTATAAATATAATACGCGTATATCGTGTATATGCTATATGGACATCTTGATATTCCAGGATAAATATAAGTCACTAATTCCGGAGTTTACATCCAAACTTACAAACTTTACCTCTACGATACGAGTATTACGGTAGATAAAAAAATAATGAGAAAAGTATATTTATGTATTAATTGTATAAGCTTTATTGGATTTATATTTTATATAGTACGATAGAACCACACCCGTCGCTGTTCGAAACCAGGTCAGGACTAACGTATGATCAAGTGCAGGGCGTTTATCCTACAAGAGAAAGTAATTATTTATCTTTTACGTACACAATCGGTTACAGGCACAGACTGTGAAAGGAGTAGAGATAAATTAGTGAAAATTCGAGATATATTATATATATATATATATATATATATATATATATATATATATATATATATATATAAGAATTAAAATTGTAAATTAAAAAAAAAGTGTTTGTGTACACATTACATTTCATTTGATATTACATTTTATTTGATATTCATAATATGGGAGCGCATAAAAAAAACAGTCCGCCATCTTTGGGTGTTCGCCATTTTGAATTTACAATGTCACTTTGCTTATTGTATTTCGCTTATTAAGACCTTTCATTTGATTGATATCAAAAGAGTCACTATGGAAATGATAAATCGCCATTTTGTAAGGTCCGCAATATAGGATTTAAAATGGCGGCATTTAGGTAATCATGCAGTAACGAGAACTAAATGTGTTGTGTGTATAGAAATACTCGAACATATATCCTGAATATAGATATCACACTATACTAAAGGAAGATATAACGAATAACTTCATACTGTAGTCTAAATCTGTCGCATCGTAAAAAAATCACTCTCACTATTCATTTTTCATTTTTAAAGGAGTAGAACTGTAAAAATTCATTTTTTTAAATAATATTATAGAGATTAGCAAAAAAGTAAGCTTCACACACCTAAATATTTTTTAAATTTAATTGTAAGTTTGCACGTGCATTACTCAGGAACTGCTAGAGAGCTTTTATTGATATTATATTAACTTGTGTGTTAAATTCTAACTTAAAAATAGTGTACCTAATAAAAAAAGTTTTCTAAACATAATATTGGATATATAAAACACTTAAGAAGTTCTTTAAAATATTATTTAGTAAAGCACTTTAGTAAGGAACCCACATTGTGTACTTGTATTTGCAACTCCACAATAAAGGAATAATTACGGAGTATATACTCCTAGTAACGCACGCTGTTATATTGAACATAAACACCGGAGCATATTATTAACATTCCATACAAATATGTACATTTACTCTGCTGCTTTTGCTGTAGGCATTCAAAGCTTGAAAACCAAAACGGTATTCAATAAATATTATGTTTAAAAGATAAACACGACTTTCATCATAATCTATACATATAATAAAATTCTAACTAAATCGAATCTGTACATTAAATATTTTTTGGAAAATCTTGTTGAAATAAACATTGTTATCGATACAGAGGCCGAATCTATAGTTTTTAGAATTTTTGTCTGTCTGTCTGTCTGTCTGTTACCGCATCACGAGAAAACCACTGGACAGATTTTGATAAAATTCGGTATGGTGATAGCTGGTTATCCGGGTCAACATATAGGATACTTTTAACTGCGGGAAAATATCTCATTTCTGAGAAAAAATACAAAAACACAAAAACTGCATTTCAAGAGTATACTAATATGTAAAACGTAAGAATTTGGTTTTTAATCATCTGAACGCGGGCGGAGCCGCGGGCAATGCTAGTTTATAAATAATTTTTGGATTACATGTCTACTGATTCCTTATTATGAAAGCTTAGGCAAGATACCATTACACAATTGTTGAAATTTTTAAAACTTCAATTCTTCAACGATTGTATTATGACAACTTAATTCCATTTCCTATCAGTGTCGAATGCATTTTAGATTAGGTTATTAACAATACAATTTATGTAGTTACCATTAAAACTGCCAACTTTTCACTCTTTCGCTCACATTTTATTCTTAAGAATAGGTTTATTTCTTCATTATCAAATATGTATCCTTCATTAAGATTTGCGTTACCTGACCAATGTGCCTCATTTATATGTAAATTTATCAATTAAACATAGTCAAAACAAACATTTACCTAATAACCCTAGGCAGTAATCGAATCCGCAGCCTCTAGAATATCAGCATATAAACCTTTGTATCCATACAATCGCTAAAATGATTTCAAATTATAAATTTATCTTTCTATTATTTCTTGGAATGCTATTAATACTCTTTCTAATTTCACGTTTTTAAAGTATATTTGCTTAAAAAAATAAGTTTTTTATTAAGTTTCTTTATTATGACTTAATTTTTATTATTTTTATATATCTTTTTTCATACTGTCTCTAAATATTTTTTAGCGATGTCTGCTGGAGTTTAAACTATTTCTTAGCATTCTCAAGGAAGTACGCTGTGAAAATGCAACAACTACCTATTGTTTAATTCATTTTTACTATATTTATACTCATTGCTAACTAAAAACATCATAATTTTCTAAAAATAAAATTATAATTGGAATTGTGAAAATGGCGATAAACTAAGCTGTCATCATTATACTGTTTTCAGTTATCTTTTTACATAATAGCAATATGTGTATAAAAACACTTGACAATGACAGACAGACAAGCTAAAAATCAGCTAGATTCCCATAATTTTAAGGAGAAGAAGAACACGTTATAATTGAAATATACATTATTCCATTTCACGAACGTTCATGCAAATAGGCAAAGAAGATTAAGCGGTGATTTTATACAAAGATTAGATTATACCAATTCTGGCAGTAAGAAATCACTTGAGCACGTACGTGTCGCTGGATTTATGCAAGAAGGCCGGAATCACACTGTTAACGACGCGACGACACAAAATAAAATAAAATCTGTAACACTGTCTTGCCGACATTTTAATTTTGTTACATAACAGGATAAACGAAATTAGTTGTATTTTTACATTGTGTACGTATGTAAAAATTCAAAAAGCTTGGATTGTCAATTGTTTGATTAGTAAATGTAAAAAAAAACATGGTTATAGGAAATATATTATATTTTATTTTTAAATGGCTCTTAAAATGCCAGTTGAGCTTCAGTATATTTATTGTTGAATTAAATAAAATATTATAAATCTTAGTAAGGCTAAAATAAAACACCATTTTCTTTAATTAGTTTAATGATTTGAAAGTTGTAAATGATGCAAATAGGGTTGACTTTTCCATAAATAATATTCTTTTATCCCGATAGCATCGTAAGTCGTGGGTCCCACCCAATAAAAGGCACTCTTGAAGTCTTTAAGCTCATTTTGATTGAACAGTACAGAATGTACGACTACTCCCCTGGCAATTACCTGAAGTTAGTAAGTGACCATTTTGCAAAATAAAAACCATTTGACTTCATAAAAAAAGTTGTATTTTGAAATAAAATTATAAAGTAAAAGTTAGCGTTTCAAATCTTGACGATACATTGTAGAGAGTTGACGAAACTTAACGTCTTTTTTGAGCTATACATCGGGATTGAGTAGTTTAAGAAACTACCGTTGAAATGTTATTCAATTTAAGTTTACGCTGTCAGTATACCTTAGTATGCGTACCATAGTATAAAACCTGGTTCTCTCACCTCTGAGATTGTCTTGACGAAAAAGTTAAATAAAAAAGGTATCTATAATTTGTCAAATAATATTTTACTGTCTACATGTCTGAGAGTGTTAGTAGTTTTGAAAAAACCTATGAAGTTTACCGATCTGCATTTATATAGCGTGATATTCTACTTCCTCTCGCGAGTAAGGGCGAAACCGTGCCCAGCAGTGGGACGTTAACGTTAACAAGCTAGATTTTTATTACGACGTTTATTTGTAATTGCAGTTCAATTGTCTTATTAATGGCTTCAAACGTGTTATTTATAATTTATATCAACTAGAGCGGAAATTTAGTATCTATTATAATATAATATATTCCTCTCACACTTCCGATGCAAAATGTCATCAAGTTATATAATAATTATCATCATTTGAATTATTATTGGCTTCATGTTTTCATAATACCGTATGTCAGCCATGTCAAGTTAAATTAATTACATATTTGAAACCAACAATCTCGTTTTGTGTCTACTATAAATATATAATGTAATACTATAACTAATAATAAAAGTAATGATTTTTCAATAAAATCTTATTATAAATAATATAACCTACATTGTCTTATTAGACAATCATGCATTATCATCTAAGTCGAGAAGGTATTCAATAGTTATATTCCATTACTGACTGTGCAATCCAGATTCACTTGACACCGTTTCCATTACGAGGAAATGGAAGCGAGTACTTATATATATACATATAATATAGCAAGGCACAGAATTTACGCGTAGCTTTACGTATATGTATGCTTGTGTAGTGTCAAAGCGAGCGTAGTCGGGACATCGCTAGCGTGTTCCAGTGGCGATAAGGCGTAGATTAAACTCATGTTTGCTCACTCACACATATTTAACATTCTCGCCAGCTAGACTCGCGACAACACTGTGAGGTATTTTGCATATCGTTTGTTTGCGAAACAATTTGGTTTGAGCGTATTTGCTCACTCTAGAGGTTGATATCGTTGTTTAAGTATTTGAACATATTATTTAACGTTAAAAAGTAAAAATGTATTTTTAATTTTCGTACAGTTTTGTGGTAAAGGTATTGTTTAGTTAGATATTTTTAAATAAATAGGTGTGATATGCTTCTACATTATAATATCAATATTCTTATAAAATCAATTATTAATTATTTAAAAACATAAGGAACGTTCCGAAAGTTCAGGTATAATATGACTTTTAAATTTCCTAAAGCTAAATTAAAACTATTAACTTACTAAATGACTTAACGGTTATAAAACTCATGCAATATATCTAAGGATTCACGAATTTCGCTTTACGTTACTTAATAATGGAATCCTTATTGATCTTTGTTTATCTTTCAACCTCGCTTGAAGAGCTACAATCTCAGCTAAACTTTACTTGGTAAGCTTATTTGACATCGAAATAGACCTGTTAAGCTAAATCTGAATTCGATTTGGATGAACCTGATTCGTCCTTACCATGACTGTGTTCAAATAATACGAACGAACTTGCCAAAACTTTTGCGTCTAAAAACAGTCGGTGCTTACCGTCTTGCAGACTCAAATAGAAACAATAAGTGGAAAGAAACTTCCTTGCAGTTTATAAGTTGATAGCATCGTGAAACAATACTGTTTTGATGAAGAGCTAAAATGATTGTTTTGATAAATAAAATATTTTATAAGGCTACTAGCATTGCCCGCGGCTCCGCCCGCGTTCAGATGACTAAAAACCAAATTCTTAGGTTTTACATATTAGTATACTCTTACATTGCAGTTTTTGTATTTTTTCTCAGAAGTGAGACATTTTCCCGCGGTAAAAAGTATCCTATGTGTTGACCCGGATAACAAGCTATCACCATACCAAATTTCAACAAAATCCCTGCAGTGGTTTTCTGGTTTGGTTTTAACAGACAGACGGTCAGACAAAAATTCTAAAAACTATTGATTCGGCCGATAATAATGTCTATTTCAATAAGATTTTCCAAAAAAATATTTAATGTACAGATTCGCTTAGTTACAATTTTATTATATGTATAGATATGAATAATAATCGTATAAGGCTATTTATTGGTTATTAATTATTATAATTCAGTCCTTCTTACGCCGGGAAGCTGGGCCACTTGTCTTTCCTCAATGCGTTGGGATCTGGCCGTAGTCCATCACGTTGACTTAAGTGCAGTTGGCCGGACATGTGCATTTCCTCATGATATTATGTTTCTTTATTAATAGGCAAGTGGTTACCATTTGAAAATGAATTGCAAATGAAAATATCGGAGATGTGAGATACGTATTTTGAATCTGCTTCACGTGGTTTCCTAAGTGCGCGCTTTAGCACTGGACTACCAATATAAGCGGTAGGCGCGGTGATAGTCCAGTGGTAACTGGTATTGGTATAAATTAATTAATTCAGAGAAACCAAACGTAGCCCTTAAAATAAACCAAACATCAACACGAGCATACCCTAAATGAAGTTTAATTTGTTCAACTATCTGACGAGAAGTTATAACGAGAAATGTAACAAATTAGTGTTGTTCTAATGTGTTGTTTATAATTTACCAGGTAAACATAAGTAACAGTTACTATTTGTCACTTGGTGAATAAGGGAATGTCGGTATTGCGTGACTTAGTGACTGGCGCCCAACGGAAGCATCCGAGCTCTTTCGTGGCCTTTGCTGCATAAATTACTTTTCATTCATCCACACCGCGTTTGTGTTCACGTTCTTCATCAAACAAATAATTTGTCAGCGCCATAAATATTAATGCATCGTTAACATTAAGGAATTGTTACTGTTTCTGTAATGAAGTCGATTGTTATGCGTCATTATGTAGCCTTGGAGTAATTTTAGACTAGCCTTAAATGTTATAAGATAGTGATTGTTGTCCAATGAAAGTAGGTGTTTTGAAAATAAGCTTTTATATATACGAGTATATAAGATAAAATTTTTACTTCATTTTTATAAACAAAAATAATTGTTTTTACAATATATAAAAATTGATAGTGATCAAACCTTTGTAAATGGTTGTGTACATATCCGAAAGTTTCTAATTTCTATCATTAATTAACGATTACCATAGCAATTTCAAGTATCCGACATACGTAAGTATCTATATCAATTTACTCCTACACAAAGCTAGAGCGTTTCTAGTTATATAAAACAAACTGTTCATTTCGTATATTAAATGGACTCGACGTTATCGCAGCAAACAGTCAATAGAATTTAAGGTTTTAAAAATAGTCCAAAAAAAACTTCGTATTTATTTATGAAACTTTTCTATTGAGCAGCATTTTCTGTCGCTCATAATTTAAAAGCGGAGTCAGTTCTTGGCAAAAAACTAATGGATGCTATACTGTGGCCTGTTATTAGGCTAATAGCTTTAATCATAGAATGCATGAACACGAAAAAGCCTTTAACCTTTATTTAATTTCAGACATTATCTTTGTTTATAAATCTACCGATATTATCTTTAACACGGACATCCACGTTATTATGATAACTACATTTTAAATTCTCGTTTTAACAATGTATGATAAAACATAATATATTATCTATGAGTATGTAACATTTCTTGATATTGTTCTGTGGAACAGAAACAAAATATATATGTATGGTAACATCTCACTTTACTCTGCTTTTAGATGTTGATACTCATCCTGATTTTTTAACCATATCCAACAAATTGTCTTACCAATATGTACCTATATGTACATAATATATATGCGGTCATGTATAAGATTCAAACCTGCAATCTCTGACTCATTATTGAGTGTTATTGAAAGAAGTAAAAATAAGTATTTTTTTTGTATTAATTTACGTTTTTAAATCTATATTGTATTATTTACTACCATTCATGCTGTTTATTTAATCTTTCGTCAGTAACCCTTTGCTGTTTCAGGATAAATTGTATTCGAAATGTTGATTTGACTATTAATTACGTAAAATAGTAATCACGGTAACAATCATTAACATTTATAGAATAATTTGCGTATATTAACTACAATATTTACATCTAAGCATTCTCTACTTTATCCTTTGGTAAGATTTTCTTCTTCTAGTATAAAAAAATAATGAAAACCTGCTAATTGGTAATAAGTGGAACCAAAATATGAATTAAATCCACGACAAAATCGGAAACATAGTTTCATTTTAAAATATTAAATATTCGTGTTAATCTAAGAAAGTATTAGCCAAATTGGGTTACTCGTTTTCGAGAAATGAATGAACTGATATAAAGAAAATACGCGTTGACCATATCACATTACGTTTTCATTCCTTGATATTGTGTTTGTTAATAATATAACCTATAGGTTTACCTGAGACCGACGATAAAATTAATACCTATAATACACTTTTTTCAAAATATACCTGTAAAATTGCAAAAAATTGATTTATATTAAGCAAGATGCGCGCTTAGTGCGTGCTTAACAATTATACCGGAATGTTTTGCAAAAAGTATTATAGGTATCCATTTTATCGTAGGTCTCAGCTTATTTTCCTTCTTCATAGTAAAAGCCCAGGTATCGCATCCATACAACAAAATTGATCTTATAACAGTCTTGTAGATTGATCTTTGTTACCCTGCTAATTAATTTCAACGCTTACAGTTGCTGTGAAAAGCTGCTGTGGGCAGCACATTAGGGCATTCTGTGTATGGACGTCGATTTCTTCGTGTCTGTTGTTGGCGTCTGATACTGTGAATCCGAGATATTTACAATTTGACACTCCTTTATATATGTATGTGATTCCTTCTACCATTAAATTTTTCTTACCTCTTCTTGAGTTTTTCTATCTTCTCATAGAGAAATATTCTGGCTTAGAATTTTAAGACCAACTTTCTGTTCTTCTTCATCAAGAGTTTTTCCATAGTGCGAACCTGATCATATTTGTCGGAGTCCAAGTATATACGACAAGATTTATGAAAACAATTCGCAAAATAATATGCGAATATGAGTAATGATGTTAGCATTCATCAGTAGCGAATAAATGAAAGTATTTGCGCAACGTTAAGCACTACACGACGTAACGCGAAGCACGTCACTATAATTAGAGGGAATTAGTAACAAATTATTGCTGACGTCAGTGGGGTACAATAGTCGGGGAGGGACCGTTCTCATTAGTGTTCGCTGAGCCCATGTTGCCCGACCCCGTACACTTGCATTATTCATGCGGACATATTGCACCGCCACATCTATGTATTATTAAACTGCTTTTTATCAGGCTGTACAAATGACAAGCGGAGGTTTTGTTTTGCATTTCTTAAATTTGACCGATTTTCGTTAGTACAATAGTAATTGTTATTATTTTATGTTTTCTTTAACCAGAAATAGATTCCGACTGAGCTTCATATTTAACAAATTAAAATCTCTTACTAGGCCTCTTATGTGGTTTGTTGTTGTTGGTCTGTGTCTCCATTATTATGTTATGCCCTCCAAAGGATCGGCTGCTATGCGCATGTGGGCTTTGATGATATACATAATCATAATAATATCAATAGATTTGCCGCCTACACAGGAGATAATATTATAGTAGGTATAGACAGTAGTTCACAAGCATATTTAACTATCCTAATTAACACTGTTGCTCTCATGTAACACCTCTGTCCAACTCAAGACAGCAACTAAAAAAATCTTAATAAGGCAGTAACCGTCCCAACACGGGAATTAATCACAAAAAAAATTTATCATCTATAGCCAATTACATTTCATAAATGAAGTCGCTAAATGCTTATTTATTCTAAGAATTAGATTTTGACATGTTGTAACATATATGTAGTGTAAAAAATAACAATATTCTAAATAAGTGATTGCGAGTTGATAGAACATTTTAGAATATTTTTAATAGGTAATAAGAATCAATATGCATATACAAGCATATATATACATATATACAAGTGTTAAGCAATGATTATTTTTATAATCGGGATATTTCATGAGCTTAGTGGGAAAAGAATAATAAAAACTTGTACTAGTACTAATTATAATTAATAACTACATTGGAATTTATGAATATACTAGCAGAACCCGCGGCTTCGCTAAAACTACAAAAAAAACTCTAAAAAGGTAATTTCATACAAACTTTCATCCAATATTTTACCCCTTATACGATGAATTTCGAAAAATGCTAAAATATGTATTTATTTAATTTTATTGAAAAGCAATAATACCAAGTTTGAAGTAGTTCTGATCATAAATGTTTTTTCAATTATATTATAACGTGTATTCCCGTGGGAATTAGATAATCCCCCGCTGTAAAAAGTAGCCTATGTCACTCTCCAGCCCTCCAACTATCTCCTCATAAAAAATCACGCCAATCCGCCACTCCATTTCGACGTGAAAGAAGGACAAACAAACAAACACACTTTTCATTTATAATATTGAGTATGGAAGTATGGATTAATTATAAATTTCGCCAGTGAAGAAACAATTTCGAAGATTTTTTTTAATTAATGCTTTTTAATGTTAATATTGAAGATATTATAAGAAAAATTTTATTATGATCCTAAAAGGAAAATGAAATCAGTGTTACTAGGAAAATGTAATTAAAATTGTGTATTAAAAGATTTGATGAAGAATTCTTAAAAAAGAGGCTTCATCAATATTACGCTTCGATTGTTTAAATTATTATACATAATTTTGATTACATTTGTATTATTGATTTTTCGGAGGCGGTTGAAAGGTACTTGTGTAACATGCGTTCATGGTCTAATTTAACTTACTAGTATTCGTTCAGTTGTACAAATTTGACCATTATAATTTTTTTTTGATAACACTAAATCTTGTCAATAGCTACTAAACAAAAAAAAATATGTTGATAAACTGCCTACCTTTTTATTGGTATATAGATTATAGATATTTCTGCTTAATTTTTTATTTTATCGTGGTTTTAACGCATTTGGTTCAAATTTAAATTATTTATCACCATGTATGACATATGTATAATTCAGTTATTTATTCAAATTTCGTTCTAGTGGTCATTTGAAACGAAAAAAAAACCTTCACATTGTTATAAAAACTATCCTTTTTAAAAAAAAGGGACTTAAAAGATGGGAACAAAAAAAACATTGTATTATACAGTTGGGGACATACATAATCCATATCCATACTTCCATACTAATATCATAAATGTGAAAGTGTGTTTGTTTGTCCTTCTTTCGCGTCGAAACGGAGTGACGAATTATCGTGATTTTTTTAAATATTGTTTGGATTTTGTTGATGTGTGCGGAGATTGTTGGAGGGCTGGAGAGTGACATAGGCTACTTTTTACCGCGGAAAATTATCTAATTCCCTCGGGAAAACACGTTATAATACAATCCAAAGAAATATTTCTGATCAGAATTACTTGAAACTTGATATACGTAAATGTTCTGTAATGAAGATAAACAAATACGTATTCTAGCATTTCTTGAAATTCTTCCTATAAAGGGGTAAAATAGGGGATGAAAGTTTGTATGGAACTACCTTTTTAGAGATTTTTTTGTAGTTTTAGCGAAGCCGCGGGTTCTGCTAGTATTTTATATTTGCTGCGAGTCTTGCTACGTCTACGTACTACATACGAGTATGTCTCCGACGCCATGATACTGCGTATGTTTTACCTTTTTAGTTAGTTTTTTTACGCAGTTGGGTTTTTTATTTTTATGATTTTTTATTTACAGCTTTTTAGCCATGCGTACATTCTTTTCTTTTACCGTTTATTATGTACATCTAAACTTAAAGTAAATTACATTTATACTTTCATCTATATTATAGGGCGTTATTGTTATTAAAATTTATGATTTACACATAGTAATAATGTATCAAATCAGAATTTGTTATAACATTGCGACAAATTAGTTTACAGCATTGCATACACAAATATTGATGAACGTATGTATATTAGTATATACTAATCGAATTTAATCTTGATAGAGTAATATGATGAATAAATTATCAGTATGAGATAGAATGTAGGGACGAGCGAAAATGTATATAGTATATTGTACCCGCGATTTCACATCAACCGCTCTTTCCAAGTAAAATATGCATCCCATATCTTATTATTTTTACTAAGCAGTACTTGTACTCAATTTTGCAGTTGATTTCTAGCAACTCTCCCCTCCCCCTATCCCTCCTTCCTCCCCTCCACATTACACAAACTATCATCTGAATAGATTTCAGTCAGTACGTTAGTCAGGCATACACTGGTATTAAGCTGTTACTTGATAGACGCTGTTCACGCCAACAACTGCAACAGATAGAATGATTTTTTATTTTAACAATGAAATGGAAGTTTATTTGGGTTAGTTGAAAGACAAACACAGGCTGTTTAACAAATATTGTCCAAAAAATTAACCAATTATTGGACATAATACGAAACGATTACTTTTGCTGAGTATTTTATTGATATGACTTTTATAGTGTAATTAATATTAATAAACCTTTATCTGTCTCGATATGTTATAACGAAATCAGTATAAGCACCGAAAGTGTAGTAATTAATCTATACGCCGGATATTTGCTGAAAGGAAATTGTTCACTATTAAATTACCACCAAAATTGCGGATCAAAAGATACTTATAAGCAATATGGCAAAAGGGTTGAACTACACAAGGCCTACAATATTTCCACTCAAGTATATTATCGAAGCTTCGTACCCAAGTATAGCTACAATCGAATAGTTATTAATATCATCTCTGTTATCGACACTATTACCTTAAAGAGGAAGTGCCAATTTATATGAGTAGAATTCTCGAGAATAACCGGATGAACCTTAATTTTTAGAATTCCGTGATACAAAAATACCTAAAATTGAACCCTAATAACTCATACTCAATATGTGTCTATATATTATCTTTCCGTCACATTTTTTATTATACCTATAATTGTAAGTTGCAGTCAGTGCACCCTTGCTTCACTCAGGGTCTCAGGTCACTTTACGACAACCAGCGCATCCTTGAGTATTGATAACAATATACTGATAAACAATGGGAGCCCATTAACAGTTCTTAGAAAATCGAACGGTAGCTGCGTCAAAGAAAGACAAGCTCTTACAGAACCCAACGCAATTTCATAAACACATGAATGTGACGAATACCAGAGAAATTACTTAACCAATAGTTAGAGTATCATGCACATTATAGAACAAGCCCCAATTTGCCCGTTTCGTTGTTTCAGAGGGATTTTACATCAAAACCAAAGGCGTTACGGGGAAGCTATCAAAAGTTTCGAGAGAGCAATTTATTTTCGACCTTCCATGGCTTGTAAGTACATTATAATGATATTTTTTCAGTGAATGATGTATTTTTGAGTATTGTAATTTTATGTTTGAGAGGTGACGACATTAGGTGATTTATTGATGTTTTATTTATTTATAACGATAGCATAATTTTCAGTGGCTTATGTAAATCTTGGCACATCGTTAATGGCGGACGGGCGATTAGCTGAAGCGGCAAGCGCATTGCGTGCAGGGGCACGTGCGGATGGCGTTCGCGTGCGGGATCGGCGTGAACACGACGCTGCTCGCGTATCAGCATTAGTGCAGCTCGCATCCCTACATTCTCAAAGAGGACACTGGCACAAAGCACTCTCAGCCTACAAGGACGCCCTGCAAATACTTCCCGACACGAATGCACCAATCGTCGGATGGACGCGACACGTATGTACCTGCCATTAAAATCCTGTCCCTGGCTCGCGGCCAGAAAACTTTATGGCCACTTTGATTCTCCAGAAGTTTAGCATCACTTAAAACTTAACGTCCCTTAAGCAATCTGCGCGTATTTAATTAGCAATTTTGTATATTTCTGTGGTGGTATTTAATGGGTTATATTTTTATTCAGAATGTATTATCGATGGCGAGTGAAATATATATGCAGCTGCAACAGTGGCCCCAAGCTGAGCATAGCATCCTATCTGCGCTTGCTCTGTCTCCAAATCACGCGGGAACTCACGTCACACTCGCTCAGATCCTTGCTAGAAATGTAAGTTTCAACTGTCCTAACCTTTAGTAATTAGTCCCTCGATTTTTTTTTACTAATTTTTAAATTTTTATTCAAACAGTCTAGCAGAAGTATGGAGGCAGAATCATGGTATAAGAAAGCTATAACTTTAGCCCCTGATGACCCATCAGTTCGAGATCAGTTTGGTAAGAATTTTTAATATTAGATTCTTAGAGTGTAATTTTGAATTTAATAACTGAATAGGGATCTCAACAATTTAGTTCTTAAGGAGATAAAGTCACGACATTATTGAATTAAGTGGACAAAAGACGACTTTTAATGAAAAGCGCTGAAATCTAAAAGAGATTGGGCTATTAAGAAATATCTAAAATGTATTTCTATTTCTGGTTGTAAATGCAACTATTGTAAATTACATTTTATATAATAATTTTTGCAAGTGGATTTTATATAATGCCAATTCAAATTCTAACTAGTTTTTCTCAATGACTTTAACCACTTTTGTGCTTTAATCTATAAACATTAAACACCAAAAAATAATACAAGATTAAAAAGGATGAGGAAAAATGGTACTAAGTAGTTCTTCTATTAAGTTAGTTCTTCTATTTTCAACCAACTTCTTCATTCACCTCAGAACTCCGTCATTTATTAACGGATTTGCACAATTTTTGTTTCGTTTGAAAGTGTATACTTCCAATTTGGTTCTATTTTAATTTGAAAAACAAATACCACCTCTAAGGGTGGAAAAATAACTAATAAAATTTTTACCTTCTTCTAATTGTGATATTATTGACTTGAAACTTTGTGTTTCTATTTCCGTTAATAGTGCAGTGGTTCGGTATCGTCGACCTAATCTGATGCTAAGGCCAAGGCGTGGACTCTTCAACGGTTACTAGTAGATACTTTGAATTTGAGCTTATTTTCTGTGATTTATGAAGTCCATTACGTTAAAATTGGATTTTAAAGCCAAAATTTGTAGTGTTTAAAATTGGCATCGCACTAACTTAAACGGCTTAAGCAAATATTTTATTAAAATATTTTCATCTTCCTTTGTTACTGTCTACACTAAAAAGGGGGAAAAAAACCGACTTCAAAAAAAAACATTACAAAATAAAAAATAACTGATTGGTACTTTTCATTTACTATACATAATATAGATACCTAATCAAATATTTTCGAAGCCGACTTCGAACACTGATGTCAGTAGTAAGATTATGAATGTAGAAATGGGAATTATTTTTGGCTATCACTGAAGTTTGAGTATATTTTTTTTATGATTTAAAGTGGCATACTTTTTGGTACAAAATCTAAACGTAATATCGTTTACTAGGTATGTTTTTGAGATCACAACGACGACTACGCGAGTCCGCTGAACAATTAGTGGAGGCCGCTCGACTGTCACCCACTGATAGTGTACGCGCGGCTTCAGCGGCACGTGCCTTGAGAGACGCGCGACGCTGTCGCTCCGCGGAGCGCTGGTATGCACGAGCCGTGGAATTAAATCCTGAAGTAAGTGTTTACCTAAATATACAGTCATTCAAAGACAGTATCTGTGTTACTAAATCTTAAAAGTCAAATAATTTTCTAGATTCTATCTAAAGGAACTTATATTTTCTACTATTTTTTTAGATTAAAATATTATAGAATGTAAGCATCTATTAAAACAAATATTGTAAAATATGTATTAATAATATTATCAACCTGGTTTAGTATTCTACAGTAGTGATATTACTCTTTGTGGACATATTTGTTTTATTGTGATTATTTGTTGTAGGATGCAGAGTTTCATTCTAATCTCGGGGCAATCTTGCATCTGAATGGAAAATACTTAGCAGCAGCCACTTCATACCGCCGCGCCCTGCAGTTGAAACCTAACGACGAAATCACTATCACCAATCTGAAGAGAGTTCGAACGTTAATGAGCAGTCAAAGAAAAAAGTAATAATAACACGTCATATTTTACAATTCACAAAGAAACATAGGATGTCAATTGCCAAAATGTAGATATAGTACCTTCGTATATATTCATATAAACACAAATCTGAATTTTAAAATTTTTATAGTTATGTACCTAATAAATATTCGTCTGATGTTTACTGTTTTATTGCTTCGTTATAATCAGTATCCTGAACATGTACGCTGGGAGAATAAATAAAAAATATATTCTACTCAATTTTATTTGGCGAGTTGATTGGATTAAGATATCGATCGTTTTTAAAAGGAAAATTTATATTATAAGGTACTTATGTTTTATAAAATTTAAAACGTATTGCGTAGTTCTTGCTAAAATAATTTAAAGAACTGTTTAGTTTATTTAAATGATTATTATACGTGTTATAAATAAAGGAATATTATATTTTATAAAATTGAAATTGGACGTGAAAATGTATTGATATATACAATATAACAAATTGTGAAATATTAATTAGGCTGCGCTAATATTACTTTTTACATATATCTCATTTTACTTACTTATAACATATAATCAAATCAGACAGAAATATCTACAAAGACGCAGAACACGCATATTTGTATCTCCAAAATTGAAACAACAAAAGAAATGCCAAAGAAAATCTCTTCACAAAAACTGTTATCACGCACTTGGGTCCCTAAATAAATTACTCAAGGATATGAATCTATCTATTTCTACATATAGTACGTAAGTGTTAAGAAGCTGTATATCAAAGAACGAATAATAATTAGATATAACATTGGATTATTCAGTAAACTCTGTTCTAAAAGATAATGCACAACGGGATTTCTATTTTATTCATATTATGCATCCTTTTTATCTTTACTTATATGTATATCTCGTGGTACTAATTCAAACTCCACCAAGGGTCTTTAAACAACGCTATAGGATGTAGTTAGAAATGTAAATAGATATTTAAATGACAATTTTATACGCGGGCAAATATTGTATTTTTATCAATCAACTATTCCCATCTAAATTATTAGGGAAGTCTCATCTTGTTATGCATTTGTTTGTCTTCCAATATAATTTCTTCTTATACTTTGATTTCAAATCAAAGAAGTTTACGTGAAAAGGCTAGTGTACGTTATTTATTATATGTGTCTAAAGATTTCTATATTTAACTTGCGCAAATTATTTCTTGAAGATACAGTTAATATATTCAACTGCTTTAACTCATTTAGTTATTTAATGTTACGGAACCATTTACTCGGAAACCATGAAGATACCAATGTAAAAACTAAAAAAGCGTAATACGTATTGTAAAACGATTACGCGACTCGTTCTTTGAGCTTTCAAACTAAACTGCTTGTAAAATATGTTATATTAAGTATATATTTTCGATTATAATGCTATGAATTGCAAATTTATTTTATATGTTATTTTGTGCTGAACCTAGTGTAAACTGAAATGACTAGGGCAAAAATATTTTGTACGTTGATTAATTTTACATGAAGTCTGAAACATATCTATTTCAAGTTTACTTAGGTGATGGACACAATGATTGTTAATTCGTGTTAAAATTGTAAAGTAAAATTGTTGTAAATAAAAATGCATTAAAGTTATTGTCATAAATAGCTGATAACGTTTGATTACTGAGTCTCTGATAATACTATTTTTTGTCATTCTCTTCTCACACCTGTGACAATAAATTACGCTTTTTAGTAATAGATAAATGCCAAATTATTTTATCTTTATTTATTGCTTCGTGCTATTTAATAAAATGATTGCATGATTGCTATATTTTGAGTATATCCCTTTGATGAAAACGATGAAATTTGGCATAAAGTTGTACAGAATAATTGACAACACCTTTATTATAAGCGAAACCCGAATTAAGTTTCTAACAATCTGTATAATATAATTAATTAAAAAGTATATAGTTAAAATAGTTTTTATATTATTTGAAATTAGAGAGGTTAGGACAACAAACTTTTAGCATATTATATAGTATAGTTTTTAACATATTATATATACACATAGTATTGTTTAACCAATTTGAGTATCATACAGTCCATAATAATTTCAAATAATTAAAAAATTGCATGTTGACTTTTAAAATCAATTTCATTTGTCATCTTTTCACGAACATGTCTCATCGCACGTTAAAACAATCGGGCGATATAAAATATGTTAGACATGCTAACATTGAATGAATAGTTATACGTTATTTTCAGTCCAAAAGATCGATATAATAAGCTCTATTTTACAATATTCTTTGTTCAACGGGATACTGATGAACTGTAATTTAATAAAAATAGTAAATCAGTGAAAGATATAATAAACTAAATTATTAACAGACAGTTATTTCTATTGATTAGCAATACGAAAACTTTAAGAATACCATATTCATTTTTTTTGATAATAGTTTCAAAACGTGCTAGTAGAGTACAGATTACTTTGCCAAAGTCAAGTAGAATCGAAAAGACACGAGGGAAATGACACATTCTAATAACATTATATAAAGCATTATAAAATGTTTAGACATGTCATGCCAATATATTTTATAGTTTTTTATTATTAGCTATAGCGATTTTTTAATTCTCATCTTGCCTAAACTATATATAATTTACAGTCAAATTATATATCTTATTTTTTATTTTATTTTTATGTTAGGAAATTAACACAGCACCATCTTGTTCCATGGTAAGCTACGAGGCCTGTGTAACGGATACGAGACAGTTGATATACTTTAAATACATACATATTATAAACACCCATGACATGTACAAACATTTGTGTTCATCACACAAATGAATGTCCCCAGCGGGACTCGAACCCGCGACCGCGGCACAGCAAGTAGGGTCACTACAATCTGAGCCAAACATGTCGTCATATTGTAAAGATACTTCGATTTACTCAAAATATAGTTATCATTCAATAGTTAATTTCGTTTAATTATATTGCGCATATTTTTACGACTTTACTAATTTTACAATATAATTCAACTTATATACTTCCAGTCAATAATTTAAGATATGTATTTATTCGTTTCTCAATCATGTACTTTAGATTTACTTGTATAAACAATTTATCGAGGAATTGTAACCATTATTGTTTTTACACTAGTTATGTATATTCATGGTTATGCAAGTGAAACTGCAAATTCCCAAAGTGATATTATATGTTGGTAATTTTGTAAATAAAAGCTTCAATATTTTATACGTTGTATTTATTTTGAATGGATTCTATTAATAAAATATAATTGCTACTAATTACGTTTATGTTAGTGGGCGGTTTTATCCAAAGCTTTTGCACGCGACTCCCCTCGTGCTGTACATCGATAAAAATACTATAGGGTCCATGTGCTAAGGGAGTCTGTAGTTTTCTATTATTGTAAGATTTTTTGAACTTGGCTACTTCTAGAAATTACAACTTTTTATTAGTATGTACAAATAAATAATACTTTTTACCTAAAGCTATTTATATCTAAGTACTTTACATATTGTATATTAGGCACTTTTTTTGGGCGCTAGAATATTTTCCGATAACTTCTCTAATCTAATAAAGAAAAAAAGTCTTTTCTAGTAGAATAATCCTACAAATACCTACTTTATTTTTTCTATCATCCCAAATCGCACTTTAGCAATGGTTAAAGAAATTATATTAAATTACATTTTTACACATGACATTAATATAGTTAACTTAATTATAAAAATAGTGATAAATCATAAAAGCAAAAAAAAATAGGTTTTTTGTTGTTTTGTGTTAAATAGATTTTTTAATGATATATGGACATGCAACTAAATAAAATTAACATCATTTTTATCTAAATCGATTCGGTAGGCTTTGATAATATTTTCTAGCCTGTAGGTGCCTAAGTATAGACATATACTATTGTAGATTTTTCTGTAGGCCTATAATAAAAACCTACAATTTTTTAGTACGAGTACATTGTTTTAATGTATGTCTTAAGGCTTAGACAGCGTAAGATTTCTAAGAAGGACTCGATAAAACCAGTTATGGTGTTTTCCCGTGGGAAAGAACAATTTTTCTGAAGTAAAAGATATTCTTAATGTTGATCCGAGTAATAAATTATCATTTCACCAAATTTCATTGAAATCGGTTCATTACTTTTTGCGTGAAACGCGCACACACAAACAAACAAAAAATAATAACTTTTGTTTTGGGGGTCTATATTGTGTACATAATAGGTTACAATCATTTTTTTTTTAATATTTCATATACAGATTTCGCTAAGTTACTGCTTTATTATAGTGTAGATTACTGTGAGATTGACTTACAGTAAAAGTGCAAAAAAATATAAACCTTGCTTAAAAGACGGCCGATGGAGGATATACGTATTGAATATATGAATAATTTCAAACACAAAGGCATGCATGAAGTCTTTATTTACAAGGTAGTTCATATATTGCATGCTATGTATTCAGTATTTGGAAGGATCAGAAAATGTTGCTCGTACAATATATGGAATTTATATTCAATTATAATTTCTTTCGTTCCAAAGAGTAATAAATCTTTTTCATGAAATGGCAACAATATAAGTTTGAGATGAGTCTGGTTAATATGAATCTTATATTATTTCGATATTGGCAAAGCAAGGATAGAGTGAACGTTGTTCTGAGATTCTTTTTCTTTCTTTTATTTTATATTATGTATAATTCAATATCTATAAAGGGAAATAGTATTTATGTTTTAATTAAGGACCATTATTAGTATAAGATTGATAATGACGTCATTATAACATATATTTTGATATACTTATTGTTAGTTTTACTTCAAGTAAAATATAAGTTTTATAAAACATCATATTTTATATCTAAAATATAACCTTAGTCTCTCCCGACTGTAAAGCATTCGAAACGTCGGGAACCAAAAAAAAAAACGGAAAAAACCGAAAAGGTACGTTTTATTTAAAATGGCATTATTAGCGTAAATCTAAAAAAGCATTATAATATTTTATATTTATGTAGTAGGTAAATATCTTATTTACATATCAAATAGATCTCGAACAAAATATACGTAACTACGTAGGTATATATCTATTATCGTCCTGAAAAAATAAAACCATATCTATACTTGTTATATGGAATTTTATCGCGAATTACAACCATAATTTCCTAACTAATACTGTAAAAATTCCATATAATATTACGACTTCCGAGATTTCCCCAACGATTAGGAACATTAACGCCAGGCCGTGTTCACGTTTTGCGATATTTTTTGTGGTGGAGTTTCAAATACGCGGACGATAAAAACGCGTGAAATAAGTTGGAAAAATGAACATAGTCCACACATTCGCGTATTTCCTTTACGGACTTGCCCCTGAATCTTCATAATTCTCCTCGAAGACATTATTTTCCATGGTTCGCGCCCACCCTAGTACCATTTATTAATATTTTATCTAATAATACTTTATCTTTCATTTCCTATTATAATTTGCTTTATTCTATCGAATACGCTCACCCTGAAACTGTTTATATAGAAGTCGATAGTATTATAATTCAATTATCTAATGGATATTTCATGATATCTAATGAATGTGATTAAATTAAAACAGAACAATTTTCTATTCTTCTATAAATGAGAAATTTGTGGATGGATAGATATTTGTTACTCAATCACGCTAGAACGGCTGAATGGATCTGAATGAAATTTAGCACATTGATAGATTATAGTATGGTATAGCACGTAGGCTACTTTTTATCCCGGAAAAATGTAAGGTTCCCTTGTGTTTTTCAACAGGGACGAAGCCAAGCGAAGGGAGGGTCTTTGTTTTAAAAACGTAATACATATTGTATTGAAAATACCTTCTAAATTATAAATTAAAATTTATTTTCTTTCACATGGTATCCGTACTTTTAGTTATTTATTAAATAAACAGAATAATATAAGGATATAAGTGGTCCTAATTGAATCTTTGTCTAAATTATTTGCTCTAAACAAGGAGAGCTAATCCACCTGCAACCTAAAATAGGCAGGTAGCCAAAGTTTTAATGCTGTGGCTAACTAATTACGGTATAAGAACGATCGATGACTGTAGCAAAATGTAAGGGCACTCGATTTTTTTAACTCAACAGAAAATATATTTTTATGAATTCTCTATTATTATGAACATATTTGAATTATATTTACGGAATTTATAAAAAGGAGTTTAATATTTTATATCAAAAACTACAGATTCCTTTACCTCCAGCAATAGAACTATTTTGAAATGTTATGCCAAAGTATACCTAAATATTTAATACTTTTCAATAAGTTTCTGCTTAAAACGTTCTCATTAACGAAATCTCTAATTGTTATTATTGAATAAGTATAAATAAGTTTACAAACAAGTAAGCTTTATCCTGAAAGCTTCTACTATTTATGAGCTCGAATACATAAAAGATTTAAGCTTTCGAAATCAACGAACACTCAAAAGAGACAAACATCAATCTGTTTTTATTTCTTTTTTAAAATAAAATCATTCATTCCGTACAGCAAGCAACAAGTACACGGACAGAGTCACGATTTACATTGAAAAGAAACATAGAAGCTTGACACTGGCTGGTAGAACGGCGTGTCACAAGTTCATTAATATTAATCGTCGAGCAAAACCGAGCGGCCACTGCGCTCACTTCATGCATAATTTCAGTTCTTCTTACTCCGATTATTTTAATTGCTGGACTTATTTTGCATTGTAACTTTTTTATAATACTTTAAAGTTACCTTTAGTTAAATAGAGGCAATAAATAAATAATTAAAATTTGTCAAATTTTAATATCCCACTGGACAATTCGATTAAAAAATAGTGAATGAATGACCGAAATAAACAAGATAATATATGGAAATATGAAATGAAAGGATATTTTATAACTGTAATGAACTTCAATAAATCACAATAATGATTAATATTAATTTAGCCGCTTCAAACTGCTGTAAACTTGCCTCCTCTCAACTTGAAGGAGGCGAGGCCAGTATTGTCATACTGCGCTAGCCGGCGAACTTCACACCTTTCAGAGGCGAGTTAGTTTCGGGTTTCCTCAAAAAGTTTTTCTTCTTGTACAGTAGTAAATGTGGATAATATTGTCGTTGATGAAATTCACAGAAATATTATACCTGGGGTTGGCCCGTTTAACTTTATTTCCACAGCGAGAGAAACCGGAAATTAGGTATCTAATATCCTGTTACTCTTAGAAAGGAAATGGCGAGTCACTAGAATAAAATAAATATATAAATGATATACTGTTTCTTATTGATTGCTAAATTAAATATCGTATATCTATCTCTATCTAAAAGATTTCTTTAAATCCGTTTGATAATGTAATCTTCGTTCTCCTTTATTTTTATCGTTAATATTAGCTACAATTAAATACTTAAAATATTGAGCACTTTTTTATCACATAAAAACATATTATATTACTACATTAGAGGTTTCTCTGATTTCATATTCTAATAGGTGGTTATGGCTGCGATATTTTTTATTTATTTGCATTTCCCGTGTTGTGAATTACATTACCCTAGGAATGCCCTAGTTAGGGATCTTAATAAGTCATAAGACAAACATAGCTGTTTGAGAAAATTAAAATAATTATTTATTACATTAAATTAAAATAATTATTATATTTGACGTGTTATCCATATACTACGAACATCATCTTTAGTGGTTACTAATCTTGTGGCGTTTTCAGGTCTCAAATAATAAAGTATTCAATGCTCAATACACAATTTAATCAGAGAAATCCCAATGTTATAAGCTTGAAACGATAATTCTAATGATTTAGAGCTAGCGGGTTCTCGATACCGATCATTGTTTTTCAAATATATAATCAAAGCATAACTCTTTATGAACCACCATGGTCAACTAACGTTACAAAGCCACGGATCCCCAATTAGTATCATGATAGCGTCTCGACCCCGCTCGAGACGTAGCTCTGCTCGATATTTAAATTAATTCGGAATAAAAACTAAATCACATAACAAAGTGACTTTAACCAGTAATAAGGTTTTACGTTCTAGCAGATAAAGGTAACTAAAACCTCCTCCGTTACATAATCATATTATTATTATTTTTTTTAATTTCAGTCTATGCTTAAAACAAAACAACCATAAGTATAGTTAAATTAAATTCATTTTACAGGAATTGAACCTATGACGTAATAACTAAATCGGTAGTACACAGCTTAATGTAATAATAAAATTAATATAAATGTCAAAATCGTTTATCCAGTTTATTACAATAATTAGATTTCGTGTTACTTTAAGCGAGTTGATTAATCGAAAAGCAAAAGTTACGTTCTTCGAAGTAATTTACTTAGTATATGGTACACATGAAGTATCATATAAAGGCAATAATTCGTTTAATAACTTTAATTTATACTTTCTGACTGCGCAAAGCACTGAGGCCCAGAGCTCATTAAATGCTGACACAAAAAGTTGTCTGGTGTGGCGTCTCCTGGGGCTCTCACCCACGCGCACTCGATTTGCCTTCTGCGGTAAGAGCAGATGCTATTTATAAAACATTTATTTATTAAAATTATTAGATCATTTCGTCTTTTGGAAAATATATTTTGCTCTTTTATAGGATCGTATCTTAAGGATAATGCTAAACTTTTAAAAGTTTATCGATTGTAGATTTTTGAAATTAAAATTACATTTTATTGAGCTTACACTCATTTATGTTTTAGTGAAAATGTACTTACCTATCGATTTGTATAACCTAAATGGTAAAAGTACTATAAACCTTCTTTACCGTAAACCTAGTAAATTATATTAGAAAACTTAGAGGAAAATTGAAAAAAGTTAAGTCTCGTACTCGTAGTTGAACAATGTTGCCGGGTGGCAAAATATTTTCAATATTTATTGCCACCCGGTATAGACATAATGATACTCACTTCAAAGCCACAAGTTCAATTCTTGCCCGGAAATTATGACTATTAAACATTTAATTAAAAATTAAAATATTGTTTTCCAAAAAAGAATTTTCAAAAAAATAAGTTACCTTCTCCTTTTAATTATCTTAGGAAATCCATCTTTAATATGAATCTAGCGCACTTTAGTAGTAATTTCTTACAATTTCTAATATCGTGCGAGGTCTTAGATACAGTCCATCTGTCCAGTTCGCAGATGTAGAAAACAAAAAAAACTCATTACTTCAAAGTAGGTTAAACTATCTTTAGTGTAAACAAACAAAATTATTTCTTAACAAACGAACTATCGCGATAAAGCATCTGATATCGGATATTTTTATCGTAACCATACCCTTACCCGTAGAACGTAACTCATTCCAATAAGCACCGCTGCGCCATCCGCGCCTTGAAATTAATTGTGAATTTGCTACTGTTTCAACTACGAGGTGAAATTGTTACTTGATATTGTAGAATTAAAGCTAATGGAAGTACCGCCCAATTATAATGTGCAAATGAATACTTCATCGTTAATTTAACGACTCACGAGTATAGCTTTTACAGTTCTAATGAACAAATAATTTATACTAAACCATGAACGACATAACGTTGCTCAATAAAGAATAATTGATTTCATTGATTCGTCTGAGTAAGCGGCTAAATTAAGTTTAGATTGTCACATTGTGAGTTAAATAGTAATTAATGTTTATGTATACGATTTCTTTTTTATGGTGTTCAGTGACAAACGAGCAGACAGACCACCTGATGGAAAGCTGTACGTGTCGCCCATAGCACCTACGGTTCATGCACTTAGGTTTTATGTTACAAAAATGCAGAACCGCAGGTGTCACTGTAAGGACTAAGATGATATGCCTCTTGCCTGTAATTGTGCTGGCTACCTTATTCTTCAAACCGGAACACAACAATGTAATCATACGACTATATTGTTGTTAAAAACAATCAAAATAAACGTTCTTTAGAAGTACAATCAGTTAAGAAATTGATATCTACGAGTAGGTATACTCGTAGATATATAGTATTGATCTAGCAATTTCAACCATAGTGTAAATAAATCTGGATAATGTATTATTATTACAAGTTATTGTTAAAACATCTACTTTGGTAAGTGATTTTCTGTATTATATTTATGAGTACAATGGATTTTTACCTATTCTTAAAAATATTTACTGGTCTATCAGAATTTCAATTAAAAAGTTGCTGCTTATGTGTTAAACGGTTGTTGCTATGTTGTTTTGCTCAACTACTAAGTACTCGTAGTATACTTAATTAAGTTACTTGAATTATTATTTATGCATATTTAATTATTTTTATCCAAATACAAATTATTATAAAACTTTTTGATACTTTCTAAGATTTATTATTATAATATGACATTTTAAACAAAACTATCTTTTCGGGTTTTTTTTCGGGGATATGTTACATTGGTGCCATCTTAGAATTTTTTGAATTCGTTTTGTAATTTATGGTTATTGTTTGATATGATAGGATTGAAATATAGTATACCAAAGATCTAAATAAATCCGCGAAAAAAAATCTGAAATAGTATTATTAAAAAAAATTGAAATAAATCGTGCACCAGACCTCTATTTTATCGAGGACATTTAGATTCTTCTCATATTTCCAATGATTGGCGAATTCTTTAAATTAAGGTAAAGGGAAAGAATAGCGAGTGATTGCAAAATCTGTAATTTATTTGGATGAACCTCTGTAATATAATTCAACATAGAACCTGAAGAAAATTCCTTTGATTGTATTTTAGTTACTTTTTATTTTAAAATTAAAATAATTTTTTTCTGGAATTAATCAATATAGAAAGAGGCAAAGATAAAAAAAACAGTTCTTACCTTTTTACCAGTAGTTAGTACCTTTTTCTTCTGTTTGTCAATCGATTTTTGTATATATTTGTTTAGTTTACTTACAACGCTAAATGTGTTATCAATTACTAAAATAAAAAAAAACTCGACTGCATTTTAAGGCGTTTAGTAATTACGAGAGAACATAGAATAGGACATACATACCATACAGGTCAAAATCAATAAATTTAAAATTGAACAAATTAGTGCAATTTTACTTGAAATGTTGTTATAATAATAACTTTTACGGGTAAATGGTGTATTTGTATAATGTGGTACAAAATGTTCCTTCCTTCAATGTCGGTTCCGTTATATCAACTTGCAAGCCCCAGGGTCTTTTCATTTCCTAACTTTTGAAGCAATTACGAAAGTAGTAGTGAAGTTTCACATCGTCCCTTTAGATTTTCATTGTGGAAATGAATTTTCACATTTCAAAAACGATGCCATTGACGGTTTGTAATTTGATAAACAAAGTTTAATTTAGAATTAAAAAAAACAATAGTATTAAATTGAATGAAATAAAGTGATTTATTTGCATAATACTTCCACTCTTTGCAAAAGATATGAAATTTACTTCCCTCAGTATTCATAAGCTGTTATCAATTTGATTTATGTTATTTTAGGACCGATTGTTCCAAAGCAATAAGCCTAGAGGGGTATTGAATAAAATAGTTCAAAGGGAATATTATAATGTAATAATAGTATTATCTTTAAATATTCAGATGAGGACTAAAAAATTCAAAGTTTGTGTACATGAAAATAGTTTCGTGTATTATCTGTTATATATATATAAAATAAAACCGTGATTGACTGATTTATCAACGCATAGCCAAAACGCTGAATGGATTGGGTTAGCCACACAGATAGCTATAATAACATAGGTATCAGCTAAGAACGGATTTTTGAAAATTTAACGCCTAAAGGGCTGAAATGTGGATCTATATTTGTATTGAGAAATCATATAAGAGAGATGAATCAATTCGAAAATGGTAAAACTAAAACTTATCAGTCAAAATCAATTACTAATTAAATTATAGAAATATATATTTTATGAATAAAATAATACCTTATGTTTTAACTGACTAACGTTTACGCCCAGTTCAAATCTAACCTTTAGACCTGGCGGTCTAAAATTTTGATAAAAATACTTCATCTATATGGAAAATACCAGCGACTCATCCTCGCTACGCTCGGGTCGTCTCTAGTAATAAACAAAAACAAATGTATCCCACAGGGACCGTACATTTCTCCAAGATAAAAAGTAATTCGTATATAAATAAATAATCTCTGTGTCAAATTTCATCCGGATCCGTTCAGCTGTTTCTGGCGTGATTCAGTAACAAACATCCATCCATCCAAACTTTCACATTTATAATATCAGTGGGATAATCTTATAATCTTTCTGACCAAAATTACTTAAAAAAAATAGAGTGAGATAGCCTTATAAACTCGATCCAGTTAAAATACATATTAGTATTTTTGGGAAAGCGTAAAATTTAAGAATAAAAAAGGATGAATATAAAGGCTTAAAGAAGAGTATTTAAATTTTATAAGACTATTTACATAAAAAGGGATGAAAACCTTTATTGGTTTTAAAGCTATTAATACGATTACGTAATAACTTTGTTAAAGAGTTGTTATTGAGAAGATTATGATTGATACAGTAGCAGTAGTAAAAAATAACTTCACTACGAAGGTGCAAACTATTTACGAGCTTGGTTAATTAATATTCTTTATTACATACAGTTCTTGAAAATGTCTTTTTTTAAATAAAAGCTCGTTATATTTTTATTTGTGAAATTCCCATAACAGCTTTCTAGCCCTTGAGCTTATTCAAGATACAAGTTCGATTCCGACGGATAACAGTCTGGACATAATATCTCAATCTTACACGTTAAAAAGTTTTTAATGGAGCTAAAATTTATTTAATTATATTTAGGGTAGTTTGGTCAAAGAAAGTAGACCTGGCTAAGTCCAAATAGTATGGCTAATAATGATTTCCTCAGTACTGATAGTTTTAATATAAGTGAATCTTCCGTTAAAATTGTGGATAAATACATTGTCCGTTCACACAACTTTGATAAAAGAAGATTTTGAACTAGCTTAACGGCATTCGAACACCTGCGTCATAGTTTCAGGCGTGATCTTATAACCCTATAGTAAAAAAATTACCCAATTATATTTGAATTCGTTATTGCTTATAGTGAATTATGAAGTAATTCTAGTATACTCTATTTAATTATAAACCTAATCTACGTTCATATCCTGTTTTTAAATTAAACAAAAATTTATAAGCATTTTACTGACTTAATTTATACTCCACCGGCCCGTCCGTGTTTCCGCCCCGTTTATTTTGGGGCTATCGAAGCGAATCAGAAGACAAAGGTACCCCATACCCCTCTCAATCCAACTGAAGGTATTTTAATTATATAAAATCATATTAATATTTACTTAGAATTGTATATTAGAGAAGTAATAAATATTTAACATGACGGATGGAAAAATTAATTATTCATTAAAGTAGATGCTGTAAATTGTAAATGTATATTATCTATATATTTTTGAAGGTAGTTAGGCATTGGTATATATTATTTACATATTTCAGTTTGAGCTTCGTACACGTGCTGTCTATACAAATGCGCAGTTATGTATAGTCAAGGGCTAAATAAACCATTCTTGTGCAAAGCTACAAACAGGTGCCCGTATCTTACTTGATCTAAATTAACTAAAATATTAAATCTTTAGAGTACTTTGTACATTTTATTTTTTTTAGTTAGTAGGATTGTGTTATTTGTTACCATGCGAAGCGCACTGAGTAGAAAAAATAAATTTTTAATCTGATTGTATTACTTATGAGAATAGCTTTCGATTCAATATGATCGTATGTCACGAACATCGTTGCGGTCCCCCGCCGCGGCTGTCATTGCTAATTTGCACACAATTGTTCATCCCAGAGAGAAAGTAGAGAAATAAGAAGCAAAATGTAGCCGGAACTCTATATAACTCGCTAATTGGACCCATGATTTTATATTCCACTGACTAAGTCTACAAAAGCTTCGTTTAAACTGACTTTTACCTATAGAAAATTTAAAACGCCAAAACCTTCCTGCATATTTTGTTGATTTATGTTATGGTTAGGGTACAGTCTGAGTCATTATAACGAAATTAGGCTTATACTACCGTCGTAAATAATTTTGATAAAACTTTAAAATAGTAATATTTGTATGTTTTGTAAGTTTACAATTTATGAAACAAAAGTTATAATGATGTTACAAACGAGTTGCTTTTTAAGCTATGATGCGATGTACTATAATTTTATAGAAGCTTTTATTGCAAAGTTCACAAGAAGCTTTTTGATCACCGTGATCGATTACGATCCTCAAGCACTATATTGCATAGAGTGAATAAAATATATTTTATCCGCTAATACATGAAAGGCTCATTTTCATGCACTAATAATATTTTAAAGGTAATTTCTCTATGATTAAATATAGTTTAACTCAACGAATTTCAAACAAGTCGGTAGAATTTACGTAACTAGTTTCAAATTCATGAAGTTGTTTGATGTATCGTCAGTAATAATCACATATTAGGTATAGAATCAATATTTACTTTTGAAAAGCTTTTGAAACTTTGTGTGGTGAAAATTGTTAGTTTATGGTGTAGTCAACAATTTTAGTTAATCTAGTCGCTTAATTATCAAACTTTTGAAGCCGTGATAGTGATAGCACTTGGAAAGGGTTATAACACATCGTTATTAATTAGTTACTCCTAATTTTAGCGAGTTTGTATATAGTTTCATTTATTCCGGTAAAGTATATCTATACTAATTGTAAGTAAGCCGAATCTGTACTTTAAATATTTTTTGGAAAATCTTATTGAAATAAACATTATTATCGATACAGAGACCGAATCTATAGTTTTCAGAATTTTGTCTGTTTGTCTATCTGTTAACGCATCACGGAAAAACCACTGGAGGGATTTTGATGAAATTCGGTATGATGATAGCTGGTTATCCGGGTCAACATATAGGATACATTTTACCTCGAGAAAATGACACATTTCTGAGAAAAAATACTAAAACTGTAATATAAGAGTATACTAGTATGTAAAACCTAAGAATTTGGTTTTGGTCATCTGAACGCGAGCGGAGTCGCGGGCAATGCCAGTTACCTATAAATCTGATATTTTTTTTCAATTTGACGACACGTTTGGCTCAGTTTGTAGTAACCATACTTGCTGTGCCAACGGTCGCGGGTTCGAGTTCCGCTGGGGGCATTCATTTGTGTGACGAGTACGAGTGTTTCTTCTCCAATCATGCGTGTTTATATTCATAATATGTATGTATTTAAAGCTATATATGTGTAGTGTATCAACTATTTGGTATCCATAACACAAGCCTCGAAGCTTACCATATAACTAGATGGTGATGTGTGTTAATGGCCCAACATATTTATTTTATATTTATTAAAAAGTAAGGAATACGTATAGCAAATGGTTTTAAGCCTACACAAAGTTACAATGTATCTATAAATAGGGCGATTATAAATATAGACATGAAATATAATGTTTATAATATGATGTTACTGATAATAAAATGTATATTTATTTTTTCCTACTTTATCTTTTAATCAATGTGGTACAGTTATGCAGAAGTGCCATGATGAGGTAAATATTATAAAAAAAAAGTTTAACCCTTTTTTTGGTTTCACTGGGGAAACCAATCATACCGGCCGTCACTGAACTGAGACTCCTACTCACAAAAATCGACAGCGGAACCCGTCGCCGCAGTGCAATAGGGTGTAGCAGGATCGCTTGTGCATTCACTATAACACCCCTGCGGACGTTCCGAACAAATATCTAACCTGATCAAACACGCATAATCTCGTTTTAAAATCAATTGTTTTTTTTACAACAACAAACAATTAGTATGTAGATTACGAAAGTAAGGTAGAAGAAAAAATGGATGCTGAGTTTCATCAATAGCAAGCAAGCTGTATTCAACGCTAGTTTCTGCCAAAATTAATAACAGCATCAAAATCATGATTTATAGATACCCATATATAAATAATATTCACGATAAAAGTGTCAATATTATTACCGAGTGGAAGTAAAACGGGTTTTAAATCAATTCACATGTAGAAATGGGATAATAGATTTGGTAACTGATATAGACTGTAATAGTTTTACGAGTTTTCAATATATAGAAATGATATCTGTCTAACACCTCCCCTACAATGAAAGTGCGAAGAGACTATAACGCGGTTTCACCCCTATGGGTGAGAAAATATTAGAGGTAGTCGAGATTTATAAAAACGTTGATTTTATTTCTTATTTTGTTATTTATATACTATGCTTTGGAAACGGAGTGCAGTGAGTTCACATTCTGCGCCTCATACTTACTTTTCACATTTTCAAATGCAAGTTTTACGAAAATACATAGGTAAGGTTTAGTTTTGCCATACCTTATCTTGGAAATGCCATATATCCAGCACTCATCTGATTAAACGGCTGAATTAAAATTATAGAATACTAGCGGCTCACCCTCGCTTCGCTCGGGTTAACCTCTGGGAAAACAAAAATAAACCTATCCCACGGGAACCGTACATTTTTCCGGGATACAAAGTAGCCTATGTGTTATTCCAGACTATAATCTATCTCTGTATCAAATTGAAAGTTTGTATGAAACCTACCGTTTTAGAGGTTTTTTTTGTAGTTTTCGTGCGAGTGAAGCCGCGGATTCTGCTAGTTGATAATAAAATAAAATGAAAATTTGCTTGAAGGCTTTAAACAAAACGTTACTGTCAAAATGTAAAAAGATTGTATATTATAAAGTCTATATAATTGTAAAATATATGCACCAACAATTTATTTCATACCGTACATGTATGTGTATATGTATGTGTAGTAGTAGGTTTTAATGAAAGAACAACTATATATTCTCGCATGGACAAGCGTGCGCTCCGCGTCGCGATCTGTTTGTCGACTACTGCCCGGTGCCGCGTGCCTCGCTGCAACGAACCTGCGCCTGCGCCGGCGGTGCGGCGAGGGGGGCTTCTAAAGAAGTAATTAATTATGTATATTACGGCGGGGCGCGAGTTTGTCTGTGCGTTTTTTATTTATTTTATATTATTACATACATATTTTTTATTTTTTTACTTTATTCTAATTTAATTAATTAGATATACTACATATGTACGTGTATTGAATGTCACCTCTCATTTTTTAACCCCCGACGCAAAAACGACGGGATGTTATAACTTATAGGTAAGTTTGACGTGTCCGTGTCTGTGTGTGTTTGTGTGTGTCTGTCTATGGCATCGTAGCTCGCGGACGGATGAACCGATTTTGATTTTGTTTTTTTTGTTTGAAAGATGAATAAGTCGGGAGAGCTCTTAACTATGTTTGATAAAATCGGTCCAAGATGGTCGGCATTATTTTTTTATTTTTAACTTAATTTTTATTTATGGTGGTGTACTGATTGACTACGCCCATGTATAACAACACACTGTAAAATCCTACCTTCTAAATTTAAACTATAATAGTATTTCAAATTAATATTTTTCATTTGTAAATGTCTGTAGTATTAGTGTTGCTTAATATTTTATTTTTTAAATAATAAGAAAATAAATTAAAGTTAATATTCTTTATTAATTTTAACTTGATAATTTTAAAATTACACATAGTATAATAATGTGGTTTAAATAAATAATATTTTATTTTCTTTATATTTATAAATATAATAATGGTAACACTAAATAAGATTAATAATTATTAAAGTTTTCTAAAAGAATGAAATAATATTCCATATTCAATAATAAAACCTATTAAAATTATAAATACCTATGTTTAAAATTAAAATTAACAAATATTGTAAAGTACTTTGGTGCAATTTTTGAATTTCAAATATATAATGCCTTTGAGACATCTAATATCTTAGTCTCTCCCGTTACCATATTGCCATAAAGCATTCGAAACATCGAAAACCAAAAATCAAAATAAATCCGCGCAAAAATCCGAACAGATAGTTTTATTTAAAATTACACAATAGTAAATAACAATTGCAGTATTTGTTTAACAACAACAAAATGTTACGTTATATTAAAAGGTTTAATTAAACTGTTTCGGCGTGTTCAATTATTTCCATCAACACGTAATGGACTGCATAATTTGTGGTCAGAAGTAATATGTTCAACACTTTGACGTATATCTTACATACAGTAGACTGTGTGTCATTGTTATTGTCATGGAAAATTATCTATCTCCCTAATAAATAAATCTAATTAAAATATAACAACTCACTTCTGCCAATACTTTATCATCCCCACTTAGGCAAGTTTCACTGAGCTCTACCAAGCATTAAGCTCCATTATTTTGAAGTACGATAGTATCTTAATTAATTAGATAAAAGTAATACTTTTTGCTACTTTTAAGGATAGTGGGAGTCAGTGATAATGTGGTCGTCTGAGAAAGAAAGTGAAGCGGGTTCGAATCCCGGGTCCCATCTCGGATATTTACATGTAACCCTTACGACGAAGAAAAACATCGTGAGGAAACCTACAAGTCTGAGAGAGTCTAGCAAGTTTTCGAAATACAGGCATATGAACTCCACCAGCACGCACTTGGCCCAGTATTGACGATACGCTTGTGCTTTAAAGTGGGAAGTTAAAAAGGGCTGTATCAAACAATACAATACTTTATAATAATTTTAAATCGAATTTCGACGTTCGAATAATTAATTTACTCCGATATTTTATTAAAGGTAAGATAAGATTAAATTGTCCCTCACCGTTTACAGGTAAAGTTTAAATTATTACAGAATATTACCCATCGTCGCTGTTATCAAGTTTGCCTGATATTATGCCTATTACCGAAAGTGACGAGCTTTAATTATTATGTTTATTTTTCTATTAACTCATTTACTCAATTAGTACCAACACTTACTCATTATTTTTAAGGAAGATTTTATAGTATAAACTGTTTCACTAAATGAACGGAACGAATTCATACTAATTATAATAATATTTAGATAATTGAACGAAAATGAGGTATAATATGTTGGGTCCCTAATTAAACTTCGAGATATTCCTTGCTTATATTTTTATATTCAGTACTTTTATAATCGTCAGTGAGTTACATAATTTATTATTATAATTTTCAGTATTACAAACAATTCGTGACTAGTCACTACATAGTACATGGTGGTACCGACCTCTCTGTGCGAAAGCGCGGGAAAACAAATGAATATTCGCGCCCTTTTTTTTTAAAACACATTCCAATCGGCCAAGGCCACATAAGTAAAAGCCTTATACATAAATCATTACAAATTAATCAAATATATTATTTTCTATTAAAACGTTCAATATATGAAAATACAACCTTACAAATACAAGACATTATATAAAATAATCTAAATAAATATTCACAAATTGACTTCAAAGCGAATAGCTTTATGCAAACGATTAGTACGATTCGAGTTGGTCGATAAAAGAGATCGCGTGCGTCTCGGCGTAGATAGCAGTTTGGAGTAATTACGATTGTTGTGAGCGCCGACAATCACTTAGAAGCACCTTATCTAAGGCCTGCTTAGTGCTCCGCTATTAAGTCATAAATCGCGCTCTAGTCACGCAACAAGCTGACGATTTGGTGGTAAGCGATTTATCTTCGCCCATCTAATTAGGAAAATCTGTTTTAGAATTGAAGACGATTTATGTTACTTGTTTTGATATACAAAAATATAGGAAAATTTAGAATAAAACTTTAAATGTGCAATAAATTCAAACTATGATGTTATACATATTAATATATCTATAATACGACGATTTTTAAAATTAGTGTTGCTTTATTTATTCTGCATACAGTACCGATAGGTATAATCTATGTCTCTAATATATTCAATGTTATTCCACATGCTGCAAAGGCTTAATTAACAATATAACGTACGAAATTGATGACATTTGCACGTTATAACAGTAATATGTACAAAGGAGAACGTCCCATCCATCCAGGACTCTAAGGGACATAAATAGCAATTCATGTCACGATATATAAGGGCGGTTGTTTTTTGTGGCTGTAAATCTTTAGGATTATTTTAAGTACCGCTCTAAACTTCATCCCATGTGCTAAAATCTTGTTAAATTAGCATATAGAAAATAATATTAATTTAAATTCATTCACTATGCTCTTATGTTCTCGTATATAATTGATATATTGTCTAATTAAGAATTCATACGATTCAATGAATACGCTTAGTGCATTAATGTGTCCATTCGATGAGTTACTCAGTTTGACACAATATTATAACAGTAATGCAGTTTCCTATATGGACTTCAACTATTCTATTTTAAATATAATGAAATTACTGATATTTTATTGGTTGACATTAAATATATTTCCTTATGAGCTTTGGGCCACAGAAAAATACTTTAGTACCTACTAGTAATACTGTATTTTATTTTTATTTATTACTAGCGGCTCACCCTCGATTTGCTCGAGCTCGTTGCTAGGTATGTACGTTTTAAATTGATGTAAATAGTTATTAGCTAGCGTTAGCCATATAATTTTTTTTTCGTTAAATTTTCCGTGGACCTTAAGGAACATACGAAAAAATTTAGTCGAATTGTTCCAGCCATCCTTGAGGTATGCGCTTACCAACATTTATTTTTATTTATATAAAAGATTTAAACTTTAATGACTTTTTTTAGAACACTAATCTAAACACAAACAATACATAGTACAATATATTTTTTTAAATATTTCTAATATTGTCATATAACATTCGGGGTCATACACTTTTTTTAACGTTGGGAAATGCATTTACGCACGAAGTGTGGGACTCACCGGCGAAGCCAGTACTACCCACTAAAACCTTCCCCCATCTTAATGCGGCGTCGCAGGATCGCTTACGCATTCAACTACGACGCCTCGACGGCAGGTCTGCCGAAGCAGACCACATCAACCATGGGGTTGCTCCAAGGTCCACTCTGCTATCAGAGAAGTACCAGGAGCAACCCGCATGGTACACCGCTCCCCGAAGAGGACCACCTCCCACCGCCCACCGAAGTGGGCAACCTCCCTGTGCGTTTCTTAGCTTCGCTACTACTACTGAGCCCCCCCCACCACGACAAGGTGAACGCACGTTGGGGGGGAAGCCAGTACTACCTACTAAAACCCAACAAAACCTCCCCCCGTCTTAATGGGGCGTCGCAGGATCACTTACGCATTCAACTACGACGCCCCGACGGCAGGTCTGGCGAAGCAGACCACAACAACCACAGGGTTGCTCCAAGGTCCACTCTGCTATCAGATTCATGTACATCATATTAGAAAGAGCGAGATTGTAGAATAAACAATATTACAAACAGCAAATTTACTTGCGTTACAAATACACTATTATAATATATATCTACTACTAGATATGTATATAAGAATATACATATCTAGTAAAAGTAATGAAAATAAAAAATATGAATTATTTAATTTTAAAATTTTGATAAAAAAAATACTATTTTCATCCCCTCTGCCAATGACGGGCGCTCTCGTTCCCAACGTATCTTTTTTTTGTAATACAACTGACAGCGGCACGAACAAACGCTACGTTTACTTGATCTCTTGTTTGAAAAAAAATTGGTATATTTTTTAGGATTCAATGAAGGAAATTTTTTACTTAATTTTGCTGTTATCAAATAAATATTCTTTACACTTATTATGTGTCAAAAGCTCGTAAAGAAAATATTTTTCAATAAAAATATTTTACGATATTATTCTACGTCTCATCCGTCTTTTTATTTGATTGTAGCTACTTCGAATATCATAAAGTAATGGTATTGATTGTATTCGAGATAATGATGTTAAGAAGGCAGGATAAATTGACATCTTACAACAGTATATCTATATCGAAATGGCTGGACTGATTTCAAAGGGCACTGATGACACTGGCAGATAGCTGCTGTTATAAAGGAGAGTAACTTAGGCTAGTTTTATTTTAGAAAAATTAGAGTTCTGCTGAAAAACATTAAAACGTATCTAGGGATGCAACCGAGCGAAGCGAGGGTAAATTGCCAGTCTATACTAATATACTAATAATATAATATTATAAAGAGGTAAAGTTTGTGAGTTTGTGGGTTTGTGAGTTTGTGATGTTGTAAGGGGTAATCTCTGGATGTACTGAACCGATTTAAATAAAATTTGGTAAAAAGATAGTTGGAGACCATGGGAAGGACATGAGATACTTTTTATCCAGTAAGTTATCCTTTAAGGGGGGTGAAAATGGGGATGAAAGTTTGTATGGGAAACCATCCTAGGGACGAACCCAGTGAAGCGAGGTTCAGTCGCTAGTAGTATATAATTATGGGTAAGCAAATCTATGGAACAGTACGCCATAACCACAGGTAATCACGTGCGGTTATGGTATGTTTGTTTACCAAATAGGATTCCGAAAAAACCTGCTGTTAATTAGTAAGTTAATCAATTAATAGCTCGGGGTTTAAAATCTACTAATGGTGATTGACAAATGTTTATCAGGGAAACACTCAATTTTGTTAATGTAAGTATTTGTGAATTATAATTCTATAGTTTGGGATTAATTTACACTTACCTGTTATTAGTATTGCGTCAGCTCTAAATCAAACACGAACTGATTTAATTGATTCGATCTTTATTCTAATGTTTTATAATACATATATGTTATAGAAAAAATATGTGTGTGTTTCAAGTAATTGTGAAGACTGGTAAGACGTTTGGATCGGAAAAATGAAACTCGTTTGATCATATATATACAAACAATGGCTTTAATACACCTTTCTGTATATATTATAATGCTATGCACATAATACAACTAATAAATTATATAAACATACTAGCAGGATCCGCGGCTTCGCTCGCACTAAAACTACAAAAAGAAAATTCTTAAGCTTTATGCTATCTATACATATAATAAAACTGTAGAGGTCGAATGTCTGTAGATAGAAAAAAAATGCTAAAAACCGAGTCATGGGGATGTAAGAAGAAAAATAGAACAAATCCAGATTTTTTCAAACTTTTTGAACCGAATATTGTTTTGTTTTTACTAAAATATTTATGCACATATTATATTTCACGCGATATTTATTATTTATCATTCTGCATTGATGTGTATGTTTTACACTAAATAATGAATTTTATTGAACGAATAGAGAATATTAAATGTTATCGTCAAATCTAATTTATAAAAAGTAAAATTTTAACAAAAGAAAACTTGGAGGGAAACTGCACAAGTGACGTCAGCAGTTTCCAAAGTAATTTAGCAGCTAGTGTTCTATGTTTATATTTTGTATGAGTTAAGTGGACTGAGTACTATTAAAGTTTTATAATTGGATAAATTTATGTTAAACTGGTTAATATATTAGGTGCCCGCGACTTCGCTCGCGTCGTAAGTAGTACTTCGATTAAGAGAAACCTATTTTTATTTTAGTTTAAATAACAAACAAAAAACCTATTTAATTTTAATATAAATAACAAACAAAAACACAAACTTTCAAATTATTTCTACATCTCGGAAATAAATTACAAATACCTTAGTAATATTTGAGATAGTAATATGGTAAAGTACGTAGTATTATATGATTTCAATTATTTTATGCTCTAATTAGGTAGGTATAACCGCAGGTCCTAGAGACATGAAATTTCGAGGGTGTGTTCTTTGTGAAGTGCAGGTATCCACTAACAAAGGGTTTTTTGAAATTCCACCCCTAAAAGGGTGAAATGAAGGGTTGAATTCTCTGTGAAACTTTTTATTCTCTGGGTCGATTGGCTCGAGAATTGGTACACATACATATTCTTCAATTAAAATTATGAGACAAGTGTTTCACAGTTTTGCCGAAATCATCGCCCAACAGAGTCAAATAGGGCTTCGAAAATCCAACATGGCATGATAGACGGGGGAATGGCGCGCAGGATGGGGCAGGGCGTGCATGGGGAGCGAGGGTGTTTCTATATTAATTACTTGTAACATAAAGCAAAAAAAATACGTATTTTTTTAAATATAATATTATGGTAATAAAAGAAACTTTAAGATCTTCATTTATTTATTAACTTACTTACATACGCTTCGCTCGGGTGCCTCCCTAGCGGATAATTCCGTAATACATTTGTATAAAACAAAACAAATAATTAATTAACTCCGATAAAATTCATTCAAACAAAAGTTTGTTAAGTAATTACAAAAAATCTATTTACAACAATTTATTTTCGAAATAAGTATCTACCTAAAGACAACACAAAACAAATGATTGACTACGTGAAACGAAAACATTATAATTGCAACCTTCCATTATATACACTGAAAAAAATATCAGAATTTTTGACTCCCTAAGCACCTAATTAGGTACCCCAGGCAACACTCCAAATAAAACATATACCAATGCTACCACCTAATTGCAAAAAATAATGCATACAACAATAAATAGATATATGTTAGGACGTAACACACATCACCATCTAGTTCCATGGTAAGCTACAGGACTTGTGTTATGGATACCAGATAGTTGATACACTACACATATATAACTTTAAATACATACATATTATAAATATGAACACCCACGACCGGAGTACAAACATTCGTGCTCAACACCCAAATGTGTGCCCCCAGCAGGTTTGAACCCGCGATCGCTGGCACAGCAAGTAGGGTAGTAGTCACTACAAACTGAGCCAAACGTGTCGTCATTTCAATATACCTATTTGTTATAACCAACAACGATCAACGACATTGATATGCTAGCCTCCTTGCCCCCCTCTGCCACTGCCCCCGCTGTCGTCGTTATACTTACGATCTCCTTATTATTGCGTTATTTTAAAACTGTGGTATCTTCTAAGATATTCATCTAATTTAAATCATGTAACGGCTAGTCTTAATCTAAATTAAGTGCTTATGATGCCTACCATATTTATTTAGATATTAGATAGGATCAACGCCATTCCAGTAAAAACACTTTCGCAAATAAAGCATTATTTTAGATCCAATTTGAGAACCATAAAAATGGTTATTGTGAGTCCACCTTAAGAATAAAAAATTTGCTATCGTGAACTTTTTTGTAGTATTTTATATGTTTTTCAATTTATTTGAACATTTCGTGGTTCTGTCTGCAATGGTTTATGAATCTTCTCTTCTTTACTTAGTTTACGAAGTTCTCGTCTGCCTAGAATACCTGTCTTAAAATGCCAGCCAGCTCTCTTACTCCGACTATAAGTAAATTCTCCGTTTCAAAATTCGGAAACCATTTTTAAACACTTCCTGGTATTCAATTTGTATACTTATGTAATTTCAGTGACCGTGTAATTTTAATGGTACCATCTCAGTACCATCAAACTAATCTGATGATGGAGCCGTGACCAGAAGTGACCTTCCTAATGGCATATGGTATTTATATTTCATTTATTAGTTTACAGTTTTATAATAAAAGCTTAATTTTAAAAATCTTTTTACTTTTAATTTATGTATTTTTATGCTACTTTACAATAATAATGTACTAGTCTTTACAATAAACTAACAATTGCAGTTAACACAAATTAGCAGTACTTAATTTAATTAAATTCAATCGCACTCTTATATGGAACCTAAAGTAGGTATTTCAACACAAAAATCCTTTTTTAATTTACACTTTTTAATGTTTTCAAACTATTAAAAGAACATAAAATGTTATTTTTTATTACAACATAAATATTTTTGTGTTTATTGTCAAACATAAACTTAATTCAATCCTTCTAAATTAATTTCGTTTATTTAAGTTTTTTTACGCTCACGTTTTATCCATGCAGACGAGAGTTAATAAAAGCAGATTACTCGAGCTATGATATCTGTCTGACAATCTGTTGCGACATGTCTCGTGATATTAAAACGCGTACATAAGCCCACATAGAAAAATGACACCATCATGTTTCCTGCAATTCATCCTTTTCTGACGGAATGAATGACGGTCGACGCAGGCTTCTTCATGAGATTATTACTAGGGATTTGGGTTAACATTGAGGTTTTGAATTTTTTTTAAAAGGAGCTTTTGCAGCTTTTTGTGTATCTTTATGCCACGCTAGCTAAGCTAGGTATCTAGCGGTATGAATGATATCGCTAAGTAATTCCTTTCAAGATGAATGTAAACCAACATAGTTGGAAGTTCTTTTTAATTCGTTACCTTTTTGGTGGAGATTTTTATTTTTGTATGCTACGAGTATAATACACTTTATTATGTGGTACTATAAATTGTAATATTTATTTTTAAGTTTAACTACTCAAACTTTGTTTCGAGTTAGTAGTTAAGGTACGAGTCTAATATATATTTTATTACCAGCTGAAACGGTTGGACGGTTTTGGATGAAACTTAGCAAACAGGTAGACAGGCTATCCCCTGAAGTATCATATAGGCTTTTTGGCACCTAGAAACACACTTGAGTGAAGCGAGGGTAGTAACTAGTGTTAATAATAAGTATGAGGAATTAAAAAAGTAGTGTGCATAATATTAAAAATATTTTATAATTTGGCATAGTATTAAGTTAAGTAATAGAATAGTTATAATTACATAGTACTTCTCTCAAACTATTGAAGTTATAATTCTTTTGGCACGTTCAGAAAATATTATGAGAGTAAAATTTTTACAACGCGCACACCGACAGATAAAATGTGACATGCTGAAGTTAGCTGCATTCCTTTTACAAACAGAGAGTTGTGACATACGGGATGAAATATTTAACAATTTTTTACTGGTACGCCAAAGAAGTATCATTTCATAGGTGCGTACAAACACACGTTTTTTTTTTAATTTAAAACTAAACAAACGTAATATTATTGTCAATTAGTATGTACACATTTCTAGTGAATTTGGTACCACAAACAGTTTTTATTCGGTAGAAGCACAATTTTTACATTTAATAAAGATAGTAATAATATAATTTCTATATTTAATAAACATTTTCAAATATGACAGGTTGTTTCAAAGATTAGAATGTGCAAACAAATAAAATACCAACTTCTCATCTTTATATATGAATAAATACAGATGTATACAAATACAAATATTCTTTATTACGCACAATTATTTTACTTACAATACAACAATTAAGGTTTAATAGAACTACTTTGCAATAGAAATAGTAATAGCCCGCGATAGGCGGCCCTATCGCTAAGAGAGCGATCTCTTCCGGGCAACCTTTCGACAGAGTGAAAGAAATACAGAAGGAATCGGTTCAATCAATCAAAGAAGATTTACAACAAAGCAGATTTGACGATGAGATTAGACTACACTAGAGATGAGACATATTAGATTAACAATACTGAGATATACAAAATACACCATGTATTCAGTCCTTTTTTAACGTACCATTGCGGGAACGGACCTCCCTTCAATACGAGGGGGATCAGGACATAGTCCACGCTGGCCAGGTGCGGGTTGGCGGACTTTACATGTCTTTTGAAAACTTGCTAGGTTCTCTCAGACATGCAGGTTTCCTCGCGATGTTTTCTTTCACCGTTAAGACAAAATGGTAATCGTGTTGGAAATGAGTCACACATAAATATATCAGAGGTCCGAGACCCGGGATTTGAACTCGCTTTACTCGGTTTCTCTAGCGAGCGCGTTACCACTTGCCTACAACTGCCTAAAATACACCATATCAAAATTAGATTGATAGGTATAATATAACTATATAACTATAAGCTATTTGAATTAACTATAATATTAAGTACATTACGTGTGGTTGAAATTAGCAGAGCGTGTTACAGAATATTACTAGCGACTCACCCTCGCTTCACTCGGGTTCGTCCCTAGGTACGTTTTAAATTAAAATGGGTATAGTATGTTATCCTTAAGAGATAGACATATGCTATTGCGGACTTTTCTGTAGACCTATATAAGATACACAAGTCCACCATAAATATTTTATCTCAAAGGGTTTAAGCAGCATTTTCGTTGAAAGCTCCCTGGTGGCTTATTTTTTTCCGACACCTGCAACAAATATGGTTATATTTTAGCCAAACTTAACAAATTATATACTAAAGCCTTCCTCGAGAACCATTCTATCTATTTGGTGTAAACATCATAAAAATTGGTGTAATAGTTTTTGAGTTTATCGCGAACAAACAGACAGACATACAGACAGATAGACGCGGCGGAGGAGTTTGCTTTATAATATATTAAGTGATAAGGTATATTAAAAAGTACACACTCTCTATTCATTTGTTTTGGTAGGTTGGTAACCTAACTAAGGTCTCTAAGAATTTATTGATACATGTTGGAGTAGTGTTCTCGATAGAAAGTGGCACGTTTTTGTAATGCCATAAATAATTTAGTACAATATAATAAATATTATGTATTAAATCATTCTCAAACGTTGTTTATTCGACAGTAGGTCCTTCTTTGTTGCACCTAATTAGTACAAACTAGTATTTTGTGTATTATGTTACTTAAATAAAACGATTTGAGTTAACATGTAAAATGAATTTAACATATACATTGATAATATGTACAATGAGCACACATATACTAGAAATAAGGAGAAACTGATAACGCCTAGCTTTCGCCTTCAAAAAATATAATAATAGTATTTCACAGTCGATATTGAGCTTGCCATTTAAACAATTTAAGTATAAAATAAAAAATATTATTAAATAAAGCTTATTAGTTATTACATCATCACGGAATACTGTCATATTGGGTCTCACGTAGGATAAGTAGATTATTGTATTTCAATATTGTAAACAAATATTATTTTAAAAGAGCAACTATTCAGTTATTCGCCGGTTCTTCTCAGCAGAACTGGCTTTCGAGCCGCTGGTAGATTCCTCAAGGACTTACAAACTGGCATTAAATTTAAATTTCAATAATGTCAGAAGTGACGATTCGAAAGTGCTTGTAAATTCTATTTGAATATGCTAGTATATTTTGATTTGATTTGATGTGTATATTTGCGTGTACAGTAGCACTTTATGAAAAATTACAATATTGATTCCACGAATTATAATAAACTCAGACTAGCAATAATATTGACAATGTCATAAAACTAAACATGAATCCAAACAACAATGTTTTAATAAAGTATTTATACAAATATTAATAGAATTTATTATTTATGTTACGCATTCCTATGATAAGTAGAATAGGTAAATGTTAAAAAATAATAATAGCTGAGGGAATTTATTGTAACAAAGAAATAAAATAAGCTACTATTTTATTATCTATCTTTCAAGAGGAAGAGAAGTAATGCTTTAATAATATTACTATAGAATATTTTATTATTTTAATAATTCATAATTTATTCTCCAAATTGTGAATTAATGGTTAATGCTTATATAAAATTACCCTTATTCTTTAAAGAAAGTAAACACTATGTATGGCAAAATTGAGAATAGTAGTAGGTACAAACGGCAAATCACGCTACTATTTTAGACTTTGACAATTTTTTGGCGGGCTCCATATAATTACTTAGTCTGAGACGTTAAATTACGATATAATTATTGTAGGAGTTGCAAATTTTTTACTAAAAGTCAAAGTAATGCAACTGTATATAAATGTTATTAAAACAATACTATTAAAAATCTTAATAGCTTATTACATAATATTAATATTTTGAACTAAATATATAATAGAACGTATAAATAATAAATTGGCCAGCGTGGTGGACTATGGCCTGATCCCCCTCATATTGAAGGGAGGCCCGTGCTCAGCAGTGGGACGTTAAGAAGGGCTGAATACATACATACATATAATATAACTATACTTGTACTTCGATTAGGGTCGACAAGCCTTTGCCCCTGTCGCCTGAAATGATGGATGAAGCTCACACAGATTTCGGATAGTTTTGAATATTATACTTTTTCACATGCAAGACGGAGAAGCGACGAGGTCACGTTTGATGTTGCTTATCAAAGTCTGTATGTATCTATACTTTGTGAAGTTAATATCGGAAGACGTGTTTGATGGAAGTGCTAGACAAAAATCAAATGTACAAATGATTTATAATAACATTGTGTTAAGATCCGGCTACAAGATTGCTACTTTCATAGCGTATTTAATCAAATTCATTTTTTTAAAACGAGCCGAATCTGTACATTAAATATTTTCTCGAAAATCTCATTGAAATAGGTATTATTATCGATACAGAGGCCGAATCTATAGTTTTTAGAATTTTTGTCTGTCGGTCTGTAGTCTGTTACCGCATCACGGAAAAACCACTAGAGGGATTTTGATGAAATTTGGTATGGTGATAGCTGGTCATCCGGATCAACATATAGGACTTTTTACTGCGGGAAAATGTCTTATTTCTGGGAAAAAATACAAAAACTGCAATTTAAGAATATACTAATATGTAAAACCTAAGAATTTGGTTTTTGGTCATCTGAATGCGGGCGGAGTTGAGGACAATACTAGTAAAATATGAAATATACTGTCACATGACCAGTAAGTTAAATGCTTAAGAAAACATATTTACAAATTCATCTGCAACATAAATTGAGTCAGAAACTTTGTCACTAAAGTTCATTCAACGTCCTATTAAGGCGCCCAAATTAGGCAAGTTTCAGAACTTCGAACACCGCTGTTTCGACGTCTCTTCTGCTACACGTATTTGAATTTTACTGTCTTAAAGTAACCAAATCTGTCTTACAGTTACTATTGCCTGATAGTCTGAATATACTCGTAGGTCCATATACAATAAAACAATAATAACTCATAATTATATAATTTTTGTAGTAAAAAAATACTATTCGACTCCAATAAAACTAATAATGTAATTAAGAGACAGGAATAGAACAATATGATAATTACAACAATATGATAATTTTGTAGATAATTCAAGTGGGTTTTTCATAGTTTTTATTTTGTATTTATACATATAATAAAATTGTAACTAAGTTGAATCTGTACATTAAATATTTTTTGGAAAATCTTATTGAAATAAACATTATTATCGATACAGAGGCCGAATTTATAGTTTTTAAAATTTTTGTCTGTCTGTCTGTTACCGCATCACAGAAAAACCACTGGAGGGATTTTGATGAAATTTGGTATGGTAATAGCTGGTTATCCGGGTCAACATATAGGATACTTTTTACCGCGGCAAAATATCTCATTTCTGAGAAAAAATACAAAAACTGCAACGTAAGAGTATACCTACTAATATGTAAAACCTAAGAATTTGGTTTTTGGTCATCTTAACGCGGGCGGAGCCGCGGCCAATGCTAGTTTTATTATAAAGCTTTACAAGTAAGACACACAATCTTAATGTTCCATGGAAACTTAAACAATATTAACATTCAGACACCGTAACTATAATTTTAATTATCTTGCTAACGTTTTGATAATTATCTCATATAATAATTTATCCATACACGCGTTAAACTAACACAAATGTTGACGAGTTCGTTCTTAAGCGAAGGTAATTAGGCATATTCCTATTCGTCAGGGTAATTACCCCTTTAAAAGGCAAATGTATAGCAACTAACACACTCAGCTCATTTAACGATTGACTTGCTACTAATTAGAACGTGTAAGCATAATTTTGTTCATACTGAATCAATAAGATTAGAAAATTATAATGTAGTTAGTGTTAATAAAAAATAACTTGTACATAATTTTAATAAAATTCAGATAATTTTTTTGCAAATGTGACTATAATCTAGTGAACCTGTGTATCCATACTTAATATTATAAATGTGAAAGTGTGTTTGTTTGCTTGTCTTTCTTTCACGTCGAAACGAAGGGACAGGTAAGCATGATTTTTTGTGTGGAGATAGGTGGAGGGCTGGAGAGTGACATAGGCTACTTTTTACCGCGGAAAATTATCTAATTCCCCCGGGAAAATACGTTATAATACAACTCAAAAAAATGTTTATGATCAGAATTACTTAAAACTTGGCATTAATGCTCTTCAATACAATTAAATAAATATGTGTTTTGGCATTTTTCGAAATTAATCCCATAAGGTGGTAAAATAGGGGATGAAAGTATGTATGAAATCTACCTTTTTAGATTTTTTTTTTGTAGTTTTAGCGCGAGCGAGGCCGCAGGTTCTGCTAGTCTATCCTATAATAAAACAGTAAAAGTCGAATGTCTGTACATAGCAAAAAAAATGCTATAAACGGAGTCAGGGGGATATAAGAAGACAAATAGAACTAATCCAGATTTCTTTCAAATTTTTTGTTTCTCTGTTTGTCTGTTTGTACGGGTTAATCTCCGAATCTATTCGACCGATTTGAATGAAATTTTGCACAGTGGTACCTTATATCCCCGGGCAACATCTTAGATACTTTTTGTCCTGGAAAATTAAATAGTTCCCGTGGGATAGTTAAAAAACTATAGTATCTTATACAGCTTAGTACACAACAACTTATGCACCTAATTTAGTAAAATTTAACATTTTGATACCTTATATTGCCGGTCAAACAACAGATTACTTTTCATCCCGGAAAAATGAACGGTTCCCTTGGGAACTAATAGATGTCTATTAGTGTTTTTCTAAAGGCGAACCCGAGCGAAGCGAGGGTGAGCTGCTAGCAATAAATAAATGTATGTACTTTATTTGTATTACATCTTATGTCTGTATATCAAAATAAAACTTTGCAAGATGGGATAATTTATGGAATTAACTCCATATTCTTTAAACCATATTTACGAGAGCGATACACGAAATCTGTTTTGTGTTACTGACTCATTATATTATGTATTCAATTTAATTTGTACTATAATCTTATATTTATCATAAATATTTCAATGCAGTGATGTGATTAATATTATAATTTACTATGAATGACTAAATCCTGGTAAGTGGTAGCAATACATAAATGCTGCTCGAAAAAATATTAGTCACCGGGACTAAAATAATTGACTAACTGATAAATGCTTAAGGAACCTTAACATAATCTGGTGCTGACTAAAATAAACTTGTATACTTTTCAGCCTGTAAGTGTAAATACTAGTATAAATATTAAATAGGTAGAGTCGAACTGTTAGAGAAATATCAAAGCAACCACAAGTAAGGGACTCATATAGAGATAAGTCCACCTTAGTTCACGTCACTTTCTGTGTATTTTGTTTATTTAATAACTTATTTGAGCAATAAAAAATACTATAAAAATCAGTCTAGTCAAGATAGAGCATTATTGAAGACTAGCGGCTCACCCTTGCGTCGCTCAGGTTCACCTCTAGAAAAACAAAAACAAATCTATCCCACGGGAACCGTACATTTTTCCGGGATAAAAAGTAGTCTATGTGTTATTCTGATGTATGAGCTATATCATTGTAAAGTTTCATCAAAATCCATTCAGTAGTTTTTGCGTGAAAGAGTAAGAAACATACATCCATACTCACAAACTTTCATATTTATAATATTAGTATAGACGTTGTAATATGTTCTCCTTTATCACGCTCAAGGAAAAAATCTTTTCGAAAGTTCAATTTGACTTTGAAGGACTTGACGCTATAAGCTATTTGCACATAAAATATAATAAAAATATATCTTTTCGTATACAATGCAGTATAAAATATATATGCAAATAAATGTTACTCATATCATAGTTAAAACAGAATGCACGTTTTGTACTTATAGTAACGCGTAGGTATTAATATTACTATGTCATTAAACACGCCGTCGCTTGCATAAACATCGTAAATCATTCTATATTAGAACGCTGCATATATTTCCATTTCTAATTTTCGTACTGAATATCAAATATAATGCTACATATTATTAATAATTCCAGCGCTTTCAACATCATAGTTATACCTATATTATCAACTAATTAAAATACTAGCGACTCTCCCTCGCTTCGCTCGAGTTCGTCCCTAGGTTGCTTCCCCATACAAACTTTCATCCCCATTTTCACCCCCTTGATGGATGATATGCGGGACAAAACTTATTCTTAATATTTTAATTATACATATAATATGTATTTGTATTGTAAAATCAAATAAAACATTTAAATGGTATCACGAAGTCGTATACAAAATGCCTATTGCCTTGCAAAACATACATCAAAGGTCTATCGGAATCTAAACAAAATTACAAAGTCCCTAGTGGCTACCGACCCCTAAAAAGTTCCACGAAGTACAAACAGTTGAAATTGAAGTAAATTCGATAATATACTTGGACCCTCCGAAGTTAAATAAAGAAACATGTGAATAGGGGTGATCCTGAGAAAAATAAAAACCAATATCTAGTTAAAAGGGGCTAAATTAAGCGCTCAAATGTGAACCCATCGAGCTTGAGTCTTTATGACATGCTTTTAGCCAAATGAGTGAAATAGTTTCATTATAGCACTGCACGGGTCACTGAATCGAATACTGCGCTGAGCATGAATGTTTTATATCGCAGTACTTCGTTAGCGCGATTCGTTATTGTTTTGATAATATTCTGTAATAATTAATATCCGTTTTCATTCGCGTGATATTTCGCGAGATTAAATTAAATATAAACTATTTTTTTTTAATCATTGAATTCACCGTACTATGTCAAAAAATTACATTGTAGTGGTGCATAGAACTGGCTTTTTGAAGCCTGATTTGATTTCCTATCTATAATATAGAAGTAAACTAATCCTTAAAGAAAACGTGGTGTATTAATCCCAGTGTAAAAAGTTTCCCTTGTACAAAAATCAGATTTGAAATTATATAATTTGGGGTTATAACACCATATAGACCATATTAAAATAATTTTCAGTATTGATAATCGATTTAATTAGTTAATGTAATGCTTTATACTACACGGTTCAATAAACTTAAAACTGTTGCTACTGTATGACTGTTTTACAAATTAAAGCTATTTGAATGAGATAAATATACATAAACATTTAAATTTCAAAAGCTTCAGGGATGGTTGATTGCAGGTTAGATCCCTTGAGTTTTTAACAATCATATAAAATGGTTATTAAATACAGTGTATATATATTCTGTTTATTCTTCGCATCATTTATTATTTGTAGATAAATAGATAGTACTCTTTACTGTACACATTAAACAAACAAACATAACAAAATCAATATCTATACACATAATAAAATTGTAACCAAGCCGAATCTGTACATTACATATTTTTTGGAAAATTTTATACAAACAAAAATACATAGACTTGTAGAAGTATTCCGATACTTATATACCAGAGAAATACTAGGTTATTGTTAAAATCTCTTCAATTGTTAAAATCTTGCCATGATATAAAAATCAATGTTAAAAAATCCATTGCAATTATAAAATTAGGGAGGATATCAAATTAGAATCGACTAGCAAATCCAGACAACCGTAACCCAAATTCTATTCATTTTCGAGTGTATGCATCGATAATGCATAGTTTGAGCTGAAGTCCACGAAACTCGAGCCGTCCTGAGATCCACAATCCGTTAAAATTAGATTGATATATTTAAGTTAAAGTAACGTCTGTACAATAAAGGAGTAAAATCCATATCCATATAAATATGTCTAATATTTTAAAAAATGCGCATGAGCTGATATAATAATTGCTGTACGATAATATGCATAGATAATAAAGCCATAATTTCCATACTTAATATTATAAACGTGAAAGTGTGTTTGTTTGTTTGTTTGTGTGTTTGTCTTTCTTTTACGTCGAAACAGAGTGACGGACTGGCGTGATTTTTGGTGTGAAGATAGTTGGAGAGCTGGAGAGTGACATAGGCTACCTTATATCGCGGGCGATCATTCCCACGGCAAAACACGTTATAATACAATGCAAAAAATCATTTCTGATCAGAATTATTTAAAACTTGGTATTAATGCTCTTCAATACAATTAAAAAATTCCTGTTTTAGCATTTTTCGAAATTCATCCTATAAGGGGGAAAAATAGGAGATGAAAGTTTGTATGGAACCTAGATACCTACCTTTTTAGAGATTTTTTTGTAGTTTTAGCGCTAGCAAAGCCGCTGGTTCTGCTAGTATTCTATAAATGAACCCAGATTGCTTAGTGCAAATCTATTATAATTACTAGGGGCGTTGATAGTATACTCGTACACTATGCCATAAATAGAATGTCATCACGTTAACAACTTGCCCGCACCAAATTAATTAATATGATGGATCATGTATCGCCAGTGTATGTACCTGCCCGTTTTTCATTTTCATAATGGCCCGCAAATTGGATTAAGTGAATGTCTGCAAGGGCTCGTTAAATTTCACTGTGTATCTAGATATAAAGGTTCTGTCCACGGGGACCAATTTGTCTGAAGTACTTTTATATTAAATTACATATCGTAAGGTGAGAACATAGTTTCTTAGAGTTTTCAATCTAATCAAGATATTATATTTTACTTTTTATTATAATACTAGCGACGTATCCTAAATACATTTTAAATAGATAAAAAATTGTTATTGTGAGTGTATCTTAGGTGTGTTTATTGTTACTCACATGCTATCGTCGATTTTTCTGTAGGTCTTTTTAAAACCTAGAATTTTCTAGTACATTATTTCGATGTATAATATTTTAAGATTTGGTCACCGTCAGCCAAATAAGCGTAAAAACATTTTTTTTGATAAAACACTGTCATAGTTCAGGCACCTTGTACAAAATATTAACCAATTATATACATAAATGTTCCTCGTTTATCGTAAACTATTAGTAAAAAGGTATCAAAATCCATTGCGTGGCTTAGAAGAAACAGATAGAGACATGTTTAATACAATGTACAGGTATAGATACAAAAAAGCGACTTGCGCTCCAAAAAAATTTTGCATTTTCCCATATAATTGGAAAATTTGATATAAATTGTTTGTTTCGTGTAATAAATTATTTATTTATGAAGTACAACTCGACTGACCAGTTATAGAGTTTTCCCGTGGAAATGAAAGATTTTTCTGTAGTAAAGGTACCCTAAATGTTGACCCGAGTAATAAATTATCACTACACAAAATTAAATCGGTTCAATACCTTTTGCATCAAAAGCATATAGACAAACAGACGAAAATTTTAACAACTATTGCTTTGGGGTCTATATTCTTTGTACAATACGAAACAGTAATCGTTTTAAAAAAAATCATGTACAGATTTCGCTTAGTTACTATTTTATTACAATGATAGTGAGGTAAATTGTTTTATTAGTTTTAATAGGAATTTTGAAGAAAAAGAAAGACAATTAGAAGAATAATATAATACACTTAAATATATTTACATTTCATTACAATTTTCATACGTGTAGGATAATAAAGAGATGGGTAGGTTTGATGTAGATTGGTTGTAAAGAACAGAAAAATGATTTATTTAAAAAAGTTTTATTGTTGTTTAATAAAGTCGACCTTGAAGTCTAAAACAATTTAGTTATTATCAAAATATATAAAGAAGGTTAAAAATATCTTAATATATTATGTACTTTGTCATTTTGCTATTAGATAGTAGTAAGTAAATAGTGCCCAATGTATGTACTTTGTAAATATATGGTAAGTCCGGGAGAGTTGCCTATAGTTTTAAAAAACGATCAATATTAATTATATGTAAAAGATATTACACAAAATAAGCATAGTTTATTTTAATTCAATATTTATTTATGCCATTCATATTTTTGGAATTATTGTGAAATATATTCTAAATTAAAAAATGTTTTACATGTATATGAGCTTCAAAAGAAAGAATTAAATTGAATTGAATTTGCTTTGTATTCACTTTATATTGTTTATTTTTGCCCCAAAAAAATGTATTGTGTTTATTTATTTAATATAAATGATACAATACCTATATTATTAACATTCGCTCAGGTGCACTTTAAGTGCCTTTTTATTTACAATATTATAAATAGGACACTCCTTATTGGCAAATTTTATTACACCCAGCCAGCGTGTTACTCCAGGTCCAATCAATCCAGTCACTTCAGCGTGAAGGAGTAACATTACACATGTAGACACATTGTTCAAAAAATCGATGCGCATACATACCTAGTAGCTTATATTAGAATTATAATATTATTGTGATAAAATAAAATGTAACATATAACTGAAATATGGGTAGATAAGTAGGTAAATGTGTATGTGTGTAATATATATACATATACACACACACACATATATATACATTCAAGCTGATATGTGAATGTTTCATTATGAAATTCTTAAATAAACTGATAATAAGGTCTAAAAGTTAAGTTTTATTTTTATCTTACAAAGTAATATTAGTTTAGAACTTAAACGATTCACTAAGTTGTGGAGTCAACGACGTATGATGATAAGCCATTGTCATTGATCAAGAAATTTAAGATAATATAATTTTTCATAGCCCTTTTTCAAGATAAAATGTAACTTAACTTTAAAAAGTTAGTTGAAAAGATGAATAGAATAAAGATGAATGCGAAGGTCAAAGTCTAAGGTTACCAAACTACGCACATTATTATAATTATAGGACAACGTTTAGAGGTGGCGGAGTACCAATAATGTATGTACACAATAATTTGAAACATGATCTCGATGAAATGCATGAAGGCTTTATTTATTACAAAAGTTCAATGTTATTACTTCTTTAGAAGAAGGGCATTTTCCAAATTCATTGAAAGTAGCCAAAGTTTGTCCTATTTAAAAAGCAGGTGGTAAAATGGACCCTGGGAATTACAGACCAATATCAGCCTGTTCTGACGATTTTTTCATAAAAATTTTAAAAAATAATACATAAACGTCATAATGAGTATCTGGAAACGACAAATTTTCTATTTAATAAACAGTATGGTTTTCAATCCAAATCTAATACGCTCCTTGCAGTAACCGACTCAGTAACAAATATAAAACTCAATATTGAATAATAAATAAAAACTTTTTAACAAAAAAATAAAAACCGACTTCAAAAAAAAGCACTAAAAAGTAAAAAATAACTGATTGGTAGTTTTCATTTACTATACATACTTAATCAAATATTTTCGAAGTCGGTGTGCTTTGCTTTGTATGGGCTGGCACCGATTTCGAAAATATTTGATTAGGTATGTATTTAATTTAATAGGTAGGCTTTAATTACTTAGCCAAAACACACCGACTTCGAAAATATTTGATTAGGTATGTATAGTAAATGAAAACTACCAATCAGTTATTTTTTACTTTTTAGTGCTTTTTTTTTGAAGTCGGTTTTTATTTTTTTGTTAAAAAGTTTTTATTTTTCCCTTTTTAGTGTAGACAGTAGTAGCAAAGTAAGGATTCTAACGTGTTAGGCTTGTCAAATCAAACAAAATAAGCCCAAACTCAAAGTATCTACTACTAGCCGTTGAAGAGTTCCACCTATCCACCTTCTGGCCTTGCCATCAGATCAGGTCAACAACACCGAACCACTGTACTATCAACGGAAATAGAAATACTTGCAAAGTTTCAAGTCAATATGACAATTAGACGTAGGTTAAATTCATCATTAGTTGTTTTTCCACCCTTAGGGGTGGTATTTTTTTTTTGAAATTTAAATGGGACCAATCTGGAAGTATACCCTTTCAAACAAAACAAAAATTGTCCAAATCGGTTAATAAATGACGGAGTTCTGAGGTAACAAACATAAAAAAAAAAAAAACATACAGTCGAATTGAGAACCTCCTCCTTTTTGAAGTCGGTTGATAAAATAAAAAGATAACACTAGGCATCAGACTCTGACAGATTTAAAAAAAAGCGTTTGATATAGTAAGCCATGAAAAAAAAAATTGAAAATCTTGGTTTAACCAACTGCATAGATAGATCTCATAGATTAGATCTCTCTATCGGGCATGTTTCGTAGTATAGTTAATTGCCTTCCAAAAAATATATGTTATATAATCTACAATTTTTTTTTTAAATCACATCTAAAGCTATCTCATAGAAGTTTGGGGGATAACGTCGAAAACATATCTACATCGATTACAAATAGCTCAAAAAAAGCTTATCAAAACGTTTTTCCACTATAATTATCTAACATCAACCAAAAAGATTTATTATGAAACAAAAATTATGAATGCCACTCAGCTTTATAAAAACACTTGTGTACTTGTGTGATACTTTATACCTTCGTCAACTTGTTTTTATCTTTTTAGTTAGCTTTTATGCAGTTGGGTTTTTTAGTTTTATAATACACTAACACTGCGCGCGGTTCCGCCCGCGTTCAGATGACCAAAAACCAAATTCGTAGATTTTACATATTAGTATAGCCTTACGTTGCAGTTTTTGTATTTCTTCTCAGAAATGAGATATTTTCCCGTGATAAAAAGTATCCTATATGTTGACCCGGATAACCAACTATCACCATACCAAATTTCATCAAAATCCCTCCAGCGGTTTTTACGTGATGCGGTAACAGATAGACAGACAGGCAGACACCAAGACAGACAAAAATTCTAAAAACTATAGATTTGGCCTCTGTATCGAAAATAATGTCTATTTTAATAAGATTTTCCAAAAAAATATTTAATGTACAGATTTGGCTTAGTTAGAATTTTATTATATGTATAGATATTTTTATTTACAGGTTATTTAGTTTTTGACAATTAGACATTTGAAGTTACTTTAGCAATTTTTTACCCTGTATTACTTTTAAACATATAAGTTATATATATTTGGTGATCGCCTCTTAAAAACCTTTATTTTGATACCCCGCTCAATGGTTTGGGAGAATTTTTTTAAAGACGCAATTGGCGCCTGAAATCCGCCATTTTAATTTTTATCTATTTTTATATAGCCTATAGACACTCACGTTATCAAGAGGAATCTAACGGCATATGAATCATCAAGATCAATCAGAATGTCATATAGGAACAAACATACATACATAGACTGATAAACAATTACTCTTCTTTGCGTCGCGCAGTTGGGTAAAAATATGTACCTTCGAATAACTTATTTTTAGCAGTATTTTTATCCCTTTATAAAGAATAAACACAAGTTTTTCCCTAAAAGCAGACGAAAATAGCAGCAGTCACTATACGATAAGAGGAAAATCTTTATCCTTCTGTAAGTCTTCCTTGAGTTTCGAAAACAAATAGTAATCACTGCGAATCAGGTTTAGCTGTCGGTCGTTCAGAACTTATTTCACTACCTTGATGCTGTCTGCGACTTCCTGTGATACTTTATGTAGGCGACAGAATAAGACCACCACCTAAAATAGAAACGTAAATACTATAAATTTTCTTTTAATGGATTAGTACTGTATTAACGTTGGACTCTTGTATCTGACCTTCTGTCACCTATGCATCCCAAACATGGACTTTCTACAAACAAACCAGAAACAAAATATTAAGAACCCAAAGAGCAACGGATCATTCTGAATCAAAAACTAAGACACAAAAAGAGAAGCACGGGTACAAGAAAAACAACAAAGTTGATTGATGCACTAGAACACTGTAAAAAACTGAAATGGAAGTGGGCCGGCAATATTGCACGTATGAACAATAACAGGTGGGCCTAAAAGATAGCTTCATGGAAGAGACCAATATTCAAAAGAACCAGAGGCAAACCGGCGGAGAGATGGCTTGATGAAATTTTGAGAGCAGCAGGAAAAGAGTGGTTAGACAAAGCCAATGGTAGAACTATGTGGAGGAAAATAGAGGAGGCCTTTACTTTATGGAGAGGTCCTTAGTAAATAAAGAAAAGAAAGAAAAATGAATATATAACTGTTAAAATAAAAATAAATTAAATTTAGTTAAGTTTTTTTTGTTTATGCTATTTAAAGAGATTTTAATTTTTTAATTTTTGTAAAATTGTTATATATTGCGTGCTTTATAAGCATTGTATTATTGTAATTTTATTAAGGAAATAAAAAAGGCTTAGAGTTATAATAATTATTATTACTGAATTAACATATGGATTACTTGTCTAGCTAGTATGTACGACTGCATGTCCTGAATTCCAGGGTTTGACTCCTAGGAAGTCCTAGCTCTTACCAATAAAATAAAAAAAAAATATAAAAAAAAGGTGAAAGGAATAAAAACTGCATTTATGTTTGCGCACTGCCACGTAATAGCCACCTAAATGGCTAGTCTCAGTAAGAAAGCAGCCCGGCAAAGCCAGGATAGGCTTTAGTTCAAAGTTATGTTATATAAGTTTTATTTTATTAAAGCAATATTAAATAAAATAATATTTTGAAAGAAACTTTATTATTATTTATAAATAATACGAACTTTTAGAATTATTAGTTTTCTTTAACTTATTTTAACTGTTATTGAATGTCGCAGAACCGAGATATCGGAAAATGAAAAGAATATCTATACTTCGATTTCCTATTATGTTCTAGAGGAAATGTAACAAGAAATGAAAGCAGCCAGTATGAAAAGAATTTTATACTAAAATTATTAAAATTTCTTCTCACAAGTACCTACAATAAATATTATGTTACAAATTTTTCAGTTATCTATATCTATACATAAAATAAAACTGTAGAAGTCGAATGTCTGTATATATAAATTTTTTGCTAAAAACAGAGTCAGTGGGATGTAAGAAGAGAAATAGGACAAATCTAGTTTTTTTTTAATTTTGTTTCTCTGTCTGTTTGTCTGTTTATACGGGCTAATCTCCGAAACTGTTGGACCGATTTAAATGAAATTTTGCATGGTTGTACCTTATGTCCCCGGTCAACATTTTAGATAGTTTTCATTTCGGAAAATTAAAGAATTCCCGTGGGATAGTTAAAAAACTATCGTAACTTATACATCTTAGTACACAACAACTTATGCACCTAATTTATTAAAATTTCGCATGCTGATACCTTATATTGTCGGTCAAGCAACAGGTAACTTTTTATTCCAGAAAAATGAACGGTTCCCCTGGGATCTGTCTGTGTTTTTCTAGAGGCAAACCCGAATGAAGCGAGGGTGAGCCGCTAGTAATTATGTATTTAAATAAGACGTTTTTTTAGTGTTCTTAATTTTACTAATACATTTACTAGCAGGATTGTGCTTAGAAAATACAAATATGTTTTTTAAAGTACACAGCATAATATTGTACTACCACTATGATTTTTTTATAAAAATTAAAAATAATGACGATGAATTATTAGGAATAATAAAATATGTATGAAATATGTATGATAAATATGTAACTAATTATTATAAATTACCGTTATTATTATTAATAATAAAATAATACGTATGGAATTTGTAAATATAAAGGGAATGAAATTAAAAAAAAAGTGGGATAAGCAGGTGGGTAACTTGCATTTTTTTTATTTTTTAAATTAAATTTTGTTAGCAAAATATTAAACAACTTTGAGCATTAAATAACTCAAATTTGCCTACACGAAAAAAACATGTCTACATTCAGCAACATTAATTATTGTTGGCTAGAAGCCAAAACTAAACGAGTCTGACAATTTCCGCTGTTCAGAAGTTATTCTGGAGAAATAGTAAGTGCTTTCAACGTTGTATATGATCATTAAAAATAATTTTAATGACTTTTGTATTGAACTTCGTTTAGTAAAAAAATCTAAAACCATTTGTGTGAAAAAATTATGAATTTCTAATTATTAATATCCTACAATGGCTCTCAAGCCCTTCTGAAATTTTAAGTGCAAATAGTTCATACAGTAATAGTGACTTTAGACTCTACTAATATGTCAAATTAATCTCTTTATCCTACAATATTATAAATGCGAAAGTTTGGATCTTTGGATGTCTGTTGTACATATATGTGTATGGATGTTTGTTACTCCTTCACGTAAAAACTACTGAACGGATTTTAATGAAACTTTACAATAATATAGCTTATACATCAGAATACATAGTTTATCTACTACTTTTTATCCTGGAAAAACGTACGGTTCTCGTGGGATGAATTTTTGAGTGTGCGGGGATATTTTTTCAAAAAAGAAAAATAATTAAAAAAGTATCGTTATCTTCTTCGTTTAAACTTTAAAACAATGTGAAAAAACACTTAATCAATGTTTTACAATGGTAACCCCAAAGATAAACGGAAAATAAATTCCAAGCAGGAATTGAGCCGGACATGTCTGTCCCTCGCAGCTCATCGAAGGTAAATAAAAATCGTGATAGCCGGGCGGAAAAGACGGTCCACTTAGATGCTTTTAAGGGTTAATTAGAACTTGTTTAAGGAAGAATCCTTTTAAAGACTCATTAAGAATCTGAAAGGTTTATTGTTAACAAAATGTTACAATAAGATATTATAGATAGACCCATGGTTATGAATATATTTAAAGAATTAAAATTTTAATGCTTTCAAAAGTTCGATATAATCAATCGGATATTTTAATGAGTTTGTAATTATATAAAGCACTAGTGACTTGCCCTTGCTTCGCTCGAGTGCGTCCTTATGTACCTAAGAGAAGCGTATGTGTTACTCCAGGTCATAATTTCATAGTGAGTATAGTCATAGGCTATATATGTACCAAATTTCATGATTCATCCCAATCAGTTCAGCAGTTATAGCGTGAAGGTGAAACAAACATTTACAACCGTTTTAAGTTATATTCGTTTGATTAAATATTATCTCTTTTATGATAACTGACTAAATGGCTAAAATACTTAAGGAAATCAGATTGTTGGGAGAGAATGTAAAAGAAAATTAAAACAATTACAAATAACGTGAGGGCGCGCCCAATAGCCCTGCAAGCGTTACTGATAGTAGGTTATTGTTCGAAACAACAATGGCACTTATGAAGGCTCTTATCTCTTCGACCAGCTCATTTGTACCAACACTAAACCACCTGTATCATCTAGATATATAATATATAGGTATATATATTTGCCTGGAAATAATTTGAACCAGGGATATTTTAAACCGACGAAAAAAAGGATAAGGTTCTCAATTCGACACGTGACTTTTTTTTAAAAGTAGCCTAGCATAGTATTAAGTAGTCATATTATTACTTTAATTCATAACATTTATATGATTTTTATAATTTACTTCTAAAATTATCCCTAAAATATTATGATTTTTAAGTCATTTTAAAATTAGATACTATTTCTACAAACCAATCTTTTCAAAACATTTTGCTCCTATTATTAAAATTACTGAAAGGCGTAAACACTTTGATAGCTTAATGGATTTCAATTTACTTTCCCAGTTTCTATCGGGTAATCTAAAAATATTGCTTATTGGCGTTTTTGTTCTGTAAATCGTACCTACCTTTTTATGATTAAAATTTTAATTACGAGAAGTTTTCAATTCGACATGTATGTACATTTGTATGTATTATTTTTGGACTGCAAAATATTCACATATATCTATTAGAGTTTCCAAGCAAAAATATAAAGTTTTATAGGTATGTATATGTATGTATGTTTGTATGTATATTTGTCCACGCATTTCTCCGAAACTAGTAATCGGATCGTGATCATTTTTTTTTAGTCGTTGCCAGCCGATGCAAAGCAAAGCAAAACTATTTCGATACGTATAAATAGATCACAAATTGATGTATAATATTTTAACTATAATTAGAGTTCATTCACACCTTGCCATATATTAGATATTCATATCTTAAAGTATTGTCGACTGGCACCGACTTTGAAAATATTTGATTAGGTATCTATAGTAAATGAAAACACCCGTTCAGTTATTTTATACTTTTTAGTGCCTGAAAGGTTTTTTTGAAGTCGGTTTAAATTTTTTTAAATTCCTTTTTTTGTCACATAGTAAGTATAATATAATATATCTTATATTAATATATCTTAACTCAATACTATCAGATTGATAATATATTTTTTATTCCTTAGTCCCGTGTCGTTTAAATTTGGAAATATTGAAAGTTTTATATAAATCGGTTCGATAGTTTATAGGATTGTGTGCTATTATAACATATTACTGTTAATATCATGAATACTAAAATGAGAAACAATATTTTTTTTTAAATTTTACTGTTTGCTTTAATCGCCAACTAAAAGTCAACGATTTACTTATCTACCTTTTCAAGATGATGCCAGCACTGAAGTCAAAAAATGCCATGGTTTTATATTTTACTAATAAATTTATTACTTAGGTTTAGGTTTGGGTGTATAGGATCGGATGTCTAAGCAACTTACTTCATATATAAAATATATCAAAAAAGGAATATTATGAGCTAAAAATAATTACCCCGTGCGGTTATCCTAAGGGTTATGCGTAAATAAAAGCCAAGTATGTAAGGTGTCAGTTGAATGGAGCCCTTGTGCGGATAGGCAGCGTTTCTCCATTAGTGTGATTACGGTCAAAATGTTCGACCCCAGGGAGCTTTGGTTCCTTTATAAAGCTAGCTGTGTGACCCGGTTTCATCAAATTACTAATGGAGTCAACTCAAGGATGACGATGTGCAATCAATATATTTCAGACTACATGTTTATTTATTGTTGCTATTTTTGGTGAAAATCATATTTTTTCTTGCTTTCGTAATAAAAAAAACACTCTAAATTATAGATCATAGTTATTTTTTGTAAAAATATGGCAGTGGTAGCCCAGTCTTAACGCGCTCGCTGGGGAAGTCGAGTAAAGTAGGCTCAAAACCCGAGTCTCGCACCTCTGATATAAGCATGTGCGAATCATTTCCAACATGATTACCACTTGTCTCAACGGTGAAGGAAAACATCGTGAGGAAACCTACATATCTGAGAGAACTTAGCAAGTTTTCGTTCTCAAAAACATGTGAAATCCACCAGTCCGCACTTGGCCAGCGTAGTGGACTATAATATGGCCTGATTCCCCTCGTATTGAAGGGAGGCCTGTGCCCAGCAGTAGGATGATAAAAAGGGCTGAATACATACATACTTTTTGTAAATATGAGATTATTTTTTTTATATAAAATATATTGCTAACAATATTCCGTAATTTATCTGTTAACTTAAATAAATCCATCCAGCCGTTTCATCGTGAAGGAGTAGCAAACATTTATACACATATAAAATTTCGAATTTATTATATTAGTGTTATATATTATAGAAATTAAATGTTATATGAGACACATACTATATATGGAAATACTTGACACGTTTTAATCAACGTTTAAATACTGGATATACGACGCGGTACCGAAATAAATTAAAGCATACTTGAAATATTTTTGAACGCCACTCGATTGAATTTATAATACAGCCATAAATTATTATAATTTGATCAAGTTAAAAAACATAAGTTTAAATACGATCCAAATAAAAAATATAAAATAATATTGTTATCTATGCTTTACTTTTTTTTAATTATAGATAATATAAACGTGATCCTATCGTACTTTTACACAAAATTATTTTTTTAAAAGAATCCAACAATATTGTTTCAATTAGATTGGCATTTCGAATGAAAAATTTAGTACAATTGAGATTGTCGTAACTCAGGGCATTGTATTTAGGTATCATTATCTAGTATCTACGTTTAAAAAATTGGAAATTTATAATTGGAATTTGGTAAAACATGAAAAATTGATAAGTCAAATATTTTTTTATAATTTAATAATATGAACTTTTCTTTATTTCGCACCACAAATGTATTAACACTGATAAAAATAAAGAATAATATAATATTGTTATAACACAGGTGGTTCTATCACTAAGTGAGGCTAGCTATCTTTCCTAGACAATCTTTAAGAAGAGAGAAAAAAAAAGGGAAAAGAGGTGCACTTGATCATACAGAGGGATTAAAAAAGAAAAACAAAAACTCACAACAAAAATGAATAATGCTTGCAGATATTTAATCTATATAGTATCTCTATCTTTATAGTAATACTAGTACCCAGGGTTGCCAACTTTGTTTTTAAGGGGATCGCCGATCGCACCATACACTAGGAAACATCGTATAAAACCTCGTGAAAAAAATAGTATGCATTGAAATTACAATAAAAATACGTACTTAATAACTTAAAATGAGCAATACTTTCTTAATTTACGCGAATATTTGACATTTTAAATAAAACTATCTTTTCGGAGTTTTTTCCGGATTTATTTAGATTTTTGGTTCCTGACGTTTCGAATGCTTTACAGCAATCATGGTCACGGGAGAGACTAAGGTTTTAGATGTTTCAAAGGCATTCAAAAAATCAAAATAAATGGAATCCATATTCGCTTCATCTTTAACACCTAGGACTTAATTAAATATGAACCAAAATATATTTAAAATTAATGTTTAAGTAAAAAGATATTTTAAAATTAATATATCATGAGTTCTTATAATTTTAAAATTTATTTTTCTTAAATAATTTATTTATATATTTTGTAGAAAATAGGCAATTATCAATATTATTTCTTCGTTTTAGTTTATTGAAAACTTATGAAATTAAATTTACGTACAAAGCTAAACATATATTGTAAGTAACAAACGTAACTAAATGAGACATACTGTAGATACTCTAGTTTTGCGTCTTACAGTGAGTCCTCTTGCAAATCAGTATAATTACGTCTTTGGAGCAAGTGTATGCAACTTGCACATCCGACACTCTAAACTAGGCGGTTAAGCAAATGAGTGGGTACTCAGACACGCTCCGGTTGTAGGAAAGGTTCAGGTAAACCCAGCGTGGCCTAATGAACGCAATATAAGAATTCCCCTAGACCTTTTAATTTTAATTTTCCCAATTAACATCTCATACTCGTAGCTTTAATAAAGAAGGGATCAAAAATATTTTTATTTAATTTATAACAAATTATTAAACCATCAATGTAAAGGGAATAGTTGGCTTTTTCAAGCTTTCTTTTTTTTTATTATAACAACTTTTATAAGTCTTATTACAAGTATGATTGCACGTTTAGATTAGCCCTTTTATGAGTTAGCAATAATAATTAGTAATTGCTTACAAATGCTTTCTGCAATATCAAATGCAAGACGGTATAATATTGGTGTCATTACAGTTTTCCACACACATTTTTTTTGTTTTTGAAGTAAAACTTCTTTAGGCGTGACTGAGGGGTAAGTCAATACATTGGAAAAATTAGCGTAGCGGAAGTGAGAGTCAAATTTATTGGTAATAATTTAAAAAAAAATATTATATTTATATGTTTATAATAATAATTATGCTTAAAAAATATATTTCTTATTAAATATTTATTACTGTGAAATGAATGTGCATAAATTAAATAAAAGCTATTATGACTACTACTATTGTTGCCATGGTAACCGTTGTTATTGTCTGTTTTTGTTATATAATATTATATTCTTTCCGTATATGATATATTATAAATATGCGATTGTAATATGCCTAATAATATTTAATTATTGTTTTGTTTTAATTTAACTGCGATATTTGTCATAGAAGTTTTACTTCAACCGCGCGTAAAGTTTACAGGTACCATTTGTTTAGGATTTTTGTATTTTTTTAAATCATTTTGTAATTTTATGGGTAGGCACTGACCTTTGAGATAACTAAAACCAAGTTCTCCCCCGTGATCATGAATGCTGTACAGCACTTGAAACGTAGAAAATCAAAAATCAAAATAAATCCGCGAAAAAATCCTGAAAGATAGTTTTATTTAAAATGTTAAATATTCACATAAATCTAAGAAAGTATAACGTATAAATAACCATATAAGTTCAATATGATAAAGCTTCTTTTAAAAACCATAGATAACAGATATAGAAAGATTAAAACAATGCGTCAACATATATTATCCTTGAACAGACGTACTCCATCGAGAATACTTATTTGTCAAAGTCTGAATAAAATTATTTATATTCAATTCATATTTTTGGTTACTCATACAATATGGTTCAAATTCTGTTCTTTCATTTTAATAAAAATATTACATTTTATTTATTGATATGAGATGATTGTTCATATTATAAGTTGTTAAATATTTTAACATTTAATATTTTATATGAAAATAAAGATAATAGTTGTGTGAATAAACCCTGGCTCTCTTAAGAGTAAAAAATGTGCCATAAACAAGGTCACTTGTTTTAATACAAATATTTATAATTTGTAAGCTTGTCACGTCTCCAGCAGCGTATCACAGTATCACACGCAAAGCTAAAGTTATTTAATATATTACGAAGAAAATTCTTAAATATTTTTTCATTTTGACTATTCATAAATTCAATATTTAATATGTATAACATATTCTTCATAAAATACAAGTGGCTACCCGATCCTTGCTTTCTATCGTTGACGGGCCTATGAAATTTCATTTCTAAAAAGTTATAATAACGTTTACGTAATAGACATGTATTTTTAACAGTATTTTTAAAAAGACTGAGTGAGGATTGTATTAAAGTAAAATTAATTAATTCAGGATAGCATTTGATCCATCTTAGTATTACATCAGCTGTTGAGCTATCTCGGTTGTCTTGTGGCAAACGTGAGGCTACAGATTCGGAGGGCCTGGGTTCGAGTATTTTTTGGTCGGACCAAATTTAGCTATAGAGTCTTTCTGTTAATTCTTAGTAACAGCCTGGAGTTAGGAAATTGGTGGTATTTCAACAAGTGCTTCGTAGAGCATGTGAAGCCGTAGGTCCTGCACCTGATCTCTCAATGATCGTGTTGAATTGTCGTCCTATTGGAATTTGAGTGTAAAAGGAAAAAAGAGTGCTCTTGTGGACAAGTGTATGCACTATAATATCTGCGCAGATACATACATGGCTATTCTCAGTGAAAGTGAAATCACTCGGGAGAACATTATTATACTGCTGCAGATCCTGTGGTCCAGGCTCGTAGAAATTCCCACTCCGGCGTCGGTTAGTACGCGACTTTATATCAATATGGCTGGAGAGCACGTAAAGCCCTAGGCCCTGCATCTTATCTCTCAAGGATCTTATCGGATTCCTCGGGTCCGGTCCTAACTGTTATGTAAGTATTATACATTGTATCTAAGTAATATTAGCATAAAAAACAAAAATTAAAATTGTATTTTTGCATTTGAATTATTGGCCCACAATAGCATTTAATAATAATAAAATGAAGGCAGTAGTAGCCCAGTGGTAACGCGCTAATTAGGAAACCTAGTGAAGCGAGTTAAAATCCCGGGTTTCGCACCTCTGATAAATTCATGTGCGAATCATTGAAGGAAAAATCGTGACGAAACCTGCATGTCTGAGAGAACTTAGTAAATTTTCGAAAGACATGTGTAGTCTGCCAATCCGAACTGGTCCAGCGTGGTGGACTATTTCCTGATCCCCCTTGTATTGAAGGGAGGCCCGGGGACGTAAGAAAGGGCTGAATACAATAATAAAATGATTTAGTATTTTAAAATAGAATTTCATGTAGTCATTTAAAAGCTTATAATATGAATTTGTGCTTTTAGTTGAGTGCAATATATTATTATTAAAGGCAACGAAATATAATGTGGTCGCAAAGTATGTTGCAGTACTCCAGTCTACAGTAGCGTAAAAAGCACTTAGTGTAATAAGAAAGCTTTCGACAGGGTTTTTCAGTGACTACCTGAATTTGGTTCGCTATTTGGACTTAGAATTTTTTACTTTAATGTTGGCACAGAAATTTGTCGCACAAAATATTTATGAAAAATTCTTGGTACTAGGTAGGTGCTACGTGTGTTTTTCCTCAGACCGAATTTTTCTATGCACTCCTTACTAGTTAAAGTTTACAGTAAGATGTCGTAATACGTACTTAATCCTACTAATATTATAAACTCAAAAGTTTGTAAGAATGTACGTATGGATGTATGTTTGTTACTCTTTCACGCCAGAACGGCTGAGCGGATCTGGATGAAATTTGGCACAGAGATAGATTATAGTCTGGAATAACACATAGGCTACTTTTAATTCCGAAAAAATATAAGTTTTGTTTTGTTTTGTTTTTCGAAGCGAGTTTTTAATAATTACAGCGATATAACTACATATATTTAAACGATTATGATATACGTTTTATTTTTGTGTGCTCAACGTTTGTGTTCCTATAACAGTAAAGGTAAACATTATTCGAGGATTTCTTGAAATTCAAATAACTAGACGGGAAATAATATTCCCATGTACTAGAAAAAATCAGCTTTACGATGCCCGGGTAGGCTACTAGTATAAAATAAAGCATATTACTATATAGAATAGAATCACATAGACATTATCATTGGTCATATATAAAGTAGTATCATTGATCATATATATCTATATATATAAAAGAAAGTCGTGTTAGTTACTTCGCTTATAACTCAAGAACGGCTGAACCGATTTAGCTGAAAATTGGCAGGGAGGTAGTTTAGAGCCAGGAGAAGGACATAGGATACTTTTTATCCCGTTCGACCGCGTTCCAATTTTTATGATATTTTAATTTTTGGATTTCTCTTAGTCCGGAATAGGTAAGTATTAAAACATATAATTAAAATGTGAGAAAGAAAGATTTTTTCTTTTTATATCTATTTAAAACGTACCTAGCGACGAACCCGAGCGAAGCGAGGGTGAGCCGCTAGTATAGTATAAAGTAATAGCAACTCACCCTCGCTCCGCTCGGGTTCGTCCCTAAGAACGTTTTAACGGTTTGTATAGATTTCTCACAGATGAGATATTTTCCCGCAGTAAAAAGTATCCTATATGTTGACCCGGATACCCAGCTTTCATCAAATCAAATTTCATCAAAATCTGTGCAGTGGTTTTCTCATAACACGTTGCCAGACAGACAAGTAGAAAAAAAATCTAAAAACTATAGATTCGGCCTGTGTATCGATAATGATATTACAATAAGATCTTCCAAAAAATATTTAATGTACAGATTCGACTCAATTAGAGTTTTATTATATGTATATTTTTTAATTATAATAACTTATTGTAAATAAACTTATATACTATATAAAAATAACATAAAGCTACAGACGAAGTTATTACCAAAAGGGGAACAAGTGAAATTTTGTTTGACATGGATATACTTGAGTTCATAAGGAGCTAGAAAGAGAAACGAGCGCCATTACTCATGGCGTGTGCCTCAAGCACATTCTTTACTTCTTTTACTTGAATACTTTGTGTATATCTACTTCAGATTCGGTACGAGGTCAGGCTTTTACTGATGCTACTTGTTGTTTGTTAAGGTAATAGGACATCTGTCACTGTCGTTGCAGAATTCTTTTTATTAAACAAGTTTTCCGTACGAATATTAAAGACAAAGTAGTCACATGTGTTACGAGGCACTTTCTGTTTCTTCAATGTAATAGACTTGTATATATATCTAAACATAGCCATAAACGCCTGTAAATATGTATAATCTATATGTAAATTCTAATATTATAAAGACGTAAAGTTTGTGAGTTTGTGAGGTTGTAGGGGGTAATCTTTGGATGAATAATACCGGTGTATAATAATGAAAACGATGAATAACGAACCGATTTAGGTGACATTTGGGAAGAAGATAGTTTGAAATCCTGGGAAGGACATAGAATACTTTTTATCCCGGAAATCATCCCTCAAGGGGGTGAAAATGGGAATGATAGTTTGTATGGGGAATCAACCTAGGGACGAACCCAAGCGAAGCGAGGGTATGTCGCTAGTGTATTACAGGATTATAGGTAGGTATATAGACAATGGAGAGTATTTTAGTCGTAATGTTTTAAAGGTGGGAGACCTTTAAAACATCGTATTGAAGGGAGGCCCATCCCAGCAGTGGGACGTTAAAAAGGTCTGAACACACAAGATCTACTTAATAATTTATTCATTGATTAAATTAATTATATTTATTAGTAGAAAGTTGTTTTTTTAATTTTGAAATTTTTAAGCGTACAGGCATATTTAATAGTAAGAAACGTTTGCGGCTAGTTTGACACCATTTTATCAGTTATTTTCGCGTAGAGGCTGACTTTTCCGCAAAATATTTCTGTATCAAATCACGAACAAAGTAAGCGATACGATTCTAGCGGGAACTCTATGAATAAAATTATCATTTTGCAGAATTGATTCTGGAGCACAGTAAAATACTTGTGTTATAGCTGGTTAGGGTCTTTGCCAGCGAATTATTTGTAGGTGTCATATTACTCTTATGAAAATATAGAATATAATATATAAAACAATTTATAAGCTTATCAAATATATAGGTTGTTTTTTGGGTCAGAAAAAAGTAATATTATCCAAAAAAATTGTCGAATTGATAGTTTATTGAAATGACAGCTCTCGCCGCAAAATCTTTGCAGCCGTTTTTGGAGTCCAAAGTGAACATAAATACATACACAATTTTTTATATACAAACTAGCATTGGCCGCGGCTCCGCCCGCGTTCAGATGACCAAAACCTAAATTCTTAGGTTTTACATGTTAGTATACTCTTACATTGCAGTTTTTGTATTTTTTCTCAAAAATGAGATATTTTCTCGCGGTAAAATTACCCTATAAGTTGACCCGGATAACCAGCTATCACCATACCAAATTTCATCAAAATCCCTCCAGTGGTTTTTCTGTGATGCGGTAACTGATAGACAGACAGACAAAGATGCTAAAAACTATAGATTCGTGCTCTGTATCGATAATAATGCTTATTTCAATAAGATTTTCCAAAAAATATCTAATGTACAGATTAGGCTTAGTTACAATTTTATTACATGTATACAAATATAGATTTAGCTTTTCTACAATTGCTTGATCATATCGTTCACTGCTAGTACGTTTCATATGTCATTACTGACTGGCGTGATATTGTGTCGCGAACGAGTTGCGACGTGTATGCAATCAGCTCTTTGATACATGCTTAATCACAACCGTGAAAATCAGATAATTAACACTGTGATTGGATATACGCTGGCTAACGAGGTTGACTTAGACTCGTTAATATATATTGCATAGAATTTCATTGATCATGAAACTTAGTGATAATAGTATTTTTAGAGTGTTGCTTTAGATTTTACTTTTTTTAGGCGTTATATATCTTGTGTTGTTGTTTTGGCGGTGTGTCACCCCCGTGCCTCGGAGAGTACGTAAAGCCGTCGGTCCTGCGCCTTAACTCTCACTGGTCGTGTCGAGCAGTCGTCCCACCGGAGTATGAGAGTGACAGGAATAGAGAGTGCACCTGTGTCTGCGCGTACACTTGTGCACTATAATATCTCCTGCGCAGTTGGCTAGTCTCTATGAGATTGGCCGCCGTGGCCGGAATCGGTCAGGAGAACATCATCATCATATCTTGTACAGGTGTTTATAAAAATGTAAGTATTTAAGTAGGTATTTAAAGACTTTATAAGTAGTTAGAAACATTTTATAATTTCGCCGCCTATTTTTTTTATTTCTATTGCTAGTTATACTATAATAGGACGATATAATATGAAGATAACTCAAAATTGTGCAATGTCAATACTTTTATATAATATTAGCGTCTCACCCTCGCTTCGCTCGGGTTCATCCTTAGGTTGATTCCCCATACAAACTTTCATCCCCATTTTCACCCCCTTGAGAGATGATTTTCGGAATAAAAAGTATCCTATGTCCATCCCAGGGCTTTAAACTATCTTCTTACCAAATTTCATCTAAGTCGGTTCTTAGATCCAGAGATTACCCCCTACAACGTCACAAACTTACAAACTTTACCTCTTTATAATATTAGTATAGACTAGCGAATCACCCTCGCTTCGCTCAGGTTTGTCCCTAGGTACGTTTTAAAGATTAGTATGGAATAGATAGATTAAATATTATATGGTATACATAAATAAAAAAAAAATTTCGGTTCCTTTTTCACATGTAAATATTAAAATAGTAAGAATAAAAATTATGACAAACGAGACTTACTAGTATGTAGGTATTATATTGTTATAAAAATAACAATTTCAATATTCGTAGACTCAGTCTGGTTGATTGCAAAACAGTACGATTGGCTGTAAATTGTGCTGGTCAATAAAAAACTGCTGTAATATTTCAGCGTCAGCTTGGATAACTTCCTAAAGTTACGTTCTAACCTTGTATGGGCAAATCAGTCACTTTTGACACAATTTTACCCAAGCAATTTCTTCATAGTTATCATACATATGTATTGTAAAGGTCAATTATAACTATTATAGTTTTATAAAAAATATTATTAAACGCTTGGACTCTCGGATCACAAACGGCTTATTTTATTTTACCGATGACTATATTTTACCACTAGTGCTACTGTCACTTTACTTTACTCCACTTTTCACTACTCCATGTTTTTTCTCAATTTTCACTTGACTCGGAACTTGTACTTGACAAAGGTTACCCTTTAATATTTAGTTACCCTTACATAAAACAAAGAAGCTTCTTGTAATAGACTAGTCCAACAGAGATTTAATTTCGGAATGGTAGACAAGATGCTAAAGGCTAAACTTGTATAAAAGGTCGATAAAATAGTGACGTTGCACTTCTGTGCATTTTTAACTAGTTCGATTACCGGCTCAGATAAGCTTTTTTTTAAAAAATATTTAAATTCAGTTTTAAATATTTTATAGGAATGTTTTCTTTGAGTGAAACTTGATATCTTTAATATATAAGATACTTTTCTTTTACGTCCCTTTCATTCGTACTTCATAAAACATAATCTTATGAACTACCTACATAGTTAAACCAATATTGTATTTAGCCTTTTTTAACGTCCCACTGCTGAGCACGGGCCTCTCTTAAATACGAGGGGGGATCAGGCCATAGTCCATCACTATGGCTTTTTTTAATGTTGGCAAATGCATTTACGCATACTACCTGTACTCTATATACAGGTGGTGATGTGGGATTTATAGAACCTCGTCCGTCTTAATGGGGCGTCGTCGGGTTGCTTACGCACTCAACCACGACGCCAAGTCAGCAGGTCTGCCGAAGCAAAACACACAACCAGCTCATTGGCACCTAGCTAGGTTATCGGACGCTAATCTTATTGAAATAGTAATTACTATCGATACAGAGTTTTTAGAATTTTTGTATGTTTGTCTCAGCGGAGAGCAGGTGAGTCGCTAGTATATTCTAAAGTATATTATGTTAACTAAGTAGATATCTATACATATAATAAAATTGTAGCTAAGCTGAATCTGAACATTAAATATTTTTTGCAAAATATTATTGAAATAAACATTATTATCGATACAGAGGCCAAATCTAGAGTTTTTATCATTTTTGTCTGTCTGTCTGTCAGTTACCGCATCACAGAAAAACCACTGACGGGGTTTTGATGAAATTTGGTATGGTGATAGCTGGTTATCCGCGTCAACATATAGGATACATTTTACCGCGAAAAAATGTCTCATTTCTGAGAAAAAAATACAAAAACTGCAATGTAAAAGTATACTAATGTGTAAAACCTAAAAATTTGATTTTTGGTCATCTGAACGCGGGCGTAGCCGCGGGCAATGCTAGTGTATTATATATATGAAAATATAGCAAAACTTTTTACTTTTAAATACATTGTACTTTCATGTTATTATTAGAAAATCTCGAGTATCTGATATAAAATGCTCTTTCGAAATGAACTGCTTATTACAAAGCAGCTTCTGATGTAAATTTTACTTTTTAAAATATTCTTGTGATACTCTTGAAGCAAAGCAATTATTAATATTATATGGTTTACGCTAAAATGTAAATTATTTATGATAGTGTATTAGATGGAATATTTTTTTAAAAATATGTTGAATCTAACTAAAAATACATCTTATTGAAAATGGTTATTTCTAAAGTATTTATAATAATTATAATAATATTAAACTGTTAAATTCCTATAATTTTATTAACAATATAACCACATGTTATTTTAATATAAGCTTTATAATATTCACTGCTAATCTAGCACAAGGTATACAAAAGATTATTCAAACAATGAAATTTAATTAATTATCATGCAAATATATAGTGTATCACATGTTATGGATATTTTAGTTAGACCAAGCAATTTTGTTAAGCAAACAGTTCGCTAAGCAAACAGCTCTCAGTTATATGATAACTGAGTGATATTCATTCTATTAATATAAAATTATTTTGAAAAAAAAACAACTAGAAAATTTTGTAACATTATTTTGTTTAGTTTAACCAGTTACGATTTTTTTTTCTAAATGTAATAGTTGAAGTTATATTAAAATAAACCGATGAATATTAAGAATATTTAAATCTATATATTCTATGTACATATAATTAAATTCTAACTGAGTTGGATCTGTACATTAAATATTTTTTGGAAAATCTTATTGAAATAGTATACTAATATTATCGATAGTTTTTAGAATTTTTGTCTCTCTGACTGTGAGCGCATTACGAGAAAACCACTGAACAGATTTTGATCAAATTTGGTATGATGATAGCTGGTTATCCGAGTGAACATATAGGATCCTTCTTACTACGGGAAAATATTTCATCACTGAGAAATCTATACTAAACCTTAAAATGTAAAATATAGGGACAAACCGCTGAGCGAGGGTGAGTCGCTAGTTTTTACTAAAACAATAATTCACAAGATCTCTTTCACTAAGAAAACGAACATTTTTATTTAGTACTTGAGCTATTCAAAAGACACCGTTTCACTTATCGGTATCACAGAAACTTATGCTACTCTAAGGAGTATTTCTTTGTGCATATCTATGCCAATGCTGACATTCATGAATGGGCGCTTACGATAAAGTAAAATGGTCTCTGTCAAGTTCTAAATACAACTTCTAAAAGATAAGTGAATTGAAAGAGATGAAATATACAGTTTTGTTGGATTTTATGATGGCTTAAGACTAGAATTAAGGTTTTGAATATTATACTATAACATTTTTTCAATATTTCTTTCAGCTCTCAGCTTTCAGATATATCCTTATGAACTTTTAAGCACTAACTCGCTTTATCGTTTCATTAACACTGACATGTATGATAGTTATCAAAAGATCTTTTAAGATCTTTTATAATCCGAAAAATTTAAATATAGAGCGAGTTTCTGAATTTTTTTTTATCAGATTTCATCTGACTAATCTGATATGAATAAAATATAAATAACTATAGACTAAGGAAATAACAAATATAAATAAAGGTAAAAATAGATAGATAGTACAAAATAAGATCTATAACATAATTTAAGTTTTATATTTTTTGATTTTATTTGTAAAAATATTAAATTCTACAAATTTTCAAAATACCATAAAATAATATATTTGAATGGCTGATTTTGTAGAAAACTGTGCAAGAATAATCAACGAAATAAATTGTAGCGATAACCAATTCTATCCACCAATTTCTCTCATAATTTCACGACAACTTTTATAGTTTACAAGAAAATAAAGAACTATTTATATGGCTTAGGCGTTTTAGATAACGAAGTACCTACTTAAATTAGTAGCGTGACCTTATAAAATTTCTTTCTATTTAAAGAAAGACTAGTGGATTTCCACTAGATAAATTACAATTTTAGATAAAATCTATAGCACTAGAAACTACTCAAATTTTTATAACCTCAAACATCTGTACATTATGATCCAGTTCAGTCCATAGTATTACTGTTTGTTTTGCAACTAAAATGACATGAAAACGGCTGTGAAATTCATTTAATTAAGTATAACAAAGTATTTTCATAGATTTACGCGAATTCTTTTTGGGGTTTTTCGCGGATTTATTTTGATTTATGGTTCTTAACGTTTCTAATACTTTACAGCAAAACATATCACTTTTTATGGGTAGGCACTGTCTGCAACAACTATATAATGACCTTTGAGACGTCTAAAACCTTAGTCTCTCTCGTGACCATGATTGCTGTAAAGCATTCGACACGACGCGTCGGGAACCAAAAATCTAAATAAATCCGCGAACAAATCCTAAAAGATAGTTTTTATTAAGAACACACAAAGTACACAATTGTGCGACGCACAGGAATAGCTGATAAAAACAAGTAAAAACAAAGACTAATTTTGGCTACTACAATCATTATTCAACAAATCGTAATTATGAAGTAAGCAAACTTACAATTTTGAACACTTGTCAGTTGTCAGTGTCATCAGGTTTATAAGTTTTTAACAACAAAAAAAAACTTGTAGTAGTCCAACCAATCTCTTCGTATCTTGTACATTCTACGTGATATTGGCGAAGTAATCTGTGCACAACTGGTACCTACACTTCAAAGCCATTAATAAGAAAATTTATTGAACTGAATTGATACATCTGTAGCTGTGTAGTATAATCTGGTTACAAACAAACTGATTACAGTGGAAAAAATAAAGATATTTTTGTAATAAAATTCTATTAGCTTGACAACACATCAAAATAAATATCATAAAGAAAGTTAGAACAAGCAAAAGCATAAAAAAACACAACTTATAGCAAAATAATTTTCATTTAAAATTTCTGTGTGCCATATGATACCTTTCAAGTTTAAAATGAATTCAATTGTGCGTACCTTCTTTTAATCTACACTTTTGCATTTATACTGCTAAGAAGCTCTCATAATATTTCTGATATTCATAATACAATAAACAATATGCAGAATAAGAATATCTTATGAAAGTAAATTTTAAATAATATACACCTTTGTTAATGTTCAGGTGAAATAGCGAAAAGGGCAATCCCTATTTAAATGTAGCTTGTTAGCCATTTTATGCAAAACACATTTTTGCCTTTGTTTTTTCATAATCTAAGTACTTTACTGAATTTAAACAATATTTTATCGTAGCGCATGGTTTTTACTATATTTTTTTTGATAAAAAATTGAAATGTTAGTATGTGACGTCAAAGCAGAGTTTTTTATAACTTTTTGTCTTTATTTGTATCAATGTCTTCAAAACCAAGAACTTCTTTTATTCAAAATTTCGTTATTATGAAATATACAATGTCTAAAGAATAATAAAAATAAAATCTCACCTGGCATATTCGTAATAAACGGTAATTTAAAAAATGTGTTCTCTGTAATTGTGCGGTTAGATATTGCTTCCGCCAATTGCCGATATATAAAATATATCTTTATAATTTTTATTTCCTACCCGCTTTTCCTCCTTTCATGCACGCCTGCAATTTTAATATAAGCAAAAAAACAGTTCATAATTAACAACTTGAGTCTCGAGAAGTACCTACATCCGTGCGTGCGCCTGTTATAATTTGCATGAGCATCTAACCCCAGCTGACATCATCATCTGCGTTGAAGCTGAGGACCTGACGAAGAGCTCCAGCAAGGTAGGCGTGTTTTCTATTCCCGCTATCCGCACCCGCAAACCGCAGGCTTTAATTTTATATACAGGCACTTAAATTTTACTCCTTGTACCAGCACTATCGGTATTAAACATATTTTGTTTATATCGAACCCATATTATACGCATCAGATATTATAATATTATACTAGTACTTGCTCACGACTTCGAACGCGTAAATCGTCAATGCGAAAAAACCCTACTTATTTAAACATCTACATACTCGTATGCTTAGTCATTTTCATGCGCTGCACTTAATGCATGGTGAGGTCAAGTTAATACAAAACAGTCAAAATTGCAAAGCCATTGGCTAAGAATTTTTAGGCACTTAGCACAAAAGAACATTTATATTTCTTTTTATAAGGATGTATTATGTATGTACGTAAGTATCATACTGTGACTAACTACACTGACTACTTCTCCGAGCTGGTCGTGTTAAAAGTGGCTAAAATAAATATTTCTTTACAAAATATTAAAGACATTCGCCTTCAAACTCACCATCCCCCATTTCGGGCCATGATTAAGATGTGGGTAGCTAAGAGAATAGCTATAGTGTGGGTATATTATAATAGTCAACCTACAAACGTTTAATCTCCAAAATTCCCAGCGCAATATTCTCATAGTTGTTAATGTGCTACATTCATGCTACACGTTTAACGTAACCGTATCAAAGCATGGAATTTATATTGAATCTGGCAGTGTTATGAGTTAACATTGTTTATGTCTATATAATATAATATTTTATTTCAAAATAACGTGCAAATTATTCTATTTAGATATGCAATAGTTATCGGAACTAAATTTTATTAAGGAATTTATTACTAAAATAATAATATACATATTATTAAATTTTTCACTGGTTTTAATTTTTTTTCATGGGGCCCTATTTTTTTCTAAAATAAAAGTAGCCTAAGTTACTCCTTATTACATCAGCTATCTGCCAGTGAAAGTCCCGTCAAAATCGGTCCAGCCATTTCAGAGATTAGCCGGAACAGACAGACAGACAGACAGACTAAAATAGTAAAAAGTGTTGTTTTGGTATATATATGTACCGTGTATACATCCATATGCATTGTAAAAAGCTATTATTTTGACAAACAGACACTTCAATTTTTTTTATCTGTATATAACTATATATGCTGTTACAAAGAACATACATACATATAGCGTACTTAAAAATCATCACGGCAGAGTAAACATATTGCTTGTTATTTTGTAAGAAATAAGAACTTTGTAACTTACTAATACTATTTAGTACTAGTAATGATAGGTATATTTTTAAATATTTGTAATGTTATAATAGTATTTTTACATATAAGAAATCGATATGTTAAAACATTTTTCTTTAATTTTTCTTTAATTTTGTTGCTATTAGTTACTAACAAAATTTTTGGTTAATCTATACATATAATAAAATTCTAAGTCGAATCTGTACATTAAATATTTTTTGGAAAATCATATCGAAATAAACATTATTATCGATACAGAGGTCAAATCTATAGTTTTAGAATTTTTGTCTGTATGTCTGTCTGTCTGTTACCGCATCGCAGGAAAACCACTGGAGGGATTTTGATGAAATTTGGTATGGTGATAGCTGGTTATCCGGGTCAACATAAAGGATAATTTTTACCGCGGGAAAATATCTCATTTCTGAGAAATCTATACTAAACGTTAAAACGTAAGTAGGGACGAACACTAACGTAGCGAGGGTGAGTCGCTAGATGTGTTCTAAATTTCTATATCGGTATCCGCGAAGTTGTGATCAATTATCTGAGAGTTTTTGGGTTTGGTATTCACTCGTTGTAAGGAATTTTATAGATATTTGAGGAATCTGTAGATACCCTTTCGATAGGGATTATATTATTCTTATTTGGGATAAATAAACCGACCCATTTCATTTCGATCTCAACTTCTAATAAATAACTGAAGACCACAATTTCTGTCAAATAAATTAAGTACATTTTAATTTATTACTAGATATTGCACGCGCCATTGTCTGTTATATTTCTATTTATTTATAATTTCTATGGCCCCTGGATTATCTGGGATTTCCAAGAATTACAACAACAACAAACTGCAGTTATATCTTTTGATACTATTTAGACAGCTACTAATAGGGACTGGTCTATGCATGCAGCTTCGCTCGCTAGTTTATCTACGCATAAAATGAATGAAAAGACACTTTATTCAATTAATCTTATTATAAGCACTATTGAATCGTCCATTTAATTTAAAGAGAGTCAGTGTAGTCAGATCGTGAGTAAGCTACCGCTGGCTCGGAAAGCAGTTCTGCTGATGAGATGCCGATGAGAAACATGAGAATCGACTCTAACCATCCTTAATTAATCTGACTGCTACCTATTATATTATATGTGAACTACAGGTATGTGCACACATACTGTAAGGTACCTAGGAACACACCGAAAAACATTGAGGGCAAGTCGTTAGTAGGCTATAAAATATCAAAAAGATTTTTTTAATCGAATTAATACTTTATCAACGTGTTTAAATAAACAAAAAAATAATAATAATATTTGAAAATGCAGCTGTATAATATTAGTACATTGTTATTATATAATATCAAATAATCGACCGTTTAAAATTAAACTTACCAGTAATTCCATCGGATAAAATAAACTGTTATACTACTTAGATTCTCTATAATAAAATATTGTTGTAACGATTTGAGAAAAATCACGGTAAAAGGTAGTAAATAGCTCTTGCACGGTTAAATATTCAGTGAATCGTTAAACTGGCCATATAGACGCAAATACGCCGCGGTGTCCAGGGAGCTATCCATCTATCTAGATATCGAGTTGGCGCACTATTTCGAAATATCTGCCTTTAAAAATGCATTGCAATCCGATCATCATACACTGAAAACCGTGAAACGTTTTAGCGTTTAAAATGTCACCAGAGCAATTAAATTGTGATAGTTTAAAATGGAAGTACGAGTATATACTCGTATCTTTCTAATGGACTTCACTTTTGTGATATTAATTTATAGCACAAGATATAATACGACTTAACTCCATAGATATAGATTATTTACATTTAAATCACTGTGTAATGTTGTATAAACATTTAGGTTCTTAATAATATAAATAAATAATAATAAAAACGTATGTGTGTGTGTACTTATGTACGCACGTAAGAAGTTATACTTCCTTAGCGTAACAGAACAAAAATAGCTAAAAATTTCATCTCGTATGTCACAACTCTCTGTTTGGAAAAGGAATGCAGCTAACTTCATCATGTCGCTTTCAGCTAACTTCGTTATGTCGCTTTTTGGCTGTCGGTGTGCGCGCGCATCGTAAAAATTTTACTCTCATATTTTTTTGTAAACACGCTAAAAGAAGTACGAATTTAAAAGAATACAAAAATTTACATATACGTATGTATTCCATATCATGTAAATATGACACAGTCTATATCGATACAACAATAAATTATTTTATATTGATGTAAAATGTAATGAATACTTCATACTGGTTTATTTATTTCTTTGGTATAAGAAGAGGATCGCGTGCCACAAAAGATTTATAACTCAATTCAACAATCAGCGAAACGCTTAACTAGCTGACGATAAGGTGTCGACGAATGATCGCGTACGTCTATTTAGAGATAGCTGCCGATGCTTTCAACAGCCTACCACTTCATTTATCTTTATTATAAACATTTTAGACAGTACTCGAGTGCCTTTATGTAATATTATTATATAATTATTTAAATAAATAAATATCAGTATCACTCGCCTTACGTTGAAAGAAAAATCGTGAGGAAAATACCGTTTGCATACGTTCCTGAGTAGGACTCCGCCTCCAGTATATAATTCTACTATAAAATGTAATAAAAAGAAAATATATGTATAAAATTATCGAATAATAATTTTACAAATCGTTTATCGAAATGATTATTTAAATGATTCACTGAAATTCTCTATTTATTCATAGGTATAATATGATAAAAATAGCTAAACGTTTTAACGCGTCCTGCGGGAATCTGTAAAAGTATTCGAATATATGCATGGGAATACAATCGCACAAAACATACATCACGTGAACAAATTAAACCTCCCGCTTATATTTACAATACAATGCAGTTAAGACAAGCGTAGCATTAAATACAAAAATATATTTACTATAGTAATATACCTAGAGTTTATTTAATTTCTTTAATAAGCCCATGGATCCTCACGTTGCTTGTATATATATAATGCCTCCGTGGTGTAGTGGCTAGCATGTACGGCTGCACACCCGGAGGTCCTGGGTTCGAGTCCCGGGTCGGGCCAAGTTTAGTTATTGAGTCTTTCTGTATAAGTAAGCCTCAGTAACAGCCCGGAGTTGGAAAGTTGGCGGTGTTTCACCCCCGTGCCTCGGAGAGCACGTAAAGCCGTCGGTCCTGCGCCTTAACTCTCACTGGTCGTGTCGAGCAGTCGTCCCACCGTGGTATGAGAGTGATAGGAATAGAGAGTGCACTTGTGTCTGCGCGTACACTTGTGCACTATAATATCTCCTGCGCAGTTGGCTAGTCTCAATGAGATTGGCCGCCGTGACCGGAATCGGTCGGGAGAACATCATCATCATATATAATGCATATAGATATATATAAAGATGATAAAAATGTCAGCAATATCAGTACTGGCGATTGATAAACTCAGTACAGGTTTAAAAAGTCTTAGAAAACTTTATTTATATAAATTTTAACTAATACATAAAAAATTAACTGTGCGGGATCAGATGAACTAGAGCAGTCGCTTAGGGATTAAAAGCGAACGACTGGTTCCGCCAATTGAATCCCAATATATACTATTTATAAGTAATAAAATAATTGTTACACAGTCAAAATGTACGTATTTCACATTAAAAATTCATCGTCATCATAATAAATACTGATTTGTCCACTTCTATCCACTACTTGACATAGGCCTCTCCCATTGCCCGACACTGAGCTTGATTTTCAGCTGTTCGTATCCGACAGTTGGCACTTTACGTTTGTATATCGTTGCTCTATCTAGCTGGAGGGTACATTTTGTTTGCCAACCCATGGTATCTACTCTAGACCTTGTTTACTATATTGATCATGGGTTCGACGGTAAATTACCATTTCAGCTTACTGAGTCTTTGAGCCATGCCAATATTTTTGTTTCTTTGTCTAACCTCGTTCTGGATTTAATCGCTCAGATCATCTATACATATAATGAAACTGTAGAGGTCAAATGTCTGTACATAGAAAAAAAATGCAAAAAACCGAGTCAGGGGGATGTAAGAAGAGAAATAGAACAAATCCAATTTTTTTCAAGCTTTTGTTTCTCTTTCTGTTTGTCTGTTTGTACGGGCTTATCTCCGAAACTGTTGGATCGATTTAAATGAATTTTGGCACAGTCACCTTATAACTCTGGTCAACATTTTAGATACTTTTCATTCCAGAAAATTAAAGAGTACGCGTGGGATAGTTCAAATTTCATCCTGGAAAAATGAACGGTTCCCGTGGGATTGATCTGTTTGTGCTTTTTTATTATTAAATTTATAAAAAAATGTGATGTGTAATAAAATTCTGATCAAATAACTTTTAGAATTATTGTTTTTTCTTTGAACTCTCCTCAATCGATCACTGCTGGATATATTTCAACTTGTATCTAATGATGATGATGTTCTCCTAGCCGATTCCGGCCACGGCGACCAATCTCAATGAGATTAGCCAACTGCGCAGGAGATATTATAGTGCTCAAGTGTACGCGCAGACACAAGTGCACTCTCTATTCCTATCACTCTCATACTCCGGTGGGACGACCACTCGACACGACCGGTGAGAGTTAAGGCGCAGGACCGACGGCTTTACGTGCTCTCCGAGGCACGGGGGTGAAACACCGCCATCTTCCCAACTCCGGGCAGTTACTGAGACTTACTATACAGGAAGACTCAATAACTAAACTTGGCCCGACCCGGGACTCGAACCCAGGACCTCCGGGTGTGCAGCCGTACATGCTACCCACTACACCACCGAGGCAGTTATACTCCCTATATTTGAATTTACAAAACCAGGATATTGACAAAGCCAAGTAAATATTATAAAACAAACTAATAGCTGAAACATAAATACCTAAATTATTTAACCAGTATTAATAAATTTATAAAGTTAAGTTGGTAGAATGAGCAGGACCTTTTACACAAAGGCAAACACAAGTTTTATAATATAATATTATACGAGTATTTACGTAAATCATGTTGAGTTGAAAAATATCATTTATACGTAATATATCTATTTCTGAGTAAATACATATTACATATTTTATATAATGTGATAGAATAGAGAATAATTTTATATTCTGAGATATTAAATATAATATTTTATTATATTATATTTCATATGAAGGTCATAAATAATATATAGCCATTTTACGTTTACTAATTACATTCTAACGTATATTTGTAAAGCATACACACTAATTTACATATTTCATCAATAGTAATATATCGGGCATCAATCTAAACATATAATAAAATTGTAACTAAGCCGAATCTGTACATTAAATATGTAATATATAAATATTTTTTGGAAAATCTTATTGAAATAGACATTATTATCGATACAGAGGCCGAATTTATAGTTTTTAGAATTTATGTCTGTCTGTCTGTCTGTTACCGCATCACAGAAAAACCACTGGAGGGATTTTGATGAAATTTGGTATGGTGATAGCTGGTTATCCGGGTCAACATATAGGATACTTTTTACCGCGGGAAAATATCTCATTTCTGAGAAAAAATACAAAAACTACATTGTAAGAGTATACTAATATGTTAAACCTAAGAATTTGGTTTTTGGTCATCTGAACGCGGGCGGAGCCGCGGGCAATGCTAGTCAATCTATATATTATCAAATATTCAATTTCGTGAAAATATCTCCTCTCAAACGCTATCATGACAAAAAGCAAAGATAGAGACATAACTTTGACATATTCAATATTAGTAAGGCTAGCGCTATATAAAAGTTCAGGCTATATACTAGTGTAACAGATGGTACATATTATGAAAACTGAGTAAATCTCGCGGCACTAAGTCGGTCGTACTGCAAGCACCCAATTTCTGCTCGAACAATCCCTCACACGGCACATTGCCCTTGTCCACCACATTCGAGAGCAATTTGCTGTCGGAGATCAGATTAATGCGACTACTTTTACACTTGCGCAACTGCTCGCTTGACTTAAATATATACCTTTCCTCACTATATATCTTGTATTATAATTAACTTATTTTGTTACTGTAGTAATAACTATATAAAATGTATATTTTAAATACGAAATAAAAAAACTTATTTTTATTGTTTTAACCTGCCTTAATTGAAGTTCTTTAGCTATTACTTAGTGCTTAGACCAACAAATATGTATCCACTTATCTTGGTGGGATGCTCATTAGCGTTCGGCAATCCAGCCGGGTGTGAAGCCAAGAAACACACTGGGTAGCCCACTTCGATGGGTGATGTACAGGCTGCTCCTGTTACTCTGATAACAGAGTGGACCGTGGGAACAAACACTTATGTTTTTAAACCTGTATCCCTTATTCAACGCAAAATATTTTTATTATTTGTGTACAGTTTAACCAAATTTTTTTAAGCTCCTTTTTTTGTTCACACCGAAAATTTAGTCCACACTACTTACATCAAATTCTCTTCTCGCAAGCATGGTTTGAAAATCAATTCACCGCTCTTTTTCTATGTTCTTTCCAACTGCAGCTCTTTTTTTTTTCAAAAAGTTTTGAGATATATTTTACACATGTCGCCTGAGTCACCTCTAACTACCAGGCAAATTATTAAGGCAAACCACCCACCTCCTGGGAGTGTATTTTTTTCTTTTTCTAGATTCAAAATTCGTAAACTTCTACCCTGAATTTCTATTATTGAAGTTCTGTTAAAATCGATTTAACTATTCTGGAGATTACGTTACAAACAGAGTAACATACATAAATTTTCTTAACGGTTATTTAGGCTTTGGTATCGTGCAGCTAAGTGATTTAAATACGGGATAGCTATTTTGGAGTTTCAGGCAGACATTCCAGTTATATGATACATCAGCACATACATATTTAGATATCAATTCATTTGAAAGATTTTTGATACCATCTCATGCTACTATAATAATTTATTTGGTTATATAATTGTTAAATGAAGAGTGTATACTGTATACCTTTATACCAAAAATAATAATAAAAAACTTTTTAACAAAAAAATAAAACCGACTTCAAACAAAAGCACTAGAAAATAAAAAATAACTGATTGGTAGTTTTCATTTACTATACATACCTAATCAAATATTTTCGAAGTCGGTGTGCTTTGGCTAAGTAATTAAAGCCTACCTATTAAATACATACCTAATCAAATATTTTCGAAATCGGTGCCAGCCCATACAAAGTCTAAATTCAATAAAACATACGGGATGAAAAAACATACTTTGAAATTCCGCTAATGGAACTATGAAAGTAACAATATATTTTACATTAAAAATTAATTTATTTTTAAATTCTCTAGAATTCTCGTAAAAACGCTTAATTTACTACATATTATTATGAAACAATATTAAAAATTTTGAATCTCATATTTATAATCTTTTTACATCAGGTCGTATCCAGTTCATTATTAGAAGTACGTGTTATATATATAGGAAAAGTACCAATTATGGAATACGTTCCTAATATGGAACACCATAATATTTCTAAAACTAAGCGCCACGAATATTCTAGACGTATGTTATAGTATCCCTTTCGCTACCCGCGTTCGACGGCCAGAGGGAGTGTGGCTTTTGGCAGCACTAAATGCGAGTAAGAGTGCGCGACACTGTTGACGAAACATCCATTGGATATTTACGTAAGCTTTACGTATATGTTCTCTTATTATTCTTACATGAATATTTCGATATAAGTTGGTGAGTATCTAATCGAAGTATGTAGTTTTTAAATAGTATTGTTATTTTATGAATATTTAATAATAAAAAAAAGTTATATTTTTTTTCCTCTCGCCATCATATTGTTCGTAATATGGAATATCGTCGAGTTCCTAATATGGAATACTAGTCCATATTAGGATCTCAACGTAAGTAAGTTTTTAATGTGGTGACTTATTACTATTTCTCTCTTTTACAAATATATTCATGATCAACATGGATCCGCCAGTAAAAAACCGAAAAGCCTGAAACAAAACCAATATGGAAAATGCTATTGAAGCGGTGAAAACCCAAACAATGGGTTATAAGAGAGCTGCACATGTCTTTCATATAACAACATATAAGTCAGAAAAACAAACGAATGTAGAAACCAGTGTTGAAGTCTGAATCATCTTCTGATAGAAATACCATCTTTATCTAATGATTATAGTGACGATAACCCCCCAGTACTCAACTGTACGATCCAAATGCTGACGCTGGGTGCATTTATTGCTCTGTTTTTTTCAGTGAAGACAAAAAGGGCGAAGAGTGGATTCGGTGCATTGCCTGTAGACAGTGGTGTCACCTTGCGTGGTCCGGATCAGAACATGCAGATTTTATTTGTGATTTTTGCTTGCAGGGTTGATTTTATTATTTTGTTTTGATTAACGAGACGTGATCCTATTATGGAATAGGGTATTCCATAATAGGATCACATTTTTGAGAAGCAATTTTTTGGTTGATTTATTTTAGTTAATAATATTACGGAAAGTGTTTATTATTTGATGATATTATTATTACTTTTCAAGAGTAATTACTACTGCATTTAATTGTAAAGCATTAAACTGATTAAAATAAAACTTTTGTACTGGTTTTTTTCAGAATTTGTTTATGTATTCCATATTCGGTCCTTCTCCTATAATAAATTCTACTAGTTTTGTCAAGTAAAATATAATGTAGGCGAACTATTAACGGATTTCTAAGTGTCCTCAAACTAGGTCTCACCTTGTTCCAGTTCTGTTCCCGTGTAGTGCACTCAACAATGCCTAGTTGACTGAAAAGTATAATTTTATATTTTATTAGGGCGGCTCTTGGAAATTCACTTTTAACTAGAGCAAAATATGAATATATTTTATTTCATAGCCAGAAATAATCAAAACGACGATACTCAGATTTAGAATTTTATTTATATTTCATTCAAACAGTGTATAAAATATATATATTTTTTAAATAATTCTATAGTCAATGTTATTTTGATTAATTATTTTTCGAATCGTTCTTATTTTTAACATATTATATAAAATTGTACAATATATTCTAAAAACAATTGTTCAAAAGAGGAATCCTTACTTTATTATACATAATAGCATTGCCCGCGGCTCCGCCCGCGTTCAGACGACCAAAAAGCAAATTCTTAGGTTTTACATATTAGTATACTTTTACATTGCAGTTTTTGCATTTTTTCTCAGAAATGAGATATTTTCCCGCGGTAAAAAGTATTCTATATGCTGACCCGGATAACCAGCTATCACCATACCAAATTTCATCAAAATTCCTCCAGTGGTTTTTCTGTGATGCGGTAACAGACAGACAGACAAAAATTCTAAAAACTATAGATTTGGCCTCTGTATCGATAATAATGTTTATTTCAATAAGATTTTCCAAAAAATATCTAATGTACAGATTCGGCTTAGTTACAATTTTGTTATATGTATACATAATATATTGTGCTATGAGAATAATGTACATAGTAACGAAAATTTTAATATTATGCCTGATAAACATTGGAGAGCAATAAAGACACGTGTGACATTCATCTGGCCAACAGTCAATTGAACAAAACAAACTAGCAATAGAATAGATTTCCCACGAGACTCTATATGACTTTTCATACAATATTTGCACAAATTTAATACGCTAGCAACTACACAATTCATTAGTTTGATTAACAGTTAAATGAATTTATTATATTAATATTGACGATACGTTTGGCTTAGTTTTTAGTAACCCTACTTGCTGTGCCAGCGGTCGTGGGTTCGAGTCTCCCTGGGGGCATTCATATGTGTAATGAGCACGAATGTTTGTTCTTCAGTCATGGATGCTTATATTTATAATATGTATGTATTAAAGTATATATATATATACTTTAATATATATATATATAAACATAACACAATCTGGTAACCATAACACAAGCCTTGTAGCTTACCATGGAACTAGACCATCTTATATCATTCATCATCATATCTATATATTTGTTTTATTTATTTAATGTTTAAGATAATATTATGATAACATTAATTTTAATTCCATACGTCATAGGTTTTATTATGTATGGTTTTGGTATGCTATTCTGATTTACCTTCGAAATAGTCTATGGGTGGGTGGGTATAATATGTCTATGGGTTTTTCTGTGATGCGGTTACAGACAGACAGACAGACAGACAAAAATTTAAAAAACTATAGATTCGGCCTCTGTGTCGATAATAATGTTTATTTCAATAAGATTTTCCAAAAAATATTTAATGTACAGATCATTCGGCTTAGTTACAATTTTTTGCATGTATAGACTGTTTGTAAATTCAAAGCTTCAGTAACTAGAGTGGTATTTCAAAGTGTTTTAAATACTTGCTTTTAAAATAAAGACAAACAAAAGACATGTACACAAATATTTAACCCCAGCACTAAGCTCTGAGTTAAAAATACAGAAAAAGGCGGCTACCCCTTTATTCACCAACCGGAATGAAAATGCATTTTGTATAGACGAAAATGGATAAAAGCGTACTTCCAATGAGGCTAAGTGCAATAACTTTATATTTAAACTTATTGTTGTATTATTTTTCGATACGAAGAAAACTCTGATTTAATAATATATTGTATGTGTATTAAAATCTATACATATAATAAAATTGTAACTAAGCCGAATCTCTGCATTAAATATTTTTTTTAAAATCTTATTGAAATAAACATTATTATCGATACAGAGGCAGAATCTATAGTTTTTAGAATTTTTGTGTTTGTCTGTCTGTTACTGCATCACAGAAAAACCACTGGAGGGATTTTGATGAAATTTGATATAGTGATAGCTGGTTATCTGGGTCAACATATTGAATACTTTTTACCGCGGGAAAATGTCTCATTTCTGCGAAAAAATACAAAAACTGTAATGTAAAAAAAGAGTATACTAATATGTAAAACCTAAAAATTTGGTTTTTGGTCATCTGAACGCAGGAGGAGCTGCGGGCAGTGCTAGTATTAACTAAAACTAGCTAAAAACTTACACCAACTTTAAAATAAGCTTAAAAGATTTTTTTAAGCAGTTTTCAATAGGCAAATATTTCACGTCTTATTCATAATAGAAGACTTATAAAATAGACATTTTGAAGTCGGTTACGATACTTTTTTGGCCTATTTAAAAAAAAATATCTTAGAGACTTTGGAAAAAATAACCAATCCGTCTAGTTTATTTTATAAAATAAAGTAGATCAGAAGGGGATTACTATACCTATATAACGTTCTTTGATATAGATAAAGTGTTCTAGAAAAAATTCTGTATAGAAAACTTACAATTTTAGTTTTATTGTCTTTACTAAGTCGAGTTTAGCCTCCTTCTAATTATTATTATCGTATTGACTTGACATTTATGTATGTATTCCTGGTGACAGCATAATAATTATGTATCATCAAGCTAGTTTAATGATAGAGTTAGGAGGTGAATAATAGTCTTCAATGGCTTCTAGTAAATCAATATAAAGTTTAAGCTTAGTGAAACAACCCAATTTAAAGTTTATTTACTTCTTTTAAGAGCATTTAAATTAAAGTTTGTTTATTTAAAAAAAAACAATTATTTTATTTTTCTCAAACCTTTTCATTTCATATCATGGAGGTGCATAAAAAACAGTTTGCCATCTTCGGGAGTCCACCATATTGGATTTACAATGACGTCACTTTGCTTATTGTGTTTTGTTCATCAAGTTCTTTCATTTAATGTCCATATCATAAGGGTCACTCACTATGAAAATAATAAATCGCCATTTTGTAACGTTCGCCATATTGAATTAAAAATGGTGGTATTGGTAATCGTGCATTGTATAGGGAATCAAACTAGTGTGCCACAGCTCAATCGGACATTGGGAAGTGGGTCAAATTTAACTTGCAAGATTCCATTACACACACCAGGACAGAAGAAACAAAATAAAAGTTTGTTAAAATATAAACTCTCTATAAGAAAGTATAGACCAACTTCATGGTAAAAAAAAACTAGCAACATACCAATAATCCCCAAAACCTTACGTGCATTTATTTTTTTTAATTCGGCAACAAACAAAATTGTTTAAATTGTTTTGCATACATAAGCTATCTTTCAACTGATAGTATTAATGATGTTCTCCTAGCCGATTCCGGCCACGGCGGCCAATCTCATTGAGATTAGCCAAATGCGCAGGAGATATTATAGTGCTCAAGTGTACGCGCAAACACAAGTGCACCCTCTATTCCTATCACTCTCATACTCCGGTGGGACGACCACTCGACATGACCGGTGAGAGTTAAGGCGCAGGACCGACGGCTTTACGTGCTCTCCGAGGCACGGGGGTGAAACACCGCCAACTTCCCAACTCCGGGTTGTTACTGAGACTTACTATACAGAAAGATTCAATAACTAAACTTGGCCCGACCCGGGACTCGAACCCAGGACCGCCGGATGTGCAGCCGTACATGCTAGCCACTACACCACCGAGGCAGTTATTAATAGTCTCCCAGTAAAGTGACTATGACGTATGAATAGACATGTCATGATATGAGTACCATTTTGCCTTAAAGCTGCAGAGCCTTAAAAAGGCAGTATTGGTACGGTGGAGAAAAAAACTTAAAGTACTTTAAATCTCATCTCTTAATTTTACTACCTAATATGTAAGGTGTAAGTATATCACGAACTTTGTATTTATGTCAGAATAGTTGATGGGTGATAAATTGACACGGCTCGTACGTGACGCTTCTCCGCGAGTATACGCGTCGGCATCATGCTGAGTCGACAGTGTCGCGAGCAGGAACGCCAGTTACTGCGGTGGGGCAGTAATTTGATATTTGATGTAGGCTTCACACGTCGAAATGTCAGACTTGCGTTTTAGAATTCCATATTAAAATCAGAAATAATATTGCAATTAACATCGTTTCAGCAATATGTTTCTCAAATTATTTAAAATACCAATTTACTTTTAACTTTAATTTTTTTTTAATTCATAAAAATATTGGATATTTCAAATATATTATTAATGAACTTTAATGTAATAATGAAATGTATTAGTGTTTATTATTATTTACACACTATAAGAATATTAAGTTCAAAAATGTTTCTTGCATTATTTTATTGTATGTATGAATGTATTCAGCCCTTTTTAACGTCCCACTGCTCCACGGGCCTCCCTTCAGTACGAGGGGAATCTGGCCATAGTCCACCACGCTGGCCAAGTGCTGGTTGGCGGACTTCACATGTCTTTTGAAAACTTGCTAGTTTCTCTCAGACATGCAGGTTTCCTCACGATGTTTTCCTTCACCGTTAAGACAAGTAAGTGGTAATCATGTTGAAAATGATTCACACATGAAAATATCAGAGGTGCGAGACCCGGGATTTGAACTCGCTTCACTCGATTTCCCAAGCGAGCGAGTTACCACTGGGCAACCACTGCCTTTTATTATTTTAGTATTTTATTGCTCGGTATAAATATAAAACATAAAATTATATCTTTTGTAGAAAATGAAGCTCAAATTATTTACTCAACACCTTTATTTTCGATTAAGTAACAGGGAATGAAATGTGTTTCATGTATGTCATATGCCTATATTACTTTTCTCGCTGTACGCGTATTTTTGATGACATCAGTACACGAATCGAGGTTACCGTAAAATTGAAAAAATAAAATAAAACATGTAATATTATACGAAGTTACATTTCGGATTCATGTTTAAATAAAGTTGCACATGAGCTTTATTTTCAAAAGCTTTAAAAATTTCATTTCCTATATCCCTCTTCCACCACATTAAATTACTATTTTTATCTTTCTGTTTACAGTTTATTTCTTATAATAATAATAATAATAATAATAATAATTTATTTCAGATCAATAATCCATATTACTTAGTTTTATATTTATGAATACAATTAAATTTAATAATAATAATAATAAAATCTAACAAATAGTTTCTCCCCGATACTTAAAAGTAGTTACTTGATTGTGTGCAGCTGCATCCAGCGCCCAAGTATCGGGCAGTCCCAACGGTCTGCCAATGCACTTAAGATGCCATTGGTACTGCCACGCATGCGCTGCATCATGGAGGTACATCGCTTCCGCATGATAGTACTGAAGCTGTCTGTACGAGCTTCAGCAAACATGCCTGATGCACTACAATATCGTGGCAGCCCCATTAGCACCCTAAATGCATTGTTATATTGGACGCGCAGGTCGTTGTATGTCCTCTGCGTATAATTAGCCCACATGCTGCACGTATAAAAGGTTTGACAATACGCCTTAAACAGCGTGATTTTGACGTTGTCAGTACAGTGTGCGAACCTACAAGCCAACATATTACATCGGACAGCCAACGACCTGCGTTCACGTTCAATATCAATGTTATCTTTGAGATCGTCAGTGACCCAGTGACCCAGATACTTAACTTTTTTGACAACTTTCAGAGGCGTTGTATTAAGAAAAACTTGCGGTATATTATAATGTGATTTATTTCCAGCCTTAAAAACCATAAATTCACTTTTTGTTGGATTGTATCTGAGCCCATGGGCTACCGCATAATTTTCACAATTTCTGACCAGTCTCCTCAAGGCCCCGATTGAAGGGCTCAGGAGTACCATATCATCTGCGTAACTGATATTGTTAATACAAACGCCATCTATATAGCATCCGATATTCGTACTCCGAAGTTCTTCTATCAGGGCGTTCATATAAAGGTTGAAGAGACGAGGGGATGTCAAGCCCCCTTGCCTCACACCACATTGTAACCTGTACTCATCAGAAAATGAGCCTGCCCATTTGACACGGTTTATCTGATTAGCATACCAATGCCTAAGTAATGATATGATCTCCTCCGGAACACCAGTATTCCTTAATTTTTCCCAAAGTATGTCATATTGGACCAAGTCAAATGCTTTTGACAGATCTAAAAAACAGGAATATACTGGCGTTTTCCTACATGTATAATATTGCACAGTCTGCTTGAGACATAAGATAGCACTCTCTGTAGACAACCCTGGGCGAAAACCAAATTGCGCATCATTAAACTTCAGGTGCTCCTCCATCTGTAGGTCAAGCAGCTTGTCCAATATTTTAGCTATAATGGTTGCTAAAGAGATTGGCCTATAGTTACATACATCTGATGAATCACCAGTTTTATTTTTGATAATAGGTACTATAATAGTATTCATTAATTTGTCAGGAAGATATGAGTGACTCAAACATAAATTATAGAACATCGAAAGTATTCCAGGCATATGAATACCCGCAAACTTCAGATGCTCAATGCTGACACTATCGTATCCCGGAGACTTTCCCGTTATCATTTTTTTTCATTACAGAAGCTACCTGTTTTGATGTAAATCTAACGTTCAACTCTGTCGCGATTATCTCATCATTAGTCATCTGTGGCAAACGGGGTGAATCTACTTTGAAATGTGATCTAAATACATTAGCTATAGAGTGCGGTTCATACACACTTGCTACACTTAGGGGAAGTTGAGTTCTATGATCCATGTTATTAGTGGTTTTCCAAAACTTCCGGAAATTTTTATTAGTATGATGTTGTGCTATGCTATTCATTTTAATTTGATGTTCATTGTTTTGGCACCATTTTAATTTATTTTTAAAGGCACGTCTAGATTCGTACATATCAACAAAAACCTGTCCAGATCTTGGTTTATTTGATAATAACCATTCGTGATAGCATAACCGTGCCTTCTTGTGAGCAAGGCGAACATATTTATTCCATCCTGTAATATATCTACCGTCGTTTCTTTTTTTTTGGAATATAACTACTCTCAGCTGCCTCAGTAAGTATTAGTATAATATCATCATACATTCTATCTAAGACAATTCTGTGTTTGAGATTATAACACATGCTATCTGCACACGATTCAAATTCAACTGGAAAATTTAACTCTCGCAATTTATCATTACAAAGTTTATGATAATGTTTTATTTGTGAGTAATCTCGTTCTCCCCAAACTATTTTATTGACGTTAATATTACAAAATACACTATTATTATTTTTCAATATATTAAAATTACATTTAAATGCGATAGGAAAATGGTCAGACCAATATGTACCATATAAAACAGAACTACTTATTACTGCTTGACGAGCAGCCTCAGTCACTACACAGTGGTCTAACCAACGACGACTTCCATGTGCATCACAAATAAAAGTATGTGTATCCGTAGGTAATAATTCTATATCAATGCAGGACCATAATTGATCGGAACAGAAACTTAAAAGTTCAGACGCAAATAGTTCACCGGGATGAGCATTAAAATCACCCAACATAAAAACACTTTCTACTTTTGATGTTTCAATGATAGCATTAATTTCACTAAGACACTCTGTGAATTCTACTAAATTATCCCTGCAATCAGTTGGCATATATACAGAAAAAACCAGCACCGACGAGTCTCGTAAAATCACTTTTATTGCGGCTAAACGAGTATTAGCGCATTTTACAACCGTAACATCAGGAAATATATTTTTGTTCCATAATAATGCCACCCCCCCGTAAGGCCTTCCACGAAGTATACCAGCAGATGTATCAACAGCCGAAGTACCGGTAAAAGCAAAATTCTCTTTAATACTTCCTAGGTACGCTAAGTCATGCGGCAACAGCCATGTCTCTTGAAGAGCTATAATATCAGCGCTTTGACACAGGTATCTCACGCATTCTACAGATCGCATAATATTCTTACAGTTGAAACTTATTAAATTAACATTATACATTATATAATTATAATTACTTCTTATTCACCTTCTTTTATTTTTATTATTCTACAATTACCGTGTCAGGTCACTTTTGACTTCCCTTTTCTTCTTAAAATCAATAAAACGACGATAGGCAATGCCTTCAGGCCAAAATTCATCTTGCATAAACAAATCTAGTTTATGTTTTGGAACTAAAATTTTGAACGATACATAATCTTTTAAATACTTTGAGTTTATTTGATCAATAGTAACACACATATTAGCCTTTGCCTTTATATAACTATTAATATCATTAACAGATACACCTTTTGCAACATTATAAATGAATATTGGAATATTCATTTCCGCTGCTTTAAAATGCTCATTTTGTTCCATAACAGCCGTTCCTCTTTTACCAATAAATCGATTTCTTAATTTTCTTTTTTGAACTATTTTCCATTCTTCACTCTCAGTTTTAGGTTTCCAATTTCCTTCCCGAGTAATGTCAGCTAATAAAGCAATTCTTTTAATATAAATCTCTTCGTATGATATTGTTATATTATGCACAAAACAGTGACATTTGGACTAAAGAATAAAGTGCTTCGCCTTGTATAATAACATTTCAAATAACCTTTATCAATTCGGTTGTGACAGCCTGTCCGTCCGTTACTTAATTTGTTCATACCATAAAATATATTCTATAATATAGTAACTATATTATATACTAGCGATTTACCCTCGCTTCGCTCGCGTGCGTTAAATCCCATTTTATACAGAACTGTTATAATACGTTTGAGTAAAATTGTGCTCTAAATAATGCTAATCATATTTCACACCATAAATAATGAGTATACCATAATATAGGTAAAATGTTAAGAGCAACACTGATTACAAAGGTTCAAATCACAGAGAAAACTTCGCTACCGTTTCAGGTTAACGTGAAACTCGGCCTAAGTTCTCTCCTAATTAGCTAAGTTTATAAATTTGTTACCTATTTGGTATAATAAGTACCTTCAGAAAGTCGGCAGACAAGATTCTTACAATATACCCTAGTATCTTTGCTTAACATAAATTTTAACTTCTAAACAATGTTTAAAACAAATTTTACATCTTAATGGATAATTTACTTTAATATTCTCTTCAAAATTTAAATATAAGAGAGAGCTCTAAGTCTAGTTTACCCGGTGACTTTTCGTGGTGCGAAATGTATAGATTACGTTTTTAACTGTCTCGTTGGGCTACTGTTTATATTGTACAGCAGATTCGGTCCTAAGTTCAAGTCCCAGGTCCCGAAAAAGTATAGTTATTGAGTTTTTCTATCAAGAAATTCTCAGTAAGAGCCCGAAGTTAAGATGCTGGTATTGGGACTTTTGATTTGGATAGTAAGTACGTAAAGTCATCGGTTTGGAGCCTAATTTCTCACTAGAATCAAACAAAAGTATTAAATTATGTACAAGTATCAGCGCACACTCTCACGCACTATAATGTCTCCTGCGCAAATGACAAGAGTTAGTGAGACTGACTGCCGTGTCTGAAAGTTAAAAGTGGAAGGCTAATTATGTTTTATTCAAAATAATAATTATTAAAATATTTATTGACCTTACTAAAGGGTCTTAGGATAGATAACCTACATGATTTTTATTATGAGGTCTTCATAAAAATGAATATCACATAATGCACATAATATAACAATTTCTATAATACTATTGAATTGAGATTCTCATCAATATAATTAATGAATCGAAAAAAACCGATGATATTTTGTTGCTTACATTTTTATACATAATATATTTTCACCAGCATGCATCAATAGAAATGCCAGCAATGAAAATTATAAATAACCATACATCAAATGTATATTTTGCAGATTCAATCAACATTCATAGCGCGTATGGATTTGGCAAATGACAGACAAATTGGCGGGCTTCGAACGTGACGTATGGCAGGTTCTCCTTGCACCAACACGGTAGAAGTTCATCGTAAACCGTTTTATTCAACTAACGCTAATCATATTTCTTTACATGATAACATTTTACTATGTAATAAAATATAGTATTTGCAATCTTTTTCGCCCAAAATGATTAAGTTAGTTTTATAATTATACACAATTATAAATTTTCTCGGGTGCAGCTACTACTAGGTACCCATGTCTGGTTTCTAGTAACAGCCTATGTGTTATTATTCCACTTACAAACATCTATCTTTGTTCAATTTACATCCAAATCCGTCCAGCCGTTTACATACATACACATACAGACATTACTTTTACAATTACAATAGTAGCCCATATATTTTATATTACAGACTGTATTGAATACATGTTTTCTAATTTTATCCCAGTCTATGTATTGCAAAAGGGCGATTTGCTTGCTTTTATACTTTGCATATGCATTTTATACTTCTAAGAAAATTATTTCTTAATAGCAATTAATATGTTCTTTCTGCCTGCCTTGTACCGGAAATGACTTAAGCCTGTTAATCCTTACTTCCGTAGTAATATTATAATTGTGAAGTTGTGTTTGTTTTTTAACATTTACCTTCCTTTTTTTGTCACGCAGCAATATTGCGTGATTTTTGTACAGAGTTCATGGGCCGGAGTATGCCATAATATTAATTTCTAGCTCGGTTTTTAACTCGCGTTAATAGTTTCGGTCAGATTTAGAGAGTTTATTACAAAATACACTCAAGGACACATTTACGGCGAGGGTGGGATACTTGAAATATTATAATTATAACTAGCTATTTTTTGTTTTATATATGTATGTTTGTATATATAATTATCTTGTTAATAATAAAAGCGAAAGATTTTTAAGATATTTGAACGTTTTATACTCAATCGCTTGTGTTTTATTTTGATAGAAATCAGCACAAAGATTCTTTATATCCTGATATTACGAATAAGCTTTTTTTTCTTAGTAAAGCAATTCCGTGGGATAGAGGTATAACTTTATTTATTTTAATAAATCGTCCTGGACTAATAAGAGAAAACGCCGTCCAAATAACAACCATTTTTCACACAGTCAAAGCCATAAATATGGGTAATTGAACAAAAAATTATAAATCTTTAATGTATTATTAGAATCTATCAATATTTGAACAAAAATCCATTAGAGTAGGGCTGAAAATGTATACAAAAAAGTCTTTTCACACATTTTTCAATCCTCAGGCCTTCCGTTTATCGAATGAAAGAATTCGTGAAGCATTTTAATTGAATTTTTTTCACTTTGACAGGTATTGATCGTAGACTTTCAATAGGACTCTGTTTTATTTTGCACATATTTAGTGGGCGGATAATAAATCACTGTAAAAGTGAAAGCTATTAAAGCCTTTCGGCGCCTATAAATCATACAGTGAATGAGGCGCAAATACATGCGCAGCGGAAGTTGTATACAATTGCTTATAATTATATCTCATACCTGGTTACGGTGATTTAAAATACAAGGAAATCCGTTTCTGACTATTCGAATTTATAACAATAGCATATTTTTTGATTAAATTAATCGGTGTAATAAAATAGCTGTCCTGTATATATTTTTTTAATTGAGTATACATTAAGTTTTCTTTATTAATTTCATAAAATAACTTTCTGTTTATGGGTACCTAAAAACGTTTAACGACCGTTTCTTATTTAAGTATTGCACTAGAATCCTTGAATGGCAGTCTTAACGAAATTTTAAAACGAAAGTGCGATAAAAAAGTATTTAATTTTTTTTAAACCGACTTCAAAAAATGCTACTAAGTAAAAAATAACTGAACGGGGGTTTTCATTTACTATAGGTACCTAAGCAGATATTTTCAAATTCGGTGCCTACACAATACACCTATAAAATTTGTATATTTGTTTGGAAACCCTGAATGTTATGCAGTTGTAATATTTATTACATATTATGTACATACGTGTCGAATTTATAACCTCCTTTTTTATGAAGTCGGTTAATAAAACATACACTAGAATTAACTTCTCTATTTGAACTTAGTTGACTTGCTCAATCCGAGCACGAAGAAAGAATAAATGACGAAAGTACGTAGAAAAAATAATTGACAACAATATACTGCAAAAAAGTGTCTAGAAGGTGTAATAAGTGGATGACCTCTAGTGCTTTTAAGAACATAAATTGCTTATTTGTTCGGAAAAGGTTAGTTCAAAAGTCTGAGGACCCCCAGAGAGTGCGTATGAAGAGTGTTATCAAAATTAAAGAAGTGAAAGAATATAAATCGTAGATCTTGGCACTCTGTTCTGTCTGACTAAACTGGTAATGGCGTGAATTCATGTTTGTACGTATGTAATATGTATGTACCTAGACCTACCGACTTAAAGTATTTGAAATCAAAAAAATTAAAAAGCTATCAATAATTTTTTTTTGATGCAAGACGTATTGTAAATATATTATCCAAATATTTATTCGATGATGATCAAACGCGTCTTTAGGATAGCTTAGATAGGTTTTGTCTCTAATTCGTTCATGGGTTTTGTTTATTTCTTTAGCTTTTAAACTAAAATAAATACGTTTAACGGTCCATTTAAATTCCTAAGCGCCATTGAATAATTTCATCTGTCTTATAAATTTACATAAATAAAGGTATCTATCATATTTAATCCAGTTTCGGAATCTTGACTTGACATTGAGAACTTTTTTAATTTTATATTTGAATAATATATTTTGACGAATACTGCGTATTTTTAAGTTTCAGGTTAGACAAATTTTCTCGGATACTGCTATTACAGATGTACAGATGCTGTATGATGTTATTTTAGTATTAAGTCGGAAAACAATCATTATATATCCTTTCTGAGAACTTCCGCAATATTATATATGCGAAGGGACTAGCATCTAGGGACCTAACCAGAGGTCACAGTACTAATTAATTAATTATTTTTCAGTTTGTTTTTATAATTAATGTGAATAAAAATAGTCTCCAGTGAATTTAACTAATATTTATTAATTGATGACAGCTCGAAGAAGTAACAAACAGTCGCACGCAAAATCTTTTACATTTATTTTTATTTATTTATTTACTATTTTTATTTATTTAGTAGCAGTACCCGCGGCTTCGCTCGCGCTAAAACTACAAAAAAAAACTCTAAAAAGGTAGGTACCTAGGTTTCATACAAACTTTCATCCCCTATTTTACCCCCTTATGGGACGAATTTCGAAAAATACTAAAACACCTATTTCTTTAATTGTATTGAAGAGCATTTATAGCAAATTTCAAGTAATTCTTATAATATTTTTTTTGGTTGTATTATAACGTGTTTTCCTGTGGGAATGAGGTAATCTCCGGCGTTTCGAAGTAACCTATGTCACTCTCCAGCCCTCTAACTATCTCCACACAAAAAATCACGCCAATCCGTCACTCCGTTTCGATGTGAAAGAAGGACAAACAAACAAACAAACAAACAAACACACTTTCACATTTATAATACTAAGTATGGACTAGTATGGTTGTAATGTAATATTGTATTCAGTCCTTTTCAAGGTCCCACTGCTGGGCACAGGCCTCCCTTCAATAGAGAGAGATCAGACCATAGTCCACCAAACTGACCAAGTGCAGGTTGGCAGATATCACATATATTTCGAAAATTTGCTAGGTTTTCTCAGACATGCAGGTTTCGTCACGATGTTTTCCTTCACCGTTTTCTTATAACTTATTGTTATATTACTATTGGATTACGCGGCGCACACAAATAAAACTATCAGTTGGTATGATTTTTTCTCATGTCTTCAAACATCGTCACATTTTGGCGTTCGGAGAAACAGACAGACGTGGCAGAGGGACTTTAATTTATAATATGTATTGATATATTTATTATAGAAATTCTAATCAAATATTCGTATTTAAAACTAGCATTGCCCGCGGCTCCGCCCGCGTTCAAATGACCAAAAACCAAACTCTTGTTTTACATATGAGTATACTCCTACAATGCAGTTTTTGTATTTTTCTCAGAAATGAGATAGCCGCGGTAAAAAGTATCCTATATGTTGACCCGGATAACCAGCTATAATCATACCAAATTTCATCAAAATCCCTCCAGTGGTTTTCCGTGATGCGGTAACAGACAGACAGACAAGAATTCTAAAAACTATAGATTCGGCCTCTGTATCGATAATAATGTCTATTTCAATAAGATTTTCCAAAAAATATTTAATGTACAGATTCGACTTAGTTAAAATTTTATTATATGTATAGATTAGTTACATTAGAAAATAAGACATCTCATCTTAAATACAAATCTCTTTTAGTCAGTAGTATCTCTCTCAGTAGCATCTCGTTTCACCCATATTACTCTTAGCTGACATCACCCCATGCGTCTTAGTTAAAACTTAAAAAGCTTTCTTTAAACAAGATTTAGTGAATTAATTCATTTATCTCTATCTCCAATATATTCCTAAAAAGTATTTGTTTTAAAACATGCTCATAGTATTTTTAAAATAATTATTATTATAATTATTCCAACTGACATTTAAAGTAAATAGTGTTTTTCATCATTTATTTTTATTATTAGTTGTTAGACCTTCAATTTTATTTATATCACCCGATTTGTAATCTTTCCCATCCATACTAATATTATAAATGCGAAAGTAATTCTGTCAGTCTGTTACGTTTTCATGTCTAAGCCACTGAACCAATTTTTATGAAGTTTGGTATAGAGGGGGATGGGACTTTAGAGATGGACATAAGATACTTTTTGTCGCAAAAATGGTACTTGAAAGAAGTGGAATAGAAATCAAACGTGTGTATTGAGAACAAATCATTTCTCAAGTGCAAAAAAAGTGCGTGTGTGTACAATAATAAAACTTCAGAAAAGTAACCTACGAGAGAATGAGATGAATATAGAGCAGGAGTAGGATAATTATAAGGTTATTTTTTTATAATATTTTTACCAAGTTTAAAAGTTATTTTACATTTTATTTGACATAAATATACATTACGCATTATACAGTAATTAATTTTATTATTTTTCACTTCCTGTGTAATCATACCTATCTTAAATAATTAATAAGGCATATTAGGCATATTAAAATCTTTATAAAATATCATATACGGAAAGAGTATAATATTATTATATATTTGTCAGACAATAACAACGGTTACCAATGTGGTAACATGGCAATGTATTCTATCTCATTCTCTCGCCGGCTTAATCCTATATATTTATGTGTTTATCTCGTTTTAGTGTCGCATTTCTGCTTCATCGAGTTTCAAATCACAACGACTCTAAAGAAGTGTCACTTCAAAAATCATTATATTCTATAATTTTGGTAAGAAATACAGAATATTTCGATGTTTATGACCAATCAAGGTAAAACAGAGGATGATTTCAAGTTTTTTTTTAAATACTTATCTACTGTTCTATATACATAAGTATGTATATATTATAGCCTATCTATTCCATACTGACCGTTATTATTGTATAATTTACAGTACTATTCTAAATAAACTTTGTATAATTTATTTTATGACACATAAAATACGAGTATATTCAATTTTTAACAAAATATTTCTACGCTTCGTTATTTTTGTACTTTAATTTAGTTTTCGACGCATTCAAAACAATTTCGTTCACGTTTAACCACCTGTCCCCAAACTAGTTTCACTTTTATACTGCGGTCGGTCCTACGGCAACTATATAATAAACTCAAAAACGAGATAAAACACATATTTCTACTTCTCCCCAAGTTTTTAGTGTACAGTTACAGTTCCCCAGAGTTAATACGCAAAGTTCTCTCTTAGCATATAAATATTCTGCAGGTTTGTCGTGTCTTATGGTTGTTTGTTCATTCAAGTTTTATCTTTGGGCTTACTTAAGCATTGACTCTCAAAATATAGCTCATGTAAATTGTATAAAGTTAATAAAATTGACTAAAAAATAAACATTTCATATGTTTTTATTTTTACATATGTATAGTATATATAACACACATAATTTGTGTGTTGATTTAAAATGACGTGTCTTTGGATTTATTTGATGGACTGAATTGAATAATACTTATTGTTTTAATATATATTGTTTTGAATCAAGATGATTGTACAGTATACTACATAAAATTTTCATTGAAAAAATGTTTACTTAATTTTAACGAATAAAAATATAATTTTTAGGATTAAATTAATAAAAATCGATATATAATAATAATTCAATTCACAAGCTTAATACCACTTATGAAACTAAAATATCATTCACTAAGCTTATACGCTTATATATGTACATGTACGTTTGAAAAACTTAAAAACTAATCTTATTTTAAAACTTTAAAGCTCTAGGGCGTAAAATTGAAAAACTTTTTGAGTTGAGGGTTTCAAATATAAAATGTGTTTGTTGATGATAAATCTCTATAGCGTCAAACTTCTTTGACTGTATAATATGTACATAGGTACCTAGAGACGACAACGGCCATACTCTTTATCAGAATCTCGTCGCAGTTATAAATCATTGTGGCGTACACAAACTTAAGTAAAATAAACATCACTGGAACTAATTAGCGTACAAAATTCATATGGGACCAACAGGGTAATATGGACGAAGTACAGTTTGATGTTGCGCTCACAAAATTAGGCAAGTTTAGGGCCAAAGTCGACCTCGCTCGTAACAAGTTAATTTAAACTGCCTGAGTAATTTGCACTGAACCGTGACACTAATTCAATTACTTTTAAGGTATGCAAACAACGCGTGGAAATCTACTTTTGAGAAAATTTCTCATAATTTCATTTGTACCTAATTGGATACAGAATTTTGTACCTAAGCTACTTTGTGAAACTATTTTAATATAACAAATTTTAACTTCTACAAAAACTGTTTTGAAATAGTAGAGGTTTATTACTGTAAAAACTTTTTATAGAAATTATAATTTTAAATCCAGCGGTGTATAAATGCGAAATGTTCTATAATACAACCCTATGTGTTTAACTTATAAACAATATCAATATACTTTCCGGAACACATACATTCAAGGTATATAAATAACTTAAAAGTAACTTTTCCAATTGTAAGCCGAACGGGTCTTTGCGGGTTCTTGGTAATCGATTAAGAAACAATAATCCTTTAACGGATTACTAATATAAATGAGAAAGTTTGTATGTGTGTATATTTTATTTTTTTAGCAGCTAGATGGATATAGACGAAATTTAGTACACAGATAAGTTATGACCTGGACTAACACCTAGACTAATGTCATTCACCTAGGTATGCACCCGAGCGAAACGCTCTCGCTTAATTCGCTAGTAAAAGAAGAAGTTTTTAGTTTCATATTTAAGTATTACTTTTGGTTTTATAATTTACTAGCGATTCTACCTCGCTGCACTCGGGTTCGTCCCTTACGTTTTTAGGTTTAGTATAGATTTCTCAGAAATGAGATATTTTCTCGCAGTAAAAAGTAACCTATATGTTGATCCGGATAGCTATCATCATACCAAATTTTATCAAAATCCCCCCAGTGGTTTTTCCATGATACGATCACAGACAGATAGGGAGACGAAAATTCTAAAAACATTTGGCCTCTGTATCGATAATAATGTCTGTTTCAATAAGATTTTGCAAAAAATATTTAATGTACAGATTCGGTTTAGTTACACTTTTATTATAAGTATGTATAGAAAATATAAGTCGCTAATTTAAAACTATTTTATATTTTTACTTGTAACACGTCAACACCTTCCTTAGTCTAAAAATCTTATTAAGTGTATACGCGGTCTTGTCCTTTCATTTGTTAGGCTTCTTAATTGCTTATTAAGCTCACCTTTATCAGAAAATAAACCTGTATTACACATAATACATCAAGAAAACTCCAAATAGTAACAAGAATTAGAATTAAATTAGTAGTTTCAGAAATTACCTCGTACATACAAACTATATTCTAACTATATAATTAAATGCTTTAATTATCACATGTTACATGTATGTGTATATATTAGGGTATTACTTGATAACAAGTGGACCAATTTGGCATATTATTTATAAATGTTCGTAATAGTTTGGATAAGGTTTTTAAGGAAAAAGAATGGATATGGCTGGAAAACATTCGGAAAAACTGAAATTACAGATTTTTTCTATATTTTTTTTAATGACCTCAAAAAAAATCACAAGATCACAAGAAACACTATTGAAATTGAGACAGCACAACGAACGTCGGGTCGGCTAATTATGTACTATGCATAAATGTACGGCTATAGACGATGTCAGGTAAAAGTAAATTATATATCACACAGTTTTGCCATTATATTTTCCTTTTATTAAAATAAGTAATAATTACAATTATTTATTAATAATATTTAAATCGGATAATGTAGTAAATGTTAAGTGTTTACTGTAAAGTATTTATCATATGTATTATAAAAATATATTCCCATACGTAAAATGTATGTGTGCATGTTTATGTAAATTTTCTGGTATGTTGTTGTTGTATGTATGTTTAATCTTAGCAAATATATATTACCTATATACATGAAACAAATGGTATGAAAATGAACAAACGAAAAAATTATTTTATTTTTCCCAAGACACATTTGTAGAGGCCTCTGAATATATTCGAACTAAAAAACTTGGTATTGTTATTTTATATACTTTAATATTATTTTCATTAGTCTAGATACTGATAAAAGCAAGTTCAAAATGTTTGTTCTAAAACCGCAAATAAAGCCACGACTACCACTGTTGTTAAAACTACTATATTACATTTTATTTCAATGCAATTAGCCAATTAAATTAACAATTAGCAATCACACAATTTACAAAATGTTACCAATCTAATTAAAATCTATACGAACATTTAGAAGGTATAATTATATCGTAAGCACGATTATTTTTGGGCAATAATTAATCAGCTCTAGATTCTCTTAATCGTTTAAACATTTATATCAAGTTACAAACCATAATCGTTAGCGCCACAAAATAGAGTTATACTAATAGAGAAACTAAATAGAAAAACAAACAACAAACGACAAACACACGTACAGAAGAATTATATATATTAAAATTAAGGCTAAAGCCACTAGCAGTAAGTAGTTAGTTATAAAATTAGTGGATCATTTAATCACATTACCACAAAAACTCAGTTTTGTAAAATTCAATTTTAATTTTTCCTTAACTTTTGTTAAATGTTAAATTGTGTTCGCCAATAAGGTTATATAATTAACACTACATCTATTTTATTATTGATAATATTATAATCAGTGCCTATATTTCATCAATATAATATTTAAGAACGAAGCTTTCCTTTGATGCCATCCAATCTCTAACCATGTAATTCAATTTGCTTTATCCCTTACCGAGAAAATGGCGGCATATTCCCGTCAATAACTAAATTAATAATTTCAATTTCGGTCATAATTTTGAATATATAGCATGTACTGTACACAGTGATTATAAATTTCATTAAAATAAATAAAGTGCAGCTACGTTAGCGTTTACGTTATTATTATCCATACTAACATTATAAATGTAACAGTAACTGTCTGTCTGTTTTCCTGACGCTTAAACCGCTGAACAGATTTTCATAAAATTTTGTAAGTGCATAGATTGCACCACGGGGATAGACATAGGCTATTTCATCCCAGTTCAGCTTACCATGCGAAAGAGCGGATAAAAACTACATATTTACACATAGTCGTTGTTCAGTTAGTTTTCTCAATATATTAACAATCTATGTAAACCACGTAATGTATAAAAATAATTGTATGAAAATAACGTCAATTAATAGCTTAGTTATCATATATGTGAAGAAAAGACCTAACACACCAATAAAATTAATTTCACTTTAGGTGTAATACTATAGTAAAATTCTACTAATAATATTAAGGAGCTACACGTAGGTACATTAGAATATCATTACGTTATATTTGGTTAAAAATATATAAAAATAAGACTAATCATCAAGCAGCTGGTCTACAAGAGGCTTTGGCATTAAAATGGAGATGTGTGGATTAAACTAACATCTATCAATAACGTAATAAATACTAACAAGAAATACAAGGCTTTTCTAATTTAATTTAATTTTAATTTCTTTGATTGATTATACGCACTACGGTGGAGACTGGGAGTTCGATTTCACCGTCCGTTATAAATAAATAAATATATCAGGACATTAACACACAACACTATCTAGTTCCATGGTAAGCTACGAGGCTTGTGTTATGGATACCAGATAGTTGATAATTATACATATATAACTTTAAATACATACATATTATAAATATAAACATCCATGACTGGAGTACAAACATTCGTGCTCATCACACAAATGAATGCCCCCAGCGGGACTCGAACCCGCGACCGCCGGCGCAGCAAGTAGGCTCATTACAAACTGAGCCAAACGTGTCGTCAAAACGTTATGTTACACAAATTGAACATTCTGAGTTATAAAATAACGCTTGTAAAGGAGTTTTTCTTATGAAACTTGATATATTCGCTAATGCTTAGTTGGATGTTAAAATGAAATTTATTAGTCATACAAAAAAATTTATATGAAATTGAAGTAGTTTTTTTATTTTAATATAATCTAACATTCGGTTCGACGCGCAAAAGGCGGCATGCTATCAACACTCATATTATCCTATACAAACATTTGCACGGCCAAAATTGTTCTGCTATAATATGACAAAAAATAGAATCCAAACATGAACCACATCCAATAAAGCCAATATCAATCTTAAATGTTCCAAAGATAACTTTTACAATTATATTTATGGTACTTTAATAACGTTTAACATAAAACAATGAATAATAATAATCGGAATGTTTTTGGTAATAAAACTCTAAATTATAACACTATCCCGCTGCAACCATTTTCTTTCTTTTTTTAAACGTAGCTGATGTTAGCTTTGACGGGATACAAGTCGTTAAAAGAGAAGCTATAATCGAATAAATCCTTCTTTTCATTTTTATCAGAGATCAAAAACAAAAATGTTCTGCTCGCATTTTTTTAAAAATAAGAAGAATTTTAAATAAGACTAGCATTGCCCGCGGCTCCGCCCGTTTTCAGATGACCAAAAACCAAACTCTTAGGTTTTACATATTAGCAAACTCTTACATTGCAGTTTTTGTATTTTTTCTCAGAAATGAGACATTTTCCCGCGGTAAAAAGTTTCCTATATGTTGACCCAGATAACCAGCTCCCTATCTACATAATCCTTCCAGTGATTTTTCTGTGATGCGGTAACAGACAGACAGACATACAAAATTCTAAAAACTATAGATTCGGCCTATGTATCGATAATAATGTTTATTTCAATAAGATTTTCCAAAAAATATTTAATGTACAGATTCGGCTTAGTTACAATTTTATTATATGTATAGATAAGAAAGTATTATGTTCTGCTCGCATTAATTTTATCTGATAGTAAAAAATGAAAATCCTATTAAAATGTGTTTAGTGCATTCAAACAGATACACAATTTGTAGTAGGTATTGGACTTTCATATACGGTAAATAATATTTTTAATTCAAAGAGAGATATTTATTATTAATCTTAGCACGATAAATGTACATAAGTATTTGATTTTATACTAAGTTTTTTCATTCATGATTCTGAGCACAAACTATTAAATTCTATTTTAAACGACAACGACATACTTGTGGGAGCTTCTACACCTCATGTTTAAAACCATTTTGATAGCAAAAATTAATTTTCCTGGAAAATCCACTATTTCAAATTAGTTATCATGCTTATCCCAGAGCTCCTTTGAAGATTAAATAACCTTCGTTTAGGAAAATATTATAGAGTCCGATGCTATGACCATTTTGCCTTGGTTTATTTTCAATCTGTAATTCAAACAGCCACTTTCTATAAATATCTATATTAAGTTATTTTTCCAAAATCTTTTTCCGTTAAATATACGGAAAACTAATTAAAAGGTCTCTTAAAAATATAAGTTTGACTAGAGAGAAATATTAAGTGTATGAGCACTCCAATTTTAAAATGTACTTTAATATACTGGACATAAATACAATTTTCAAATGGTAGTTCTAGCATTTTTATATAAAAAAAAGACTATGTAGATTAGGACCTAAATTCTTATAGAAAACTAACGACGCACCCTCGCTTCCTATGTCCTTCCCAGGGTCTCAAACTATCTTCTTAGAAAATTTCATCTAAATCGGTTCAGTAGACCCAGAGATTATCCCCTACGACTTGACAAACTCGCAAACATTACCTCTTTATAATATTAGTATAGATTTTATCGTAGCGTACATTTAGTTATACATTTTAACAAGTATTAAAAACAATCAATACCTACTAATATTGTTATATAAAATTATCCCACAGAAACCGTACATTTTTCCGGGATAAAAAGTAGCCTATGTGTTATTCTAATGTATGAGCTATATTCATACAAACATCCATACATCCGCACAAACTTTCGCATATATAATATTAGTAAGATTCTATTCTATTTAAAAAGCGGTTGAAAATCAGTTAAAGCTTATAATAAAAATCTATGGTGGCAATAACAAAATTAGGTGTCAAAACTTTAATATAGGTACTAGGTACATAAAACCGAAATTCACAGTGCCATAAAACTATTTCTCTATAGACGCGCAAATAATCGACGATTTCAAGTAATACTTCATGTCGATAGAAATTTACTGCTATAGGAAGAGAGTTGGAACAAATCAAGTATAGTTCGTTGAAACCGCTCTGAAGAATGGTAACATATATCACTAACGAGAATTCCTTGAGAATAGGTCCTTACCTACTAAGTCGCGGACATTTCTCCTCTGCTCTTTGCAATAACGTTGATGTCACTATGATTTGTGAACGTGTTTGATCACCTTCACTGACACTAATTTTCTGAGTAAATGAAAAATTGTCGAATGAGTTCTGATATAAGACAACAAACATAATATGATAGAAGATTTTCTCTCTGTATTAAATAGAATAAAGTTTATATCAGATTTTATTACATACCAGAACTACAATTCATAATTCAATGAGTGTATTACATTTTTGAAAACATGGTGGTCGAAATCATATAAAAAACAATTAATGAATGAATTAGATATATACCTTAAGCTTCAAAATATAGCATATAAAATCAGTAATGAAAAAAGTAAACTTATGAACATAATATAGTATCTTTTCACTTTTTTGCTTTAGTCATAAACGTATATTAGGTGTAGTAAAATTTTTTTCATCTATTTAAATACATAGAAATATTAAATTTTAGAGCTTATTTATTTTACAAGTTAGGCACGCTGCGGTCGGAACGCAAGTTCGATTTCCGTAAGGATTTATTCATAAAGACTTAACCCGCTATGGTGAAGGTAAAGCGTCACAAAGTCTCACTTTGTTGCCATAGTGGCATCACATATTAGGTACTATCTATATTAATGAAATATTATTTAGACATAGTCTGTAGTCATGGAATATTTAATAATGTCAATTTTACCTTTAGATTTGATTTAACTAACAGATTGGGGAAATAATCAGATATGATGATAGCAGCAATGATTTTGACAAGTGCGCCGCCGTGTACCCTACTTGGGGCTAGCCAATCCCCTGTACATTGTTGTTATTATCGAATTGTTCTATTAATTAATTATTGTTTAGAAACCAAAGTACTATGATACTGAGTCTGATTCGCACTTTATACTACCTCAAATATATAAAACTATATGATGTATAAAAATATTGACTTCGCTAATCGTAATTTGTCAAAGTATTATTTATCATTTTATAAGGATTTCAATAATAATATTTCCCCTTAAATGATTTTTTACTAGCTACTTACCCTAACTTCGCTCGTATGTGTCCGTCCCTAGATCCCTTTTCTATTGAGAATGTTTTATACTGTTATTAATAATTTTCTGAGTTAATATACTGAGCTTCAGCAATTTCTTCTTTATTTAATTAATTCTACAGAATGCCCTACAAAATGACTATCACAATATTTAAACATCCCACGGAAGAGACAAGTCTCTCCCGTGACCATGATTACCATGATTGAAAAATAAATTCGCGAAAAAATTCGAAAAGATAATTTTATTTAAAATACATACTTTTTTATTTTGATTACTAGCAACTTCACTCGATTTGCTAGGTACGAACAATGCCGTAAATACACTACTGTTTGTAAATATATCTTTATTTAAAACAGAAATTTTAACACAATGTTATAACGTCTACGCAGAACCCGCTCGCTCGAATGATCGTTTTTATTACTTCCTCGACATAAACCGTTATAGCTCAGTTTATGTACATACAAAGGTTATATACAAATTATTAGACAAAGACCTTAAATATTTCTACTTCTATTTGTAAAACGTTCTACAATTTAATTTTTCTCTCCGCATTTAATAAACTGAATTCTCATACAAACTTTGGCGTTATTTTAAGTAGTAGTTAAGCCTTCTTGTAATATTTAAAAGGAAAATTCTAAAAGAACCTAATATTAATAATGAATATTGAAATTTAAATTTTTTATTAAAGAAGTAAGAATATAAATCTTATAATATTAAATGAACAATTTTTCTATATATGTACATACGAGTATGTACAATCTACATAATATATGTATACTATAAAAAATCGTGTATTTCGAAAACGGCTCGAACGATTTGGATCAAATTTTGTATTTAATAAGGTTTTGCTTTTTGAGTTTATCTATATAATAGATAATTTATCTAAAAAAATAATATAATTATTAGAGCCTTTTTCTATCTGCTATCATGCTGACAATGTCATAAAGTGCTATTTCATAAACCTATTGAAAGAGCGCCTACGCCTAGAGAAGCTCGGTCGCTCAAGTACTGTATACATAACTGCATGAATAGCGAATTCGATATGAATGATGATTTACAGTGGCCGAATTTTCTTTTCTTTTTTGATCAACATACCCGAGGTCATTCACAATGAGATTTTTATTGTATTACTAAAACTAGGCACTTACCCTCGCTTCGCTCGGATGCGTCCCTAGGTACGTTTTAAATCTATACATATAATAAAATTGTAACTAAGCCGAATCTGTACATTATTTATTTTTTGGAAATTCTTTATTGTTTTTGAAAAATATATCATATACAGATTTCGGTCTGTTATAACTATTTTGTTCTATAAAATCTAGATATGCAAGATATCTACATACAAAGCAACAAAGTGCGGTAGTTTAGAAATGTACCATATATATACGTGCTACCGCACTTTGTTGCTTCTATAGGTACATCTATACATACAGATAAATAAAATTGAAGTGTCTGTTTGTAATGTCAAAATAACAGTGTTTTACTCAATGCATATGATATTATTTATGGTACTTAAAAGAAAAACACATTATTTTTAATTTTTGTCTCTCTGTCTGTTTGTTCCGGATAATTTCTGAAACGGCTGGACTGATTTTGACGGGACTTTCACTGGAGGATAACTGATGTTATAGGGAATAACATAGGCTACATTTATTTATTTTTTTAAATTAAAAAAAAATTAAAACGTTACTAGGGACAAGTCGCTAGTAAAAAATAAAATAGATATTTCAATAACTCCCGAAAAATATGTAGGTACAGAATGACTGATCTAAAAGTGCACAGCCAAAAACTACTTTCAGTAACAATTTGTATCCAATAGATTCATAATGATATCCACAAAAATATAAGTTAAATAGCAATGTCTTGTACATTAAATCTTTTCTTTTACATTATAATATCAGCTCTTCCTTAGTTCGCTCGGGTTCGCCTCTAGAAAAACAAAAACCAATCTATCCCACATGGATCGTATATTTTTCCGGGATAAAAAGCCTGTGCTATTTCAGACTATAATCTATCTCTGTGGCAAATTTCATCCAGATCCGTTCAGCCTTTCTGGCGTGATTGAGTAACAATCCATCCAAACATCAAAACATTCACATTTATAATATTAGTTAAATATAAAATGATTATGAAATTTTCATGAAAATTTTCATAAAAATAATGCTTTTATAATAATACTTTGTCATATCCCTACTTAGTAGGGATTAAGAATGTTTCAGAATAAAAAGAGTTCAACATTTCGCTTGCGTTGCGTGAGAAATAATAGTAAACATACAAAACATACGGAGTATAACATTTAATTATACGCCGGCGAAGACTGGTATATAGGCTTATCGGAACATTACAAAGTTAACAGCTTTGCGGAATAAGTACATGGTGTTGAAGTTGAAAATGCTTCTAGTAATTTCAACAGTTATGATATCGCCTCATATTTATTTTTATTGGTAATAATTTGATATTACAATATTATTTTAAATGTGGCTTAAAATAAAATTATGCAACTTATTTGATTATAATCTGTTCTATGTGTGCTTTGGTCCGCATTTCTCTTTTAGCAGATCAAATGTACCCAAACTTGTAGGTTTTACTGGGTAGCCCATAAAGCTGGCTACATCATCAGCTCGAGGATATGTAATTATTGTACTATCATCTAAATCTTATGCTCTCACAACGTTTTAAATTGTCACGACAGCTGTTAATTAAGAATCGGATAAGTGCAAGTCTGGCCCACACACCGAGGGTTTCGTATTATATTATGTGTTATATATATTAGTATAAGTTTATAATCGCACGAAAAAAAATTGTGATGTAACTATAAATTTAGGTGTTTGGATATTTTCTTTAATGGTAATATTAGATTTTGATTCCCTTGCGAATATCCAAATATGCGATATAAACGACTACGGGTATAATAATAACTTTTAAGAAGTTAATTTTTTCATAGCTCCAAGGAATTGAGACTTGAGTATTTGATAGTAATTTCAACTTGATACCTCTACGCGTTTCATATTGACAGACAGACAGACAAAGAGATAGGCGGACGGACGGACGGAGACACGAACAGACACACACAGAGATATATAGACAGATATACAGACAGACAAAAATACGGACAACGAAGTGATCCTATAAGGTTTTCTTTTTTCCTTTTGAATTACGGAACCCTAAAAATCGACTCGATGATTTTATTGCATAATTAACTTTAAAAGTAAAACTCATAAAAACGTGTTAAAAAGTATTTAAAAAAATACTCTATTATAAGTTATAAATTAATTGATAAAATTTATATTGAACATTAAGCTCAATATGTAAACAATATTTTATATACAACAAGTGTATTGTATACTTCTATAGTATCTACAATAATTTTTATTTTAACATGATACTTTACGTATTGTAATGATACAATCAATATACGAGTCTGTATAAATTCATATTTTATATTATGTAAAGCTTATGTAAAGCGAAACCAAAATGCTTTCAAAATGAAGTTGAGTTATACGTAACTCGAATGTCTTTTGAACGTGAGAATATTGGTCTTTATATGTGAAGCGAACTCAAAGAGATATCGCAAGTACTCTGACGCCTCGGAGCCAACGTGAGAGATGGCTTTCAATATCAAATTGAATTCCGCGGTTCATTGATTTTCAATTTGTTAGGAAGTCCTCTCGCCATTTACCATAGATACCCTGAAATCCGTGCCCATTATAAATCTTTTCGAACACCTCCTAAAAACGTGTTCCTATTTTTGCAAAACGGAAACATTTTTAGAATATTAAATCACGTTTAGTATTTTAAGAAAATTTATTTTCACATAATTTGTAAGATATATTGCTAATGAATAATAATAATCTTACTCCATAAAAGCCTTTTTATTCTTCTAGAGTACCTACATCGTCACATCGACTTATTATTATTATAGTCGGTTTCTTCCGCATTGACTATAATATTATGTATTCGTAATTGTATAAGCTACAAGCGGATCACCCTCGCTTCGCTCGGGTTCGTCTTTGGAGTAGTGAAAACCAATCTATCCCACGGGAACAGAGCAAAAGTAGCCTATGTGTTATTCTGATGTATGAGCTATATTATCGTAAAGTTTCATTAAAATCCATTCAGTAGTTTTTGCGTGAAAGAGTAACATAACAAACATTCATACATCCTCATAAACTTTCGCATTTATAATATTACTAGCATTGCCCCGGCTCCGCCCGCGTTCAGATGACCAAAAACCAAATTCTTAGGTTTTACATATTAGTATAATCTTACAATGCAGTTTTTGTATTTTTTATCAGAAATGAGATATTTTCCCGCGGTAAAAAATATCCTATATGTTGACCCGTATAACCAGCTATCACCATACCGAGTTTCATCAGAATCCCTCCAGTGGTTTTTCTGTGATGCGGTAACAGGCAGGCACGCAGACAGACAGACAAAAATTCTAAAAACTATAAATTCAGCCTCTGTATCGATAATAATGACTATTTCAATAAGATTTTCCAATAAATATTTAATGTACAGATTCTGCTTAGTTACAATTTTATTATATGTATTAGTAGAATACACAAAAAGTTACTTCGTTATCTGATAGGTACATAAAGAAAGTATACTAACAATAAAGTAAGGACAAAAAAATATTACTGAAGTAAATATAGTCAGTATGCAAACCGGAGCAAAAGCCAATCACAGCAATATCCGTAATATGACTTTACCCTATTTTACTTATAAATAAGACTACGCAAGGAAAATACATTTTGCCTTGAGCATTTTGTGGAAAGGAAATGTGTGTTTCCCATGATTTATATCCCAAATAGAGGCGTGAGGTGACCGGCTCATATGAGCCCGGCTGGCTGCTAGCGATAAGCCAAAGCTTCCCTATATCCACTAAGAAAGAAAATAAATAAACTACCCTCGCAATTTATATCAATACTTATAATAAAATTGCTGAGTTGTTCACGCGTGATAATCTATATATATAAAAGAAAGTCGTGTTAGTTACTTCGCTTATAACTCAAGAACGGCTGAACCGATTTAGCTGAAAATTGGCAGGGAGGTAGTTTAGAGCCAGGAGAAGGACATAGGATACTTTTTATCCCGTTCGACCGCGTTCCAATTTTTATGATATTTTAATTTTTGGATTTCTCTTAGTCCGGAATAGGTAAGTATTAAAACATATAATTAAAATGTGAGAAAGAAAGATTTTTTCTTTTTATATCTATTTAAAACGTACCTAGCGACGAACCCGAGCGAAGCGAGGGTGAGCCGCTAGTTGTTATTAAAACTGTATCCGCTTCACTAAATCTACGAAGTTTATAACGGAATAAAATATTTTGCTTATTTTGTATTTTGTTTCTATTCTTAATCTATACATATAATAAAATTGTAACTAAGCCGAATCTGTATGTTAAATATTTTATGGAAAATCTTATTGAAATAGACAATATTATCGATACTGAGGCCGAATCTATAGTTTTTAGAATTTTTGTCTGACTGTCTGTCTGTCTGTCTGTTACCGCATCACAGAAAAACCACTGGAGGGATTTTGATGAAACTTGGTCTGGTGATAGCTGGTTATCCGGGTCCACATATAGATACTTTTTACCGCGGGAAAATGTCTCATTTCTGATAAAAAATACAAAAATTTCTATGTAAGAGTAGTTTTGGTCATCTGAACGCGGGCGGAGCCGCGGGCAATGCTAGTTGCACGTAAATAAAATACAGTAATTAAAATACAATAAAACTAGTATGTAAAGGTGAATTAATCTTTAAAAGAGAAATGAGAAATAGTGTTATAAAGCAGGCTAAAATACAGTTATAATGAAACAAACTTAAATAATTCTGATGATAAAATATTAACTTATTACCTAGCCTTTATCCATGTTCACATGTTCTAAATAATGATATATTATGATACATAAACATATTGGTATTAGAGGTATCATATATTTTAATATAGACTTTCTGTAGCACTGGTAAATAGGTTAATGCGTAACTAATAATCTAAATGGTAAAACGGTAATTAAAATCACAGAAACAAGCCAGACCAAAGTATTTACCAAGGATATTTAATACTCTCTCTCTCTCTCTATTTCATGAAATAAGAAAATATTATTTATATTTTCTGAATAAACTCCCATAAGCTTAATAAGAGGCACTTATGTAGAAAGCACAGACAGATTCTTCAATATTATACATTTGGTAGAGATCCTTGTTATTTTAAAAAACCTTACCTTTAATAAAAAACACGGTGACGGGAACTTGAAAGTTTTATATTATAATTTTATGTTACTCAAGAAAAACTGCAAAATATAAGCTACAAAGAGAAGTTTGTGAAATTGCAAACGAGATATTGTATACCACTTACAAGTTTTATTAACGATCCCAAGACGCTGGACAGGTGTCAGCCTTTAGAACATATTCTCAAGAAGTTAAAAAAGCAAAATAGATAAAACTTTGACTTATATATGATTAGAAATAAATTCGTTTTTACTTTTAGATTTTTATAAATCTTATGAAAGATTAGATTTGTCACTATTGGTGACATTTAATTTAAGTTAGTCACTGTCTTTGATTCCCATAAGGCTTAATACAGATACCGTATTAGCTTTATCCGCATGTTTACATTCCAATTTTTTTACTGCCACTAAGCATGACCTTCACTTTATATGAGAGTAAGTACCAATTTTGGACCAATTTCAAGCATTATAACTGTGTTTTAATTCATACTATTTTTACATCAAATTACGTATAGAATAAAATGCCATTGAAATTTAATCTTAATAACTAATGATTGATGAGATAGACAAGCGAAAAATTTCAAACTTTTTAACCCGACTACGACCAAATTAGCTTTTATGATTTATGAAACAATATTAGGAACAATGAGTAGTTATAAACAATGAGTATAAATATTAAATAATATTATATTATATAACATCCTTAATAATATTATAAATATGAGTGTGTTTGTTTAATTGTTTGTTTGTTTGTCCTTCTTTCACGACGAAACAGAGTGACGGATTGCCGCTATATACACGCTATAATAGAAACCAAAAAATTATGTATGATCAGAATTACTAGAAACTTGGTATTGATACTCTTCAGTAAAATAAAATAAATACGGGTTTTAGCATTTTTCGAAATTCATCCTATAACGGTAAAATAGGCGTTAAAAGTTTGTATGAAACCTACCTTTTTAGTTATATTTTTCTAGTTTTTGTAGTTTAAGCGCGAGCGAAGCCGCGGATTCTGCTAGTTTTATATAAAATACTTTGGGATTTACAATAGCGTGAGAAAGCATTGTAGATCGTATACAATTTAAAATACATTTGCGATTCAATGAAGACTTACTGACTAACAACTTTATGTTAAGAAAATTTACCGGACAGTTAATTTAGTTAAGTAATAGGAAAAATACATTTTCTGTTAAATAAAATCAGTACCTAGAAATTTAAAATATCCAAAAAAATGTAAGGGCAGTGTTTTTTTAATTTTTTTTTAAATATTTCTTCTTAAATTCTTTTGTGTCAGTAAGCTTAAAAATTGCATCTTATCTATAAAGAAAAGTTATAAATAATACTGTTATTTAACTGTATATAACTTAAAATGGACTGGCCAAAACTTTTATCGTACCGCTAACAATATTATGCCTAATTGATATTATAAGAGTTTAGAATAATAGATACTTTTTAATAAAAAGAATAATGATATTTAATTTTTTTTTTGTATGTTTTTACTATCACCATCAATTTTAAACCAGGTTATAATTCCATAGATACATCATGATTTGTAAGTCCTTTTATGCTAATTTTTATGAGTGCCTTTATTTTATGGTATTCAGTGACAAACGACTAGAGTCGCAGACAGCCCACCTGATGGAAAACGGTACCTGTCGCCCATAACACCTACGGTTCATGCACTTAGGTTTTATGTTACAAAAATGCAGAACCGCAGGTGTCACTGTGAGGACTAAGATGATATGCATCTTGCCTGTAATTGCGCTGGCTACCTTATCCTTCAAACCGGAATACAACAATGTAATCATTGTTGCTTGGCGGGAGAAATAGATAATGGGGTGGTACCCATCCAGTCGGACTCCTTAGGCTTGACAGAGTTCTACCACTGGTAAAACTATATTTATTATGACGACACGTTTGGCTCAGTTTGTAGTGACCCTGCTTGCTGTGCCAGCAGTCGCGGGTTCGATTTCCGCTGGGGGCATTCATTTGTGTGATAAGCACGAATGTTTGTACTACAGTCATTGGTGTTTATATTTATAATATTATGTATTTAAAAGTTATATATGTGTATTGTGCAGTGTATCAACTATCTGGTACCCATAACACAAGCCTCGTAGCTTACCATGGAACTAGATGGTGATGTGTGTTAATGTCCCGATATATTTATTTATTAATCCTTATGTTGGTATTACTTAATAAAAAAATTAAACTAACAGGGTTCAAAAAAATTTTAAGGTAATAATTGTGAATCTTAAAATTACGCTAGAGGAGATAATCAAATGAAACACCTGACCTCCTTCAAACTTCAATAACTTAGTTTTTATCATACTTTCACAGCACTTCTAGTCTTTTTAATTTAATTATAAGGAGAAAAGTTATAAAAAATATTTTTAGAAGATAAGTTAAACTTTCTATAAAGCTTTAGGGCTTTTTAGTAGTCGTGTTTGAACCATGAAGTTACCTTAATTCAAGTACTTTAGTAAATTTTAAATTTTAAGGTATCATTTACTAGTACAGTTTGTACTCACCGATGTGTTCACCTTGTCGTGGTGGGAGGGACTCTTAGCATCTGGCAATCCAGCCGGGCGCGAAGCCAAACGACACACTAGAAGATGGCCCACTTCGATAGTTGGTGTACCGTGCGAGTTGCTCCTGGTACTTCTCTGATAGCAGAGTGGACCGTGGGAGCAACCTTTGTGGTCTATTTTGGGAGCCTAGCCGTCGGGACGTCGTGGATGAGTGCTTAAGCGATCCTGCGATGCTCCATTAAGTTAAGGGGGGAGGTCCGTTGGGTCCCACATTACCACTTTTATACATGTGAAATGCGTAAATGCGTCATATACCTATCTGTTCCTAATAGTTTCGAGGCCCACTCCCCAAATACTTTTTTATGAAATACCTATTTGCCGTATGGTATAGATAGAGTTTACAAATAAATAAACATTATTTACCAGTAGTATAAATATCTAGCTAATATATTATTGTTTTGGAAAAGACGGCGGAGATATAGCAGAGATAGAGGTATAAGCTTCAAAGATTTATAAGAGACAGAATGAGATTCGTTTCTATCATTAGCTATCCGCCAAAGATTTAATCTAGTTTTCTAAGTAGCGACGCACTATGAAACTGCTATATATGTTTATTGTATAGAAGACACTAAAGCAAACAAAATATACTAGCAATATCATGCCATAAAGCTTTACGTTTCCGAGATAAAAAATAAAAATGGCGGCGGCTGGCAATGTCACTAAGGTTCTTTTAATCTTTTTTTATGAAAATTTAATAAATGTGTGGAAATGTCTAGTACTGTTTAATGTCTATGTGTGTAACGCAATATGCCCAAACCAGGTCACGTTTTTCTTTATTTTTAAAATGTCACGTTTTTTTAATCCTATCCATTTTGGGTATAATTTGATTGTATATTTTATAAGATGAGCTGATACAGCTTCTCAAAAACCGCACTTCCACTCCATTCTTCTTTTCGTCATACATTTTATACATTTTAATGCCTGGAAGTCGGTGTTTTTAAGTTTTTATTTTTCCGTTTTTAGTGTAGACGAAATAAACAGGTAAATTGTAAGAAGAAAGTTTCTTAATAACATTTTATTTAAAAAAATAATTTATTGTTGATTTTTTTTTAAATTGCTCGACCGATTTCGATAAAATTTATATGGGACCACCTGGGAAGTATGCCCTTTAAAAAAATCCAAATCGGTTCAGGTGTCTTCTAGTAATCGGTGAACATACATAAAAAAAAGATTCCGACAAATTGAGAACCTCCTCTTTTTTGGAAGTCGGTTAAAATGAGACATATAGCTATATCGCTTAGCATTCTGTACAATCTCTCCAATCATACGTAAGGAACTTTAAAATAAGCACATCATATAATCCAATGATTCATAAGCGTTAAAAATCTCTTTATATACATACCTATTTGTTTTTATTTATTACGCGTACTGAAACCACAGGCTTTTCGATTGATCTCGCCTTAATCAATCGCCTCTAATTATTGAGAATATTCCGTAGTAGACGCAAAGGCGTCGGCAACAGATTTTTTAATCTCAATTAATTGCTATGAAGCTCCAATTAAAGTTGGTAAATTCATTAAAATCTTACAAATATATTAAATAATTTGCGAAATTTAAATAAAAGATATTTTTACTCCAATTCAACTACCCATGCGGTACATACAACGTTATAGACTTTGTTATTCATAAATAGTGTAGGACTATAATAATTCAACCCTTTTAACAGCTCACTGCTGGGATAGACCTTACTCTAATATCAGGGGAATACGACCCCGTTAGTTAGCAAATTGGCTGATATCCCACGTCTTTTTAAAACTAGCTTCTTCTAGTTCTCTAGAACAGACATACATAGCAAGTGATAATCATATTAAAAATGATTCGCATTTGATAATCTCAGAGATATAAGACCTGAAGTTCCAGAATAGTTTACTGGGTTTTCCAAGCGAGCGTGTTAGAAGTAGGGTACCACTTCTCGGTAAAACATAATAAGTTAGATTTAAATATATATATATATATATATATATATATATATATATATATATATATATATATATATATATACAAAACTGGAGGACATCACACTGATACTATGCCATACCTACTGTATTATTAACTTCGAACGAGTCCATACGGTAATAAACCACACGTTTTTTACAGTATTCAATTACAAACGCAAAAACAGCGAGATATTCAGACGATATATTTTTATTTGCGTAAAAAACGTATAAATGTAGTATTCTGTCCGCAATCCGATAATGGTATATTATTTAGCGACGTACGTATTTTTTGTAGTACAAAGTATATCTAAATAGTTCTTCGATAAAAATACACTGCAAAAAACGTGCACCACCTATAATACCGTGTGAACTCAGCTTAAAGATTGAATTTAAATCACATACGAACGAGTAATATATAATCATTTGGTCAAAATATGTTAAAGAAAGAAGGTACTCAATTTATCTGTATTATATTTTCGTGTACCTATATGAAACGCGTTATCTTCGACAACCGTGAACCGATTTTCATAAATATGTAAGTTTTAAAGAATATTGATCCCCAATAAATTTTAAAGCACAAATCTATCCATATTAGAGCGAAATAATAAAAGTGATTTTAAAGTCAATATAATATGTCTTTAGTAAAAATGTAATTATCTACATTAATTTATCCCCATGGGTTAGGAATGTAATAAATTAGATATCTATTGGGAGTTCGATTGACTTACTCGGTGTGATATTGGCTACTATATTACACCCTGCGGTATACTCTATCTATCCGTGTAATTATGCTGTTGCGCTGTTTTTGATTATATTTATGATCCCAACACAGTTACTATTCGTATAGTTTATTACATATATTCGATTATATTCACACAAGGCATTAATCATAGCAATAAAACATTAACTACGAGTATGATTCTCTCGATAATGCTATTAAATGTCACAATGATTGTCAAGTACAATTAATATGGAAAAATGAGTATGTTATACATTTTTTTAAATTTTTAAATGTTTTTTAATAATAATAAACATAGGAAAAAAAAATACAGTCGAATTGAGAACCTCCTCCTTTTTGAAGTCGGTTGAAAATGCTAACTGTTAGCAGAAATCATAAAAAATATTATTTAATCATGAAAATATAAAGCCATAATGGAATACAATTGAAAAAATCTTTGTTAGGTAAGCCTAAAAAGCAATAACTTCTCAATCTGGGCCCCAATTCACTTTGAAGGGTCTACTTTGATGTTTGCGAAGTTACTGTTATACCGCAGCCTAGGAATAAGTTCGCTTCTATAGAACTATTGTAGCGGCCTTTCTGAACTAACTTAGTTAAAGTGCCATAACCAGTACAAAGAATTATTTATTTCCTTTAAATTGCTAACCGTATTTCATCATTATAAAAACTTATTCTATTTCTATATTTTATGCTTTTCATCTTAAACTGACGTGGTATTGACTATAAATTAATCAAAAAAAATCCTAAATTGTTGACAGAACAATATCTATACATATAATAAAATTGTAACTAAGCCGAATCTGTACATTAGATATTTTTTGAAAAATCTTATTGAAATAAACATTATTATCGATGCAGAGGCCGAATCTATAGTTTTTAGAATTTTTGTTTGTCTGTCTGTCTGTTACCGCATCACAGAGAAACCACTGGAGGGGTTTTGATAAAAAATTGGTATAGTGATAGCTGGTTATCCGGGTCAACATATAGGATACTTTTTACCACGGGAAAATATCTCATTTCTGAGAAAAAATACAAAAACTGCAAAGTAAGACTATACTAATAGGTATGTAAAACCTAAGAATTTGGTTTTTGGTCATCTGAACGCGGGCGAAGCCGCGGGCAATACTGGTATGTATATAAAAATCGATATGTGTATCCTCTATCGACTCCAAGACGGCTGGAGCAATTTTGATGAAATTTTCAGGCAAGCTTCAGATTAGCCCTGCGAGGAATCATGTGTGTTTGGTAGCGATCGGATAAACACAAATGAAAACGCGGGTACTACTAGTTATAATATAAAAATGATATCAAATAAATTAACTTACATAATTTAATTACTTAATTTTATTTTATGGTCGCCATTCCTGTGAGCTGTAAGCCAGTAAATAAAGTAAATAATTACTATTCGTGTTTAAAATTCAGGTTATATTCAATTGGTATAGTCATGCAATCGCCTTCGACACAAATTTTCTTCTATAATCGAGATTAATTTAGGCAAATATTTAACAATTAATATGATCTACTTAATTATGTAATATAGAATGCTCCTCTATCTATATCTTTATATGGTAATAATAAATGCGAAATCATTTTACAATTTTTCTGCCTTCTTTCTCCAACTATAATATATTACTTCATTTATTCCTTTATAAAAATAGATTGTGTCACGAGGCGCGACATAAACTACTTTTGCACACAATAACAAAAATGCTATAATTTCCTAGATTTGCTTGATTTATTTGACATTTTAAATAAAATGGTCACTGGAGAGACCATGTGTGATATAAGACATTTGAAACATTGGAAACCAAAAACCTAAATAAATCCGCGAAAAATTTAGATATTATATTAAAATTTAAGAAAAACCATGTCGAAACCCACTTCATTTCGGATATTTATTAGTAAAAGTATATTTGGCGTGAGTAAAGTAAGGACAAGCTACAAGCTATTTTTTATTTTAATATTTGAACAGTATGAAAGTATTAATGAGTTAAGAACAGTCCTTTTCTATCTTTAATTATGTTAGCATTCATAAAAAAGGAATGGTAATGAAATCGCATTGCAAATAAAATTGATTGTATATACTCTGCCTTATAATTTCTATGCTATAACATTTTTGTATATTAGATAATAATTTTATCAATTATATTGAATCTACATTTTTATAATTAAAATCTTAGTTTTTCCAATTAGAATATTTTTTACATTCACACAATTTCATCTTTAGAAAACGTTTTCTGTCTGATTAAAAGAGCCAAAAAGAAAAGTCTAGTGCTAAGATCCACTTTCTAGTGCTTAATTAACACTTAAACGAAAGCTTAATCCCATAGAGATCCCAAAGGAATACCTACCGTGCAGAATTATGAGACATGTTATTATCTCGGAAACTGCTTTTAATATTCAGCTATTTGCAACGTGTACCTACTACTAACCTCCATATGTATATCTTTAAATAAAGGAAAGATAAATATCTAAAATGTTGTATGTAGTGTACGAATAAAATTTGGTGTAGTAATACTTTATTTTTCAATAATATAACAAGTTCGATATCTACTTGAGGGATCAAATAACCGCCTTTACTTAATAAATGCAAAAAAGGCACTGAAGATAATCCACAATCTTCAGCATTCCTTTTGAGTCGCGATATATTTTCTGTTTATATTATAGTCGAATTTGCCCGTGACTTTGCAATGTCGTTTAAAAGTAACAGATTTTCATAAAAACTTCCAATCTCTTTTTTTTAATAGTAGGTAGGTCTCTGGCTTTCCTCAATATTTTTGATAACATATTATTAATAAAATTAATGTATTTGATCAATGATGTCTATTTTTGACGATCAATAACATTAAGTATCAAGTAAATTTGGTTGGTTAAAATGTTTTTAATCTTTTTGGTTATTCAAATTCAAAATCCTTTCTAATTGGTGACCATTTCACTACAGATATACCCTATTGAAATTTTAGTTCCGTAGTTTCTGTGCTCAAATAATACTTTGACTGTTATTCTGTTTTTTAATGGATTATAAGTACTTTTTACCCTAAAAAATGTATTAACAATCTAATTAAGTTTATGAAAAAATCTTCAGATGTCAGTCTTTGTTGTAACTTCCATATTTCATATATTCGTAGAACAGTGTTCGTCGCACTAGTTTATATGCTAATCGACTGTTAGAATATTGACGTCAGGTTATCACAATATAGTTTACCTACAAAATTATTACAAAACTAAATTTGTTTGTCACAAATTTAGAAGTTTCTTGAAAATGTTTATATTGAAAACAAACATCTACACAAACATAAATAATAATAATAATGTCGTCCTGACCGAAACCGGCCACGGCAGCCAATCTCATTTAGACTAGCTAACTGCTCAGGAGATATTATAGTGCACAAGTGTACGCGCAGTCACAAGTGCACTGTCTATTCCTGTCACTCTCATACTCAGGTGGGACGACTATTCGACACGACCGGTGAAAATTAAGGCGTAGGACCGACGGCTTTACGTGCTCTCCGAGACACAGGCTGAAACATCGCCAACTTCCCAACTCCGGGTTGTTACTGAGTCTTACTATAGCTACAGAAAGACACAATAACTAAGCTTGCCCCGACCTGGGACTCGAACCCAGGACCTCCGGGTGTGCAGCCGTACATGCTAGCTACTACACCACCGAGGCAGTTACACACAAACATATAACTAATAGCTAGTTGCACTTTTGTATGTTATATTTTCTGTGCCTATCTATTACAACTTAGATAAAAAAATTCTTCACTTTACCTACTTTATTATTTATATTATTTTGTAGTTATTTTCAAATTAGTAAGTGTTGTCATAAATTGTAAAATTTTGAAGCTTTACAATAAAATTTCGACGCATAAATATATCTATACAAATACCAAAAATATAAATGCCAATAATATTAAAAAAGGAAACAGTTATTTATTTGTTTGTTTGTCTGTAATCGATAAACTGTGAAATCACTGAACTGATTTAATTAATATTTGACTGAAAAGTGGTATTAAATATTTCATTATTGTATTCAGCCCTTTTTAAACGTCCCACTGCTGGGCACGGGCCCCCTTCAATACGAGGGGGATCAGGCCATAGTCCACCACGCTGGCCAAGTGCGGGTTGGCGGACTTCACATGTCTTTCGAAAACTTGCTAGGTTCTCTCAGACATGCAGGTTTCCTCACGATGTTTTCCTTCACCGTAAGGCAAGTGATAATCATGTTAGAAATGATTCGCACATGAAAATATCAGAGGTGCGAAACCCGGGATTTGAACCCGCTTCACTCAGTTTCCCAAGCAAGCGCGTTACCACGGGGCTACCACAGCCTCATATTTAATTATTAGTACATCAAAAATTAACGTAGGATTTTAATTTCTAGATTAGATTTTCGACCTGATATATCACCTAGAGACGCTATTTCGAAAAATTAGAATTTAGTAATTCTATTTTTTATTAGATACTAAAAAAATATTTAATGTACAGACTCAGCTCAGTCACAGCCCTATTACTCGTATACGTATAGATTATTAAACTTAATTTTCATATTATTCAGCTCAAAAAAAATACTGGGTGTTTCTATCATAAAAACTTAGTGTCAACCTGGTGCTAGACATATTTTGATGCCTCTCACAAGCCTCGGAGAGTATATTTAGGCACCTTCTTCTTTCTTTGGACATATCGAAGTGAGGTAATAAAGTACAACTTTGTTTACGGACAAACTTGTACAGTTTAATATCACTCGGTTGAGCATGAGCCATCTTATGAGATAATCGTAGAGAAATAGATTATATTTACCGCAATATTCCCAGAAGTACATTATATCCATACCTAATATTATAATGTGAAAGTGTGTTTGTTTGTTTGTTTGTTTGTCTTTCTTTCACGTCGTAACGGAGTGACGGATTGACTTGATTTTTTTGTGTGGAGGTAGTTGGGGGGCTGGAGAGTGACATAGGCTACAATACTTTTTATCGCGGGAGATAATCTCATTCCCACGGGAGTTTTTGTGTGGAGATAGTTGGAGGGCTGGAGAGTGACATAGGCTACTATACTTTTTATCGCGGGAGATAATGTCATTCCCACGGGAGTACACGTTGTATTACAACCCAAAAATTATTTATTATCAGAATTACGTGAAACATAGTATTAATACTATTCAATACAATTAAATAAAGACATGTTTTAGCATTTTTTTATATTCATGCCATTAGGGGGTAAAATAGCGGATGAAAGTTTGTATAAAACCTACTTTTGTAGAGTTTTTCTGTAGTGTTAGCGCGAGCAAAGCTGCGGGTTCTGCTAGTTATTATAATAAAGGTTATGACCTTTTCATAATTTTAATTATTATTATTTACATACTTCATGAGAATATAATATACATATATATATATATATATATATATATATATATATATATATATATATATATATATATATGTATTGTTTTCGAATGATGATGATGATGATCATGACCACAATGCCACAATACTATAAAAATGCAGAGTGAAGAGGGTACTAAGATCTTTCTGCCTATTTTACAAGGGTGAAAATGATTGAAATTGGAAATCTTTAAGACATAAAAAGAAAGGCGCTTCATAAATTCTACACTTAGTTGGACTATGTACGCTTAAATTTTATAATTACTATTATTTTATTTTTTAAATAAAACCTTATCTGTACGGTGTAAAATTATAAAAAAATGAATTGATAAGCTCAGATTAAAAAAAAAATACTTTGCTAATTTAATACGTATGTCTCATAAGTAATTTAATAATGACGATTTCTTGTGTTATATTTAAAATAAAATGGAATTGATTTTAATACAACTGTTCAAATTTCATTAGTGCAGAAACTTTCAGGAAATATTGAAAATGTCTTGTTCGGTTTAAAGTGTACTTGAAAAAATATAACGATGGGTTTACGCTGCTTAAGGTGAAGGAGGACTCTATGTCGGTATGTCTACAAAGGAGTCTACTGTAGATTTATATTACATATTTATATGTACCTATCTATATACAATTTGGTGTCTTTAACATATACATAAATATAAATATAATCAAACTAGGTTACCTAGAATATATTCTCTTCAGACCACCTACGTCAAAAGTAGATAGTGTGCAAAACATTTTTCAGTACTAAAACTTTTTTTGGTAAAGAATTTAAGAGTACACAGCCACTGGATTATGAATTATAATCTAGATTGGCTTCAATCTAGATTAAATCATGATGTAAGCTAAATAATATGGTAGATTTTTTTTTATATATAGTTAAATGTGTGCAAGCATTTTATATATTGTAATATATTATGGTGTATGAGAGCGAAAAGGCTTAAATAGGTTAATGTTATTAATGTTGAAATATAAAATTATACAAAGTCATCCCATCGTAAGAAGTGTTTTTCTAGGGTATTATTGCACATGAAATTTATTTCTTTTCTAAAGCATTTCAGTAAAATAGCGACCTATTCTGCTATTTAACTTTTCGTTACCCTAAGGCTTTAATAATAAAACCGCAGTATGAGGAAGCGTATACAAATGTCTATAGCTGTGGTTTTTACTTCGTTGTAATATTTCTCTTTAAATTGAATTACCATTTAAAAATGTAGGCAGTGGAAACCCAGTGGTAACACGCTCGCTTGGGACACCGGGTGAAGCGGGTTCAAATCCCGGGTCTCGCACCTCTGATATTTTCATGTGCGAATCATTTCTAACATGATTACCACTTGCCTTACGGTGAAGGAAAAACATCGTGAGGAAACCTGCATGTCTGAGAGAACCTAGCAAGCTTTCGAAAGACATATGAAGTCCGCCAACCCGCACTTGGCCAGCGTGGTGGACTATGGCCTGATCCCCCTCGTATTGAAGGGAGGCCGTACCCAGCAGTGGGACGTTAAAAAGGGCTGAATACATACATACACAACACATATCATTTAAAACAAGTATTATGTAATAAGAATCATAAAATATACACTTATTATATAATAAAAATCATTATTATGTATAAAAATAAGAATACACAGAGTCTCACGGTAGGTATATTTATTAGAAAAATCTTTCTTTTTCTTCTGGCCTTTTCCCATCTTAATTGGGGGTCATCTCTTCTAATCATCCTTCTCTACAGCTATCTTTCATGGGTCTTTCTTGGGTCAACATTATTGTATTCCATGTATTACCTAACTACAGACGTCCACGTAAGTCGGGGTCTTCCTCGCTGTTTTGATCCTGACTTGTAATCAAACACTTTCCTGGTCATGTGATCTACCGACCTTTTCATGACATGGCCGTACCATCGTAATCTTGAAAATATATTTGAAAAACCTTTATAAACACTTATTTAAAGGCTGCCTTAAAATATATTTATTATTAACGATGTATCTTGTTTGAAAATTCATTCTTATAAATGAAATTGAATTAACTGTAAACTAGATTTTAGTGAGATTTTATTGGTACAAAGAAAACTAGGCCATAAATAATATATGTATGTACGATTTTATTTTAATTAGTTCAAACATAGCCTTCTGGTGGAACAAATAAAAAAGTTTTTTTTTTTTTAAATTGTAGTTCTGTAGATTTTACGAAAATTGCGCAGTTAGAAATTAATAGCTTAAGCAATCTCAAAACAAGTTAATATTATTGAATACTAGCCACATACCCTTGCTTCGCTCGGGTGCGTTCCTTGGTGCCTAACTGTAACATATATGTTACTCCAGGACATCTATCGGAGGTCTCTCTATATACTAAATTTGATTCTATCTGTTCAGCCGTTTCAGTGTAAAGGATTAACATACATACACACATAAACAAACTTTTACATTTATAGTACCAAATTTTTATAGAATTTTCACACACTAAGTGTAGTATGCGATAATATTGTATATCCCGCAAAAAGAAAGGATCTAGCTATATATAAAGAGTAAGTTATATAAAGCTTTATTAGAATATATATATGAAGTCAAGTACAGGCTTGAGAAGCCACAAACTATTTCTAAATAAATTGTTTCGAAGTTTAATAAGCGCTTAGGTGCACCAGTATGTGCAATGTGCATATGTATGTCGAAAGTCTCTAGTCCAGGTACGTCAAAGTTTAAGACGCATACCCACAAAGTTTATCCTGAAAGTTACCGAGTTACTATTCCTACCTACCATTAGTATGTCAAAGAACTGCAATTTAGGCATTTCATGAGCACGGCGATATAACAACAGTAAGCGTATTCAAATGTAAATTTAAAACTTTATATAAAACTAGCAAAACCTGCTGCTTCGCTCGCGTTAAAGCTACAGATAAATCTAAAACGGTATGTTTCATACAAACTTACATCCGCTATTTTACCCCCTATAAGGGATGTTATGGGAATGCTTAAACACGTATTTAATTAATTGTATTGAAATACCAAGTTTCAAGTGATTCTGATCATAAATATTTTTTGGATTGTATTATAACGTGTTTTCCCGTGGGAAAGAGACAATTTCCCGCGGTAAAAAGTAGCCTATGTCACTCTCAAGCCTTCCAACTATCTCCACACAAAAAATCACGCCAACCCGCCAAGCCGTTTCGAAGTGCAAGAAAGACAAACAAACAAACAAACAAACAAACACAATTTCACATTTATAATATTAATTAGTATATTGGCATGGATATAGGGGAAATTTTACCTAAAAATATTCACTTTTAAAAATAAATGAACTTATATTAAACAAATAAGTACGAAGCTAAACGTTAAATTCGGAGCAAACAAATTAAAAAAGAATTAAAAAATACTTTATAAAAAAAGTAAAGCTAGTAATTAAAATGTATTATATCCATAATATTTATTTAATTAAATTAATATAGCATGTAAGTATAACAAATATTTTACCGTTTATGCTAGTTACAATTCATAATAAAGATAACTGATAATGATATATAATATCTAAATAATAATATGTGAATCTACTAAACATGCATTAAAAAGTTATTCAATTTTTCCTTTCAGAAATCAATCTTGCTCACAAGCAAGTATCAAGATGTCGTTAATTGTACGAACACGCTTACTTATTCAGGTAAATGAGCACTTCAGTTCAAAAGCCGCATAAAACCGAAATCAAGACCAGCGTACATTTTCCTAGGCAACGGGTCGTTACATTAAACTTTCAGTGGGGCCTATCTCGCTGGCGGTATCCGCAACGGATTTTAGCCCATGTAATTTCACACTACAGATTTTCAGGTAACCAAGTAATAATATTCCTCTTCGGAATATCGCCTGTTCCCCTTTTAAATTACTAGGGGCTCGCTACGTCCGTGTAACTAAATATACGTAAACATTTGGTAATACCTAACAGTTTGATTACGAGTATTTACGGGGTGGCTTTTCATTTTGTATTTCTTTGATTCAAAATTATATCATGTATTAATACATGGAATGAAAATATCATTTGTGTCTGTTTGCTCCAAATAAAAAAATTGTCTATTTAAAATTAAAATTTGATTTTGCCTAGTGACCTTCTCGACAAGCATTTACTATATATTAGTTTGATTTCGTGGTTTTGATTTATATATATATATATATACCTATATAAATCTAAATCAAAAACATTTTTTTCTTTTTATCCAATTATATTATATTTAATTTAGCATACTTAACATTTTCGCTAGTTGTACTTAAAAAGATAATTTATACTAAAATTAAGAATAACAAAGCTTAGTACCTTCTTATTTTACGGGTAAGCGAATATATGGCGCTGTCAGCAGCGTCTCGTGTAGAAACAAAAATAAGTTAACATGAAATGTAATTTTACACGAAACTGGGTGGTGCTAATGGAGTACAATGTTTCGTATCTAAGTAAGAAATTATACCTATAATAAATTGTTATGATTTATAACAAAAAGTCTAATATTCATATATTTAATACGGTATACCGTGCCATAAAGTATTACCACTTAAAGTAAACAAACAAAGAGTATTCAACAGATTTAATAATATGAAATAATATCTTCTAGGCTCAATATTAACAGCTCTCAAATCCTTAATCTATTAAGAAAACTCTTACATCTCAAATAAATCTCGCTTTACGTCAATTTTATCGTCTAGTTAAAGCGCTATCTTCCACAAAACCGCTAGAGACAAGTTATTATTTTTCAACTTGAATCATTATAAGTTGAAACTCGATCACAACAGTCTGTAGTATCGAATTAAACTCCAGTAGGGACCCTCGTTTCTGAAATAAAGTTGTTTGAAGCAGCTGGCGCCGTGGACAGTTGTAATGGTAATACGATTCAACGATTATAGCGGGGCCGATATTCTAATCAGGGCTGGCAATTTAAGAAAATATATTTTTTATTGAAGGTATATGAATTAAGAAAGGGTGATACCTAAATGAAACAACCAAAGGCAAAGATTAATATTTATGTTATACTAGCGGCTCTCCCTCGCTTCGCTCGGGTTTGTCGCTAGGTACGTTTTAAATAGATATAAATAGTTATTAGCCAGCGTTAGCCATATAAATTTTAATTTTTTTGTTAATAATATTGACAAATATTGACATTAATATTTATACGATACTAACGTCACTCAATTGTTTGCCTTCCCGAAACTTCTCCACTAACACTTAAACTTTATGGTATGGTATTATAGTTCAAATTGACTTTTAAGTATTATTACGAATCTTTTGTATGGGAGTATAGAAAAGTGTTGTTTTTAGACTTTTTCAGGCAATTTTTTGAATTTTTCTCTCCGTAAGAACCATCCTCATACTTCAAGGAATATTCTAAAAAAAGAATTAGCGAAATCGGTTCAGCTGCTTTCGAGATTTGCGCTTAGCGACACATTCAGCGATTCATTTTTATATTATAGATATATTGGTTTAAAAGAATAATTGAAATTGTGGCATTACCTAGTCTCTCTACTGACAATTTGTTTTATGTGGGATATTTTTTTTTCTTTCTCTGTGAATATATTATTACTTATAAATATGATTACAAAAATAATCATCTAAAAACACGGACAGTTTTAATTTATTAGATAGATATAATCACGAGATGTCGCATATACCAACAAATAAAGTAAAGGAATAAGCAGAAATATTTTTTATGCTTTAGTATCGCACAAGCCCTAGTGCGATACAAAGATGTTTGGAATAAAGTTACGTTTAACAACATCGCGTTCAAAATTAGTTCAATATACGTGTATCTGACATAACAGGTACGCAGGTGGGCTGCGAATTAAACAGGTGAGATGGCGTTCTTGATAAGCCCACCTGTCGTTCTAAATCTGCGTAAATTTAATATATCAATATTGTTTAAAATTCAAAAGAAATTTATATAACAACAACTAAGTTTTATGATTCTTAATTTGATACAAGTATTTTAGTTATAATTAGCGTCTCACCCTTACTTCTATCGGGTTCGTCCCTAGTTACAGTTTAACGTTTAATATCGATTTCTCAGAGATGATATATTTTCCCGCAGTAAAAAATATCCTATATGTTGACCTGGATAACCAGCTATAATCATACCAAATTTCATCAAAATCCCTTCAGTGGCTTTCCGTGATGCGGTAACAGACAGACAGAGAGACAAACAAAAATTCTAAAAACTATAGATTCGACCTCTGTATCGATAATAATGTCTATTTCAATAAGATATTCCAAAAAATATTTAATGTACAGATTCGGCTTAGTTACAATTTAATTATATGTACCTTTAGATAGCAAATACATTATTTTTTAAATTAGTCGTCCAAATTGGACCGCTAGATTATGATATTATATATCGTGTGGTAGTAGGTTCCCGTCATTTTTAAAATTAACTGAATTGAAGTAAAAGAAAATGAAAAGCTAAACTACTGAACCAAACCACATCATATAAACCGTAGTTTAAAATTCCTATCTATATAAGCGTTTTGTACATAGGTATCGTAATTTGTTTATAAAACTCGATTTTTTTCTTAATGTATAGTACTAATTAATAACACTATGACACACAGTATGAGTGTGAGAGTCTCAAATTCTACTATTGTGTAGAATATAGTGGCACCTGAGAAGTATCGGAGGTAAACGCCGAGCAACGTTCCCTCCAACAAATTGAAAAGCAATGAACCGCGGAATTCAATTTCATATTGAAAGCCATTCATCTTTGCCGCTTCTTCGAGACCGTCTGAAAGCATTACATCTCGACTTTGCCACTCTGCTTCATTTCTAAAAAGTTCACCACTCACTGCCGCTTACAACCTATCTATATTTCCAAAGAAGAATTGAAAAAGTTTCTCTCGAGAATATTAATCATTTTTATCTTTTACTGTCTTCCTTTTAATTTTCAGGTGTATGTTTTATATTACTTTTTTACGAGCCGCCTGTGACTACAGCGTGATTGATGAACTTCGAGTCGACGGCTTTAAGATGAATAGACATGTATGGGTAAAATGACGAACAGAATAAATGGAAAATTGTTAGATTTATCATTTTTAAATATATCAGTATTAAAAATATTTTCACAGTTAGTCAATTTATTGATAAAATGATTATAAATAAATAATAAATATGTTGGGACATTAATACACAGCACCATCTAGTTCCATGGTAAGCTACGAGGCTTGTGTTATGGATACCAGATAGTTGATACACTACATATATATAAACTTTAAATACATACATGTTATAAATATAAACACCCATGACTTTAATACAAACATTCGTGCTCATCACACAATGAATGCCCCCAGCGGGACTCGAACCCGCGACCGCTGGCACAGCAACTAGGGTCTCTACACACTGAGCCAAACTTGTCGTCAAATGTCGATTATGATATATATGATGAGGTGTTCATCACTTACTTATCAACAAACATAAATCTTCTTCAGGCACATAATTTTACACTACGAGTGTGTCAGTGATCCAATAAAGACGTGTTTAATTATTGCATTATGAGCTATATACATAATGTATTTAGCCCTTTTAAGCGTCCTACTACTGGGTACGAGTCTCCCTTCCATACGAGGGAGATCAGACCATAGATCACATGTCTCTCAGACATGGAAGGACAGGTTTCCTCACAATGTTATCCTTCACCATAGGAAAAGCGGTAATCATGTTGAAAATTATTCGCAAATGTTAATATCAGAGGTGCGAGACCCGGGATTTGATCCTGCTTCACTCGGTTTCCCAAGCTAGCCGTTGCCACTGCGCTACCACTATTAGTCTAGTCGACAAGTTGAAAATGGTACAAAATTGAGATACTGCTCTTAAAATTATGAGCGATAGCTCATTGGAGCCGGAATGACGCCTAGAAAAATGTGCCAAAAGCGTATATTAGCACATAAAAAATTGCAAAAGTTATAAACAATTAAAGATGAAAAAAATGGCATTTCGTTTTTTGCCAATATTTCATAAACTATTAATATTTAAGAAATTTTAAAAAAAGATTCTAAAAAAGTAAATTTTTCTAACGGGAATAAATTATTTATAGTCTTCAGAACACACCATAATTTTTTCAAATTAAAAAAAAATCAATACCTTAAATAAATTAATTTATGTGCCGTACTCGCTTTTGACGCCACGCGTGCAACCTAAAAATGTCGCGCGCAGACCTATTTTCAGCGTTAAATTAAAATTATAAATAATGGAGATAGAGTTCCGGGAGTTGGGAGTTTTTTATTGGAAATTTCCTCCTTTTTTAGAATCTTTTTTTGAAATTTCTTAAATATTAATAGTTTATGAAATATTGGCAAAAAACGAAATGCCATTTTTTTTTCATCTTTAATTGTTTATAACTTTTGCAATTTTTTATGTGCTAATACACGATTTTGGCATATTTTTATTGGCGTCATTCCGGATCCAATGAGCTATCGCACATAATTTTAAGAGCAGTATCTCTATTTTGTATCATTTTCAACTTGTCGACTAGACTATATATACAGATATGTAATGCCATAAATACCTATATGGCCAGTACTAAGTAGTGGCCGGTACTCAAAGCCGTAAATTCTAATGAATACTTGTACCTTCACCACAAATACTATATAATGTTTGTAGTGTATTATACCTATGTAGGTACCTAGTCATTTTTTTTCATTAATTGGGATCTGTAGTAGAACTAATATTTGTCAATATTCATATTTATTTAAATTATTAAAAACTTAGCCAGACTTATTAAATACCATATTGCTTATAAAATTCATAAAAGAAACAATAATATTTTTTGTTTTTTTTTAAATACAATATGAACTTTGTCATAATAATAATTGTATTTGCCTTTTATTTTTATAATCTCTTTGACTGGCATATAAATGAAGGTTGATTCCGCTAGTAACAAGCAGCTTCTATTTTATACACACCATTTTTTCTAACAATACTGACTAAGAAATTAAAAAACATTTAAAATTTAAAGCATGGTATAAAAAAGCATACTGCTTAGTATAATTTCATATTTTTGTATTTAGATTGACATGAGGATATTATATTAGTATCATTTAAACGAACGATCCTTAAGCCGTGAGCGCTTCCTTTGTTTAATTATGTTTTTTTTAATTACGTTTACATTATATTTAATAAATATTAAAACGAATTCGAAAAGGTTTTTATGTGTTACATAAAAAAAAATTATCTATTTTTTATATAACTTCTAATAACCGTAAAGCTACACATTTTTGTTATGAAAAATATAAGGTTTTAAACAAAGCAAAATAGAAGTCCCACGCTTTTTAATCCAACATTTTCTGTTGAATTTTGTTTTGTTTACATTGATTAAAAAAACGTGTTTTTCTTTTATAGTCATTAAATATTCTATTTCCATCTGGCTGACGCAATTCCGATTTTCTTAGTATTTTTATTTTTTTCCTTGTCATTGTTATATTTCAATATCAATTTGTCAACAGTGTATAGTAGGTATTGGACGTTTGTCAGCAAGTACGAGTACATCTTAGTGCAGTCCAATGAAGTACCCCGTTTTCTTTTGGCTATCAATAAAAAGTCCAATGAAGTACCTCACTGTGTTTTGGTCATCATTCTATCATCAAGCCGTCGTCACATAATATGAAATTGCACTCATTAACTTAACTTTCTTCTCATCAATTAACTTTATACCCGTAAATTCGAGGTTTTACTAATAGCTATCAAGTAATTATATTACTACTAGCGATTCAGCCTCGCTTCCCCCGTTTGTCCCTAACTATGTTTTAACGCTTAGTATGGAATAGGTAGACTATGTATATAATCAGATCATCAAATCCGAACTGCCAGTAATCAGTAATTAATTGTTGCAATGCTATCAATTTTTTATACATATGTATTATGCAAAATTAACCAATTCAAACGCCGAAATATAAGTGGAAATTGAATTAAAACATTCCCTTTCATATATACATACAGGATAAATAAAAACAAGTTAATCAAATGTAAGACTCTTTAATTCCATCTATCTCTATTTCAAATCTACGTTTTATGTGCAACATACGGTCGTAATGACTGGTTAGAACAATATGTTGCAGGCATAAAAGCAGAGCTAGTAAAAGCGAATTAGAAAGTGCGCCAGCCGCACGCAAATATTTATTATAGAGTGGAGAGTGCTTATTAATAAGACCCCATAGAACCTACGCCGGAGCGTAAGCACGAATGACCAATGAAAAGAGCCAGTGAACGATGTACCTAAGTGTACACAAAGGCTTAAGGGTATAACGTCTAACGCTTCCTCCTATTATGAGTCGAGACTACCATTCAAAGGCTCAAATGAGACTTAATGAAAGGTACGATACTATTATGAAGGCCATTGTAAGCTCATAAAGGAAATTAAAAGGAGACAAAAAGACAACGTTGGTTGCAAATTCTTCTAGTAACCGCGTAGTAGCTGTTATACACTTCAATCGGATATCTATACATATAATAAAATTGTAACTAATACCAATCTGTACATTAAATATTTTTTGGAAAATCTTTTTGAAATAAACATTATTATCGATACAGAGAACGAATCTATAGTTTTTAGAATTTTTGTCTGTCTGTCTGGATACTTTTTACCGATATAGAATACTTTTTACCGCGGGAAAATATCTCTTTTCTGAGAAAAAATACAAAACCTGCAATGTAAGAGTATACTAATATGTAAAACCTAAGAATTTGGTTTTTGGTCATCTGAACGCGGGCGGAGCCGCGGGCAATGCTAGTTACTAAAAAATTCTAATATTAGAAATCATCGTTTCAACATATATTGCCAGTTATTTAAGCAATATAATGCGGAAAAAAGGAAAGTATTTATTGTATATTAGAAATATAACATAGCATCCACTATAATCAAGTTTTGATAAATGATTTTAGTGAATCTGAATCTAATCCTTTCGCTTGCCCAAGTATCTTTAGTTTGCTAGTTATTTTCTATGTCTATACCTTTATGTACTTAATATTATTATATAAATGGCGATGCTTTCTGATAAGTAATAAACTAGCTTTAAGGTTTATGTAAAGGTTCACGACGAGGGTAATTTAAAGGTTAGTACCATCATAAAATTAAAACATATAAAATTTTATTTTTCGCAGCTCAGGTATTTTGCCTTACTAGAACTAACTAATACATTCTAACCACAGATCAAAAGCGCTAGTTTTTCTCATACATATATTCGACCAATTAAAATGTAACTAAGATTTGTGAAAATGTGACTTTGGCTTTTATGAAACGCAAATATAAAATAAAACTTTATTATACACAAGCTACTTACCCACGCTTAGTTCGGTTGTGTCCCTGGGAGATACATTACCTGGGAGATATACCTTAAGAGATAGAGATATGCTATTGCAGACTTTTCTGTAGGCCTTTGTAACATCTAGAATTTTCTAGTACATTGTTTTGATTTATCTCTTAAGGTTAAGTCAGTGTTAGACATGTTTTCTAAGGATGACTGGACAGAAGCATTTATTGTGTTTTCCCGCGGGAACGAAAGATGATCCTGTATTAAGTAAATTAAGTAAAGGTATTGTTGTTGTAATATAAATGTTGACCCGAGTAATATTCTATCACTATACCAAAATTTTGTTAAAATCGGTTCAGTACTTTTTGCGTGAAATGCACACAGACAAACAGTTACAATTTAAATAACTATTTTATTAAAAAAAAATTATATTTACAGATTTCGCTTTCTTGCTATTTTATTATAATAATATGTATTGATACAAAATAAATGAAAATTAATGTTAAATAATTTAAAAAAAATATTTGCTAATACTGAAAAGTATTTTACTAAGACCTGCTCAGTGCTCGTATATCATGGACATGACACATGAAGATATTTTGTAGTTAAATTGTACGCTCATGTTTCTAGTACTATCATCATAGCTCCCTACCAATTTGCTTTCTGCGCATACCAGTGTTATGTTTCACTGGAACATGTCTGCATAAATTGGGTTCCTCTAGTGCTTCTAAATACGTCAGGCATTTGTGGCGTAAACCGTTTATTGAATTACTGTATCTACAAATAAAATTTACATACTACCAGAGACATCAATGAAAAATATGTTACATCCAATAATAACCCAAACAGAAAGCAAAATTATTAATTATGTTTTATATTTAGTGTCTAATTTTAACTAGAATTGTATCTTCGTCAGCCATATTTGATGAAAGAATAATTAAATTCAACAAATCGTTCCTAAACGCAACTTACCTTAATAGGTGTTATAAAAACTTATTTGAATAATGGCTGCTAAATTAACGCGATTTTCAAGACAAAAAATCCCCCAAACGCTTTAAATATATCCTCAAATGCTAATAAATGCGAGCGATCCAGTTACCGAGGGTTTCTTCATTTCAGCCCCTTTATTAGTAGTGATTAGCACTTTAACGATCAGAAAAATAGATAAGAACGCAGCTGTGTATTTTACTAAATAGTACTTAAAGCTAAGCTGGATTTAATGTTGTTTTATAATTATCTAGCTAAACGCGCGGCCTCGCTCGCGTTAACTACAAAAAAAAAACAAATTCGTTGGCTTTATGTTATCTTTACATAATATAATAAAACTGTAGAGGTCGAATGTCTGTACATAGAAAAAGAATGCTAAAACCGAGTCAGGGGGATGTAAAAAAAAAGAACAGATTTTTCATTTTTTTTGTTTCTCTATCTATTTGTCTGTTTGTACGGGCTAATCTCCGAAAATGTTGAACCGATTTAAATGAAATTTTGCATGGTGGTACCTTAAATCCCCGGTCAACATTTTAGATACTTTTCATCCCGGAATATTAAAGAGTTCCCGTGAGATAGTTAAAAAACTATAGTAACTTATACAGCTTAGCACACAACAACTTATGCAACTAATTTAGTAAAATTTCACATTCTGATACTTTATATTGCCGGTCAAACAACAGGCTACTTTTTATCCCGAAAAAAAAACGGTTCCCGTGGGATAGATGTGTTTGTGCTTTTCTAGAAACGAACCCGAGCGAAGCGAGGGTGAGCCGCTAGTAAGCAATAATTTGACGTCTGTAATGATTTTCAAATACCTATGTGTTTTTAAATGTATAATTTTTACTCGCGCATCAAAGGTTTCGTGCCGCTGAATATTATGTTGTTTTAAATAACATATTTACACACTTAAATATTTGTTTACGTTTTCGCAATACATATTACTAATATTTGCTAAAGTAAGTTCGCGTTTTATATTTTATAAATATAGAATTGGATGAAGTTTAATAAAAAAATATACATGGAACTCCTTTCCTAATAAAATTAAACAAGCTGAACTGCTAATTATAATTAAAAGATTAGTTAAATTAGTTACCAGTCTTTAATTTGTGTATGAATGTTTGTATGTGTGTATTCGCATAATTTCTAATTATTATCATTATAAAACAGACATTTCGTATTAGAATTTTTTAGTTTTTTTAAGTTACTACCTACCACTACTTCGGACTCAGAAGAAGGTACTCAAATCGACGAATTGAATTGAGCACAGATTACTTCGCAAATCAGATGTAGAAAAATATATTATAAGGTAAGAAAGAAGGTTTTTTTATCCAGATTGCGCTCTTATAGAATTAATATGCCAAATTATTGAAAGATTAGCGTTGAACGATATGGCCGGGTGTTATATTGCAAAATCACGAAAAATCTAGGTAAATCGCGATCTGGTGAATACAACGATCGAACTTCGACACATATACGTATATTTTTGTCAGAGGTCACGAACAACGTCATAACACAATAAAATGAGTAATGGTGGGGTCGCATCAGGTAAAAAGTAGGTAATAATGGAATTCGACGCAAATGGGTGGAACATTGTAGCATTAGTCATCACAATGTCTACTTGCTGACATTTGGACAGTGTTGACAAATGATAGCTTTTATTGAATAATTATCGCGGGCCGGAACTGTCATGAGTCAAGTAAACGTAAAGGAAATCTCGATATACAGCACGGCTTTTCATTAAGTCAACGGATACAACACCTTTCCTATTTATAGAAGACCAATCCTTTGTTTTTAATTAGTCTTCATATTTTTAGCACCCTTTTTTTGTTTTCGGATGTAAAATTGTACTTAAAATATAGTTATATTAATAGTTGCAAGTGTATTATTATAGTTTTTTTCACTTTCTGACATCTCCTGTTATGCGACTATTAATTATAAAGCAATCTTGGTTGTTCACTACTGCATAGATACGGATGTTCTAATTGGTATGTATGTATATATACAGCCCTTTTTAACTCGAATACGAGGCCTCCCTTCAATACGAGGGGGATCGGGCCATTGGTACCTACTATTAATAAAATAACTTTCTCAATATCTTCTACTTTTAACCAACTGCGTCTTTATATATTAAGTATAGATTATTTATTGTCATTATATATTATTATACTTGTAATAATTTCAAAATATAGAATCCTTAATATATATGAAATTCTATCTAAAGCTTTTTATTCTGTCATCTGGAACAAACATTTTCCCAATACAGACTTCTATTGAAAATATTTGTCTACAAAGTTACCTTTGTTTAGTTAAAGGACATGGTTACTGCGAGTGTCACAAACGGATGTACCTCTCTCTTAATACACAATATCTATTTCTATTGTCATAACTTTTCTACTGAGGTTTATTTTAACGTAATATGTGGGATACGCTTAGTGTTTCCGACAAAATGTTATTTGAAAAATAAAAATATCAAAAATTTGTTCGAAGGCTTTCATATTTACACTGTTGTTATAAAGCCACGTAAATCTTTAACATTAAGTTTAACACTACTTGCTCAAAATCAGTATGTAGTAGAATGAGATCATGTCAAAAGATAATTAGGATTCTCTACAATTGTGTGAACAATACCCTACAATTGGTTGAACGTTGAAGGTAGAAAGATATGTCTAGAACACTTCACTTACTTTTATGAAACAGAGGCATTTATAAAAATAATGAAATATTGTCACTCTTAGTTTTTTAGCTTTATAGTGACAAAACGATTCTTCCTGTAACTTCCTATCACGTTTCAGCATCATTTCATTTTTGCCTTTTTTATTTTATTTACCTGATTTAGACTTTGATCGAATCTCAATATTGACGAAGACGTATTCTGAATTTAATGTTGAAACCGGTATTTGTAAGTCGTTCCAAGCTCAAGTCACATGTGGAACAAATATTTATGAGCATACAGGCACCGAATACGTGAGCTATTATTTTTTTAAGCTCCACTTCAGTTTCTAGGTTATACCCGCAACTAAGGCCAGGCATTATAAAGATTTCATAACAGTAGTTTGACTTCTACCTTTGTTTTCATACAAGATGTAGAGCGTAGTAAAAAGGAAATAGGACAATAGAAAACCTTGAAAAAAGAATGACGCACAGTTTTATATAGGTACTTCTATTTTTACTTTTCTTTTTTCTCGTTAATTACTATTTGCTTAGGCCACCTTTTGCATTTAATGTTGGTAACAGCATTATAAATGAAAAGCTTAAATGAGGTTATGTAAATGGATACATAAACTTACTTTAGTATAAAATTCACCATAATATAGTAACTATACAAATAAAAGTGAACGTATTTTGTTTAAATTATCTTTTCCAAGCAATCTTATTTCATCAAACTTTTACGGTACAGTAATATTAAAAATAACAAAAGTAAATAGATATCATAAAAGCAAACGACACCACAAAGTAGACCATTAACGCCTAAATTGCTTATTCTGTCCAGCGACATTTAATTATGCATATGGGGATAATATACGTTGATGTCGGCCAGACTACAGTACCTACCATTTTTAAAATCGCTCGTGTTATATATATATATACTAGCAATACCCGCGGCTTCGCTTGCGTCCAAACTTACGATCGCTAACAAAATTCACAGGATCATCCGCTGGGCTAATCTGAAGATTACTTGAAAATGTCATCAAAATCGCTCCAGCTGTTTTACAGTCCATAGGAAATACACATACACACACCGATTGTTATTTTATTATAGCGTATGATATCGATAATAATGACTACATCAATAAGATTTTTCAAAAAAGATTTAATGTACACATTCGACTCCGTTAGAATTTTATTATACGTGCAGATTGTATATTATATCTTTATTGTATATTAGCGACTCCCCCTCTCGATAATTTTCGGGTTAGAAAGTATCTCCTTCCTAGGGTCTCAAACTATCTTCTTACCAAATTTCATCTAAATCGATTCTGTAGATCCGGAGATTACCCCCTACAACGTCACAAACTCACAAACTTACAATTCACAAACTTTACCTCTTTATAATATTAGTATAGATTGTATACAAAATGGATATACCATTTAAACTTTAAATATTTACCTACATTAATGCGTATTAAAACCACTATAGTAATTACTTAATTCAGATAACAAGTTCCTTTGTAATAAACACATTGTGGTCACTGAATCAGAACATCAGTCAAGTGAATGCAGATCGATAGCAGACTGCCAATCAACACTCTATTATATTAGACTTTAATTAGGTTCGTACCAGCATGATGCGCTTCCTCTTTTTTAACCCCCGACGCAAAAACGACGGGGTGTTATAATTTTGACGTGTCTGTATGTCACTGTGTGTGTTTGTGTGCATAGCTCCCGAACGGATGAACCGATTTTGATTTTGTTTTCTTTTTGTATGAAAGGCGAATTAGTCGGGAGTTTTTTTAGCTATGTTTGATGAAAATCCAAGAGGGCCGCCGCGCCGCCACAAATAGCGGATTACATATTTTTTCACAACTCCCTCAATATAGGTATCAAATGAAAGAGCTTGACTAGCAGAATACTATTATACACTATGATAAATTTCAAATCCAAGATGACCGCCACCACAAAATGGCGATTTTTTTTTAATTTTTAATTTAATCCGGTCATTCTAGCCACCATTCTATGATAATAATTCTTTCTATAATAATTATTATGAAATGAAAAATATTTAATTAAATAAATTATATATGTTTATAATATAGCATAAGATAGGTGGAAAGAAGGGTCGATTCTAGACAGTTTCTATGTTGTATTTGCCCTAGGTTTTTGTACCTGTCTGGTTAAAATAAAGCAAAGTATCGCAATTCTCCACCTTTATTAGTAAAAGTGACAAAATGTAGCATACCAAGTCACTCTTCTAGCGCCAATTTGCAGCACAATGACTAATTAGCTAGCATTGAGGCTAGTTTATATTTCAAGAGAACAAAGAGGAAATTACAGTACTCTATTAAAAAGACGGTGGAAATCAGTACATTTAATAAGAAATATAGCGTTTTAAATACAACTAAATACAATTATTATTATGTGAAATATTCTCACGCAAACTTTAATATAATATTCTATAAAATTTTCCATAGTGCGAATATATGGAGCCTACTGCATAAATTTCGATGAGTTTGATATGACACGATTTACACGACCCTATCTTTTCCTTCGGTATTTCAACGTAGACAAAATCGCGTGTTTTGTAATTTTTGATTTACAAATATCCTGCATATCCCTTCAGTCAATCAAAGATTGTCTTCTTATTCGGTATCTAAATTCTGACTAGTCTAAGTTTTTCAATTATTAACTGAAGAAGCAATATTAATTAAATCCTTATAATCGTCTTTTTCATGAAGACCGACACTTTCTAAGATTACAAGTATGTATTTAATTTACATTTACTGCTAGCATTACAAACGTTCTGATACGAAATTATTAGTTTCTCGAAAGTACCTTTCCATTTTTCCTATCTACTTAAAAACAAAATATTTATTATTTATGTTTTAGAACCGCTGAGTGTGCAAGGAAACTAGAGTACCCTGGAGATTGTTGATATAAATCATTTTTCAATTCAATTTAAAGAACAGTGAGTGTTATTGTTTCACAATATAACTGGTAAACTTAAGTAAAAGCGTTATGTGGATACGTATACTTATAATATTTTTTCTATTAAAATTTTAAACGCCTCAGAATATTGTATATTTTTAAGTTATTGTAAGTTATTAGTAGATTCGAGAATAATTTTGTAACATACCTATATAAAGTGTTATATATTTTATTTATTCAGCCAGAATTATATCTGTGGTATATCCATGAAAACCTAACGTTTGCCAATACAATTTCAAGCTGCAATTTATCAAAGCAAACATTTAAATGACCAAAGTCGGCATCTACAAACTTGCGTGATGTGGTAGTTCAGTCGCCCCAGTATTTTGCGTTTATAAGGACCTATAAATCTGTTCCTAACTTCTTCTTAAAACGTATCTTGTGTCATTGTTCTCTTGGAAAACCAATCTTAATATAGCGTTGTTGCCAAATGCTGTTTGCGCCTCGATTGTACCATTTTCTCGCTTCTAGTTTCACCACAATTGTTTAGTGAGTTATAAAATTTTATAGCAGTTATATAAAAAGAACGCTTTAAATTGTCAAATATGTCGTACTAAAAATATTTATCGGCTTTATGTTTTTAATTTCAACAGAGACATGATAGTTTTAGATATAGTATATGTATTTATCACTAGCAACTCATCCTGGCTTCGCTTGCTTTTAAAAGTTCATTCGTAAGGGCTATGTCTATAAACACGAATGACTCAAGAGGAGGATAGATAATTCAAACATCAATTATTTGGACTTTATATAGATCATGCGAATATTTGTTATAATTCAAAAACTTCTGCTATAATTTTATTAACATTTAGTTTAAAATAAGATTTTTTCTTTTACTAAATAATACCATTCATTTAATTTAGAATAAAATGTAATGGAAAACTAAATGGAAAATAATGTGAATTGTATGATAAATGATGACAATAAAATGCACTGCCTAGAAGCTAACATGCTAACGGAATTATACATATTCACGGATAATAACATTCTATTTTAAGCGAATTATTTACGCGTCTCCACTAGCTCCCAGCGTCACAGCGTCACAGATATTTATGAAGGTCTACAGCAGCCTCCCAAATTGAAATACATTAATATTTTACCATAAACGCGACACTTTCATGCGGGACATAACGTTATCGTAATTGGATTCTTCCCTGAGAGCGAAATATGCCTACATAGGTAAATACATTTATAAGAGTTCGTGTACTAAAAGGTAAGCAAGTGAAATTTAATTAAAGATTACACAAAATGGACCGCTTAAACATAAATAGACCTTTTGCGTCATCAGATTCTACGAGTATTTTAAGCTTTTAAAAATATGAATGTTTGAAAAATGTAGAACTTTATTAATATCAAAATACATTGTGAATTATATATAAATCTAATATTTTTCATTTGAAATTGTATACTAGTGGTCTACTCTCGCTTCGCTCGGGTGCGTGCCTAGTGCCTTTAAAGTTTATAACATTTTATTCAGGTACCGCCACCTTTTAGGAAATTTTATTACAAAAAGACCCCAGGTCATAGTTTATCTGTGTACTAAGAACAAATCCGTTCAGCCATAGGCGTGGCAACTAGAATACACACGCACACACGCATACGTACGCACGCATTTATATATGTATTTTTTTCAGCTTATCGCCGTCCATTGCTTTACGAAAACCTCTCCCATAGTACCAACCCGATTATGAGCAGCTAGCATTTATCCCGTACCCGCCACCTTTTTCATGTCGGTCCACCGTGCCGCAGGGCGACCAACACTACGTTTGCCTAAGCGTGGTCTCCACTCTAACACTTTCCGATCTATCGGCTATCTAAGTATATGCCTGGAAACATGACCCATTTCCACTTTAGCGTACTAATTCTACGCGTGATGATGGTGACATTAGTTCTCTGGTAAATCATTCTCAATTCGGATTCTATCTGTCAGAGAAACCCAAAGCATCTCCCGTTCCATTGCTCGATTACTGCTTATATATGAATCTGTGTAATTAATTTACAATCTACATATACTAATATTATAAACGTGAAAGCTTAAATGTTTGGATGGATGTTTGTTACTCAATCACGCCAGAACGGCTGAACGGATCTGGATGAAAATTGGCGCAGAGATAGATTATAGTCTAGGACAGCACATAGGTTACTCTTTATACCGGAAAATGTACGGTTCCCGTGGGATATAATAATAAAATATGTCCTCACTTTGCTTAGATCCTTCGGTTGATTTTTCTCCGATTGGCTTGTAATAGACTAATGTAGGTCAAATACGTGCATGTTAGTTTAAATATTTATTTATTTTATAAAAAAACAACTTAGCTGTTTCTACCAAAATTCAAAAGAATTAGTGCACTTATTAGAAATTGAAATGACTAACCACCTCACACGTTAAGATACACATTATTATTACATATTTAATAATGTTAGTAATAATAATTACATCATTATAATTTTAATTTAATGACTTAATTTTAATCTACTGCCGGTTTACCTAAAAGTTATCCCCTAGAACAACTATCTATATAAACGATATTACACTCTATCATTAATTAATTATTAATATCATTATCCATCTCTTGCACTTGGCGTGTGATGGATCTAGTGATAGACTTCTAGTTAGTAATTCATAATCGTAGTAGTCAATTAATTATATAGACTATACCACGTGTTCACTTCCATTTATATAATTTATCAATACAATGAATGCCAAATATTGGCTTGTATCTTTCATGGCATAATTAAATGGCATGAAACTTAATAGCCAGTCTTCGGTATCGGTGTAATTTTAAACTTACTTTTTTTTACTTTTAATTTACAAAAATAATTATGTTCACTTAATATAAATTGAGACTGGACATACTCGTATCTCTTTAAATAAATTAGCAAATTAGCTCCATATTTATACAGTTTAGACCATATATCTAAGCCATAGTCTGTCTGTATCAATCCGATTATCAAATGTATTATCTTTTGAACCGGTATATACCGGATAACAGGGAAATTTCCACAGAATATGTGTGATGTTACTATTTATTAGCTTTAAGAAACAGCAAAATGAAGGCCTTTATACAAAAAATTATATAACTATATTTATTACTCATACAACCGTCCAACTTGTTATGACTAGTGAGTTCCTAACTCTAAAGTACCTATAACAACAAATAAGCAAAACTGGCATAATCAACGAGAAAGTTAGACTAGCGCTTTGTTTTACCATTATTAGTTATATAATCCCTACTAATATTATAAATGAGAATGTGTGTTTGTTTGTTTTTCTTACTTTCACGTCGAAACGGCTTGGCGGATTGACGTGATTTGTTGATTTTGTGTGGAGATAGTTGGAGGGCTGGAGAGTGACATGGGCTATTTTTTAGCGCGGGAGATTATCTCTTTCCCACGGGAAAACACGTTATAATACAATCCAAAAAAAAGATCAGAAACTTGGTAATAAAATTTCAATACAATTAATTAAATACGTGTTTTAGCATTTTTCGAAATTCATCCAATAAGGGGGTAAAATAGCGGATGAAAGTTTGTATAAACCTACCATTTTAGAGTTTTTTTTTTGTAGTTTTAGCGCGAGCGAAGCCGCAGGTTCTGCTAGTAATATATAAATTATCACAATTATTATCTCTTAAAATGATACTATTTCAAAAACTACCTGTACGAGTATTATATAAGAGTGAGGCATATAAAACTGAGCGAAATACTATATTTCTTTTCTGCCAATTCCAAGCGAAAGCCATTAAATCACAATTAGAAGTAATGCACGATGCGTGCGCGGCGACCTAAAGCTTAGCGGGAGCCCGACCAAAGGCTTATGGGGACTTACGCGCTCGTCTCTCATTACTTATATTTCCTCTTACTCGTGATATTGAGCTGAAATTTTGAATAGATAATTCTATTTTAAATTACTTTTTCGTACAACCTTTTTATTTTATCAATCCTTTTCAAAATTATTCATTTCTCTATCAATTTTTTTTTCTATACAGAAATTATCAACTCATACTCTCTTTTTTTACAACGAAAGCTCAAATATTGCGTAGTCATTTCTTCCCAACCTATATAATATATAAGAAAATAAACGGTTATAATATAAATTGACAGTACATCGGCAAACCACATTGAATAAAATTTAAATTACAAATTTATTTTACTCATATTGTGTGCTATTACACCAAAATAGGTCAATAGTGAAACGAATCTATTCAAACCGCACTGTGAACTGCCAATCTACAAAACAATTGTTCTCTTTACAAAAACCGAATACATCCTATATAGTATACAGGCAAACGAAAAAAAAAAACAATCAAATTTAATTAGATTGGACGTGCCGGTGGCTTTAATTTCCTTGACTACGCTTTTTCTTGTATTCTTTTATACACTGGAAATGTTTTGGAAACTTAATATATCTCCTGAATTGCTTCAACTAAAAATTTATTTGCAGATTTAAAATGTTGTGTTGGATGAAGCTTCATTTCCACTTCATAATGAAATGGATGGGAGTAAAATGCAAATAATCTGTTCGCATTCCGTTTGTAGCGTTCCGAAGTATCATTAAAGTTTTTTCGTTACATAACCATAATTCTAGAACGTTTTGAAAATGAGCTCGGGTTAACAGTCATCCATTTTACCTTAAGTTTGATAAATCCTGAGCACTTTAAAGCAAAGATGGGTCACAAAGTTAAAAGTCATGTTACTTAAAAGGGGTTTAGTGGGGTCGAGAAGCTTGAGAGTAAAAGAGGATTGAGTCCGTACCTGTCGTTACTGCCATATACTTTGAACAAACACACGGATTGCTTTTAATCGAGCCGCGCCGTTGAGATGAAAATAAAATCTATTCCTTAAGGATGAATTTCAGTAATCATAAGATGGACGAAGCAGCTAACAATTTTATATATAATTTATTTTATTTGTAGCATGTGGAATCTAGATGTTTTTTGCATACAAGAAATAATATTTGTTATTATTTTAATAATAATAATTAGGCCGTATACGTAAATTTTCTAAGCAAATTAGCATTTACAATACCCAATTTCATACACCTGTGATATTAAAACTATTTAAAAATTATTCACGTATAAAACATTGATTGTAAATCAGAAACATCGCCATTTCGCTGATTTATCATGTAAAGCCTATTATAATAAGCAATTACGACCGGTTCGAATTAAACATTTATGTCGATACATTACTGACATGACAGTAAAATACTACGTGTATTTCATTCAAATTATGAATGCTCGCGTAATGTAAAGATTTACATGTACCCAGAATATATTTTACTAGCATTGCCCGCGGCTCCGCCCGCGTTCAGATGACCAAAAACCAAATACTTAGGTTTTACATATTAATATACTCTTACATTGCTGTTTTTGTATTTTTTCTCAGAAATGAGACATTTTCCCGCGGTAAAAAGTATCCTATATGTTGACCCGGATAACCAGCTATCACCATACCAAATTTCATCAAAATGCCTTCAGTGGTTTTTCTGTGATGCGGTATCAGACAGACAGACAGACAGACAGAAAGACAGACAGACAAAAATTCTAAAAACTATAGATTCGGCCTCTGTATCGATAATTATATTTATTTCAATAAGATTTTCCAAAAAATATTTAATGATTCGGCTTACTTACAATTTTATTACCTATATGTATAGCTATATATTTCATAAATTCTATTCTATCGAATGAGATGTTAAATCTATAAACATTTTACTCAAACCCGTTGAGTGCCCATTTTCGAATATTGATCAACCCTTTTGACAATTTATCGGTAGATACATCACATTTTCATATAGGCGGGCGACACGAAGTGTGCGACCGCGCCTCATACATATTCAAATAACCGGGACTGTAGGTACAAAGCAGAAACATGCTGCGTCCTCGACGTGTCGGAATTACAAAAAAGCACGAATATCCTCTACGATAAACATCTGATGCATATCTAGCGAATATAGGTGGTGCGATGTATCGCTCTTCAGTGTCTTCTTTTATTATAAAGATTCGTAATCTGATCGCTGTAAGCGAAACCTTTATATTCGCTATGTATGCTTTTATTTCCAACTTCATTTAAGTTTGTTTAGAATTTGAATCAAGTTCTTTGTTGTGTGGTAGCTGATAATTTTCCTCATAAACACTGCTTCGATTTTTAGAAGTCGAATGATTCCATTCGAATCCATTCGAACATTCTTGGTTTAAGCTGTTAAATGAGTCAATAAGGTGGTTTTAAGCTAGTTTCCCCTTTATCTGACGAATAAACGGAACCCTTATAAGATCATCTACTATCTATATATTTTTATTCTCCAAATAGAACCAACAGTATAATCTATTTAGTATATAATAATAATAATAAATATGTTGGGACATTAACACAGCACCATCTAGTTCCATGGTAAGCTACGAGGCTTGTGTTATGGATACCAGATAGTTGATACACTACATATATATAACTTCAAATACATATATATTATAAATATCACTACATATTATAAAAAAAGTCCCTCCACCGCCGTATAAACGTGATAAACTCAAAATGTTCATACAGTTTTCACTAATGACCAATAGATTTATATAAAAGTTATGTATTACGGAATTATTCATACCGAGCGAAGTAAGGGTTAGTTAGTCTAGGTAAATAAGTAATACATGAAGTTGAATATTTGATATATTTTATTTGATGTATTTGATATATTTACAAAGGTACTGGGAATAAAAATTAGAGCAACTATATAATGAATACCCTGTCTTAGCGTCACTAATACTTCAACAAAACCAGGGCCAACTAATCACCTCAGCAAAGCTATTGTGAAATAAAATATCTCTTTACAGTTACATCATTATATACTAAAAACATTTATTGTAGAAAAAATATCTATTCTAGACATATAATAAAATGCTAACTAAGCCGAATCTGTACATTAAATATTTTTTTGGAAAATCTTAATTATCGATACAGAGGTCGAATCTATAGTTTTTAGAATTTTTGTCCGTCTGTATGTCTGTTACCGCATCACAGAAAAACCACTAGAGGGATTTTCATGAAATTGATATGGTGATAGCTGGTTATCCGGGTCAACATATGGGATACTCTTTACCGCGGGAAAATATCTTATTTCTGAGAAAAAAATCAATGTAAGAGTATACTAGTATTAGTATGTGTAAAACCTAAGAATTTGGTTTTGGTCATATGAACGCGGGTGGAGCCGCGGGCAATGCTAATCTACAATAAAAACAAAATATTTAGATAATTGAGTAACATACTTATACAAGTGAAATATTATACGTTATATTGTAAAAGAGTTATAAAATATATTTATTAAATATTTAGCGAAGTTTTCTATCCGTGGAGAAGATCCAAAAATACACTTGAGCTTACAGCAACTTAAAGCAGAGCTTATGGCATAATATAAAGTGGGGTCATATTAAGTAATTGTGGCCTTTAGTCTATTTATGGAAGATAGAAATAAGTGGATGTATAACAAGTTACAATAATAAATGTTTGAAAATATTGTTTTACATTAGCAGTTATTGTTTGTAGCAGAGAAGATAACTAAAGTTTAATGAAAACTGATTTAACAAATGGTATTTACGCAGCTAGAGCTCAAAGTGTTGATCTTTACGGGGAAGTGGAAATATCTATGTAGCTTTACTAAATCTTTTTATTAGAATATTGATAATATTTATAAATAATAGTAAACTTTCACTTCAGAATTTTATCGAAAAATTAATACACACCATACGATGAAGTATTTCGTCTAAAAGCAAAAATTACCGCAGGCGATTTCTAACAAAAAAGCTTTCAAGCGCTTTCAATACAACTGTTTTACATTACCAACGAAGTTATATATGGAACACTGGTTGTAATGTAAGGCTACAATGGTCCAGAACCCCGCCCTTCGTAAGTGCACAGTCATGTATCGGTTGCCAAATCCTCGGGGTATTCCAGGATATATAGACCTCATGATTCACTCCACTTCATTTTTAATTTTTTTAAACGTCCCTATACACAATTTATTGCCTCTATTGAACTTTTATTGTGCCTACGAATCTCGATTTCGTTTGAAATGGTTTTATATTTAACAGGTTGTAGATAGTTGCAAACAAATAAATGCTAATAAATTTTTTCGTTTATTTAGATTTGATTCAACACTAAATGTTAAAATTTTCAATGTTTACGATAAAAATGTACAAATTACAGTTTGAGAAATTTAACGAAGAAAAAAGATATCGAAATCTATCTTAAAGCTATTGCTCTAACGAGGTACATAAAGAACAACGAGTGTTGGCGCTGCGACATATGTATTTACCGATTCTCCAATTTCCTTTGGTCTTAAACACTCTACATTGAGACCTAGTTCTATCTTTAAAACCTTTTCAGCTGCTATTTTTAAGAAAAATTTAATTTAAACCACCCTTTAAGTTTCGTAAATTATTTTGTACATAAAGTATGATTAATTAGTTAAAATACTGTCTCACTAACTTTGCACGTTAAGTACTTTCGACGAGGCTCACTTAATAGTAGGTACTGGAACGCTGTAAGAGGACAGACAGACGCTGCATTTTATAAATACAAAAGAAAAAATGACAGACTCTCCGCATTGTACTAATTAGAGGTGGAACGAGTAATTGACTCTGACTTGATAATTGTAAAAATACACTTAATTCCGTTTTTGTTTATTATGCAAATTGAATAATGATTTTAATATCTTTTAAGTACAAAAATTTTATGTTATATTAATACTATTGAAAATATGATTATTATTGGATTTTTTTTGAAGAGATATCTCGTCTACTTATTTTTAAAGCAATAATTATCTGTTTACTTTATACATTTCCTTTTCTTATTATATTTGATATATTTTCCATAATTTCTTAACAAGACCAGATTCTTTCATTGTCTACAGAAACATATAATGCCGGTGAGATTACCCAAATACGACAGTGGTTATTTAAAATGCCATTTGTTCCGACTTCAGTTAAAGTTATTATGATTTACAATAACCACATCTTTATCGGAACAAAAAAATAGCCAATAGACTATAGCACCTATTAGTGAAAGATTTTTTAGAATCGGATCAGTAGTTTTAGAGATTACCCCCTACATACAAACTTACAATATACAAGCTTTAGGTAATAAGGAAATACCTTATTTTATTAGTGAAAATTATATCCTGGTTATGTGTCATTATTTTATATATTGGTTATTAGACTTTCGTATGATAGTGATAAATATTTAATATTAGTTATTTATAATTCATTCTATAAGGGGGTAAAATAGGGGATGAAAGTTTGTATGAAACTACTTTTTTAGAGTTTGTTTTGTAGTTTTAGCGCGAGCGAAGCCGCGGGTTCTGCTAGTATAATTATAAATCACAATATCCAGAAGCATTTAGCAACGTTTCCTAATGGAATTTCAAATTTCACTGGTCTTTTATTGCAATTGTTAAACTCTATTTCACTCTTTAAAACGGAGACATTCCTGACTATGCCGAAATTTCCAATAGTATCAAGTTGCGAACGTTTGAATGTTTAGCATTAGAATATTACGGAAATACTTTATCTAATTTCGTATGCTTTAGGATAGGATTGATATTAGAGTGATTAATGAAAACGTTTGTAATTAAGCTATACTTTAGTCATAGCTTATAAGTTATATGGCTGCAGTTCCTTGGGATTAGGTCAAAATAACTCCCCCGAAGACAGGATACCATCAATGTCCAAATAGGTTTTTTGAGCTCTAAAGATTTCGTTTATATTAAGAGTTAAGTTTTGTAGTTTCCAAACAAAAAAATATTTTTAAGCTTTTAATCTATAAAAACTTTTTAACAAAAAAATAAAAACCGACTTCAAACAAAAGCACTAAAAAGTAAAAAATAACTGATTGGTAGTTTTCATTTACTATACATACCTAATCAAATATTTTCGAAGTCGGTGTGCTTTGCTTTGTATGGGCTGGCACCGATTTCGAAAATATTTGATTAGGTATGTATTTAATAGGTAGGCTTTAATTACTTAGCCAAAGCACACCGACTTCGAAAATATTTGATTAGGTATGTATAGTAAATGAAAACTACCAATCAGTTATTTTTTACTTTTTAGTGCTTTTGTTTGAAGTCGGTTTTTATTTTTTTGTTAAAAAGTTTTTATTTTTCCCTTTTTAGTGTAGACAGTAGTAGCAAAGTAAGGATTCTAACGTGTTAGGCTTGTCAAATCAAACAAAATAAGCCCAAACTCAAAGTATCTACTATTAGCCGTTGAAGAGTTCCACCTAACCACCTTCTGGCCTTGCCATCAGATCAGGTTAACAACACTGAACCACTGTACTATCAACGGAAATAGAAATCTTGCAAAGTTTCAAGTCAATATGACAATTAGAAGTAGGTTAAATTCATCATTCGTTGTTTTTCCACCCTTAGGGGTGGTATTTTTTTTTGAAATTTAAGTGGGACCAATCTGGAAGTATACCCTTTCAAACAAAATAAAAATTGTCCAAATCTGTTAATAAATGACGGAGTTCTGAGGTAACAAACATAAAAAAAAAAAAAAAAAACATACAGTCGAATTGAGAACCTCCTCCTTTTTGAAGTCGGTTGAAAAGAAACATTCATTTAAAACACAATTCGAAATACTTCATTGGAAGGAAAAAAATGTGTTTTTTTTTCTCACTTTTTCTTTATATTTTGTAGCGTACTTTTTAAATGGCGTGTTGCAAATCAAATTGCTAGTAATGTATTATTGCCTTATTCTTCTAGTGGCTAAGAGGTACGGCTACAGATCCGGAGATCCTGGATTCGGGTAATGAGTCTACGAATTATATTTATTGGGTCTTTCTGTCAAAAAATTCGCATTGCACCTTTGTGCATCAGATATTACGAAAAGCTGTCGGTCATACGTACTCTTTATCTCTCACCGATCATGTCGTATTGTCATCATAAGAAACTTTGTAGAAGGAATAGAGAGTGCACTTGTGTGTTTGTGCACTATAATTTTTCCCTTACTATTATTCTATATCTTTACACTGCGACTCTAAGTAACTTTTTGCTCTAGTTGAGTACACGTGAATCAATGAATTTAACGCTTGTGTCACTCCAGTTTGTGCGTTGTACGCAATATACTTTTTAATTAATATTATATTATTTAGTAAATATTATAAATGTGATAATATTATATGTATGTTTCAGCTTTTTTTAACGTCCCACAGCTGGGCACGGGCCTCCCTTCCATACAGGTGGGATATTATTAGTAAGTTTTAACTTTAACTAACACTAAAACTATTTTTATTCATCTATCATATTTTTGTAAATGTGTATGTAGTAAAAGCGCTTTCCTCTTATTAAGCTAAGTAGAATGAAACATTCACAAAGAATTGTATACCTTCTTACATCTCAGAATTATTATGTTACATACAACCCCGATGGTATCTAAGCTAATGTAGGCTCTTTACATAAAGTAGGCCGCTACGGTGCCTATTTTGCAAATGTATGGGTACTAATAGTGGTGAATACTTATTCTAGTCACGTGCCTTCCCTAATACAAGAAAAACATTGACTGTACAAGAACAAAATGAGTTGGGAGAGATATTCTTAGAATTACTTAATGTAAGTACATTAACCTAAATTTCTCATATAACTTGAAAAACTTTTGTAATTCTTATGGAGTTTTAGGTTTAATTATGTATATAAATATTTTTATATTTTATCCGATTAAATATCATTTTAACCAAGCTGCTTTTTGTTATAAAGATATCTCTAATTTTTGGCATTTGTTTTTTCCACGGTGATTTGTGTTTGAAGAAGTAAACCTATTTTCAGGGTATCATAGAAATGCCACCTCTAAAAATAGGTAATTATAATATATTAAAAAGGAATATAAAGTCGTGTCTGTTCCTACCCTGAGAATTCAATAAAATATTTTATTATGGTTTTATAAAAAGTTTTATTATTTATAGGAAGTACGATAGTTAAGTTTAATATTTATTCATTTTTATAAATATGACATTAGGTACCTTGTAATAAGAAAAAAGAAACTATTTTAAAACAACAAATGTAACACATAAATCTTTAGGAGGAACATTTTATTTCATACTAGCACCTTTACTCTTACTTTATTCGCGTGCATCTACTATTCATTTTACGAGTTAACCTACTTGCGAGTGGCAATCCACAAAACAAATTTTATCAGTTCTTTTCTGTCTACTGAAATTAAAGTTTTTCATCTTTTGTAACCTATTTTAATTCAGATTACACAATAAAAGTGCCATCTTCTATTAAATAATTCACTAGGTTGATTCCTCATACAAACTTTCATCCCCATTTTCACTCCCTTAAGGGATGATTTCCGGAAGACTATCCTATGTCCTTTCCAGGGTCTCGAACTATCTTTTTACCAAATTTCATCTAAATCAGTTTAGTAGTTTCGAAGCCTATTCAGTACAAACAAACAAACAAAAAATGAAATCTTTCCTTTTTAATAATAATAGTATAGAAATAACGTAAAGATTTTCATATTCTAATTTTTATGGGAAACTAATTCATATCCTTCTTGGAAGAAAACGTGAAACTTGATTATTGTAAACAAAATTATTGAGGACATAGCTTTTATCTTTTAGTAAAGAGAGCATACGAGCTTCGACAAGTAAATTTTAAAAAATGTAAGCTACAATTTTGTCATCTAAGAGCCAGCCATAAGCATTATCTTTTAATCTGCGAAGAATAAAACGGCGATGGCCGACATGGAGAAAGCGTAATGTGACGGTTCTATTTTCTTGTCACGTTTTTTCGGCATTTAAGCGTCCCTCTAACAAATGGCTCGAAATGTAAGTACATTGACAATTATAGTGTACGAAAATAAGAATGCATACGCTTAAATTTATAATAAGTGGCAAAAAATATATGATACTAGCAGAACCCGCGGCTTCGCTCAAAGAAAGACAAACAAACAAACAAACAAACAAACAAACAAACAAACAAACAAACAAACAAACAAACAAACAAACAAACAAACAAACAAACAAACAAACAAACAAACAAACAAACAAACAAACAAACAAACAAACAAACAAACAAACAAACAAACAAACAAACAAACAAACAAACAAACAAACACACTTTCACATGTTTAATATTAGTATGGATTATGCACAAATATTTCTTTCATAAATATAGTTATATAAAATCAGATAAGCGCAATGGTATAATAATCGCAATACACATATGTACTAATAAGTATTTTTGAAAATACCTACTATATTATTCAAATGAAGAAAAAAATTTAAGTCGCACAATTTAAAAGATATGATACTGCAGATTACTAAAACAACTACACGGGGTATAGCAACTGAGCATTTCTATGCTCTGAAAAATCACGGTTAGGCTGCCTCGGCGGTGTAGTGGCTAGCATGTACTGTTGCACACTCGGAGGTCCTGGGTTCGAGTCCCGGGTCGGGCCAAGTTTAGTTATTGAGTTTTTCTGTATAGTAAGTATCAGTAACAGCCCGGAGTTGGGAAGTTGGCGGTGTTTTACCCCCGTGCCTCGGAGAGCACGTAAAGCCGTCGGTCCTGCGCCTTAACTCTCATCGGTCTTATCGAGCAGTCGTCCCACTGGAGTATGAGAGTGACAGGAATAGAGTGTGCACCTGTGCCTGCCCGTACACTAGTGCACTATAATATCTCCTGCGCAGTTGGCTAGTCTCAATGAGATTGGCCGCCATGGCCGGAATCGGTCAGGAGAACATCATCGTATATACATACTAGCGACTTAATCTCGCTCCGCCCGAGTGCATACTTAGGTACATTTTAAATAAATAAACATATTCCATTGTGAACTTTTCTATAGGCCTTTTTAAGACCTACAATTTTCTAGTAGGTATATTCTTTTGAAGTATCTTTTAAAACATAGCTAACGTTAACTACGTAAATTTCATTTTAGGTATGCTATTTATTAACCCGAGTAATAAGTTATGACTACACAAAATTTTGGCAAAATCAGTTGTGAAAAGTAAACGGTTATACAGACAAACAGACAAAAATTACAAGAACTATTGCTTAGGGATCTATATTCTGTACACAATACGTAACAGTCATTGTTTTTATAAAATATTTCATATTGTACAGATTTCACTTTATTACTATTTTATTGTATGTACCTATAAATAAAGATGTCACTGGCAGGTCATCGACTTGATAACAATAAAAAAAGTATTTTCTATTTAAATTGATTCCCAAATAAGGACTCTGTTTCATTAAATCATATAAATGCCCGAACATTTTATAAACAATAAAATTTTAACTATAAAAATAAAGTTTCAAAAACTTACAACAAGGCTATGAATTTGAAAGGCAATTTAACAATTATTTCTATCTCATCCAAAATCCTTGTTCCTATTTTGCAGGAGACTGTAGTTTTAGAGGACTTTGAAAATAACCTCGAAAATTGCAATCACGCAAATTGAAAATTAATGGAGCACAAAATCCAATTTCGTATTAAAGCTTTCTGGTACGCAACATGCTCCTTCGCGCTGATCATGCTTTCTATTTAAAATATATTTTATTTTATGTTTATCTCTAACATAAATCGGATGGAAGTGAAACAGAATAGGATTGCACAGAAATGTAATTTATACTCTTATAATCTTAGACCCCAACCTCGTCCGTGCAGTAAGCGAATTCGCCCATGACAATGGTCGCCAGCGCTAGGTTCTCTCAAACATGCAGATTTCCTCACGATGTTACTCACCGTAAGACATGTGGTGGAAACGATTCGCACAAAAAATCACACCAAAGGTGTGAGACCTGTTATTTGAACCCACTTTACTTTTTCCCATGCCAACGCGTTACCACAGTTCTTAGTTTAGTTAAAATTATTTATTTAATTCATAATAACAAAATAAATATTTTATACACGAATTGATTTAGCAGTAACTTACTATAAAGAAATTTTAAATATTAAATTAACAGTAGTACCCTCTATATTGGTTTGCTTTTGGGGACTTTAAAAACGTTGCTCTTCAGCTTTAACGCAAAATCTCATTAGCTTGAGTTATCTATTATATCATTATTATATTATCTTTTCCAATAATTCGTCGAAGGAATTTATTGTTTCCACATACCATACAATTTCGTGGTTGCCTATTGCTTTTGGGCTCAAGTTATTAAAGGTTTTACGTCATAATTTCGACTCCTGTTATTATATTGTATTGGAAATTTTGCATCTCAAATTGAAAATGATTGAAATACTGAGTTTCTAGCTCTTTTAACACTACTTATTACAAGCCGGTGACAGGTTTCTTGAGAAGTGGTTACACTGACATTTGAAGTTGATCCAAACGTAATACTTTCTTAATATATTCTTAGATTTAAGCGAATAAATCCGAAAATATAGTTTTATTTATAATGATCCTAAATATCATGTTTCACACGAAATACTTTTTACCCGTTATGTAGATCAGTGATAGAATACCTCAATTAATATAACATAACAATATGATGTATGTGTACGTGATACAGTACCTTTTAAAGGATAAAAATATTATTTTGTTAAATTAAAATAAGAAGATATAAGATTAATTATATATAATATGAAATTATAAAAGATATAATATAAATTCAACACAAAATATTACTCATGAGCTTTATTGATTTTAATTATTTCTCATAGCTAAAAGTTAGCAACTGTAACAGATAATATTATAATTTTAGGGTTTCGAACCCGAAGGGTGGCCTATTACTATGCCTCCGCTGCCCGTCAGTCCGTCCGTCTGTCAGAGGGCTGTAACGATGTAAAGGTAGAGAGTTTAAATTTTCACAGAGTAGGTATGTATTTCTATTGCCGCTACAACAAAAATAATAAAAATAAATAAATAAAAATACAAGAAGCATTTTTTAACGTTCATAATCGATCATCGAAGTTAATATACTACATACATACATAAAGTAAAAGCCATATTATTAAAAAGTACATGTACGATGGTACGGAGCCCTTCGTGTTTGAATTCTACTCGCGCTTGACCGATTTTTATTATTTTATTAATTTACGTATAAAAAGCGAACAAATATGACTGTAAAATAATTAAATTATTTTGAACTGTTGTGGTTTAATATAATCCTATTGAGGCTTAACAGCCTCAATAAACATATAAATTAATATTTTACGCTAACCAAAATAGTTGCATGAAAATATTATAATGTTTACTAAAAGTGATAGCTTGCGTTATATTACATACTAGCGACTCGCCCTCGCTTCGCTCGGGTTCGTCCCTAAGTACGTTTTAATTTTTTTGAGCGGAACCCTAATTCTTTTTCTAAAATAGAAGTCGCCTATGTTACTTCCTATAAAATCAGCTATCTTCCAGTGAAAGTCCCGTCAAAATCAGTCCAACCGTTTCAGAGATTATCCGGAACAAACAGACAGACAGACAAAGATTAAAAAAATGTTTTTCATATAAGTACCGTATATAATTTCATATGCATTTAGTTATGTTATTTTGACATTACAAACAGACACTTCAATTTAATTTATCTGTATAGTTTTTTTCTCTTTATTAAAACTTTCCGTGTATCTTAAGGAACATACAGAAAAAAAATTAGCTGAATTGGTCAAGCCGTTCTCGAGTTTTGCGCTTAGCAACATTCATTTTTATTTATATAAAATTCGTTCATCAAAGACTTACTACTTAAAAGTAAGAATTATACTCCTTCATATTAAAGAAATACTTAATAAAATATTACATAAGCCACTAAATAATAAAATTTCGAAATGAAAAATCGATGGGAAGACTGGTGAAAAATCGTATCGCTCTAAGTATTATATTATTTACTACTGGGTTCTTTTTATGTTACCCTTGAGGCCTCCGAATCTCCTTTTCTCTGTAAAAAACCCATATTAATTAAAATTTCCTATGTATGGGTTTTATTATAACGTGTTTCCCATGGGAATTACATATTTTACCGCATTGAAAAGTATCTTATGTGTCCTCCTGTAAATCTGCAAACATAATATGTCCTTATTGACTTTTGTTTGACAAATACAAGGTTATCTAATGACTCATCGGCCAGAAAAGCCAGCAACCCACCGCTTTCTAGTGCATCTCTTAACTTTTGAGAGGTGTACTTACTTATGATCTCAAATACAAACTGATCTGTTTAAACACTTTTAAACGGAAATGAAAGGATGACAGCCATTTACTCTACATTTACTCGCCTAGAGAAATTACTTATCAATGCAATGAGTGAAGTTGTTTTATTTGATTACAAATCGTTCAAAACATTTAATAATATTAAGTTAACTTAATAAATCACATTTTAAATAAAATTATCTTTTCGGATTGTTTCATGATTTATTTGGATTCTTAGTTTCCAATGTTTCGAATGCTTTACAGCAATCATGGTCACGTGAGAGACTAGGGTTTCAAATGTCTCAAACGTCAATATATTTCTACCTACAACTATACATTATAGTTATTAAAGACAACACCTACCCACAAAATTACAAAATTATTTCAAAAAATACAAAAATGGCATCAAAGTACCTTAAAATATTTATTAATTTTGTTTTATTTATAATTTGGGAAACAAACAGTGTCACAATACAAACAACAAATAACAATAATAATAATAGTGGATACATCAATACAATTTCTCCAAGCAAATAATTCATATATTATGAGAGTTGAGATTTAATAAAACATCAGGAAAAAACATTTAAACTATTTTAACAAAACATTGAAACTTTAATATGATATATATATAAAGCTAAATAACATTTTTTTTAAGAAGTACATTTCTATTATTACTTTCTTAGATTTGCACGAATATTTTACATTTTAAATAAAACTATCTTTTTGGATTTTTTAGCAGATTTATTTAGATTTTTTGGTTCCCGACGTTTCGAAAGCTTTACAGCAATCACGATCACGGGAGAGACTCTCTCTTGCTGATATTGATTGATTGATTGATTACTGCAAAGCAACGGGCGCAATTCTAACTACTATACGTATATCGATGTTTGAAACATCTAAAACTGATTGTTGTAAAACATTCGAAACATCAAGAACTAAAAATCAAAATAAATCGCAAAAAAACCGAAAAATTAGTTTTATTAAAAATGTTAAATATTCGCATAAATCGAACAAAATATTAATTAAACGACATAAAACGTCCAAAGCCTTTTTGTGATGATGACTTTACATCAATCTGCCTATTAATTCGATCTTGCATTTTAGATACCTCTTGTAAAAGTTTAAAAAGCTTCCAGTTTTCCTAGAGTGCCTTAAAATAATATTCATGGAAAAGTTCTATATCACTTCACAATTATTATGGTTTAACCTGGTCTCCATTTACCGCGAAAATTAAAAATAGTTTATACGGAAATACACGATACAAAATGAAAATTTCATACTAACAGACCAAGCTTTGTGTCTTTGCACAAAGAAAAGTATGAACAAAAACAGGATTTGTAGTCAAGGCCTTTTATTAATAAAACACTTTGAATATGCTCGCTGTAATAATTGAAAAAATATTCATTTCTGCTTGTATAGTTCTTTGAAATAAAATATGTTTTAAGCAGACCTCAAAAGCTTTTGTTTGATTTGAATTCAAAAGGTTTTGTGCTTTGCTTTAATCCTTATCTGAATTTAATTTATGAAATGTTTACTCTATATCTATACATATAATAAAATTGTAACCAAGCCGAATCTGTACATTAAATATTTTTGGAAAATCATATTGGAATAAACATTATTATCGATACAGAGGCCGAATCTATAGTTTTTAGAATTTTTGTCTGTCTGTCTGTTACCGCATCACAGAAAAACCACTGGAGGGATCCACTGGGATATTGATGAAATTTGATATGGTGATATCTGGTTATCCGGGTCAACATATAGGATACTTTTTACCGCGGGAAAATATCTCATTTCTGAGAAAAAATACAAAAACACGAAAACTGCATTTTAAGAGAATACCTACTAATATGTAAAACCTAAGAATTTGGTTTTTGGTCATCTGAACGCGGGCGGAGCCGCAGACAATGCTAGTTCACATATAATTATATAGCTACAGTATAATACACCCGTGCATTCTTCACTTTCGAGAAAAAGATTAATTATCTAATACCTTTAAACGAGCAATTCTTGTATATTTATTTATTTATAGCGGCGATCTCGGAAACAGCTCTAACGATTTCGCTGAAATTTTGTATGTGGGGGTTTTCTGGGGCTGTCTTAAAACGATTCGATTTCGATTTTTCATGCGGTTTTCTTTCGCATTATTCCACGCAAAGTATATTATATATAAATGTGGCCGAAAATTTCCCACACTCGGGCATAAGCATCGTAGAAGCGCTGTGTTCAAGATACGCTGTTGAAAATTGGCGCGCAGTAAAAGCATCAGACGCACTTGGTCGAGTGTACACCGTCAATGTTATTAATTTTGAATGTTTCTGTTTACGTTTGCTGCTGCACCATGTTCGAACATGGACTTCGAAGTCCAACAAGCTTTCGAGATAATAAAATTATTACTGATTGGAAATGTGCTACTTATAGAAAGGCATGGGAAGTTCTGCGTCTGTTAAAGAATAATAATTTCTAGGTTAAGATTATGACAAGAAAATATCGATACGCCAGTAAGATATTCATATAGTCGGGTTTTTCATGGAATGTACGTACCGAACTAAATATTTATCCATGTTAACACATTCATTGATAAAAACTTTTGTCCTTATTCTTATATTAAACGCAGTCTGAAATATTAAACGATGCACATTATCATCGTATAGAGCATCGTTTTTAATATTTGTATTGCGTGTATTTGTGTTGTATATATTTAAATGAAATTTGCAATCATTGTAACTAATTATTATACAAAAACAGCATTCAACTATGTCAAACAATCCTATTTTCAGAAACTTGCCGAAATATTAATGAAATATGGTCGAAATTCCCTACAACCCTTGCCTAACCCTTCCATCAGTCTAAGTCATCTGTGTATTAGTTAAATTAGTCATTGCAAAGCTCTGCATGCCTCACCTGTCGACCCAACTTGATACTTAATAAGGCGACTATACAGTCTCTACACATACATTATTAATTTCTAGTTACGAAGTAGGGACGCCTGTAGAACAGAATAGCTTTACAGAAATGGAATTTAACAATTCACGTAGAGTTCCAACTAGAGACCTAGAAACTATAACTTGAGTAATAGAACCTGAATTTACAATGGGCACAGATTTAAAGGAATTTACAGTATTATTCTTCTGTGCTACCGGCTGAATATTGGTATCCTTTGATTATTAAACAATAGCTATAAATTTCTTTTTGCACATAGGTACATACATAATATAAAATAAGGTACCTACGTATATTTTTATACACAACATGTAAAAATTTCGTGGTTAAACCATATGTGTGTAATAGTTTTAGATTAATAGAAATAAATATAAATATGTTGGGACATTAACACACAGCACCATCTAGTTCCATGGTAAGCTACGAGGCTTGTGTTATGGATACCAGATAGTTGATACACTACATATATATAACTATAAATACATACATATTATAAATATAAACACCCATGACTGGAGTACAAACATTCGTGCTCATCACACAAATGAATACCCCCAGCGGGACTCAAACCAGCGACCGTTGGCACAGCAAGTAGGGTCACTACAAATTGAGCCAAACGTGTCGTCTATAAATTGATTGTTATTTTATTTTCTCTCGCATACTTTGTTTCGATTTAAACAACAGGTAAATATAATATAATGTCTGTATTGTGACAATAAAAAGTAGATATTTGAAGCCGCCGTCAAAAAAGAAAAGTCGCCAAAATATTTGAAATAGATAACCTATTGTAGATAATAATATTAATTTCCACAAAAATCCTTACAGAAAAGTACTTGTCTTAATATCTTAGTGCGACATAATATACATTATAATTTATTCTGTTAATTTAATGTACTTTACATATGTAGTTTTAGAAGAATCTCTCGCATTCAATTAGCGCAGCATCCAAAAATCATAACCACAATATAATTCGTATGCAGACTGGCTTTATCATTATAGATTAGTATTTCACCACAAATACTGTGACATTTTCGTGAAATTTGCATCATCATTTTGAGCCAAATGTCGAATACGATTCCCCTTGTAGGCATGAACAGGTCTATTTCCATTTCGAAATGTCGACCAAAGCTTGGGGCTCAAGTGTTCAGACAGAATATTTGAATATTTTACTATCAAAGACTGTCAAAGAAACAGATTACGAATCAGCAACTTTTTATGAACGAGATTATTATCCCTACTTTCTATTATTTCCAACAAGCTTTCGTTTCTTTTAATACTTGAATGTTAATTATAAATAGGGAATCCGAAATATTTACAAAGCTAACTAACGCTGCAGCCCACATAAGCCCCCAAAATGCGGGTATAGGGGAGATAAATACGATGGTAAAATACAACAAATGTGTTTTATGTCTGTAAGGATTTTTATTATTATACAAAGATTTACTTAATAGCACCATCTAACTGCTTCTATTTCTTAATGAAAATAGAAGCGACTTTACTCGACACCTTGTACATATCTTAATTATATTATTACTAGAGGTTCGTCCCGTACGTTTTAAAAGTTGGAATAGAATAGATGGACTATATATAATATGATATATAGCCTATATATAGCCTACCTCAATAACAGGGCTACCTAATGCAATTTTTTTTTTAAATCGGATTGGTTATTCCTGAATTTACGAGTAACTTATACGTCATGAATTCTCTGCTAAGATTATAAATATTTATGTACATTTAGATAAGAAATACCTATACAATAATACTTTTCTAATAAACGGTCACAATAGTCACTCATCTTTTAGCTACCTACGCAAGTGATCTTATAACGCCGAATTGGTATATAAATAAGCACAGGTTCTTTGTGCTTTAAGGCACAAGCAAGATGTCATTAACTTTCCCTCTCTGGTACTGAGCATTTCTTCTTTGGAAAATTTTATAACTTTAGTATTATCCCGACCTGGAACTTGACCCCACGAACCTATCAGTTAGAAACAGCAACTAACTCTATACTCGAAAATAGCACTTAATGCTTAGAACAAAAATATATTTGAAAATAGTACTTTACCACGCTAACCGTACCGTGTAAGTTTGTCAGTTAAAAACAATTTGAACAACAACACCAGGGCGAGACCACTTTTATGGTGACCTCCGTATGTGGAACGTATCCAAACCGCAACGCATTAAGGCTACAATAGTGCCACTGCGCCAGCGACCGTCCACTGCACCGTACCGCCAAATGAAACGGGCAAATTAAAACTATTCGCCTCGTTTAAAACTACCCAAATTACAATAAAATAGCACCATTATAGGTAAAAAATCACTCTCCAAAACCAATTTAATTGTATAAACAAAGTTGTTTGTAGGATTATCGTTGTTGTTTCTGTCATTACATTGTATTTAACTGAGATTTCGATATAAGATGATAGATAGCGCAATTTAAAATAACGATCAATCAAATTAAACGTTATCGCTATACTGAATGTATTCAGCCCTTTTTTAAAAGAAAATATCAGAGGTGCGAGGCCCGGGATTTGAACCCGCTTCACTCGGTTCCCCAAGCGAGCGATACTGCTATACTGAATATAAAATATTAATTTTTTTAATAAAAGCTACAATAATTACTTATTAACTAAAAATCACTCCGATTAAATTAAACTTTTAAGCTGTTTCACCCTTCAGGATAAATAGTAATGATAATTTCTAAAATTAGTTTAAAAAAAATGTTTTTTTTTTTGCAGATGCAAAAATATTGTAAGTATACAAAAAATATAAAACATTCAAAAAACATACGTTGTATAATATTTTATTCCCATGACAAAAGTAATTGAATATGTTAGATTTACACAGAATTCGCACTTTGTCCCATCAACGTTTGAAAAAAATATATAATGCTGTTACATTTTAATTAATGCTTTTTACCCGATTGCGTGACGCAAAGGCGGGTAATGTGTTTATCAGTACATGTATGTATGTATGTTTGTTCCTTTATGGCGTTCTTAAGACCAAACGCGTGATTTTGATAATTCTTACATCAATTGATTCGTCTTAACCTTGCAAATGTCACTAAAGATATGAAAGTAATTAAAATTCACCACAGTGGTAACCAAACGCTATATTGTCAAAATGAAAAACAAAATCGACGAACTATGTCAAGTGGAATATCGTTGAATAGGTATTTAAAAATCATTTTTCATTTTAAATAACAGTTTAGGATATATAACAATTTAAAGTTGGTTAACAACCATTCTTGCTAATTTTCCTACTTAAAAATACTTAAAAAATAAAAATATATACAACTTATATGTTTACAAAAATTTTAGGATAAAAAATTGCTAAATATAACTTCAAATGTCTAATTGGAAAAATTAAAAAGCTGTAAATAAAAAAAATCATAAAAATAAAAAAACCGACCGCGTAAAAGCTAACTAAAAAGTTGAAAACAAGTTCACGAAGAAATATAATATTACTAGTATAGTATTATATGGTCCGAGACATATATACCCTCTCGCGGTAAGGATAAAGCGTGTATGTCTCCAACTGCATTATACTATATTAGTTCGTGAACTTGTGAAATCTTTTTATTTATTATTTGTTATTGCATCTGTCATTTTATATAATACATAATCCGAAAAATAATTTTAAAAAAGTTACCTATTCTACTACAATTCATAAGATTTAGCCATTCAATAGTAAAAATATATGCACATGGACGGTTGGATGGACAGTTTAGGCTCAGAAAAGAGGTTTTCTACTTGACCCTGTGGGTAATGGGTATGTATTAAGCGTATTACAATTCCTGAGGAAATAAATATTCTTATTTCTTAGTCATATCATATTCAAATATTTATATACTACTTCAAGTTTTATACTTCATCAGTAAAGTAATGATTTTTGCTAAAAACTTTTGGAGTTGGCTTTTTTTCTAAATGAGTACTTTTTTATTTATTTTATTGAATACCTTAAAGTAACTCATACATTTCCAATGTCAAAATTATTAATAAAAAAAACAAAAAAGAACTTTATACATAGTATGTGCAATGTACATAATAATATGTGCATTACTTATTCTAGAGAATAATTTTTTAAGCTATGGGCTTTCCCATCATTAGAGCACGTCTTCTGATATATCAATATCACTTTAGACTTTTGGCCCTACCGTTTCTAAAACCTAACCTTCTTAAGCTTTAACAAACAATTTGGACTTTTATTACTAACATTTTAGTCATAATTACTTAGCCAAATTCTACAGTCAAATTTCTTTACCGATCGAATTTATTATTTTTTAACGATGATTAAACTAATTTTTTTATAAATGAAAAAAATGCGTTTTAATGACTTTTGCTGTAGGTTATATTATATTATTTTAAAAAATCACCTTCCACATAGAAAAGCTCATAATATTATTCAAATTATGATAATACTCAAAAATAGGCTCCCCATAGTAAAATATATAATACCTACATCGGAAAGTCTCTGCGACTTATTCCTATTTCTTTATGACTAACTAGCATTGCCCGCGGTTCCGCCCGCGTTCAGGTGACCAAAAACCAAATTCTTAGGTTTTACATATTAGTATACTCTTACATTGCAGTTTTTGTATTTTTTCTCAGAAATGAGATATTTTTCCGCGGTAAAAAGTTTCCTATATGTTGACCCGGGTAACCAGCTATCATTATACCAAATGTCATCAAAATCTCTCTAGTGGTTATTCTGTGATGCGGTAACAATCAGACAGACAAACTGACAGACAGACAAAAATTCTAAAAACTATAGATTCGGCCTCTGTATCGATAATAATGTTAAATTCAATAAGATTTTCCAAAAAATATTTAATGTACAGATTCGGCTTAGTCACAATTTTACTTTATGTATAGATTAAACTTGCTGACCGAGTGGTAACTTTAAAATTAACTTACAATATTTGACTGATTATATAATATCGTATTGTCAATTTAATTAAAAATTATTTTTTTCTATATAAATGTAGATATACCTTTTTCACATTTTCTATTGAATTTTTTTGTTGTTATTTCTCGCAAAATTGTTATAGTGAAATTTATATTATTTAAAAAATTATAAACAAATGAAAATGCATTCACAAAATTTTCATTCTTTCGAATTTTTGTCGTTACCTTAAAAGATAACAATTATATTTTTATAAGTTGTCATTTTTTAAGTAAAATCGTCGTATTTTGAATTCATTCCAGCCGTCTTCCGAATTTTAAATATCCCTAGCTGCACTGCAATTAGAACAGCTCGTTATGGCGTCTGTCCGAAGAATAAGTAAGAATACCCCTCATTTCCTGCGCCAAGAAGGCACTAACTCTCTATACAAGTTACCTGTTATATTTCATAAAGCTATATCTACTCGGTTCTATAACGGCAGCTTCCTACAAGAACTCATTAACTGCAAAGTCATTAAGTGCAGGTATTATGCATATATGAAGAATAAGCTAGATAAATAAAGATCATTTAATTATTCAGAGTATAGTACTTGAACTAGCCAGTAAGTTTGTTATATAAAAATCTATTGGTCTTTTTATGCATTGGCAAATTGTGTGCTAACCAGTAAGTACTTCATATACTTCGTTGTACTATTGAATCGAATTAAATTAAGTTATTACTCTGTACTAAACAAATATGGCTTGGCTTAATTTTCCTTACAATACTCTAGATACATTATTGTATCCTACATTTTTATTAAATTTTGGAAAAAAAATGTGGGTCGTATTTTGTATTTTCCAATGAGAGGCTAGATAACTCTTAACCCATCATTCGCTTCGGTTAATGGACCTGCCAGATTACCAGGTAAGTTACCAGAATCAAAAATTGAAATACAACAATATTTGATTATGATTTTTTAAATAAATCAACAATTGAATTTTAAACTATGACTAGAAGATTCTTTTATTCATAGAGTTCTAGTGCAAAGTACTTACGAAATACATATATCCACGAACCAACAACGATCCGATTAAACTCGCATAGAAACGAACATAAATCAAAAATATTCACATCGTAAACTGAAATGGTTTTGAATGAGAGTGAAAAATAATCGTACTAAAACAGCATATAAAGAATGTATATAAATTACGTTTATTTTTCTATAAGCTATTTATTATTTTTGTGATTCATAAGCAGAAAATGATTGAAAATTCCGACGATTGAAGATCCAACCTTAATGATTAATTATAAACCGAGTAAATATTTATTCAGTGGCATTAATTATAAAAAACTTAAATATTCTGTAAGTTAAATTTAAAAATCTTTAAACATAAAGTCGACGCTATAAAATATAAAAAAAGCGTGTTAAAATATCCGAACTCGAACGAGGCGAACGTAATTTGAAAGTTTAAGAACATTTAAAATAGGATTACTGGTTTCATAATAGACGAGCCTTATGAAGACCAAATGGCTTACGTGCTTTCTCAAACTTAGAGACCTTTAAAATGATATTATAGTGAGAAAATCTGCGTTGCTCGGTTTCACCACGCCGTGACACGTTACACTGCAACTTCCGCACGGCGAATTTTTATGAGTGTCATCTGCAGACGACACGCGGGGGAATCAGTGGCTTTTGAAACGACTGGCTGTCAAAGAGAAATGGAGATTTCTCTGTTACAAAATATGTGGAACCACGAGTAGGTCCGTATTTCTTCGCGGATTACTTTCCCGCCGGCGTGCCTACTAGTAACGCGTATGCCGGAATTTTTATTACGAACAAATCCCACAGGCGCAGTTTCGCGACAGAGATACATGTCTGTCATTAAGCGTGTAACGGTTGCGCTTATTTTAACTCTTTGTTCAGTACCTTTTTTTAAGCAATACAGATGACTTACGGAGGTTGCGAGTTCAGTATTAATACAAAATTTCGTATCGACTCCGAATATCACTTACATATCAGACATAATTTTAGCTGCACCTAACTAAACAAAACACATTTACTATGTTGATTCTGACTGCCTATAATTTAGTTTACTGAAAATTCAATTTTTTTTTGCTACTTAATACAAAACACGAGCCCTGTTTAATATGAATTCACAAAGTACCAAAGAGAAACAGATGAAAAAGTAAAGATTACTTTGACTGTATAATTACAAACATCGCACAAAATAAAAATATTCAAAAGCTGCTTCATCCGTATGTACATTTCTATTTATTCCACGACCAATAAACATGTTCGCGCTAGATATGAAACTACGTAGAATGGCGGGCTCAGACTGTATCATATACCGCATGTTGGATTTACTCAACCTTTTGAAATGAAATTCGATCAGCCGTTCTTAGCCTTTCTTAGATGGATGAAATTAAAATATGTTGGGACAAATATGTTGAGACATTAACACACAGCACCATCTAGCTCCATGGTAAGCTACGCGGCTTGTATTATGGATACCAGATAGTTGATACACTACACATATATAACATTAAATACATACATATTATAAATATAAACACCCATGACTACAAACATTCGTGCTGATCACACAAATGAATACCCCCAGCGGGACTCGAACCCGCGACCGCTGGCGCAGCAAGTTGGGTCACTACAAACTGAGCCAAACGTACCGTCAAAATAATACATGTTTTTTATCGTATTTCAAACAATAAAAATTCCCAAATGTAAATAAGAAATCCAAGAATCTAAGATGTTACAATTTTACTTCACAATATTATGTAAATTTATAGAAGAAGTTGTTACCTACTTATTTTGTGGTGACGTAATGAAAAACAAAAAGTCTATAATAACATAAATCTTCGCATGAAACTTATTAAAGCGGCCAGGAAACAGCAATTCTCTTCAAAGGCATTCTATGAGATTAGTCTGAGCATCAATTTTCATAACAAGTAGGTGCACAGCTTGATAGGTGGGCAGGCGCCTCCCGCCACCACGTTTATTAAGCCTTGATGAAAACTTTACATCATCATATTTTCAGGATCGTTCACCTAAATTAAAGATAATTTATATCTCAATATAAACAGGGTATTCGGTGCTTTATTAAACAAATAGAGTACCGGCGAGCATCATAAACAAGCGTACGGAAATTTGAAATTTTATTATTTACATATGGAGAAGCAAATATTGATAACCGAAGAGTTTGCACTATATGAAACGTTTAATAGCTCAAGAATAGTTTTAAGTCTTTACCTAGATTATTTAAAGCAATGTGGATATTTATATATTACGTGAGCTTTTTCCAATGAAATTCTAGTAGCAATCGTGATTTTTTTAAATGTAAGCAATCATTTTATTAAAAATACGAAAATTATTTTTGATAATTTTCCTTTTAATATATTTTCCATCAAAAGATTTATACATGAATGTTTAAGCTTTTGACTATACGAATAAAATCCAAACGATAAGTTATAAGTACATAGTGGAGTAAATGGTACATACTCCTAGTCAGGAGTAGGCATTAGTAGGATTAGCGGTCTAGGAGTACGCACTTAAGGTTCAAACAGTTCTAAAATTAAATCACCCTAGATAATCAGCTTAAATTTTATTTTGTGCTTAATAATCACATCTTTCATAAAGCAACATGAAATGTAACAAAAATATCTTTGGAAAAATGAAAAAATTAACAGAAGTTATAATTTTTACAAGAGCTATTGGATAAGAGTACGCATGTGAGTTGATAAGAGTACGCAGAAAAAATTATCTCATAATTAATGTCCACGCTACTTGCAGTGGTCACAAATCAAGATATTTTTGCCACCACTCCGGCATTCATGAACATTCTATTTAGTCTTTGTTTGGGGAGTCCACTCATACTCCGCCACATTGTGACCCCTAGGTGATTCTTGCTGATCAACTCGCGTGATCGTATTTTTCAAAATATTTGTAATTTTACGCATTTGCGTATTTACGCTTATAAAATGCTAAAATTATTTAAGAAAATAGATAAATATGTTTACCCTTACGCAATTTCTGTGTTTTAATAGATTTTCTATTTTTTTTTGCACAGCACTTCTCACTAGCTTATCGTAAACAACGTCACGGTTATTGGTATTGCGTACTCTTATAGGATGTGTACTGATAGACCAGCCTACTATATTATTTAATCCTTCTGTATATAATATATAGGTACATAAAATCCACATTGATTTATTCTATTATACAAAACAGCTAATGAATTTAAAATAACCATATTCAATTAATTTAATTCGAATCCAAACTCAGCATAAACTTTGTGAAGCAAAACTAAAATTACCTTTTATTCAAAGGACCGTGAAATTAAAAATATGAATATCGTGAGACGTAGCAGCTGCGCTACGGAGATTATAACAAAACATTTCACATACAGTAATCACACTCGCGTCCCGCGTCCCGCGTCTAGCGCGCCGTCCCTCGTCCTCGATCCCGGGCGCTCTCGTCCCGCGCCCCGCTTTCTCAAATAATGCAAACAAATCTGTTTCCCTCAAATTATCTTTCCCAAACGTTACTGTACAAAATTCTTTATTATACACTTTGATGATATCTATTGTACGTTATAAGAATTTTGGATTTAAAGGAAATTGTAAGAAATTTTTTATCTATTTTTATTTAAAATACAAAAAAACATAAAAAATATACCGGTTTTTTTTATATTTATCGCTTAAAAATTATAATTGTATGGTTCACTGTTGTGAATTTATGTTTTACAAAACATTCAGTCAAGGATTTTAAAAGATTTATAGTGAAAGAAATATTACCTACTCTTCATATTCAAATTTAAATTCAATGATTTTTTATACATCATTAAAATTATTACAATTTTTATGGTACTAATTGTAATAATATCGAAAAGAAAAGTGAAGAAAAATTACCGTGACTATAAAAATCGGAATCTTTTTCATTCGTCGAAAGTAGAGAAGAACCCTAAAAATGTTATACAATAAGAATACCAATAACAGGCGTATATCATAAATGATTGATTGATTTCTATTTTTCGGCGCATATTAGAAAGTTAATTTTTTTTCGCATGCATGAAGATGATACACTTATCTACAAAATTTTAAAGACCAAATCTAATAATATATATTTTACAATAAAAGCTTTTCAACCTAAAATAGATATTTTTTGCAAATTAATTGTATTATCCAGCATTTCTTCTCCTTGGTAACATTAGTCTGGAATTCTAGAGTGTATTACTATGAGTACAATCCAGATATTATGTTCCTCCTCGCAGATCTTGCGACTTGAACGATATTATATTGATGTACCTACCGTACTAATATAATTTTATATAGTATATATTTGATAAGCATTGACTAACTTATCTATATAAATAAAAAGGAATCACCGAAATGTATTTACACGCATAACTTCCGATCGACTGCACCAAATCGGATAATTCTTTTTTTTTTGTGTTTGTTATTATCAAGTTTTGTATAGAAGAAAATTAAAAGATTTTTTTTTACTAAATTAAGTTTTTTTTTTAAATCTCATGATATGAAAATTGAGTGAGTGAAGTAGTTTGTGTCCCGGAAATCATCCCTTAAAGGGGTGAGAATGGGGATGTAAGTTTGTATGGGGAAGTGAGCTAGGGACAAACCCGAGCGAAGCGAGGGTGAGTCGCTACTTTTTAATATAAAAACGCTACAAGAAGCTTTTAATTTTTACACTGCGTACTTCAATAGAAAATTATACGAAGCAAATGTATATTGCACCTTCTAGCACTAACTTTTTAATAAAAGAGTTAATTAAGCCCCATATGCCCGTTATATGTAGTGCCTTTCAATACACGCTATAGGGAAATAGCTAAGCTCATTATATTTTGCATTATTTTATACGTTTTCCTAAAAGTACCTACTTCAAAAAAGTTAGAAATAATATTGCAGAATTTGTTATTTTACAAGAGAAAAATATATTATATACATACCATTTATAACATCGAAAGTAAGTGTTTTCGAACAAGATAAATTTAAGTATGCATTAGGCAGTCGAATATTAAGTAATAAGTTAAAGTAAGGTTAGTACAATATCTCAAACGTGCATTCACCTTGTTGTGGTTGGCTCAGTAGTGCCCGGCAATCCAGCCGGGCGCGAAGCTAAGAAACGCACAAGGAGGTGGCCCACTTCGGTGGGCGGTGTAGCATGCGGGTTGCTCCAGGTACTTCTCTGATAGCGGAGTGGACTGTGGAGCAACCTCATGGTTATTGTTGATCCCTTTAAGATGAAGGAAATTCCGTTGGGTTTTATTGGGTAGTACTGGCTTTTCTACCCCGCGAATCCCACATACCCCTCTGTATATACAAGTGGCATGGGTAAAATGCATTTTCCAACGATAAAAAAATTACTATGATATCGAATGTTATAGACCTATAGTTACATAAGTACTAGCGATTTACGCTCAATTCGCTCGGATTCATCTCTATGTAGGTGCCTAACCATAACCGGTGTTACTCCAGATCATAATCTATATGTTTACTAAATTCAGGATGAAGGAGTAAACATACATAGACAAACAAACTTCCGCATTCAAAATAGGAGTCCAATTGAATTAGATAATACATACATTAATAGAAAATAATTAAACAGATGTAAAACAAAATTGTTTTATGGCCATTTGGATATTTGGAATCTCACTCGCAAATGTGGATCATCATAAGCATGGCTATAGAGACACAAATAAAACCGTTTGTAGGCTTTACACGTACGCTTTATCGCTAACATTATTATTAAAGGCAGCTAAACCCAAAACATCCGTTTACAAGAGCCGTATTATGTTACCTAGTAAATAATCCGAAACGAAGACAATACCGCGCATTGTGTTAGTAATACCTTGTCTACTATGAAATAAAGGCTTTTAATATATGTAGTATGTTCACGGTATTTCGCTAAATAATAAAGTTATTTAATCATATTAATTAGCATATTAATGTTTAACTTGTATTATTATATACGTATAATGTATTATAAGAGATACATTATATAATAAATCACTGTAAAAAATCTTCATTCAATTTTTTTTATGGTATTCAATGACAAACGAGCAGACAGGCCCACCTGTTGGAAAGCGGTACCTATCGCCCATAATACCTACGGTTCATGCGCTTAAGTTTTGTGTTACAAATATGCAGAACCGCAGGTACGTTGTCACTGCCAGGACTAAGATGGTATACCTCTTGCCTGTAATTGCGCTGGCTACCTTATCCTTCAAACCGGAACAAAACAATGTAATCATTGTTGCTTGGCGGGAGAAATAGATAAGGCGGTGGTACCCATCCAGTCGGATCCTCAGGCTTGACAGAGTCCTATCACCGGTAAAATATTGTTGTCAATAGCTTCAAAGTGTGCCAGTTGAGCACATATTTACACGTAGAATTATTTTCTTAATCTTAAAGTAAAGAAGTTCTCCATTAGAATTAATCTATGTGACGTACTTTTATAATATATTTTAGGTATAATATATGGAATCAAACCTACTTCCCACCATGGTATCCACTATACCTGAACTATTTGGTACTACCTGGTTTACGTAAGCTTCATTCTAAGTGTCAGCACTAAGACCATATGGTTGTCATAGTAGAGAGTATAACAAATGATGTAATATATCATAACGTTTTAACGCAATGTTACTGAGTGCAGGTGAGATTAAGTTTGTACGATGTACGCTCGCTTTGATTTATACTGCGCACTTATACGCCAGTATGGTGCGATTCAAGTATCTTTATTATGAACCATGGTAAGTACACTAGACATGTTTGTATGCGGTTTATACCAAAACACAGTATTTGTGCCTGAGGTTTCATAACAAACAAAAAAGATATTTGGATTTGGTATATCAAAACGAGAAATGTTAAAGTACCTATAACATATTTTTGTGACGACCGGGTGGAGTAGAAAATATTTACTGCATCTCTCGTCTTTTACGAGTGTAACGCTAGTAAAGACTTTGTCGAGGTATTATATAACAGAATCATCAAAATCTTCATCAAATAAATAAAGCTAAAGTCAAGAAGGTAGTAAGAAAAGTAAAAAGGAACTTTTCAACGTCCTTATTTGTAGTTGTACATGATTTATACAAATAATTGCCCTATTTTTAACTTCTTGACGAGAACTTCAATTCCACCTGAAAAAATGTAGACACTCGAGTCTAATTCTGTTAAGTCTCTTATAAATTTTTTGTCCCTCTCATTTATGACATACCTATTTAACTACCTCGTCTACCTCGATCACTTTGTTCATGCCTATTGACTGTGCGATATATCTACCATAATAATTACTACGTAACGCTCTGGTATTATACAGCAATTTTTACACATAAACGAAAATGAAATCCAAATATCCTTTAAAACAGATTAAAAAAGCTAATAACCGGCTAAAATACGACCTACAAATACTGTAAGTCATATTTTTTCTAGTTTTTCCTACCTTTCATTTTATTGCTATCGTATAAAGTCAAGTAATGATACAATCGAATGATTTATCCTCATATCGCGAAAACAAACACAATTGCTGAATGAATAGGTAGTCTGTAATCGTGTAGCACTTTAATTAGAACTTACTTTGCAACAAATTTACGTTGAAATAACAACGAAATGGTCGGAATGGCAAGATGAGAAACAAGAGAGAGAGCAGTGTCTGTAATTAACATAGTAATTATAGGCGTCTAATTGACTCACAGTTCATGCTTTGAGTATCAAAAGGGCGTGACGAGACTGAAAGAGAGGCGAAGTTATAACAGAATGATAATTTCGATATTTAATTAACTAGGTATTGGCTACTTCCTTCAGAGCTCTCAAAATATTAACATTTTTATGCTACTTAAATATTCATTTTTTGTTTAAGAAACAAATAATAGAAACAAAACATTTTTGAAAAAAATAGGTAAAGGAAAGGTTGTTTTTTGTTTATACTGAAAAAGGAATGCGAATTTTACCAAGATTTTTATAGAAATAAAAATGTACATATTCGTAACCATAGTTCTAAGATAGTTGTAAAAGCAAAAGCTATAAATTTTTATCTTTTTAGGACTCCAAAGGCAAATCAAAACGAAACCCATATAATTTCCTCATGGTTGGTTGGACATTCGAATGTCGTATTCATAATTTTGTCCCTGCAAAATAAACTTTGTTTTTTTTTAATATAGGTACAAAGAATAAAATATTTTTTTCATAAAATAATAACGTGATATAAATAAAAGATTATTAGCAATAAGTTTTGACAGTTAACTTACACTAAGCGCAAAGTAAACCTTATTACAATGTATGTTACTTACATCGGTTTATCACTGCCGACTGTACTAGGCCGAGCCTGTATTACAGATGACAGTTCCTTCCTCTATGACATAAAAGACCATGAAAGATAGACCATAAAAGATAGAAGACCATAAAAGATCACCAAATTATCATTAAATATTATCACTCATATATTTAACTAAAAAGCCACACAATAATAAAATGACATTACAAGGTCAGTTATACATTAAAGTTTTAAACATTGATATTCAACATTATTAATATTTTTTTACAAATATCGCCATAAAATTTGTAAAACAGAAATGATTTGAATTTCCAATTAGTATTAAATTGTGCTAACATTACATTAATACAAAAATATAATATATTCCCTAAGCTAAATCCTAAATTAAACCAAATCTCCTAAATCTAAGTACGTAAAGTACAAGGAAAATATATATGAAAGTCCAACACAAACAAGCTTCTATCGGTCATTCAAGTTTAAATATTTGCTCATGGCACTGGTGTTATAGGAACACGAAGAATAGCTTTTCATATTCAATTGAATTTCGTGGTTCATTGATTTTCAATTTGTATGGGGCGTGCATTGAGCGGGATGGGACAGCCGCGATTCAAATAGACAAATAAATATCTATTTGGACCAAGAATTCTGTGATACAGAACCGCGTTGCCTAACTATATTAATGATCATGTCGTTGCGCAATTCTCAACGCAATTAAATTTTAACAAGTTATTAATCAAACGTAATACCGTACAAACGTCAGGCACAAATATTGAAACTGGGTTAGTTATTTTTCTTTGTTTTCATATTATATTTCATTGAAATTATTTTAAATCGTCAATTAGCTGATATAATCCCTAGGCTTAACGTTGTTATAACTCGCACTTTAATCTACAGATTGAGATATTATGTTTTAGTTCAATATGACATCTACTCGTAGCTGCTGAGATATAAAATAAAACGGCATATGGTGCGGACGTGGGTAGGGAGCAGTAGAATATTATATTCAATTTTGTCTAGATCAAAATTTTGGAAAAATATAGAGGTCCGGTTTAGGTTATGAGTAATGTCCGACCTCTAAGATGAAGAGCTCAACTAATTTATATGAGTATTATGTTTTCAAGTTTATTATCGGTTTCTCAGAGATGAGATATTTTCCCGGTGTAAAAATTATCCTATATGTTAACCCGGATAACCAGCTATCATAATACCACGTCAAAATCCCTCCAGTGGTTTTTCCGTGATGCGGTAACAGACAGACAGACAGACAGACAGACAGACAGACAGACAGACAGACAGACAGACAGACAGACAGACAGACAGACAGACAGACAGACAGACAGACAGACAGACAGACAGACAGACAGACAGACAGACAGACAGACAGACAGACAGACAGACAGACAGACAGACAGACAGACAGACAGACAGACAGACAGACAAAAATTCAAAAAACTATAGATTCGGCCTCTGTATCGATAATAATATCTATTTCAATAAGATTTTCCAAAAAATATTTAATGTACATATTTGGCTTAGTTATAATTCTATTATATGTATAGATAACGTTTATTACAATTATATTTAGTTTATTGTAAACTTATTCAATTTTATGTCTTACGTAAATTAAAGCACGTACCACAACGAGTCATTGGCTAACCAGATGTATCGGAAAATCTAATAGGATGTCTCGCTAATAGTATGTAAATTGCAAGCCATATCGCAAGCAAACTGAAAATGGAAACTTTATTGGGCGGAGATATTCAAATGAATTCTGTATTTAACATATGTAACGTATACAAATAGTTATGCTACGCCTCGCCTGCACATAATGTTTATTTTACTAAGCAAGTATGCATTGCGAGCACGCGCACGTACGACACCGAGTCATTGGTCCGCTACCGGCCAGATGTATTGGAAACCTAACATGATGTCTCGCAAATAGTATGTGCATTGCATACTGTACCGCTTGCGAACTGAAAACAGAAGCCTCACGTACCATGCTCCATTCAGCGGATAAATTTATACCGCCAAATAATCACATAAAAGTTGAACAATACGAGTATAATAGATATAGTATACATGATATATGATAATATTGCTTTTATAAATTTTTCTTTTTACCCTTACCATAACCTTGAATTTGAATTAAAATACCATAACCTAGGTTTAACTACATGTTAATATATATATATATATATATATATATATATATATATATATATATATATATATGTATTCAACATAATTATTTTTTATGTCACAGAAATATTATCAAATAAAAAATATACCTCAAGAACACAACTTTGATAATATCTTTGTCAAACTTGATTTAATTTTGTCTAAAGTGTTGCTATAACAGCAGGATAATAAAATTCTGTAGAAGCCGCCCGTCTGTAACACCTATAACATACAGAACCCTAAAATACGAGCTATAAAAATAAAACTAGGGAACCGCGATACTACGACCTCGTTTCGTCCCAGAACGGTCATTTCGCTCCAACATCCGAAAATTGTCACCTCGCTGCCGTCTTCATTTGCAACAAATATAGAGCCCTCGCCTCAGCAATAAATTGCTGAATTTACTTTCCCGCTTTCTCTTTAACCATGCCATTTTTCAGGATCTTTGTTATGTAACAAAAGGGAGCACCAATTGCGTTGCCTAGAATCCTTTTTATGGATTTCTTTTACGGCCAAGTTAACATAAACTGAAAGACAAAAATTGACACATCTACCAGTAATGAAAAGACTTAAAAAATAACATAATTTGTTATCTATACTAATATTATAAATGTGAAAGTGTGTTTGTTTGTTTGTCCTTCTTTCACGTCGAAACAGAGTGACGGATTGGCGTGATTTTTTTGTGTGGAGATAGTTGGAGTGCTCGAGAGTGACATAGGCTACTTTTTACCGCGGGAGATGATCCCATTCCCAAAGAAAAATACATTATAAAACAACCCAAAAAATATTTATGATCAGAATGATTTTAAACTTGGTATTAATGCTCTTCAATACAATTAAATAAATACGTGTTTTTGCATTTTTCAAAATTTATCCCGTAAGGCGGTAAAATAGGGGATGAAAGTTTGTATAAAACCTAACTTTTTAGAGTTTTTTTTGTAGTTTTAGCGCGAGCGGAGCCACGGGGTCTGCTAGTATTATTATATATTATCGTTGTTGTGAAAATATTTTCGTTAATATACATAGATAATCTACCTCTAGTTGTATTGCTTCTGAGCTGAGTGTATCTCATAGCAATATTTAATCTATACTTAATATAATAAAGAGGTAAATAAAGTTTGTGAGATTGTGAGTTTGTGACGTTGTAGGGTGTAACCTATGGATTTACTGAACCGATTTAGATGAAATTTGGTAAGAAGATAGTTTGAGACCCTGGGAAGGACATATGATACTTTTTATCACGGAAATCATCTCTTTAGGGGGTGAAAATGGGGATGAAAGTTTGTATAGGGAATCAAGCTAGGGACGAACCTGAGCGAAGCGAGAGTGAGTCGCTAGTCTTCTATTATCTTGAGTACTCCTGGGAACAGAAATTTAAATAAATTTAAGTTATTAATTATTTATAAGATATGAGATTAATATATTTTATGAGGTTGTTTGTGTTAAAGTGGCCTAACATCAATAGTTTGCAGATAACGGCTATGGAATATCTTAATTTATTTTAATCTATACTAATATTATAAAGAGGTAAACTTGGTGAGTTTGTGAGTTTGTGAGTTTGTGACTTTGTAGGGGGTACTCTGTATCTACTGAACTGATTTAGATGAAATTTTGTAAGAAGATGTTTGAGACCCTGGAAAGGACATAGGATACATTTTATACCGGAAATAATCCCTTAAGGGGTTGAAAATGGGTATGGAACTTTGTATGGGAAATCAAGCTAGGGACGAACCCGAGCGAAGTGAGGGTGAGTCGCTAGAACATATTTAATAATGGTTTTAGTATACATAGACATCAAATGGCGCTTCTTAAATTATTATCGATATATCATTGTTTTTATCGTTTATCTATATATACCATATTAATATTATAAAGAGGCAGAGTTTGCTTATTTGAACGCGCTTATTTTAAGAACTACTAATCCGATTAGAAAATTTCTTTTTGCAATAGATAGCCCCTTTATTGAGGAAAGCTATAGGATATATATCATATGATATATAGTCTATCTATTCCATACAAACCGTTAAAAGTACCTAGGCACGAACCCAAGTGAACCGAGGGTAAGTCGCTAGTCAGATAATATAACTTGTCTAAGGCTTACGTTTCTCGTAAGATGACATTTATAACCACAAATCTCATCCAGTAAACGTGGTTAAAAAGGTTTATATTTTCACCCAACGTATTAAGCCCTAAAATAGCGTTGATATATAAAAAATAGGTAACATTACTCTATTCATGTCTATAATATGTAAATAATGGGTGGACTTATATGTAACGACTTTTGCCAAACCAGAGGACGGTACTTAATCGAAGTGTCGCCTACAGTTCCCTTGTACTTGACAATAAAGGGAAATACAATCTCTTTGTTTAATATTCCTAACCTCCATAGAAGAAAAACCGACGATTTAATTATAATAGTTAAATCGAAAGGCCAGGAATAAAATAACCAAGAAGGACATATTTTCATACTTATATAATATACTCGTACTTGCGACTCACTCTCGCTTCCCCATACAAACTTTCATCCCCATTTTCACCCCTTTAAGGGATTATTTCCGGGATAAAACTATCCTACGTCCTTCCCATGGGTCTCAAACTATCTTCTTACGAAATTTTATCTAAATCGGTTCAGTAGATTCAGAGATTACCCCCTACAGCGTCACAAACTCGCAAACTCACAAACTTTACCTCTTTATAATATTAGTATAGATAGTATCTCCTATAACTAATTTACTTGTATAAATTAACTAAGATAGACTAGATTTGAAAGTGCATTTGTGTCGGCGCACACGCTGTCTCGTGCACTAAAATATGTCCCGCGCAGTTAATGTCAGTGTGATCGGCCACCTTCTACAACGATATGTCTACTATACATGTTTCTAATCATTTATTTAATTTGATAATAATAAATATATATTTAAAACGAAATTTGTATAATTGCAGCCCATATTAAATTATTTTTTATAAATAAACATCATATAACTGATACCACAATAAAAGAGACTCAATTTTTCGCTTATAAGTGAAAGGCGAAAAACTACAATGATCGTAGAAGTTGAATCGAGCTGGCGCCGCTCCAATTGTTAAACTACCTATAATTATGTATGTTAATATGTGCGAGGTGATTCAGATAGCGTCTAACGACTTCCTTCGATAAAAATAAAGTTGCGTTGAAATTTTAGTTCCGTAGTTGCAAGTTTATTGCCGAATTGCGTGTGCGGTCTGCAATCGGGAGTTTGATATCGCTCTTTATATAGACATTGATTTAATTTACATAACATTTTGATGATAAGCATTACAGGTATATCCAAATTAGATTCAAGAAGGTAAAATTTTCTTACTAGGTAAAATCGTTAATTACGTTACATTTTATTTACGTACAAACATCTTGAGTTTTCATATAAATTAATTAGAAACTCACCCTCGCTTCGGTAGAGTGAAAAACAAAAACAAATCTATCCCACGGGAACTGTACATTTTTCTGCGATAAAAGTAACCTATGTGCTATTCCAGACTATATATATATCTATCTCTGTGCCAAATTTCATCCAGCTCCATTCAGCCGCTCTGGCGTAATTGAGTAACAAACATCCATCCAAACTTTCCCATTTATAATATTTATGAGATATATTATAATTAATGGGATGAAAAAACTTAAATAGCTTAATAATTAAAATGTAGATAGTATAAAAATTTCAACGAAGTATACAGAGTAAGAAGTCCTTTATAAAGTGCTGATAAAGTTAAATTGACAAGAGCCAAGGAATTGCTATCACGTTTAAATACTGCAATGAATTACGTGCTTTTGATATTAACTTTTCATAAGATCAAACATTCTTAGAAATTATATATATATATATATATATATATATATATATATATATATATATATATATATATATATATATATATATATATATATATATATTCGTAAACAAAATTGAAGAAATGCATCATGTATTCCTCACAAAATGCAACAGTTTTATTTATAAAAGATGATCAATCCATCGAGCGATTGAATTTTAATTGGGCCTTAATCGGAGAATAGAATTTTCAAGCTCAGACAGCGATGTTAGAGCATATTTCGTTACCTTAGAGTTTAGACGCACAAATTGCTTATATTAATTTTGATGATGTTTTTTAAAAGGAATAAAAACATTCGATAAATATTTAGTTTATAATAAAACCTGGGACATTAACTGTCAAAGAAAAATCTCTGCTTTAAACGAGTATTTGATGCTTAAATTATATGAAGGAATCGTGTACATTGTATATTGGAATAATCCTAAGATGCGGGGTTCCAAGAACCATTCTGATTGATCTTATACCTAACCTGCCTTAGTTTGAAAATCGGGTTATATTTATAAGATAATTTTATAAAGAGATTAGGTCTTATTGGAACTGTATGTTCAAAGGAAACCTTTTTATATAACAGTTATAAATGTTTTGCAAATGATCAATATAATAATAACTAAAAACTAACCCTTACTTCGGTTTTTCCATATATTTTATTGCTTAATTCAAACTATTTAGACTTCCGGCTTTCGGTTTTCCGACTTTAACTAAAGTTAATATAAATTCTTTGCTTTCTAATGTAACTTCGTATTGGTTAGATAATTTTCATAATGGGATCAATAGTTTCAAAGAATAATCCCCACATCCAAACTTACAAAACAAACTTTAATTGTTCATAATATTATTACTGAAGATTATGATTGTAATATTATCATATTTAAGTGAAAAATATAACAAAATTATCTATTTTTGGACACTTGATGAGGTTTCATCATAAAACAAACCAAGTGACAAATAAAATTTAAACTGCCTGCCTTGACTATCTCTTGGTTGCGGGCTACAGCTATTGAATCATTTTACAGCCCGTATCTAAACGACCCTAAATGCGGAAGAAATAAAATTTAATGTCTTAGAATTTACAGAATTGAAGTGAAACAAATCACTATTATAAATTTAAGGTTAAAAGTAGTGGATTGTATCAGCAATACAATCGTACATCAAAAACTATAACATTTATTTCGTTACTTTTTTTTTTGTTATTTTAGTTTCATAATTAACATTTTACAATATAAATTTTGTATTTTGGTTTTCGTTTGGGAAAGTGCTCACTGCATTTCGTCTTTGGAGCCAAAACGGATCACTCGTCAAAGGGCTTTGTTCAGATTACTACTAATTCTGTTAATTCTAGAACTACTATAATTTAATATCAAAGAGTTAAATAATAGAGATAATCCATATTAATATTATAAATGTGAAAGTTTGTGAGTATGTATGTATGTTTGTTACTCTACACGTCAGAACGGCTGAACGGATCTGCATGAAATTTGGCACACAGATAGATTATAGTCTGAAATAATACAAAGGCTATTTCTTATTCCGGAAAATGTTTGATTCCCGTGTAATAGGTTTGTTTTTGTTTTCCTCGAGGCAAACCCGAGCGAAGCGAGAGTGAGCCGCTAGTATTAGTATATTTTGTTTTTTTAATTCCTTAATTGCATTCTTGAACTTAGTCCTTTTCTTTCCACACACTATGTTAGTAAGTCACTGGCTAGTATGATAATACGATATGTAGAGTAATTCAGGTTCATGTATGATAATATATAAATTGTAATATAACCTTAGTAAGCTTTTATGTACATACAAACAAACAATATATTTAAAATAATATTATTAATCTATTTGATGCTATATTTTAATACTCTGTCACATATCAAAAGAGAGCATAATATTAATACTTGATTTTCCTGCTTGAAGCTTTCAGTGTATAAAAATACCAATTTCAAAGCAATTCTCTGAAACTTTTATTATTTAGTAAATCATGAAATAAGTTATTAAATTCCCGTTATGAGTTTAGATATATTATTTACTAAGTTATAACATGAATATTTTCGACAAATATTTTGATGAAAGCATTCGAAGTACTCGAATTAGTTTTATATCAATTTTGATACAGTTATTCATAAAAAGGTGTTTATTTACTCGTTACATATTTATTTGTAAAGATTTTGAAGCTATACTTGTTTTGGCACGTTTGGAAAAAAAAATATGAAAGTAAATTTTTTTCGCACCGACAGCTAAAAAGAGACATGATGAAGTTAGCTGCATATCTTTTACAAACAAAGAGTTGTGACATACGGGATGAAATCTTTAGCTATTTTTGTTCTTTTACGCCAAAGAAGTATAAGTTCTTACGTGCGTACATAAGTACACACACACGTTTTTTTTATTATTTTCAGTAAACTAAAAAGTATAATAGATCTTTAGACAGAAGCTAGCGAGCTAACACTGCATTCATTCAGTAAGTTATATTTGATGTACAATAATTAAATATTCTATGACACTTCCTAACTACTATCTCTATGTAAAAAATAACGTCAATTCCTTGCATCGTTAGAAAAACTAAAAAGATAACAAAGATGGTTTATAATATACACATAGATACTATGTATTTTTATTACATACGTAATTCTGAACTTCATACAAAATTGCTTCTTATTTATGAGCTTCTACAATGAAAAAATATTAAATGTTACACAAAGAAAAGCAAAATGAATAACACTTAATAAATGAAGCCACGCTTCAGTCGATAGAGTGTAAACCCTCGATGCTAAACTAATTTTCCATGCTATGTAACATCCCATGGACACACCATTCGCGAGTAATAACTGCAATTGGTTGAAGCCACTCGGCCCATAGTTGGTCATAAATCAGAAGGCCCTCTTGGGGCTAACTTCCTCCTATTTCGAATACGAGAGTTCATTATATCTAAAGATCAAAGTAACACTTGCTCTACGAGGCTTAAAACTCCATGACGTAAGGGGAAAGGACTATAAAGATTTTTCCCCTTTTGGAGTTATAATAAATATAGTTTTTACAAAGCCCTTAAGTATGTATATTTACATCTCGAAATTACGTCTCCATAAATCAAATATCAATATTTGCCATATATTTTATTTCAGTTTAATGGGATCTTTTGTCAGCTGTTTTCAAATATTTATGTAGATAGGCAAAATGAGATAAAGTTGCGAGTAAACTATAAAACTTTGGAGTTTATGCTAGGGAATGGTGTCGATTTCAGAGACCATCAAACTATGTTATAAGTATTCAGTAAAGTTAACCCTTTTGTATCAAAGAAATATTTTCACAACAATAATATAAAATTTTATTGTAGCACAATACAGAGTACAGCTAGAAAAATTGGATATGTTATAAACATTATTTTTAGGCAACTTAACTTTACAAAGTAAGAAATAAGAGCGAATGTTATAGCCATGAACGAATTAGAGACTGGACCTGACATAAAATACAAATGTATGTGTCTCGGATAGTTATAAAAATGTGACACTGTCCTAATATTGCTCAGTTCTTAATAAACATTTCTGAAATTAGGAAAAAGAAAAAAAGATTGCAAATTAAAGTGAGTGTTGGATCGTGAAAGTAAAATAATTAGTGCAAGTGGTAAAGTGTTTTATTACAAATCGCCAACCCAGAAGTTTAGTGCTAAAACATTATTGTTTGATTTTGTGTAATTTATGTGTTGAAATAAAATGATCTTTATTATTATTACAATGGAATAATATTCCAAAGTATATAAATGTGGAAAATTAAGTACACATACTAATTATAATTTTTGCATTTATATTTTTATTTGATTTAGGTTATAGCATATAAATAAAATACCCGTAATACTTTTGATATTAATCTAAAGTAGTGGCTCAACCTCGCTTCGCTAGGATTTGCCTCTAGAAAAACAAAAACAAATCTATCCCTCGGAAACCTTATATGTTTCCGGGATAAAAAGTAGCCTATGTGCTATTCCAGACTATAATCTATCTCTGTGCCAAATTCGTTCCAGATCCATTCAGCCATTCTGGTGCGAAAGAGTAACAAACATCCATACATACTCATATACTTTCACATTTGTAATATTAAGCATATGTACATATGTATAATACTAACACTGTATTTTAATTTTACTAAATAAATCTAATTACATTACTGAGAGTCTATAAGTACATATATTCGCATGAAACTATGGCCACAACCTAGTTACGTATATAATTATTAATTCTCATTTTCACCTCTAATTGTTGGTACGCTCATATCATTCAATTATACAAAGGCTACCGCCGAAACAATTTTTGGTTATTAAATATATGATACAAAATGACACTCATCTATACTGATGATGTGTAATTTATTCTTGGTGAGCTTGTTTTGTCGCCAGTTGAGCCTGACAGATGACAGCAACGTTGTATAGCTGCGAACAGACAAATATGGTAGTATCGTGCTCTCATAAACGGGCTCAAACATTAATCCTTCAACAAATTACCAACATTTTCTGTTCTTGAAGAGTTCAAGAGAACGAGTTGAATCGTAATAATATTTTCTACAAATTACAGTTTAATATTTGTTGATTCGACTGTGGTCTTTTAACGGTATTTTTGAACGACATCTAAAGCTATTAGTTATTAATTTTGTAGTAGTCAAACTGTTGTTAAAATAAATAATTGATGTAGGTACTTCCGAATAGCCCATACCTCCGATTAATGTAATGTATAAAACATTTTGCTCTAAATTCAATATTTAACGCAATAAACGCGAAAAACATTACAAAAATCGATTCGAGACTTCGAAATATCTGATTAAGTATCTATTCTAAATGAAAACTCCCGTTTAGTTATTTTTCACATTTTAGTGCCTGGAAATCGGTTTTTTTTAAGTTTTTATAATTATACAGATTTAGAAATAGGAATCATATAAAAATAATTTAAAAAACACCTAAAATGACATGAATGATAATTTAATATGTTATATTTACATTTACTTCAAATATAATTAATTACTATGAATATTAATATTAATTACTTGATATAATTATGTAGGTTTGTATACTGGAATAATTACGAAGCCCAATGTATGATCTATCTTAAATTTTAGTCTATATCATCTTAGTATGGTTGATAGAACAACGAATAATAAGAATTAATTGGAGCTTTTGACTGAACATCATTGTCCTCAGCTGTGCAAATAAATGTACAATTCCATTAGAATAAACGTTATAAAAGTTTAATGTTGTTTAAGACCTTTAATTTGTCTTTAAAAAGAAAAACGTAAAGTAGATTAATCGTCAGACCTTTATTAACAAAGCAATTGTTGCCGGAGCTTAATTTCGAAAACCAACAATGGAAATGAAAAATAAAAATAGAAAAGAGTGCGCTCGCCCTCCCTTACTAATGAATGGGGAGTAATTTGAGTTTAAATAAAGGAGAGCACAATATAATACCAGTTTTAAAAAAAAACAGTACGACGAGCAAATTACCGTGCCATCCAATTTAAATAAACAATAAGGGAAAATTGTTGACATTACTATTCCCATTATGAAGATAACGAAACCGTACTGCCATTACATTTCTGATATTTTATTTCCTCGCTATCCATCCCCTACAACATTATTCAATTGCCTTTAAATCTAACTAGCTTATTAAAAGAATAACAACATTTTTTTTTATAATAATAGTCTGTAAATATTGTAGATTAAATATAATATATCCTAATAATAGCTTACAGTTATAGAGTGTCTATATTAAAATACTTAACTGTTATATATATTAAGTCTTTAGTAATTAAATAAACCAAAAGACGTATGTAAAAAAATATGACTTATCCCTTTTTATAATTAATTTAATAATAATTAAAAATAAATAAATTTTAGGAGTTAAAACGAAGTCACTCACTTATTATTTTTTCAATTAAATTGTTTATGGCTTTATAAATTTTAAATATAAGCGTGTTAAAATGAATATTTGCTCGAAGCTAGCTTATTTATACGCTTATATACATATAGCTTATTATACGCTTGCTTTATTTATTTAACTTTTGCTTTATTTACAGCTTATTTAAACGTTTATTATACCTCAATTATCGTCAACAATGTAACAACCTGCTTAGTCAAAATTTAAAATAACCTTTTCGTTTGTGCATCACATTCCGGTTTAGATAAGAAAAAAAATCCACTGAGTATCACTTTGTTTTCTTTTTCTCCGTCACAAGAGTAAACGATGAAAAGATCAAAAAATCTATTGAAGTATAACAAGCGGAAACAACAAAATTGCTGGAATTATCCTATTATTGGAGTCCGTAGATGGGACAACATGTTTCATTTGTATGGCATGATTGGCCTCAGCCCAAGTACGATGGGTGCCGACAAACCTCGAACAGCCTCACTATCAGATGTTCGCGGTACATGCTATTTTTCTTTGCAAGAATACAAATGTCTTGCCAAATTGTCTACCATCGAAGCAGTCCAATTTAGAAAGCAATTTCGCAACCAATTCTTTTTGCGAACAGATCAAGAGGGCAACGTTAAATATGGCTATTTAAACTTATCGGTAAAATCGTGTTTTAGACATTCCTAATCGAATTGTAGATCTATTTGAAGTTTGCAAATTGATATAAAATAATATGTTAGATTGTAGACATTTAATGTATAGTTTAAAACCGCTCTTTAATGCATTTTTTAAAAGTAGTAGCCAAGTGGTCGAAATTCAACCATAATCATTATTAAAAATTTGGGGAAAACATTATGAATAAAATTTACCTATCTATATGAAAAAAACTAAGTGCCCACCAAAAAAGTTTTTGATAGCTCCTAACAAAAAAAAAGAAAAAAAAATCGGTTAACAAACAGAAGAGAAATAGGTACAGAACTGTTTTGTCTTTTTTATTTTGCATATTTATAAAAATTCTTAAAGATTATAAGAAAAACATTTCATTTTCCTTTTTTAAACTCTAATTACATAATATAACGATTGATTAAAACTAGTACCTGGGTGACAGAGCTTCGCTCGGAGTTTTTGGCCGAAAGTACAGTTTTCTTTCTAATTTGGCTTAAAAACAAAAAAAAAACTAAAAACTAAAAACGAAGGTAAAAACTGTGTAGGTTTCCGACCGGGATTCGAACCAGGACACCTGCGATTGTCATTCTTGCGCCTGCGAGCGTGCGGAATTATCGACCACATTTTGCATGAAATAATGCGAATGGAAACCGCATAAAAACGCGAAAACATGCGTTTTCCCGGACATACGACTAATATAGATCGATTTTTCGCCCCTGAAAACCTACACATACCAAATTTCAGTGAAATCGTTAAAGCCGTTTTCAAGATCGCCGGTATATATAAATAAATAAATATACAAGAATTGCTTGTTTAAAGGTATTAGATTATATAGAGGGCAATTTATTTGATCATGTATCAATTCAAATTCTCGTTAAGTTAAATACAATCAAATATGTAATAAACAATATTATAAAGCGTAGTTATGATGTATTACACATTATTTAAATTAAAAATCTACTTGCGTGCACACTGTACGTATGTATATATGTATAATAAAGTCAAAAGAATTCTTCATGTAAAATGGCTTAAAATATTATTTTCTTATTACATATTCACATTGATACGTAACTTGTTTATAAAAAAAATGACACAGCATATACCGGAAATGTTGCCATGACATCAATTTTCCTATGTGATGTCCATATTTTAGTCAGTCATTCATAAACATAAAAACTCTGTCACTTCAAATAAACCCCTTTTCTTTGTAATCCTTTTTCCTTCTGATCTTCTATTCTATTTTTAACTACACAAGACATTTTAATATTTTAATAACCATGTGTAAATGTATATTTTTATAAAGAAAGAATTTTGATGTCATAAAAGGCAATAGGCATGGTTTTAACTTGTATTGTACATCTCACAACATTCTCTTCAAATGGTAATATATATTTACACGGATGGTCAGGATTTATAAACAAATTACAACTCAATACCCATTACATTCAGTCCACTTCTGCTATATCTTTTCAAATCTACATTCTGGAAAATTGTCATCTACGTAGTTGGCAAAGTCACAAAGCAGTTAGATGTTAGTCATCGATAAGCCCCTCTGAGCGTATAGCGTATGGCACATGAAAGAGCTATCTAAATGAAATGTTCGGGTCGTTGTGTAACAGCCCAAATGATATGATTGAAACTTGGTCTCAGATAGTTATCACTCTTTCATTTGGGAATTGACCCTCGCGCATTCATTAGCTTGCCTTCTAACGCATTTCATTAACACGTATGTATGTATATTTATTAGCGGGATTAAATTTCTATTGATATATTATGTGTTTTGTTATGTCTTTATAATAAACCTTTTTTAAGGATACAATATTTAGTATATCACCATATTTTTGTTTTTGGTAGATTTTGTCTTAAAATATTAATTTCTTATCTTAAAAATATTTTTAATATGTTATTCTAAAAGTAGAAATTTCTTTCCAAAAGTCAATAATAAAACCTTACATGAAATATTATAAATTTAAACTAAACACCAGAAAAGTCATTTATGAAGATAATATAATATTTGAAAAAATTGATCTTTAAATATTTGCCTAGTTTGGTGTGCGGATATAGCCATTGCACTTTCAAATTAAGTACATTTCTAAAAATTTGGTCACATATTGAGTCGGTAGCAACATTAAATCTCTATTTAGTAATTAAAAGCTATTCATTTGTAGTATATTATTGATATGAAAGTAAATTAATATCTGTTGTTAATGTAAGTACACTCAGCACGATCGAAGTTTGATTCGATATCCGCGGGGCAAACTGTGCAAACACTAGGTAACCTACGCACGTTGGCAAAGCAAACTCGCGGGACGTGAGTTACATACTATTTCAGATCAAATGTCTAACCCCTTTCATATATAACATATGATTTACACACACAATTCACAAATATTACTAGTCTGAAATATTTGAAACTTCAAGAAATAAATAATATCTAATTAAATTACGCAAGGTTCATACCGGAAGCGTTAAGTTGCTGAAGTTTATTTACCTAAACCCATTTTGAGTATAAAAAGTCTCGTACCTATAATATTATTATGTGTCGTTTTTCAACATGATTACGATTTGTCTTTAATTGAAGGAAAAGTGGAAATATCTTGAAAATTATTGAATTAGGGGAGGCTCGTGCCCAGCAGCAGTGCGTTATTATTTTTATTATATTTAATAATCGCTTAGACCTTTTGAAAAAACTAATAAATAATTTTATAGTAGAGTATAAATATTATAATAATTATAGCTTACGTAAAAATTTTTGTAAAGCATAAAAGTTCTAAAAAAGGTTTCATTTAAAATCCGCTTAACCACTAATGCGTTGACAAGGATTAAATGTTGACTGTTGAGTGCTCCGCGTCACAGACAGCGTTCAACTCCTTACTTTTTCCACTCCACTACTTGCACATAATGGACTGAACAAACAATAGTAAAATGTCAAGAGTACTATTGTGAAGAGCTATTGCTTGAGTACAGACACTTCATTTAGTTCCGCCGCTTTGATCATTACGTATATAACGCAATCCAATTCAGCCTTCTTGTTCATTACTTTGTTGTTTTCTTGGAAGTTGCAGTAAAAGGTATTTCTAGCGATATTTACACTTTTTATATAAATGAACAAAAATACACGGGCAGTTTTGGCTTAGTCCAGTCTCTAAAAACTATTTACCAGCAATTTTTTTTCGATGTTAAAAAATGCGTTTACGAATACCACCATACTAGTTATACCACGCTGGGAAATACATTAATTTATTTAAACCGAGTCAGGGGGATGTAAGAAGAGAAATATAACAAATTCATATTTTTTCAATTTTTTGTTTCTCTGTCTGTTTGTCTGTTTATCTGTTTGTACAGGCTAATCTCCGAAACTGTTGGACCGATTTAAATAAAATGATTTTATGCGTGTATGATGGCTAGAGTCTAAGATGGCACTGGAAATTTATAACAGCAACATGAACAACATTCTTATGATATTTCTTTCTCCTTTCTAAAATGTTTTATTTGTATGTAATATAGTATTTTAAATTTCCACATAAACTTTTATTTCACATCTAATAAATAACTGCAGACTAAACTCCTTTTCTTGGAGTAAAAAGTTTACAATGTTTAGATAGTTATCTCTCAGTTTTACAAATTCCTATAATAAAAGTCATTTATCTCGAAATGATAGTTAAATTACACTACTATTATAAATAAGTAAGTTTGTATGTTTGCGTGTTTGTTTGATACTTCTTTACGCTTAAAAGGCTGGACCCATTTGACTGAAATTTAATACACAGATAAACTATGATCAGAAGTAACACATAGGACACTGTTGGTGATAAAATTTACCAAAGTAAGACGCTGCCAGTTACCTGTATATAATTTTAAAAATACAAAAGGCACCCAGGGATGAACCTGAGCGGTAAAAATATAAAAGAAGTTCCGCTTAAGTTTTTAAATATAAAATTATTTTTTTGTGTTTATTATTATATTCTAAAGTTTGCTTTTAACAAAATTTAATATTAATTAAAGACAAGAAATACATTGATAAGATTTTATAGTCAAAACTCTAAATATCAAGAAGTCCACAAGTATTACTTTAAATAAAAACGACATCAGAATATGAAATTCATACAATTTGTTGCAAGCTAAGATGAACAAGATTTTTTAGTTCTCTCATTTTAATTTACTTGACATGGCGGTAAAAACAGCTGAGTTTTCACATCTTTTCCTCTCGTATGTGATTTTGTTTTAAAAATGGGGCAGGCAAAAAAATACGTGGCACGATTTCAATTACTGCTAGCTGCAGGAATTATTTCTTTCATTCGAAGTGTGCGCCTTGCTTCGATTATGTGACTTTTGAAGCTCCCAAATTATTGTCTGCTCGAGCTCGTCACCAACATTTATCTGTATTACAATTATTAAATGAAATCTTTAGAAAACAATAAAAAATATTGAAAAAGTTTGTTATGAAAATTATTCCTTGGAAACCCCTCTCACGATGTCATTTTTTTGTAAAATTACGAGAAAAAAGTTAAAACGACCAAAAGTAATTTCCCAAATTTTATCTATTTTCGTTAATAGCTTTTTTAGCTAATTTTAATAAATTTTCTGTACGACGAATAGTTACAAGATGGTGGCCGTGGGACAAGGTTTGCGACCGCACAAACATGCATTTAACTTTACACTAACCCCCTCTTGACATCCAAAAAATAAAATTGCACGCTCTGAGTTTTGCATCCCCAAATGTAACTTTTCAATAGAGTAATAGCCTATTACGGAATATACGGTTATATGCAACCTAACACCTAGTATTGTATAACCAAACTAAGTGGGCGGGGACGCGGTCAATCTTTGATTTCAATATGATTCTCTAAACTTATTTCTTATTATATTTTTTGTTATTCAGCTCACGCACATATAACTTTATTATACTATTTTTGTTGGTTTAGAAAAAAGATTATTTTTACAAGCTATTAAATTAACTTAGGTACATACTTACAAGTCTATATCTAAGTCAAATCTTGAAAGCTGAATTAGAACCATTTCGTTTTATCCTACAGAGTTGTACTTTTACAAGTTGGTTCAGTTCCGGTGACAATAACTTCTTATGATGATTTCATAATTTTATATTGAAGATTGTCATTGTGGAAGTTGCTTCACCTGGAGCCAATCCGTGATAGAAAATCGGGTCATCCTGATTCCTCCAGAAGAAGCAACTTTTCAACTGCCAACAGTACGTTACAGTAATTTTATAAATAATTATTGGCCATTCTAAAACCTATCATGACTTGGGTACTGCATCCAGGTTTGACTCCAAATAAGATCTCTTCAGCCGTCAACGGCATAGTGCGAAATTTTGTTTACGTATTCCATTAAAATAACTTATTCTACAATTCACCATGATCTAGCTGTATGCTGTGTGCAGCACAGTGAATGAGAGATCTCCTTAGTGGCCACCGACATAAACACGAAATTTTCTACAATCTTACAATTATGATCCATTTGACTTGATTAATGCACCCAAACCATGACTCGTAAACACCATGACTTGTAAAGTAAAAAAAATATATATATGAAAAAATCATTTTAAAAACTAACTGTTATTTTAATGTGTTAAAAAGAAGAAAATATACTTATTAAAAATGCTTGTTTTTTAAATATTTTTGTACTATTAATTTATTAATATATAGGTAATGTAATTCAATATTGAGTATAAGGCAAAATATAAGAAAAGTTCTTAGAACGCATTTAAATAAGTGAATAAATAATAAAAGTAAAATGTTCATGATCACATCTCGTTAGCATGAAATTACAAAGTTTTGGTAAACATTTCTTACGACGGCAGTTGTTTCAAATTTTATTTCCTTGAGAGCCCAGTCCGAGAATTTATTTTTGTAAGTAACACAATATCTTACATTCCGAAGTAAGATTCTGAAAAGAAGTTTTATTTGATATCGTCCATTCTTTAAAGCATTATAATTGCTTTCAAACGAAAAGTTTCAGTACATAATACCTATATTTTTATTACATAATACCTATATTTTCTAATTTACCACTAATTTCTTGTAAGAAATAAGTTATATAGTAAAAAGTGCATCATTTACATACAACGTACTTTCTAATTGGATATAATCAAATACATAAATTAACAAATATCAAAATAAGTTAAAAATCATAATATGACCAGCTATACCCTATAGCTATACTTTTTTATCAGATCTTTTCGCATTGTTGCTCAATTCTTTGTTGTTACTACCAAGTCACTTTAGAAATGATGATGAATCAAGCAGGCATATTACATACAATTCACAAATATATATTCAACCAACTTTGACAAACGGGATATTTAAAAAACTATATATTCGTTCATTTCTAAGATAAGGTCGTTTAATATTTTCTAGAAAGATTTAGATTAAAAAAATTAAGAGTTAACTAACAAATAAAATGGTAGACTTACATCTAAGAAACATATGAGTACAGCTTTCGACATGCTTTTGAGTCATAAAATTGCCATAAAATAAATTTAATATAAATCCGAGGAGAGGCGACACATAAAATCGGAGTAAATCACCAAAAGTCAGGCGTTGGAGACGTTTACAGCCATCGTGGCTGTTAGTTCCGGAAGGCTGTCGCGGATACCACTCCACGAGGAATAACGAGATGTATAATAACATAGGGGTTCTCATATATTCGCAGCGCTTACAGTCAAAATTTTCCTACTACAGATTTCAGTAATTTTGTAAATGCCAAAATATGTATAATATAATATTTTATAACTTAAAATAAAACTTAAAAATATATGTATATAACTATTTATTTTACTTAAAAAAATTAGTACATCAATTGTTTATAATTATTATTTATTTTATTTACAATGTAATTTTATTCAAGTAAATATAAAAAAAACTCTACAAAAGAGAACGAAATGTTATAATAAGTAACTTAATACACTAAGTGTAAGTATCATAAATAATAAGTGATAAACAATTATTAAGAACAATCTTTTTTTGAAATATCAAACAAATATTTTAAATAAGGTTTATCTTGATTTATATTAACATTTTACCGTCCAAAATGTAGCTAGCATACTCGTAAGCGTTAGCTGCTATTTCGACAGCGAAACAATTGTCATATTATCATTTGGGGCGTTACGCCATTAAGCTAGATGTATGGGCCGATTGCCGAGAGTCGCGCGAAGCGTTACATGTTGCAAATGCAAATAACCCACTTTAACATACTACCGGTTCTCAATTCTAATCTTATTATCAAGTTGTAGCAAAATAAAATCAAAGTTTAATAAAAACTATTGGCAAACAGTGAGATCGATGGGATTTCCCTTCGGTATTAGCAGCTTAAACATCAATTTCCATATTTCTTACTTTAACAATGATATATAATTTTCAATATAAACTTTATTACTCTATTTTAACTCATTTAAAGATTAATACTTTCTTACATTTACGCGAATATTTGACATTTAAAAAAATCAAAATAAATCCGCGAAATAATCCGAAAAGATAGTTCCATTTAAAGATTTTTCAAATTCACCCCTTATTGGTCGGGTATATAAGGAATTGTGCAAAATTTATTACGTGTAGAGTGTAAACCTAGCCGTTTAGATTGTGCGTCTATCAATCAGTCGGTGTTTCATTAAGCAGAGGGCCGTGCCGCAATATTGTGATACCGCAGCATGGTCCGTACTGCCAAATACCAACTAAACGTCTCGCGTCACGAATTGAATATAATCTCGCATACTAGTATTATTGATGCAAGATAACTCTGTTTATGCCACTAAACCAATTTTGATAAAGTTTAGTATACTAGAACCGTTTATTTTTATGGGATGAAAAACATGTGCAATTTAAGACTATAATCTATCTCTGTGCCAAATTTTATCCAGAGCCGTTTAGCCGTTCTGGCGTGAAAAAGTAACAAACATCCATCCATCTATCCTTTCAACTTTTCAACAAACTTTCACATTTATAATATTAGTATGAATAATGGAATGTAAAATGGTAATAAATATCGATAATTATTAATCGTATTTCTATTAATACTGATTACTTCTTTCTGGCCTTGAATTCATTTTATCTCTGTCGCGCCTTTCCGCCATTTTTAGCTGATGACTGGCAAAGAATCACTCAGTCCACTCTCTATGTCTATGGTTACAACGTACCTACTAACATTTAAATGGTTATTATTGTATAATCAAAAGCTGCACTCAAGTTTTGTTATTATATGAAGTGAAATATTAAATATGATAATCTATACTAATATTATAAAGGAGTAAAGTTTATGAGATTGTGAGTTTGTGAGTTTGTGACGTTGTAGGGTGTAATCTCTGGATCTACTGAACCGATTTAGATGAAATGTTGAAAGAAGATAGTTTGAGACACTGGGAAGGACATAAGATACTTTTTATCCCGGAAATCAACCCTTAAGGGTCACCCCATCTAGGGACGAACCCGAGCAAAGCGAGGGTGAGTCGCTAGTATAAATATAAAATTATTAGTTTTATATTAAATGTGATTAAGTTATTTATCCTATGATTTATGTAAAATATAATAAAACTAGCGACTCACCCTCGCTTCGCTCGGATTCGTCCCTAGCTTGATTCCCCATACAAACTTTCATCCCCATTTTCACCCCCTTAAGGAATGTTTTCTGAGTAAAAAGTATCCTATGTCCTTCCCGGGGTCTCAAACTATCTTCTTACCAAATTTAATCTAAATCAGTTCAGTAGATCCAGAGATTACCCCATACAACGTCACAAACTCACAATCTCACAAACGCACAAACTTTACTTCTTTACAATATTAGTATAGATATACACACATATATACAAATTAACAATTATCCACTTATTTGTCTAATTTCTATTTCTATGTAGTTCAAAGTTAATAAGCATTAGAATGTTGAAACAATGAACATATGAGCACAACACAATTATGCACTAGAAGGATATTAAATAATATCAACGTTCTACGTAGGCAGGATAAAATCAAAATTCCAATATGAATTTCGCTACGTGCTACACTACGAGTACAATAACAGACTATGACACCCTTTGTGTTGAAAACATGGCACTATTATTAAAGTTATTTCCCAAAAACGTTTTGAGTTTTATAACAATTACTATATAGTTTATTAGGGTTCCATTCCAATATTGAGAAAATTATTACTACTTATCTATGTGTCTATATATATCTATATGTATTTTTTCTGCCAGTCCGTCCATCCTGCTTTAGGGTTGTAATTTTTCAAATAAAATATTTACACGATGCTTATTACATAAAATACCCAGAAAATTCAACAGAGGGATTCTAAAAGTTTTATTTTATTAGTAAAATAGCTTTTACCCGTAGCTCTGCTCGCTTATAACGTAATGTTAGATAGTCTATTTAATAAATAGAACAGAAAAAAAATCTATTCTATTAGGCTATGTATTATACGGCAAATGTTAGTGTGGCAAGACACTGTGTCTACATAATGTGCCTAATTTCAGAACGTTGCATTTTATAGGCTTCAAAATATTTTAAAGAATTAATTAGAATAGAATAAATTTTCTTTTTAATAAAAAAAATACAATCATACATTTACAAACATACACTACAAAATGTGGGTATACCATAAAATATAATGAAAAGTCATTACCAGTTAACTTTACGACCTTCAAAGAACACATAAGCATTAAATAAAAATCATTACGTAGCAAATTAAAATCTTAAGGTCCTATATCTTCGATATTTATCGACGCAATTATTTTTTTTTATATAAGATGTTTCTGTATAGACAAAGTAATATATTTAAATTCTCAAAATTTCACTTATTAATACTTTCTTTAAATCGGAGACTCAACCAGCCGCATACAAAAACAAACATTTAATTATACATATTGCTTCAGAATTTCAAATATGTACAAAATGCGTACACGTGAAAACCGCAAACCCCATCTTTTGTTGTCTCAACAAAGGTAACTGAAACTGTTGGTTCCAAAAGAAACAATGGAGATACAAATTTATAATACAGCTACAAAATGAATCACGTCACACCGGCTCCTTAGGGGGCTGCTCTGAATGAAAATGAACAACGAATGCTGATCCAGCGAAGGTATGAATAAAAATTTATTTATTACTCTTCTTATAACATTAATTATTTTATTATAATTTTTATTCATAATAAAACTGAAATAAGGTCAATATTCATGAGATACATGGAATATTCATGCAAAAATTGTCTTTGAAAACAACTGACATTTCCTTCCTTTGGTTGAGTGAAGATTTTTATAATGTATAGTTTAGGATTGAACTTGAAATAATAATAAGCGAAACATTATGTTTTATTGGATTATAGTTATCTATAATATAAAAATTAATCGCTGAATGTGTTGATAAGCGCAAATCTCGAGAGCAGCTGAACCGATTTCGCTAATTCTTTTTTAGAATATTCCTTGAAGTACGAGGATGATTCTTACGGAGAGAAAAATTTAAAAAATTGCCTGAAAACGTCTAAAAACAACACTCTACTATACTCCCATACAAAATATTCGTAATAATACTTAAAAGTCAATTTGAACGTTAATACCATAACATAAAGTTTAAGTGTTAGTGAAGAGGTTCCGGGAAGGCAAAACAATTGAGTGATATACGTATCGTATAAATATTAATGTCAATATTTGTCAATATTATTAACAAAAAAAATTAAAATTTATATGGCTAACGCTGGCTAATAACTATTTATATCTATTTAAAACGTACCTAGCGACAAACCCGAGCGAAGCCAGGGTGAGCCGCTAGTATTTCAATAAAATTGAGTAAGTATTCTTATATTTCGATAATGGAACACAACATTACTTTTTCACCTTTTACATTAAAGAGAATACAAGCTCCACGCACGGGGGAAGAAACGAACAACCAATATGTTTATAAAGACACTTACATATTATATATTAAGTTTATAAAGATACCTTTAAATTTATTTATTGAACAGTTTTATTAAATTCAATTTTCTTATATCTATTATAAAAGCTCTGTAAATCCAGGAATTTTGGAAAGTAAACAAAGTTAAACGTCATTACGTACCACTGTCTTATTTTATGTAGAGTGCTCAATAAATGTATTTAAGACATGCATTCTTTTTACTATTTTTTTAATAGTAATATAAATAGATATAAAGTATTTGATACTACTTCTATCGAATTGCAAATTCTAAGGTACCCACCCGAACATTTTGCTCGTACCTCATGACTGCATATCGCCGTCAATATACGACGAAGTGTGAAACTTCGTTACTCCACAGCCTTTTGTGTTAACTGACACAATTGAACCAAATGTACAATACTGAAAACAATATTGACCGTCGAAATATAAATAATGTTGATAATTTTTTTTACATTACTTTATTTTGATTTTCTTACGTGCCTAAAAGGTACTAGTAAATTTTTTGGTATATATATATAAATGAGTTGTTTATAAATAACTGGATTTTTTGTAAAAGTTTTAAAATCTATACATAGCAAAAAATATATTATGAAGAAAATTTAAAACATTTTGTAACTCTTAACGTTACTTTCTTGAAATAATCTCAAATAAACAAAAATGCGAACTTACTGCTTGATACTAAAATATACAGAAATATATACAGAATTTCAATATCATGTTAACTTCATTATAATGTGATGTAGAGCCACGTCCTTTTAATCTAAACAATAAAATATAAACTAACTTATCCTTAAAGTAATGTCTAACTTTCTGTATATTTATTTTTCTTAGAGAAATAAACTAGTAGGCATGAAACAGACCGTCACGTTCAATTTATTTTGTTAACCAGCCTCTGCCTCTACCCTCCGCGGCTTTATTCCCTCCATTACGTGTGAAGATAGACATTATTAGATTACTACTTATAGAACTGAGTGTTCTAGACGTTTTATAGCAAAATCTTGCTACAGCATCTGTCAGATTATTCTAGAATTGTAACAGACATGCTTACTCATCAATCTAATACATCAAACATACCTTTGGTTAAAGTTGTGTATTATTTTTCTTTATGCATATTACATATCAATGTGCCATTAATGTTGGACTAAACCGTATATTTTTTTTATAGTAGCGACTCACCCTCGCTTCGCTCAGGTTCGTCTCTAGGTACGTTTTGACGCTTGGTATGGAATAGATTTTTTTTTTCAAAACTTTTTTCTTGAATTTTTCCGATGTTTTTTTTTGTTCTGATGTATTATCATTCTGCTATTCGGGGTGAAGACAAATCCAACAAAATAAAGATCATATAAATTGGTCCAGCAATTCTCGAGTTATAAGTGTTGGAACAAACCGGATTTTGTTTTATATATGTTTTATAGATTAAGGTAACAGTGAAATTGATTTTTAATGACAGATTAGAACGACAACAAAATTGAACACCAGTTTATAGTTAAAATAGAAACCCTATCAGAGCAGGAAAGTGAAAAAAATATCATTTATTTAATTTACGACCCAACAAAAATACTGTATATGATGATGATAATGTCCTCCAGCCGATTTCGGCGACGACGGCTATTCTCAATGAGAGCCAACTGCGCAGGAGATATTATAATGCACAAGTGCGTTTTCTATTCATATTACTTTCATACTCAAGTGGAATGCCATATTTTGCTACCAGCGGTTTTGCGAGCTAATTAAAAAATACGATTCGATAAATCAAAATGTAACCTAAAAAAGTCGAATTTAGAATAAAGAAGTTCAGTTGAAATCCATAAAGTACTCAGATGGCACATGTAAAAACAGGCAGACAAAAAAATATTTTACCTCAAACACAAAGTGTATGTAGAAGAAAATGAATACAAAATTAACCTCTTTTAATTGTAGTATGCTTAACTATAAAAATAATTAATATTATATACATACATATATTATTTTAATGATACTTATATTTGAAACTAAAATTCAATAATTCTTTATTTCATTGAAAATAATACGTTAGCCATCTTACATTTTAACGTTACTTTATACTCCTCACGGGACAATAAAATATCAAAAATAGACCAACAAGTCGACAATATGGTAAATAAATTCAGGAAACACACACACTTTGCTTCTTTGGAAAATTTAATACATATTTCTTTAACATATTCCATTATTACTATATATAGGTACTATCTCAAATATTTTTCATTACGCTTTTAGGAATGTTTTAATGCAGATCACAGCTTATAAAGTAAATGGAAAGTCAAAAAAACTCCCATTCACGATGCGTATGTAAATATATTAAAATATTTATTCGTTTCTTTTTTTTGTATGTCTACAAATAGTTTCAGATTTCTTTCTCAAAATGTACCTACCTTAATTTTTTCTTAGTTTAAACTTAGTTATAACCTATAATATATAATTCTTCTGTGAGTGTGTATGTCACTGAACTTCTCTCAAACGACTGGACCGATTTTGATGAAATTTTTTGTGTGTGTTCAAGGGGATCTGGGAATGGTTTAGATTCACAATTTGAATAATAATTTTCATCAAAATGGTCCAGAATGTTTTAGCTTATTAAAAAAAGTTTGAAATTTTCAAATTAAAGACGTGTAGACAGGACAACGTCTGTCGGGTCCGCTAGTAACCTATAATACATAAATGAGCAATCTGTGGTCTCCTATAAGTGAAGGAGCACACGTGTTGTGAGTCTTATTTGCGTTTTATGTTTTTATTTGATGTTGTATATTGTGTGTATCTTTTGTTGGAGGTCCTAAATAAAATAAAAAAATAACTTGCTGCTATGGTATCTCTAAAATACTTTCTATTCAATAATATTCGCCCTGTATTCAGCTCAGATCATTGACATCCTATGAAACGTGGCGTTGGGAATGTTGGTAACTGCATATCAACTCTCGCTGTGCGCGCCTTTATGTGATTCAATATTAAATTTTGTATGATGCATTTCGCACAATATATTGTAGAGTATTTTAACGCATACATTATAAATATTCTTAGTTTTATTATATGTTCATTTAACGTCTGTTAGAGTTATTCTTCTTTTTTCATGTTCATAGTTCACGCCTTTTTGCTTGAGAGGTAGATAAAGAACAAACTGTTTTTGTTTTTTGATTGCTACAACAAAGAAAACCACTCTATGTATATAATAATCTCACTACATTATATATATATATATATATATATATATTAGCCGCGGTAGTCCGCGGCTCCGTTTGCGCAAAAACTTCAAAAAAAAATCTCTAAAGGTAGATTTCACACAAACTTTCATGCCCTATTTTTATTTGCCACCTTCTTGGATGAATTTTGAAAAATGCTTAAATACATATTAATTATTTTATTGTTTGAAGAACATTAATACCAACTTTCAACTAATTCTGTTCACAAATATTTTTGGGTTGTATTATATTTATAACATGTTTTCCCGTTAGAATGAGATAATCTCCCGCGGTAAAAAGTAGCCTATACCACTCTCCAGTTCTCCAACTATCTCCACACAAAAAGTCACGCCAATCCGTTATTCCGTTTCGACGCCAAAGAAGGACAGACAAACAAACAAACAAACAAACAAACAAACAAACAAACAAACAAACACACTTTCACATTTATAATATATATAGGATGGAAGTATATATGATGTAGTGAGATAAGTAACCTATATTATTTATAATAATGTCCTCCCGACTGATTTCGGCCACTACAATAATCTCATTAAGACTAACCATCTAAACAGGAGATATTATAGTTCAAGTATGCACGCAAACACAAGTGCACTCCTGGTACTCTCATATTCCGGTGGGACGACTGCTCGACACGACTATTGAGAGTTAAGGCGCAAGACCGACGGCTTTACATGCTCTCCCAGGCACAGGGGTGAAACACCGCCAACCTACCAACTCCGGTCTATTACTGAGAATTTCTTGAGTTCTGTCAAAAAAATCATCACTAAACTTTAACATACTCAATGACTACACTTTATTACTCAGAATTTCTTGACAGAAGTACTAAATGACTAAACTTGGCTCAAACCGGGGCTCGAAGCCCGGACCTCTGAATCTTTGACCGTACCTGCTAGCCACTAGACCACCGGAGCAGTTGATCTATATTATTACTACTACTATAAAGTATCTACATATATTTGTAACGTGTGTGAACGAATGAAATGCCAACGAGTACAACACGCATTGACAACAACTCTCGCATCGCTCATTGTCCCCTAGGTAAACAGAAGCATAGCTATATCACTTGATCCCTTCTATATCGAGCCCTTTAACTTGATAAATAATAGGTTTCACATACACACTCTCCTCCCTTATATAACATAACGGGTATTATTTTATTTTTGTGTCAAAAACTAGCCTATGCCCTTCTCCAATTTCCAATTTACATCTTTACCAAAATTAATCAATCATCAAAATTGGTTAAGCAGTCTAAACGTTAAAATGTAACAAACAAACAGCCAGACATAGCCAAACTTTCGCATTTATAACATTAGTACGAATGGACATGAAATAGTTACTTTTTATATGATTTTGTAGTCACTATTTTCTTTGGCTAAAAAGTAATTAAATAACAAATATAATATCGATTTTCACTTGTTAAGGAGTTGATTTGTATTATGTAGTTATACGTTAACGCGACACAATAATGCACCTCAATGAACATGAAATCGAACTGGTTATGTATAGTACTATGAACAATGAAAGTAACAAACGACTATGTTAATGTTTCATTATAATATTTTATTATTTCAATTTAATTATTAGTTATTTCATAAAGTTACCATACTCCAACAGTATCAATAAGTTATAACTTGTACTGTTCACAGGCATGACTAGGCTGGTATTCCATAGCGAGTATGGGTACCTTAGTTAATTATTGGTTTGATTGGACGAGTTGAAAACTTTACAATTAATGATCATGGTCGGAATTAAAGATTATGAATTTGGATTAATTTTAAGATTAAAAAAGCAAAATACAAAATTAAATTGTTAAAAAAAAACAGATAAACACGATTTTGGCTATAAAGCTAAAGCACAATATAAAATAATGGACTTTGTTTAAAATATTTTGATTATCTATACTAATTTATTTATTTATTTATTTAAATAGGAAGCCAACGTTGTATACAATAATATTTCTTATTCTAGAGCACACTCTTATATATCTGTGGTAGAAATTGTATACCTCACTTACAGGCTAACTCAACATGCATAATATAAAGAAAAACGGAAAACAATACAAAACATCCTTTGAAATTAGTAATTTTAAAAACTTACATAACTAAAAAATTATACAAAAAAAAAACACATAACAATAAAGACCGCTAAAAATTAAAACCTACTAAAATGTAAATAAACAATACGAACTATAAAATATAAAATATTTCATTGTGAGATTAAAAAAAAAAACAAAACAAAAAATTAAAACAAATTACGCATAAAACATTAAAAAACTATTAAAGGCAATTCTATGTGTTGACAAATTTTTTAAATTGTCGCTTAAAAGATGAAGCTGATTGTTGGAAAATATCCAAACCTGCTTTTAAAAATACGTTGTTATATGTAATGATTACTCTATTTACAGGGGCGGCCTTGCCAAGGTTACTCCTAGCAAATCGTTGTTTAAAAGTTTGCTTCTTTTTAATGTGACCTCTAGCATTATGCCTTGGTACTGCTAACCTTACTCTATTTAACAAATTTGGACTATCGATACCTCCATTTATAATTTTATGTAAAAAACAAAGATCTGCTAAGTCTCTACGATTAAATAGAGACAGAGATTTATATAATTTTAGATGATCGTAATAGCTTTTACTTTGTTTCAGTACCTTATCTCTGTACGCCAATTGCCGTAAAAATTTCTTTTGCACTCTTTCTATCCTATCTTTATGAAATTGATACTGAGGATTCCATGCAATAGAGCAATATTCAAGTCTACTACGTATCATCGAATTAAACAGCGCTATTTTGGTTGAGGATCTTTTAAATTCTTTTGAAGTTCTCATAATAAAACCTAACAATTTCAATGATTTTTGTATTATATCATCCAAATGTTGTATAAAACTTAATTTACTATCTAAAATGATCCCGAGGTCACTGATTTGGCTGACTTTCTCTAGAACATTCCCGTTAATACAGTAATCAAAATTGACATTTTTTACTTTTCTACTGAACGTTATAATGTAACATTTTAAATGATTTAACTTTAAATTATTATGATCACACCATACCGAAAGTCTATCTAAATCTTGTTGTATATATATACAATCATTTATGTCTTCTATTTTTTTATATATTTTAAGATCATCAGCATATAGTTGAAATTGACAGTATTTAAAACACTGAACTATGTCATTTATAAAAAACCCAAACAATATTGGACCAAGAGTGGAGCCCTGTGGTACTCCTGAAGTTGCAATAAACGTTCGTGACTGATAACCCCCGACAACTACATTCATTTTACGGTTTGCCAAGTAACTTTCAAACCACTTAATAAGATTATAAAGAGGCAGAGTTTTTTGTTTGATAATATTATAAAGAGGCAGAGTTTTTTGTTTGAACGCGCTAATCTCAGAAACTACTAATCCGATTTGAATTTTTTTTGCATTAGATGGCCCGTTTATTGAGAAAGGCTATATATCATCCCGGAAAAAATTACGGTTCCCGTGGGATAGATTTGTTTTTGTCTAGGCACGACCCTGAAGCGAAGCGAGGGTGAATCGCTAGTATAGACATAAGTTTTAAACTTTATAATATTGTTTTGTCTTAATAGCACGTGCAATTAGAATGTAATACTGGTGACTTATGCCTAGCAGTAGATTTTATATTACTCGCTACAGTGAAAGTGTAGTGTATACTAAATTTCATCCAAATTGGTTCAGCTGTTTCAGCGAGAAGGAGTAACAAATACACGCACATAAGCATATACAAACTTTCGCAATTATAATCCCATCCCGATTGCTTTTGTCCAAATTATTAATTAAAAATGTATACTAGTTTTAACGCTCAAATATCACACCTTTTTCAATACAAGATATTAAGTACGTGCAATTAAAAAATCTATCGCTTCTTAGTGCTTAAGGTTATGTTAAAAAACGTACGGCACTTTTTGGTGAAATTACTTGGAGACAGTTTTAATTAATTTGATAGACATTGCGCTCAACGCGTCATAGCTTAGTCCGCAAACAATAAGAAGTGACAAGTTTATTGTAGTAGCATTGCCCGCGGCTCCGCCCGCGTTCAGATGACCGTAAACCAAATTCTTAGGTTTTACATATTAGTATATTCTTACATTGCAGTTTTTGTATTTTTTCTCAGAAATGAGACATTTACCCACGATAAAAAGTATCCTACCACTCACATCACATCCTCCACTATAACAAATTTCATCAACATCCCTCCACTAGTTTTTCTGTGATGCGGTAATAGACAGACGAAAATACTAAAAACTATATATTCGGCCTCTGTATCGATAATAATGTTTATTTCAATAAGATTTTCCAAAAAATATTTTTGATGTACAGATTCGGCTCAGTTAGAATTTTATTATATGTATAGATTATATTACTATGTCATTATGTTATGTTATGTTAAAAAATTAAATTAAATAGCCTTAATCCGCAAACAATAAGATGTGACAAGTTTATTAGAGTATTAAAATTATTAAGATACATGAAAGGTGCCCATAAAATTTCCATATAACATAATATTAATCATTTTCATTACGTACATACAATATAATATTATAAAAATACCCATAAAATACGTTTATTACCTTTCAAATTACAGGAAAGGCGAATTTGATAGGATTTTCTAGTAGAAACATGAGTCGTTATTCCTTAAAATCACCGTACCCTAACAATTTGTATAGATAATTCATAGGCGCCACTAACAAAAGAATTTAATATTTTTAAATATTAATATATAAGTTATAATAAGCTTAGATTTTATGTTCGTATCATGCAGGCATAAACGCATCAACTTTTGTTTCATTACGAGTACTCGTACATTCAATGAAATGAATGAAAAACTCTATTCGATACATTCAATATAGAGCGAGGGTTTAAACATAGAATACTTTTAAAAAACTCGCATTGAGGAAATGTTTCATTTGATGTGAAAGAAAAATAACAGCGTTTAAGATTATACATAACAAAAGTATACGTTACGGTAAGTACGTACGTATATTGATAATTTATTTTATAGACATGATATGTCGTATATAAAGCGCAGATCAGCCAAGTTTGGTAGCCTAAAATAGCCTAAAACTACATACATAATATTCACATATCTACTACCGATATTCCTTCCGGGGTTATCCGAGGAAACAGTTTGCTAAGAGCCTCGATCTCTACGTGCATCTTTATCGGTCACTCGACAATCTTAACACTTCTAACCTGACCTTCCTTACAACTTGATCTTCAAATGTCGCTCTAAGTCTTCAACAACTTCACCTTCTACTCAGTTTTATCCTAATTAGCTTATATTTATTAATTTTGACTAGCGCGCGTTTTATTTTATCCTGCCCATCTACTTCTGCATATCTTTTCCTTGAAGATCGTATCAAATAAACACCTATTTGTAGTATATTTTTTTGCTTCCTTCCTTCATTTATCACATCTACAATTCGCGACCGTATAATAAAGTTTTCTACATGACGTTGGCAAAATAATCCTTTGAAGCCATGAAGAAGAAGATTGAATTGAATTGTATAATAAAGTTGGCCTTACATCTTAAACAAATCCATGTTTAATACCAGGATATGATAAGATACTAAATAATCCTCCCCAACGTGCCTTCACCTTGTCGTGACGGGGGAGATCATTAGTGTCCGGCAATCACTAGGTGCGAAGCCAAGAAACACACTGAGTAGCGGCCCATCTCAGTAGGCGGTGTGCCATGCGGGTTGCTCCTGGTACTTCTGTAATAGCAGAGTGGACTGTGGGAGCAACCCCATGGTTATTGTGGTCTGCTTCGGCAGACCTGCCTGATATCTGGATAGAATATCTCACAAAATTAGCAAACAAGTATTCTCAAGTCTACGAATGCTCACACATTTCCTAACGTTCTTTAGTAGAACTGTTTTTAGTTTTGTAGCTAGAGCCTTAACGTTCTGGCGAAAAGAGCCTTTAGATCTCTATATCTAAGCCAGAAAAAGCTCAAAAAGACACTTCTTCTTCAATGAGTGATTTTGTTTTATTAAATGCATTTCATAAATTCTGTACATAGTCACGGATAGTTTATTTTAATATAGTATTTTATTAACCTCAAAGTGTATAATTATGTTTTTAAAATTCGTTCTATTTACATAAATAAATGAAATACAAAACCTGAAACTGGATGCAATCGTTATGTGAATACGCATAAATTAACCACCAATCACTATCTGAACGATTTGATAAAATTTTAATTACATGAAAAAATATTCGAACATTCACTTTTTTCATACGAACATTTTGATATGAAAAAAAATTATTCAACACTCAAATTATTTAAAAAATAATCCATTTTCCATTCTGTGACATGAAGAGAATAGCCCGTCAAGTACACATTATATAGATCAAAATGAAATAAGTCAGCTCTGGTCGGCCATATATCGTGTGTGTGTGTACGGACAAAACAGGAACCTCTATTGTTTCAGACACAGCTGAAATTTATCAGTGCCGTGTTACTGCCTTTAAATGTGCCGCACAACCGTTGTCTGAGTTGTCACTGTTAAATCATTTTCAGGTATATTTGTGTCGGCAAAGGTTGATTACATAAGTCTGTCTCATACTTTATTTCAAAGTAGGCACTAAGTATTGTCATCTATACAGATAAATAAAATTGAAGTGTCTGTTTGTAATGTCCAAATAATAGCTTTTTACTAAATGCATATGGAATTATATACGGTATTTATAAGAAAAACACAATTTTTAACATTTTTGTCTATCTGTCTGTCTGTCTGTTTGTTTGTTCCGGCTAATCTCCGTAACGGCTGGGCCGATTTTAGCAGGACTTTCACTAGCAGGTAGTTGGTGTTATAAGGAGTAACTTAGGCTACTTTTATTTCAGTAAAAGAATTAGGGTTCCGCTCAAAAAAAATGCACAATATTAAAATTAAAATAATAAAAAAAAAATTATTAAAACGCAAAAGTAAATAAAAATGATTACTTATAATAATTATACTTAATAGCTTTATATTACTGAGATATTATTCGTAAAGTTCAACAAATAAATTAAATACAGCTTTGTAACTTTGACCGCAATTAAAGCAGAATTTCGAATATAATATTCACATAGATGATTATATTTAGCAATATTAACTTCAAACTATGGTGTTTCGCATTAGCAGTTTATATTATCTTTTGTACAGTTAATTATCAAACTCTGAGATTGCAATCTCTAATTAAACCAAACGCACGTAAATATTATAACTATCTCCAACTAGAAACAGGTTTCCAGAACTATTTCAAACAAAACTCATTTTCCTAAACTTTGTTTACCGACGACGTGAGCTTGCAAAATTCGCGCCCAATTGTTCAGAGTGGAAACGTTAAGTAGTATAAGAAAGTAATCACATTATAACAAATGAAATGTCACCACAGTAGCGTAAATCCTCCCAATAATGTAATATTCTAATCAGAAATCCACTTACCCTAATTAAATTCATAGTCGATGCTAAATGCCCTCAGGGAAACGACCAACGCAGAAAATCCAAAACAATTTCTTTAAAGTCGATTTTATTTAATCACAGAAAAGTCTTCGCGACCTGAGAGGCTCAAGTAATTTCCTGTGGGGGCGAAGTGAAGTGAAGAGTGCAGGGGGTGGCTGAAAAACGAGAATTACACCATTCGCTAATTGCAGCAATCAGTTTAATGTAGTCGACAAGACCGAATTCAATGGAAACCGGCCAATGCCGCCTTATAAACAAACGCTGCTCTCTTTAATCAACTACCTTTTATGCATCTCATTGGCTATATTCAGTAGCTCGCCATGTTATCAATTTCTGGGAATTTTTGTTACGTTATTGGAACAAAATGTTTACAGTATCATTTCTGGCGTATTTCCCTATTAGTCATGTTGTAATCTATACATATAATAAAATTGTAACTAAGTCGAATCTGTACATTAAATATTTTTTGGAAAATCTAATTGAAATAGACATTATTATCGATACAGAGTCCGAATCTATACTTTTTAGAATTTTTGTCTGTCTGTCTGTCTGTTACCGCATCGCGAGAAAACCACTGGACTGATTTTGATGAAATTTGGTATGATGATAGCTGGTTATCCGGATCAACATATAGGATACTTTTCATCACGGGAAAATATCTCATTTCTGAGAAAAAGTACAAAAACTGCATTATAAGAGTATACTAATATATAAAACCTAAGAATTTGGTTTTTGGTCATTTGAACGCGGGCGAAGCCGCGGGCAACGCTAGAATAAATAATAATTACGAGCTAAAAAAGACGAAATTGATGAACGTTTCGTCTTATTGCCCATTGATGGTTTATTGACACTGGCTAATTAACTTAGAAGAAATTACTTAGAGGAAATTTGATAAGCGATAGGCAATAAATAGATATTATATAATAAATATATGAAAAAAATATGAAGCCACGTTTAACATTTAGATCTATTTGGAAAAACTATCCATATAAATAAATCAAAACAAAACAAAAAAATATATTTCTACTTTTTTTACTAGTAGATAAATACAGTGTTTAATTGAATTATTGTAGATAAATATAGTGTTTTATTGAAATTTCGCATACATATTCCTCATATGACTAAGGAAGAATTTTTAAAAATTCAACCCCCAAGGGGGTGAACTAAGGGATAAAAATTTGTATGAAACTTTTTATTCCTTGAACATATTTGCATGAAATTTTGTATGAATTAAATACGGTCAAAATAATGAGTTAGGTATTCCAACGTTTTCTAAAATTCAACCCCTAAGAGGGTAAAATAGGGGATGAAAGTTTTAAATAAACGTACAGGCCAAACCCTTAGGGCTAGAAACTTAAAATTTCGCACACGTATACCTCATATGACGTAGGTATCCACTAAGTAAGGATTTTTCAAAATTCCACCACCAAAGGGGTGAAATAGGAGATAAGAGTTTCTAAGAAACTTTTTATTCCATGGACATATTTGCATGAAATTTCGTATGAATTGAGTTCGGTAAAAATTTATGAAACCTACTTTTTTAGATACCTATATTTTCTTCTAGTTTTAGCGCGAGCGAAGCCGCGGATTCTGCTAGTTACAAATATTGGAAAAGTCTATTGGTAGTTATGTTTTAACCGACCTTACGTTTTAGGTTAAATATTAAATGACATATTAACATATTCGTGTAGTATTTCGCATCGCTTAATGATAATTGCTTAATATTACTTACTTTACATTTTTTTCTCGCCAATACAACTATATTAGAGTCATTTGGAAATATATATGTTTGTTTTTGCTCCTACCCTCAACATTGATAAACTCTAAAAAAGATTATAAAACTGATTACAAAACTAGAATGCAAACCAATTACGTTTCGTATTATTGTTAGCGTACGAAAACTTCTTTAAAATTTCAAGCAGAGATTGTCTTAAGCCTTATGGCCGTAAAAGCCATATCAGTATCATATTATCCTATGCAATTTAGTTAGGCAATAGACCTGGCAATAACTGTGTCCCATTAGCTAGATTGCAACATATAACTATTACAATACGAATACGGCAGCTAAATGTAGCATAAGTAAACGAAATACATACCTAGTATAGTCAATTTCAAATAGCTCCATCGGGTTTCTGTATTGAATTTCGGGCAATAGCATCGTATTCCTTCGTTTGTCGAGAAAATTCGGACATGAATTCGTGTTATTCCAACTATCCGAGACTTGAGACTAATACTTGCTTCGCTGCAGATTGTAATAATTCCATATTTTATGATTTTGCTATATAAATAAACCCATATTTACATTACATACGAATCTACCTAAAGTAAATTGGGTAGAAATCCACCTACACTAAACTTTTATCAAATTATATAATACTAGCGACTCACCCTCGCTTCGCTCGGGTTCGTCCCTAGCTTGCGTCCCAATACAAACTTTCATTCCCATTTTCACCCACTTAAGGGATGATTTCTAGTATAAAAAGTATCTTATGTCCTTTCCATCGTTTCAAAATATCTTCTTACCAAATTTTATCTAAATCGGTTTAGTAGATTCAGAGATTATCCTCTACAACCTCACAAACTTTACCTCTTTATAATATTAGTATAGACTAGTACGAGTATAGTATTATATTATGATCTGTAATATAGATTAGTATAGATATAGATATACTGATTCTCTAGTTAATACTGTTTCTTTACTACGAATACTGTAAGATTTAAGAAATAAAACATTTTAAAGCATAAACTGCATATCCATCAAATTGTATATATGTAGTAACTTTTAAATGGGCGTAATTGTACAATATACTTATACATACATACATAATTGTACAATAATCTTGAAAATATTTTATTTTTGTTTGGCGGTATAAATACTCGCTTTGGTCAGCTTCGCTAAGCACTTGAAACTCCACTCCCTAAAATATGACAATTTATAAACTAGATGATGACTAAAATATTAAGAAATATTTTCATTTTCTAAAATATAATTCTTGAAATAATAACCAAAACAAAACATTACCGCGTGTAAAATAAATTACCCTTTTAGGTAATAACAATATTTATTTCGAAGACAAGTCGATGTTTAGATTGGAACTGACAATTGGTAGCTATACATGAAGCTCAGCGGGAGCGGCACGCAACGCCGGCTTCGACTATTTATTTCACTTTATGTGTCAGCAAGGTGCGATTTTGCGAATTTATACGGTCCCTTTCAAACGGTTTAATCTTCACCTATACAACATTACTTATTGTTTTGGGAATGTGAGCAAACAATGTTATAGTACTCGTACTGTAATAGCCAGGTCATAGCAAAGAATTATTACTTTTATGTTTGTTTTTATCAATAACGTATCCGTCATAGAGTAATTGTGTTTGTTGAAATAGTTTACCTGTTTGGAAATAAGAGGTTATTTTTAGGAATTACGTACACATGATGAAGAAAGGCCTATAAAGATGGAATCCTTATATGATTACCTACGTAATCTTAATTTTTGATTTTCTGAGTTAATATTGGTTCCAAACTAAAAGCTTAAATAAACGATTGCTAATTAGTCGTATTGCCATCATACAAACATACTTACAAAAAACCATACATAAAAATACAATATATAGTATCATCACGTGCATATGTTGTACAAAGTAAAAAAAGCAAGTTTTAATATCCGCGTAACATTCAGAGCTCTCTTTACGTAAATCCAAATCTACTGCAAATATAATTTTTAGATCGTTTATTGGAAACACGGATTTGTTTATATACCTGTATAAATAATAAATATATAAACGGAGGCACATACGCACGCAGGATAAATAAAGAATGCGCAGGCACACCCAAAAGCACCTGCAGGCACAACCATGTATGTATGTACATCAAGTAAACAGGTACATATATCATTTTTTTATATCAAACGCTATTTAGATTTTATTTAAACTGTTTCAGGTTGCATTGTACTTTTATATATGCGGTATTGAATCACATATTATTAAAAATACTGCCTCGGTTGTCTAGAGCTGTCATGTACGGATACATACTACTAGTCCTTGAAAGTTTCTGCTAAGAAATTGTCATTAAGAATCCGGATTTGGAAAGTAAGGGGCGTTTTACAATCATGCCTCGAAGAGCACGTAATGCCTTCAGGTTCAGACCCGCGCCTGATCTCGCACCGGTCGTTTCGAACTTACAACCCACCGGGATATGAGAGCGACAGCAATAGAGTGGGCGCTTGTGTTTGCGCGTACACTTGTGCACTATAATATTATATCCTGCGTAGTTGGCTAGTCCCAGTGAAATTGACTGCCATGGCCGAAATCGGTCAGGGAGACATCATAAATGCAAAAGTTTTATATGCGTTTGTTATGTGCGTGCATGTGAATGTGTGTGTATATGTGTATGCATTTGTAAGTTAGTTACACACTGAAATAACAATAGGAACTTAGATTTATTAATCAATTGTATAATACAATGTAAATAGTTAAACACTAGAGGCCAATGCCATAGTCGTAATATAAGTTTAAAAGTAAAGTTATATTAGAAAGAAAGGAGACTTGAGATTGGAATCAAACCCGCCTAGTCTGGGTTATTGACAAAACCACTCTGCCGTTCAACGACTATCGTTAGAGCTCTGTGCGGTTTAAACAATAACTTTTATTTCTGTACTTAATAGCTTGACCAACTCAGCATCATTCGATTTGTATTTGTAATTTGTATTTTATATTCTTTTGGTTCATAAAACGCTCTGTTAAAAGTCTTTCGCTATTGGTGCCCTCATTTTCATTTCAGGCTAAGGTTCGCGTTTACGATCACGGCCTGATCTACTAATCCGTCATAAACTACAGCAAATTAAACCTGTATTAAATCCTTTTCGCAATCGTAGAAACGCTATTACTCTACTTTACGCCTTGTTTCTTTGTTTATTTATTTGCTAACGTTTACTCGTAGTTCTGCACGCATGTAGCGTTAATAAAAAGTAAATTATAAAATAAAAAACCCGACTGCGTAAACGCGATCTAAAAAGATGAAAACCAGCTAACAAATATATATATATATATATATATATATAATAGTCAGAGCATACATGTTTCACACTTGCTCCGTGTCTTGCAACATGTAAACACATGCACGCTCTATATTTTATTAATATTCTCTAATTCATCTACTGAAAATGTTTATGCAGATTTAAAACATCGAAAATTGCAAGCTCATCTTATCTTTCTTATAAACACAATTCTTTGCATGACAGAACTCAATGTGACCCTTGAAGGATCGTAGTTTAAGTCGAAATGAGAAGCGGAACAATAAAATGCGGATTTTTAAGGCCGCACGGTAACAAATTGCGACTCGCAGCGTCCGCGACTCTTCTAAGAGATGAGCTTTTGCCCATACTATGAGATGTAATTTTTCAAGCAATACAATGCTCTGCGTCATAACATTTGTTAAATGTAATAAAGCGGATCTACAGAAGAGCGGAAATATTCTTAAACCAAATCTGTTTTTATATTTGTTGAATTATTAGGTACCTACCGTTCAAAATGAACTTCTGTCGTGTTATAAGCAACAACTAATTGTATTGACTTTTTAATTTATAATCTATACATATAATAAAATTGTAACTAAGCCGAATCTGTCTGTACATTAAATATTTATTGGAAAATCTTATTGAAATAGACTTTATTATCGATACAGAGGCCGAATCTATAGTTTTTAGAAATTTTTGTCTGTCTGTTACCGCATCACGGGAAAACCACTGGACAGATGTTGATGAAATTTGGTATGATGATAGCTGGTTATCCAGGTCAACATATAGGATACTTTTTACTGCGGGGAAATATCTCATCTCTGAGAAATCTATACTAAACGATAAAATGTACCTAGGGACGAACTCGAGCGGAGCGAGAGAGAGTCGCTAGTATTAAATAAATAAATAAAATAAATAAATAATAACAATCAACGACGTAACCTCGTTTCGCGCGGGTTCTTTCTAGGTGCCTAGCAGTACCTACGAGTAAGTGTTACTCATCCAAAACTGCCGTTTCAGCGTGAAGGAATAACAAACATTCATACACATACATAGACATACAAACAAACATTCGCATTTATTAGTGGTCGGATTAAATGATATAATATGATATTTAATATTACGAAAGTAGCATTTTTAATATGTTCATTCTTAAAATTTTAAAGGTTAAGAAAAAAGGGTAATTGTTTCTAGATTAAAGTTGCTTCAGCGTATTTTTATAAGCTTTATTGCTTATATCATACATTGAAAAAAACACATTAATATTTTGATCAAGTAGTAGGGGTAAATGGTTCATCCCCGAGAAGATTTGTTGGCGAGATTTAATTTGAGATACGCTCATGACCACACTCTGCCATCGCTAACTTTCGCGTACTTTACCAGCCTCGTTACAGCGATCAGCCAAAATGCATAGGTCAACTGTAATACCAGTTTTTATATTTATATATAAAAAAAAACAATCTGTCTACATATTTTAACTAAATTTAAACATGTCACGTATTTTTAAATCGTACGTCGTAACGTTACGAAACTTTAAATCATGCATCGAGCTAAAGTAACATAAGCTCTACGGTAGCTTTCAGAAATTATGCAATAACTACAAGCAGTTCGATCGCGTCGCGCCAGAAAACGTAGAAGCGCACGCTGGCATGTATCATTCATAAGGAAATGTGGCTTCAGGCATACACCGCGAATATTTCACAGTCGGTTTATCGAGAGAGCAGAAGCGTGTTTAAAGCCTCATAGAGTACGGGCACAGGTGGCTCGAATATCCTCGCCAATAGTATGGAGACGTGATCGGAAAACCCAATAGCTATTGGCAACTCGCGACTTCCTCTTCAAATAATGAAATTTGAAATTTATTATACCAATTGAACTCTGCGTTTTACTGCACTAATATATTAGGTGATTGTTCTTTAATTAAATTACCACACTTTCCTTACAATTCAGGAAAATGTTGCTGCTATATATACATATTGCAGCAATTTTTGTAAGAAGTAATATATAATGTAAGATTGTCCTCTGTACACATTACTCGAGGTTTGCCTAGAGCTATCTCGCGTGCGATATGAGCCCGCCAACACAAGGTAATAATTATTTCTTGTTAGTACAAGTTTGTGAACATACTGTGCAAACAAAGATATTAGCGTAACATTCAAGTAAGCACAATGTAGGTTTGTACTCAGGTTAGCAACGTGCACTTCATAAACAGGACACAATACATTATTGTTCTATCTACTTCAAAGAGAAATGCATATTTTACGCATATATAAAGGTGGTTATGTGGATCTAAATGGCTAGAAAAATTAGTAATATCCACTAAAACTGAACAGAACCTGTCCCGTTTTAAAGGGGTGTCACAGGATCACTTTCGTATCGCTTACGTACTCAATCACGACGCCCCGAGGGCCAGCCTGCCGAAGCAAACCACACAACCAACAGGTGGCTCCCACGGTCGACTCCGCTGTGCTGTTAGAGAAGTACCAGGAGCAGCCTACGTAGTACACCGCCAACCGAAGTGGGCCACCTTCCCGAGTGTCTCTTAGCTTCACGCCCGGCTGGGTCACCAATGAACACCACCTGGGACGCTAATGAACACCACAACATACATACATCGAGGGGTACATATGGAATAGCCCAACGCTATGATTCTGAAGGGCTACTAGTGTGGTCACATTAATTACATTTTGTTTAAAGACTTTAGCAACTGTAATGAAACGCAATGGGAATGAAGAGATTAAGAAAAAAACAACTATGTAAACTAAACATGTTTTTTTTTATTTTAAAATTTATATATTAATTATAATAATTCGTAATTTTATTTTAGTCACATTAAAAAAATCTTATCAATACTATATCCGGTAAACATAGTTTTCTTCCAGAACTTCTATTGTTACCTTTATTCGTTGGTCAAATAAAAGTCCAATAAAATATAATAAAATGAATAACATGACCTGAAAATGATCTGTATTTTATATTATAAATGTCAAAAACGACATTTATAAAACTTTTTTTTTATAATATCACTAATAATCAAAACTTTTATTAAAAAAAATAAACTATGCTGAAGCGTACATCAATGCGCAAGTCTAATCCGTAGGTAGTTTAAATACTACTTAATACGATATTCAGTTTCCGTTTGGACCGCAGAAACTCTCCCGCAAGCAATAAACTCGCCGAGAAATATTTTCACATCGTTGTGGAAGTTAAAATGAAAGTAACTACACCCTGTAGAGCAATAGACGGCCTGCCGACGACGGATAATGCAGAACATTTCGACGAGTTATATAATTTTATTCATGAGTCCTACGCGCTCGATTGCATATCAAACGATTCCATAATAATATTTACAAGAAACACGAATCGTGACGTTCCCGATGCGGAATGTAATTAGTGCGCGCTGACAGAATCAACATTCCGACGAAATTAAATCTCTCACCAGACTTATAATATGGCGGCAGAATAATATTTGTTGTGCAGGCAACACTTTATTCATAATTCACAACGCATAATACTTAATAATAAGTAAAATTAAATTATAATATTGCTTAAGATTATGAAATTGGGCACTACATAATTTCAAGGGGCTATATTTACTAGCACTGTACAAATGTACATATTTTACCAACATAAGTGTTTGTCCCGGTCCAGATAAGACTAAGTACTGCATTGAAAATCACAACCCAAATCTCATAATTAGCGCAAAGTGAAGTGTCCTTCTTTCTACTCCATGCGATATAAAATTTGAAAATGTTTTACATTTTATTCTTAAAATAATTATATATAACTAGCAGAACCTGCGGCTTTGCTCGCGCTAAAACTACAAAAAAACTCGAAAAAGGTAGGTTCCATACAAACTTGCATCCCCTATTTTACCCCCTTATGGGATGAATTTCGAAAAATGCTAACATACATTATTATTTAATTGTATTCAAAGCGTATTAATACCAAGTTTCAAGTAATTCTGATCATAAATAATTTTGTGAGTTGTATTATAACGTAGTTTCCCGTGGGAGTGAGATAATTTCCCGCGGTAAAAAATAGCCTATGTTATCTACTGCCTTCTATCTCCACACAAAAATCAGGCCAATTCGTCACTCTGTTTTGACGTAAAAGGAGACAAAAAAAACAAACAAACAAACACACTTTCACATTTATAATTTTAGTATAGATTTTTAATAATGTTTATAAAGTTTAAATCTTCTTTTAAAACTTTCTTATTAGCTAAAAGAGAAGTTTTTATTTCTTTTAACTTTTTACATTTTTCTTAATAAAAACTATTTGAGATTTCCATGGAAATTATAAGGAGGACTTTAATATGAAGTATATAATAAGTAAAAATTGGCCAAGTGAATTCACGTGAAGGAAATGTTAAGAAATTTCTGTTACGATTTTTTATTTTATGTTTAGTAATTACTATTTATATTTGCGTGATAAGTTTTAATTACAGCATCCATACCTACTGGATAAATTTGGTCTTTTGAAATGTTGAATATTAGTATATAAATATACATAGAGTCGTAGATACTATAGAGTCGCTAGTCATAATTAAAATTTAGCAGTGACTTTCCCAGCTTTAGAGAAAAGACGTTTTTAATAAATATTACTTTCTGGCGCCAAACAAGAAACAAGTACGTCGATGCAAGTATTACCGCACAAGTTTTACACTGGCCGAATACTTCTGCCTACTATTCGGCTATTCGGCCTGAAAGCCTACCGAATATTTGGTATTCGGCGTATGGCTAAATACACTATTCGTTGCAAGTCTAATGCAAACATACAAAAAAAAAATTTCTCCTTATAATATTAGTACATATATGAATATATAATATAAAACACTAATGTTTCACAATTCCTTGTTATTACATACCTTCTTGTTACATTTGAAGTAATTACACCGTAAATTATTTGAAATGTCCAAAACGCATTCCTAGATTAGACAAACTGTAGGTAGTAACAACGTACTCGTACTGTAGTTATTAAGACCACGTATATTATTATAATATTGTGTGGATATATTTTATAACATTATTTATATCTTACAATTTAAATAATAGTTATTTTAATTGTAGCATAAATCACAACATGTTTTTTTTAAACTTTCTTACTATATTTTAAAATTATTACAAATATTATTAATTTACGATGCGAAAAATTGGAAAATAATTATCTATAAATATATTAAAATTGATAATCACGTGACTACGATGTACGAAAGCTCTATGATTGGTTGTCACATATGTAACGTCGCTGTTTAAGATAAAAATAACATGAATCAACTGCAATAATAAGTAGAAACTAACATAGTGACGAGAAGTGTGATTGGTTTGTTCGGGAACTGTCGGCGCGTCACCACGCACCACGCATGACAAAAATTATGAATATTATATACTATATCTAATTATCACTTATTGTTGTTTTACTTAAGCCCTAAAAGTAAAAGTGGATCCCATTTTCCATTTAAAAAATGACAAGAAGAAAAACCAGACAAAAAAACAGCAGATCGCTATAATATGATATTTTTGTGCAAATTAGGTATATTCAATTTGGGCGGTTTCCCTCTCGATGGTATTACACGAGCTTTTTCTATCGCTGAGCTTACTTTTTACTTCATAAACTATTCTAGATTACGTTTAAATTATTAGATCTAAAATTGAATTATAATAAGATGTAAAGGCTAAAATAATAAGCAATATTAATATAACATTAAGAGATGCAATTACTACTGAGTTAGAAGACTTAGCTATGCAGTTAACTAAACTTGTAAGATTTTAGAAACTATTTATGTCTTTCAAAATTATTTAATCAAATAAGATTGATACCTGTAATTTATAGGTAAGTATGAAGTCTTTTAAAAATATGTTCGGCTCCATTGCTAGAATCGAAATCGAATTTTTATTAAAATAACTTCTCGTGTCGTTGGAATCGAAGAAAAGAATAATAAATTTTGATTACTCTCTCACGTTCGGAATCGTGAGTCGATTCCGCAATATTTCACTGCCTTCCTTGCGAAAATCATGATTAAAATGGAAAAATTCGATCTTTCTCTTTTCTTAAATTACACTTTCTATTGAATACAAATATGAGAAACAGTTGTGGAAGCTTTTAATAAAAATTGTTACATTTAAATTATGTAAAGTAATAGTATGCATAATATATTTTTTGGTAATAAAAATCATTTACAAACAGATTTTTTAAAGTGAAACTTCTTTGGAATCGTTGTAATTTGAAACTCGATAAAACGAAAATGCCACACTAAAAAGAGACAAACACATAAACAAATAAGATTAAGCCAGCGAGTGAATGAGATAGAATACGTTGCCATGTTGCCATGGTAACCGTTGTTATTGTCTGACAAATTTATATATGTAATATTATAATTGTTTCCGTATTTGATATTCTATAAATATATGATTGTAATATGGCTTATATGCCTTAAATTAATTATTGCCTTAAATAATATTATATAACTTTTTTATATTTAGAAACAAATCTCCTTATTATTTTAAAATATTTGAAATAACAAAGAAACGTATTAACAAAAGTAACTTTTTATACATAAAAACTAATATAAGCTTCAAAACTTATCGAATGCATGTTTGTGGTTAGATAACTTCTTTGTTTCTACTGGATGTTAACTCGTTGTCGAGTAGTCAAAAGCAAGTTCTATAGCAGATAAAGAAGTACAATAAGTTGTTTGGACGATTGCTTACGTGACCAAATAACTTTAAATTCAGAGTTTACTATTTGTAGAAAGAACTCTACTTTCCGATACGTTAAATAATGTAGAAGGTAAATAGAAGTTATTAATAGATTAAGCTAAAATAGAATCACATTTTATTGAAAAAAATATCTAGCATATTACAGCTTAGGATAAGGTCATTAGGGTAATATTACGATTATTCAACAACTTTATATCAAAGTGTGCGTGAGCCTTTAAGCATAATATTTTTTGAAAATATTTTTGAAGTGAAAACTTCTATAGGCAGATTTGGATGGGGAGTAAATTCATGTAAGTCGTCATCGACATGGTCACGTGACGTGTTAACGCTAACACTAACACTCAGATGTCAACGCTAACGCTCAGAGTGTCGATAGATATCAAAACCACACAAAATGTAAACAGTTTTAATTTACAAATTTAATTTAAGATCAAACAATTAATTTGAATATCCAAAAAAACAACTGTTTGTTTATAGTTTTAAGTTTTCACTTCTGTCGGCAGTACTCATGGCTCTTTCTTTTAAATAATAGTAACACGTAAAATTATATAATTTAGTTATAAAATCATCGTTTTAACATCTTTAGACGCACTCCATATATGTATATAATAAGTTTCTAATTAAATGCAATTATTTTCTATACGACACGAAGAGCATTAATACGAAGTTTCAAATAATTCTGATCATAAATATTTTTTTGGATTATATTATAGCGTATTTTCCCGCGGGAATTAGACACTTTCCCGCGGTAAAAAGTAACTAATGTCACTCTCCAGCCCTTCAACTATCTCAACACAAAAAGTCACGCCAATCCGTCATTCCGTTTCGACGTGAAAGGAGGACAAACAAACAAACACACTTTCACTTTTATAATATTAGTATGGATTCATAGAATGTATACTATAGATATTATAATATGTTGTATCGACTAGCGACTCACCCTCGTTTCGCTCGGGTTCGTCCCTAGGTACGTTTTAATTTTTTTGAGCGGAACTCTAATTCTTTTTCTAAAATAAAAGTTAAGCCTATGTTACTCCCTATAACGTCAGTTATCTGCCAGTGAAAGTCACGTCAAAATCAGTCCTGCCGTTTCAGAGATTATCTGGAACAAACAGAGAGACAGACAATAATTTAAAAAAATATGTTTTTCTTATAAGTACCATATATAATTTCATATGCATTTAGTAAAACGCTGTTATCTTGACTTTACAAACAGACATTTCAATTTTATTTATCTATATAGATATCGAAATATCATACGTATCATAGCTGTTTGCAATCATATAATTTTCATGATATACATACAATATTTCCCAAAAGATAATATCCAAGAGCAATCAATCAAATTAGTTTAATGTTTCATTATCAACTTCAGATACCATCACTAATTTCCATTGAGTTAATAATAACCTTACATTGATCAAGGTCTACATAGCAAACAGATTGATTACCCAGTCGATAGTTCATTTAATCATGAAGCTACAATCTATAGTACATTATCACATAGACATTCAATCGTGACATACCATGTTGATTCATGGCAACCATCAAAGTAACTAATAAATATACAGCGATGTTACAAATAAATAGAATCGATCGATACAAAACTAGTCTGTCTGTTTGTTGCTGTTTTATTATGCTCCTTCGTATGTATGTATGTATTCAGCCCTTTTAAAACGTTCCACAACTGGGCATGGGCCTCCCTTTAATACGAGTGGGATCAGACCATAGTAGTGGACCACGCTTGCCAAGTACGGGTTGACGGACTTCACTTGTCTTTTGAAAACTTGCTAGATTCTCTCAGACATGCAGGTTTCCTCATGTTGTTTTCCTTCATCGTAAGACAAGTGATAATCAAATTGGAAATGATTCGCATATGAAAACATCAGTTGCGAGAACCGCGATTTGAAGCCGCTTCACTCGGTTTCCCAAGCAAGCGCGTTACACTGTACTACCACTACCTTTATGCTCCTTTACTTCCTTATTTCTTATTATGTATAAGCATTCTACCTAATACACAATATATATACTAAAATTTCAAAATCTTGACTTAAATATAGAATAATAAACTTTATGTAATTAATTCAAATTAACTTAAATACATCCCAAATATGACCGTAACAAAAGTGCTTTGCGATAAGATAAAACATTTGACGTTCAGCCTTTCTAAAGTCATTAAAAATATTAATTACTAACCAATACCCTTAGCCAAATTTATATCTTTATACCATTTGCTGTAGAAAGCCTTGGACCATGGAGTTAAAGTGATAAACACATCTTAGAGGACATAACACCTTGTCTTATCGCCTCTACTGGTGAGAGGATAGATGGCTCGTTTTTCGCCCAAAGAATCGGCATTGCCATTCGCGTGGAAATACGGCTAGCATTCATGGCACTATTCCACGCGGACATGACTTGTACAATAATAATTAAGTGTAAGTGTTTTGTATATAATTAAGTATAGGTGTAATTTCCTTTATAAAAATACTAACTAGTCCTGAACTCTCTATTCCTTTAAGCCCTCATATTCAGGTGGGAGGACAATTCTACACAGCCAAGGATAAATAAGGCGAAGAACCACAGCTTAACTGGATAGAAAAACCTAGTAACTAATTTGACCTGGGATTCAAACCCAACCCCTTACCATCTACAGCAGCACTTGCTAACCAATAGATCAATGAGGTAGCTACAAACATAAATACAGCACCTACATTACTGTTAAGCAACATTTAAAATAATTCCATACAAAATATGCGCCACCTATCGTACACTCAAGGAACTAGGTCAGAAGTGTTAGTGGACGTATATATACAAAAAAGTTTCATCATAATCGTATAAATAGTTTAGGGGACGATAATGCATATTTTAATAAAAAGACTCAAAATATTTTGAATTAATTATTATTAATAATTTGAAGGTTCCATAAATCAAGTTAGACTAAAATGAAATATTTTACGTTGAAAAATTATTTACGACTAAAGCAACATGAAAATTTATAATAAACCCTGTAATCAGGCTTATCCTGATTTATTAAAGGCTTACTCATATTGTAGCTGTGATAAAAGTTTAACTAAAATTTTAAATTAACATAAATGTATTTTACTTTTCCTTATTCAACATCTTTGTTTAGCTTATAAAGCAGTAAAAAGTTTGTATACCATTATTTTAAGGTGATTTAAGCCGATAATTTAAAACACCTTTGTATATGTGAAAAGTAATTAGGTACAAACAAAAAATCCGTTACAACCATATCATCCGTATAACCATATTTTATTATACTCCTTCGTATGTATATAATATGTACATATATATTCAGCCCTTTTTTAACGTTCCACTGCTGGGCACGGGCCTTCCTTCAATACGAGTGGGATCAGGCCATAGTGGTGGACCACGCTTATGGATACGAGATAGTTGATACACTATACATATATAACTTTAAATATGTACATACATATTATAAATATAAACACCCATGACTGGAGTACAAACATTTGTGGAGTATAATAATAAACTTGAAAACTTCAATATTTAGAAAACTTTTCTTCGATGTCCCATCCATTTATTTATAATATTGTTGTATATAACCAGGACATATTTTGTTCCAAATTATGTTTTTATGTTGCATTATGAGACCACTGCATTATCCATATATTGTAAAATATTAACAAATAACAGGAGAAACAAAGTAAGATTAGTTCAAATAAAGTTGAATAGATGGCATTATAGGTATAGATTAGTTATCTTCTTCCTAGATTTATCCCACTTTAGTTGAAGTCGGCGAACCGCGTATGTAAAATTAATAAAGAAAAAATGACCAATAATACTTTATATAATGAAAAATAAATAAATTGGTTCTTAACGAAAATTCCATAATCGTACGTATCACACTTGATTAAAATCCACCCACAATCAATAACTTTACTGCATATTCATAGATTCTGTGCATTGTTTGCATTTTCTGAGCTGTTTATCTCGATTCCAAAAGGCTATGTCCACTGAAATCTTTTTGTATATAATATCACACGTCCTAGTGTATATATTCTTTAAAAATAAAATAACTAGTTCGCTCATTCGTCAGTGCCTCTGGATATCCTCTCCCTTACAGCGCTACTGACGCTGCGCTTCCCAAACAAAATAGCCCAAATTGGGCGGGTCCATTCATTAGTGTTATATCATCTGTGCTAACAATTAATTCAATAATACTTTCGTTTCATAACTTCTTAGGTGCTATTTTATAATTAATGTAATATTTGAAATTTAATTTTCATTCCTTCACGCAATCAGTCGGAAAATGTAGTGTCGAAGACAAATGAAGACACAGGCAAAAAACAGGGAATTACCATATGAATAGATTATAAGAAAAAAAAATTAAAGTTAGAAGTTTAGAAGTATTATATTTTTATTGAGATCAGAATATGCAGTAAATTTTTACTATGTAGATTTTTGGACAACCCTCCTTCTTTACCGGTATGTCATAGACATTCCCAGTTCTTTTCGCTTTGGGCATAAATAAAAACGTATTTTTAGCGACATCCGTTAAGTATTTCAAAAAACCAGTGGTTGGAAATACAAGTACCATAGACATAGATTCGTTACCAGTGCAAAAAAAAATTAATTTCTTTATTCATGTACCACAAAAAATACAAAATTAGAAGTCAGATACTTTGTGTACAAATTATGACTTATCTATCTAAGAAATCTCTTCCAGTAACCCTCGAACGTGAGAAAAAAAACATTTGCTAGGTTTTTAAAAGAAGATGCCCAACAGATATGATTTATACTTAGGGACATCAGCTGGCATGTAAATAAACCAAATTATAAAATATTTTTTATAAAAGGAGATCCTCACGATAGATATACTTTTATGTTGTTTATTATTGATACAAAATATTTTATAAAAATATTATTTAATATAAAAAATGTTTCACTACGTACAACCGCTTTTCACAAAATATTTATTTAATTTGTTTATTTATCAGCTTTTATATTTAACTATTTAACCTTTTCATTTCTAAATATTATTTATGTTATAAGACTGATTCAAAAAAACCGACTATTTTTTTTATTTTTTTAATATTGAAAATATTGTCAGAAATGACGAAAAAAAAATCCTGTGAAAGTTAGAGCTCTTAATATTAATATTAAGAGGTGCCGAGTGGAAAATTTCGATTTCCCATTTGATTAACGTGGGAAAATTTTTTTTTCTTACTTTGGAATTCTGTAGCTCTTTAACAAGTCATCGGATTGGTTGAGTCAGAACATATTCTTGTAGAGAATTGAACGCTCTACAAAAAAGGTTTCTTATGATTTTTTGATATATTTACTTTTTCAAAAGTTATTCAACCCTAAAGATGAATTGATTCAAAATTTTTACATTTTTCTAATTTTCCGACACAACCATCAACTTTATGAGAAAATTTAAAAGGACTTTTTTGTAAAACATTCAATTTCCTATAACTTATCTCTCAAAAAATTAAAATTTTTTTTACAGATCGTAAGTTATTTGCAAAAAACTAAAAATTTTTTTAAAAAGTTGTCATTTTTATTCTTAAAATTAATTAACATGTTAAACAAATAAAGTTTTAACCTAAAAATTGAATGTTTATTATAATCAAAGCAATTTATATCGTTAAACTAAAAAATTTCTATTACAATTGGGCACTTTTTTTCTGTATTCACTAATAATTAGCAATAAGTATTGTAGTTGATCTTCATTTTTAGATTTTTCTTGGAATCACAACAGCGTTGAAGTATATCAAATATAGGTAGAGGGGGGCGAGCTTGAAAGGATTTTTAATTGATATGGATAGTAGAGTCATATTAAATATAAAATAGATAAAAAATGTTTTTATTTGCTTTTGAGAATTGTTCGTCTTGACATTGAAATGATTTCCAAAAATCGAATAACATAAATCAGCATTATTTGTTAAAAAAAAAAAGCTTTTCCATTTATTGATTAAAATGTAATAAACATTCAATTTTTAGGTTAAAACTTTATTTGTTTAACATGATAATTAATTTTAAGAATAAAAATGACAACTTTTTAAAAAAAATTTTAGTTTTTTGCAAATAACTTACGATTTGTAAAAAAAATTTTAATTTTTTGAGAGATAAGTTATAGGAAATTGAATGTTTTACAAAAAAGTCCTATTAAATTTTCTCATAAAGTTGATGGTTGCGTCGGAAAATTAGAAAAATGTAAAAATTTTGAATCAATTCATCTTTAGGGTTGAATAACTTTTGAAAAAGTAAATATATCAAAAAATCATAAGAGACCTTTTTTGTAGAGCGTTCAATTCTCTACAAGAATATGTTCTGACTCAACCAATCCGATGACTTGTTAAAGAGCTACAGAATTCCAAAGTAAGAAAAAAAAATTTTCCCACGTTAATCAAATGGGAAATCGAAATTTTCCACTCGGCACCCCTTAATATTAATATTAAGAGCTCTAACTTTCACAGGATTTTTTTTTCGTCATTTCTGACAATATTTTCAATATTAAAAAAATAAAAAAAAATAGTCGGTTTTTTTGAATCAGTCTATATATATACAATGATATGTACCTTTATAAAATGAAAATCCTTTTTTATTCCATAGTGCGCCACGTCGAAACATTTTGCTATTCACAATCATAACTACGAATACGTGAATTTAGCACACCATTTCTGTTTTTAATTTCATCTTTTTATGGGCGAGTGAATCTGGCTCGCGTACAGTTTGAATATCCGGGGATGAACTATATTACCCTCTGAGTACTAAAATCCATTCTGAACTTTCATATTACTATAGTCAGAGCATAAAACTTATCTCCACGATGAATATAAATGAAAAATGATTGTGTTAATTAAACATTTATTTAAATTAAACTGTAAAAAATAATGAAAGTTAAAGCTGTAAATTGCGTTAAATCTTCTTGTACATTACTCTATACTAATATTATAAAGAGGCAGAGTTTGTTTGTTTTTTCTTTTGAATGCGCTAATCTCAGGAACTACTAATCCGACTTGAAAAATTATTTTTGTATTAGATGTTTTTTTTTGTTCATTGAGGAAGCCTATTGGCTGTATATCATCATTCTACTACCCAAGGGAGCAGAGCAGCAATCATAAATGTCAACAAATCGGGCAGACTTCCATACATGATTGTAAAACTTATGTTTATAATATGCTTAAGTGCTTTAAGCTCAGAAACTACTAATCTCATTTCAAAAATGCCTTTTGCATAAAGCCAAATAGTATTTTTTGTAGGTTTAGCGCGAGCGAAGCCGCGAGTTCTGCTAGTAAATAATGAACTAATGTATAGTTAAAAATAAAACCAACAATATTATTACAAAAGAAGGCCTTGATATTTTATAAGTAAGTTTACCTAAAAGATGGTTTTATTTCAAAAATAACATTCATTCTCTTCAGTTATATTTAATTAGAATACTTTTACCCTAAATTAGTAATAACTGTTTTATTCTGTTTTATTTTCAGTCTTTATAAATAATAATGTAAAGCTAATAAAAGTCAAGCCAGGCTTCTTTCAAACGTCGTTTTTATCAAAATTAATTTATAATACCAAAAGCAGCTATATAGAGATCCCGTTAAAATATCTATTATACAGAATGGAACAAATAGATGGGATTATTTAAAAAAAAATCCTTTGGGTAAAACTAGATATTTTCAGTATTTAAAACACATTTCTCCATGTGCCTTTGTTCCACGATGTTAGAGTCGATATTATGTATAAATTGTAAGATTTCATGGTTTTCTCAAATAGTAAGACACAATGTCTGTTTAAGTGATTTTATCCTTACCATAGACTCTATCGGTTAGTTCGGTAGAATAGTGACAGTGCATTTTATTGAATCTTTAGTTGATTCGATTACCTGTTCAGGTAAGATTTAAAAAATAAATAAATACGGTAATCATTCTTTTTTAAAATAAAGAAATGTTTACTTTGAGTAAAACTTGATAACTTCAATATTTAGGGTACTTTTCGTCGATGTTCCTTCCTGCATAACCAGAACATATTTTGTTTTAAATTATGTTTTTATGTTGCATTATGAGACCACTCGCTCAAGTTATATTGCTTTAGTTCGTGTATGAAAACTACAAGATTAAAAAGACCGTAGAGCAAGGAGTGTGGTAAAATGTGTTTAAACCAGATTTCACACAAGTCCAGCAGATTAGAGACGTCAACTAAGTTAATACAGGTTCACAATTAACTGACTCAATTTAAGTTTTAGTTGACAAATAAGTACAATAATATTTATGTATATAAAAATGTATACGGTGGTGTAGTGGCTAGCATGTACGGCTGCACACCCTGAGGTCCTGGGTTCGAGTCCCGGGTCGGGCCAAGTTTAGTTATTGAGTCTTTCTGTATAGTAAGCCTCAGTGACAGCCCGGAGTTGGGAAGTTGGCGGTGTTTCACCCCCGTGCCTCGGAGAGCACGTAAAGCCGTCGGTCCTGCGCCTTAACTCTCACTGGTCGTGTCGAGCAGTCGTCCCACCGGAGTATGAGAGTGACAGGAATAGAGAGTGCACCTGTGTCTGCGCGTACACTTGTGCACTATAATATCTCCTGCGCAGTTGGCTAGTCTCAATGAGATTGGCCGCCGTGGCCGGAATCGGTCGGGAGAACATCATCATCATCATCATTACTAGAGATTTTATACTGCAGTACATTTATTTAAATCACTTTAATAAGTTTCTTTATATTCAATAGAAAAGTTACGCGTAAGGTTTTTTATCAGTTCGTTGAAAAATATACACATTTAATAGTACCTAGTCTGTTTATATATATATATATATATATATATATATATATATATATATATATATATATATATAATATTTTAATAATGCAAAGAAAGTTTAAAAAATATCTATATTCTAATCGAATATATATATATTATAAAGACAATGTGAATGGATATTTTCGAAAGCTTAACAAGCAAATAAATTTTGCAAACTCAGTGTAAATATTACAGCTTACTTGAAAGCCAAAACTATTGAGATAAGAATGTGTTCATTGCACTTCTGCATCGCGAGCGTTCCTTAATAACAACCTGTCTGATAACGTGTGCTGCAGCAAGAAACATTTGCTTCTACAATCTTTATTTGAACTATCTAAATTCACAGAAATATAACTCAAAATATAACATAAGATTTATATATTTTAACAAAAATATTTCTTTTCACAGTATTTGTATTCAGCCCTTTTCAGAGTAATATTTACAAATAAAATTCAAATATAAATTACAACGAACCTAGCTTTGAAATATTACAATCAGCTAGAGAGCGTTAAAATCATCTCCGAGCAACGCCTTCGCGATCCAATAATCTTAAGTGATTCTGCAATATACATAAAAGCTTTAACTCTTCGTCTTGCACAAAACATCTGATTCGTGCTACCTTTGAGTTGTACTCTAATTCATCTCGACCAGATGACTTTTCAGTATACAAAGGGGAATTGTCCCGATGTATATATGTAGTGTCGCGGTCGGGACGCGAGAATTGAGACAAAATTTTGTAGAAAATGCTCTTTTCGCTATCCGCAAGATTAGATTCAAGAGGATAAATCTTTCTTCCCCCCACTTGCGTCGCCCATTTTGTGTGAAGGCTTTATTCAGGATTATTTATACGGAACATTTCGTTTGCCAACGTGACATGCTGAATAACGCCTTTAATCTCTCTTACTTGGGATAGTTTCGTATTCACCTAAGCGAATGGTTTCTATTCACATTCGAGAATGTTAGTTTTTCTAAGAATCATATAACTTTTACGAGCTTTTAGTGATGTTCAATTTGTATTTATTTATATTTATTACCTCTCTTATAATTTAAAAATATGAAATAAAAAAAACCGAATTTAAAATATAGCCTTTTTAGAATTCAGGAGTCTTAAGGCTAAAACGGTATCCTTAGTATAATTTATCCATGTCCGCTTGTCTTTCTATCCGTATGTCAGAGCTATTTTACTCTAAGATCATTAGAGCTACATTTCTAAAATTTTAGTAGGTTGGTACGTGTCTTATGTAAATCGCTGTTCAATTCTTTAGTCAAAACATTAAAAAAATAGGAGTGGCACTTCATACATGTAACTGAGGAGAGACTTTTTTAAATTTACTTAGGCGTGTGAACTCTGGACAGGTCTTAAAAATTCAGATATACAATACTGAATCAATTTAGAATAATATAACTCAACCATTGAGTTGTAGAGTTATATGCTTCTTAATTCATAAACATTATTTCCCCCGCAAACTTTTGAAGTATCGGTCGAAAAATTCTGAAAAAAATTGAGACAACAGAGCTTTTAAAATACTTTCAATGAAAATTATTTTGAAGAGGATACGTTGAGTAGTTTTTCAGATATGGAATATTTTCCATTTACACAAAACCGCAATGTTTCTTTTTCAATAATAAAATAAATATCGTAGATGCTTAAATATTTTATTTAACAATGTAACAAATTAGTAATTTAAACTAAAACAAATAATCGATATATTTTTATGCTATGGAACCCTCGGTGTGTGAGTCAGACTAGAATATAATATCTTCTCTCACTGATGTCTTTCGAGTTTTGAAGCCAGTTTTATTTATGATTATTCTTGTATAATTATTATATTAAAGGATAAAAGTAAGCTTAACGTAATAAATATCCGATACAAGTTTATAACTCACTCACTTTCTCATTCCTTTTTTAAGATAACAAATTAAAGCCCATTTTGTATAATTGCTATCTCAAACAAACAAATTTGAGTTGAAAGAAACAAAAGCCGCTTTTTATTTTTGTGAAATGAAAGAATTTCCGCAGGACACTGGATGAAGGGGTAGGTCGCAACACTGGTGTATAAATAAGTAGTACGTACGTATATAGTATACTATATTTCGATCAAAGTTTAAATAAATATAATTAAAATATTAGATTCTTAATAGCAACATAAACCTTTCCCAATGAACTGCCTGGCATAAAAACTGCTCCAAGAAAATTATCCGTACCGTAGCTATTAGCAAATTGTGTAATTTTCTTTTTTCAAATTTCTGTAGGTCCCTGACAAAATTGCTTTGCCCTCGCAACCCGCCATTATGAGAGAAATGATGAAAATGGGCCGCAATAATAATTATGTGAATAAAGTTCGGTTTACACAAGTTTGTGTACGTATTTGAACTTAAAAAATCCAGACGTGCTCGTACCTTTTACTATTTACTTTCCAAAGCTGTTTTCATATGCTTAGTCTCTTTGCTTATTAGCTTTTAAAAAGTTTAAAATATCCTCCAACATCCGAATGAAATTGAAACTTTTACATGAAAACTTGAGCCTAATTTACGACATCTGACTAAGAGCGCGGAAAATTTAATAAAATTAAAACTTCCCCATTTAATATGTTTGAACTGAGATCAAGCGCTTATTCCACTCACTTTGCCCTCTTTATATACTAATCTAAATCACATTATATAATATCCTTTAACAAAAAAAAAATCTACAAAAAATAGTAATTGTATATTTTATAGCAGTGTTTTATAAAATGTCAAACAGTTCAAATAAAATTAAAATATCTCTATGACGGTTTTAAAATAGCTAGTTCATATTGATTTCGTGAGGGTATATTCCTGTAACTTAAAATTTTATCTTTCTATATCCGCTCATGTGCGGAACGGCTTAATCAGTTTTAATAGGTCTTTCACTGCTGGATAGAAGATTCGGAACCGGAGGAAAAAGAGTCTGAGTGGGATATAGTATTTTAGAAGAAAGGCTCAATTGATTTTAATGGAACTATCACTGCCAACTAGAAGATTTATCTGACAGGTCCCTAATTTTAACAACATTTTAGCAGTGGTAGGACTCTGTCAAGCCTGTAGAGTCTAGGTAGGCATAGTAGGCAATCACTAGGTGCGAAGCCAAGAAACACACTGAGTAGCGGCCCTTTTCAGAGGGCGGTGTACCATGCGGGTTGCTCCTGGTACTTCTCTGATAGCAGAGTGGACCTTGGAGCAATCCCATGGTTGTTGTGGTCTGCTTTGGCAGACTTGCCGTCGGGCGTCGTAGTTGAATGCGTAAGCGATCCTGCGACGCCCCATTAAGACGAGGGAAGATTTTGTTGGGTTTTAGTGGGTAGTACTGGCTTCGCCGGTGAGTCCCCAAAATATCAAACAATACTACAAAGAATATGTTATTTACAATACTGATACTCTTTATTCCATTTCAAGAATTTATTGCTGAAAAAAATATTTTTAAGTGGCATGAAGCCAGGGATGACTAAATCGTGAAACGACGAGGGACTAATTATGTGTAAATGTTATATTACAATATGTAGCCAGATGAAGATCAAAACAAAAATACAAATATAAATAGATATTTATAATTCTAAAAACAGAAACAAATAAAAAATAACTGATTATATTTACAATATTTTGCAGCTTTAGATGAAAACATCAAACAACTTTCCAGTAAAATTTTCGATGTAATGTCACGAACGACACGTAACAAGTATAAAACAAAATACCTATATTAAATTGACGTTGTATTTAATAGTCGTGTTCCGTAAATCATAGCAGAAACAGCGACTACGTTACGTTTACGTAGAAATGAGTTTTCATATAGTACGCATACGAGATGGTGTACTCTGGCAGGAAATAAAAGGAACGATGTTTTCTTTTTTCACGTTAGTATCGAGGCTCTAGCTGCGTAATCGTCGCGGACCGCCCACGCTGCAATATGAATTTGTACTCTTTTGTTCCCAGGTTTTAATTTTTCCGGCAAAATGTATTGTTCGCGGAACAAAAGTCTGTGGTGTCATTGTTGTTGGGCAAAGTTCATTTAAATTCCTTGCCCGTGAGAGACAACAGTAGCAAATATGAATTCCTTTAGTCCTATTGTCAAAACGGTCTGCTCGAAATAGAATAATGCTTTTTAGAGCTACATTGTGCGCTCCTGTACGTTCACTCTATAAAGTTTTAGCTCTCGATCTACATGAGCGTATATTTTAAATTAAATGCACTCGTACCATAAGCTTTTGATAAAATTAATGTAATAAAATTTTGTAATATATGTACAATTTAGGCAAGTTAATAAACGAATACTTTTAGTTAGAGGGAACAGAAATTACAGAATAAATAATTTCTAATAAATACATTACTTACTTAGTGTAATTTAGAAAATATAGCCCAAATATCAAGTGATGTGTTCTCCTAGCCGATTCCGGCCACGGCGGCCAATCTCAATGGGATTAGCCAACTGCGCAGGAGATATTATAGTGCTCAAGTGTACGCGCAGACACAAGTGCACTCTCTATTCCTATCACTCTCATATTCCGATGGGACGACCACTCGACACGACCGGTGAGAGTTAAGGCGCAGGACCGACGGCTTTACGTGCTCTCCGAGGCACGGGGGTGAACACCGCCAACTTCCCAACTCCGGGCTGTTACTGAGACTTACTATACAGGAAGACTCAATAACTAAACTTAGCCCGACCCGGGACTCGAACCCAGGACCTCCGGGTGTGCAGCCGTACATGCTAGCCACTACACCACCGAGGCAGTTCATATTATATCAAGTACTCACTCACTAGCTAAACTTGAATGAGCAATATTCCGATTCACAATCACATCATCGATAATTTTTTTGATGTCGTTTCTTTCTGTGTACGAAAAGGTTTATAGTAAAGAAGATTAATTTTGATACTCAGTAATCTCGAGGTAAATAATTTGGTGAACAAATCTGAAATTATCACAGCCTCATCTACTTAACTTCGTATAGGTACTTTTACTAAATCAAAACAAATGACTTTACTTTTTATTACGGAAACCGTGTATCTTATTATCTTATTCTAAGGTTCTAGGTTACATTTTATGTTTACCATGGTTTAAGCGGTGCAAAGCCATTAAAATAACAATAAAATTCAATATTGTAAAAACTTTAACTAGCCTAATAGAGCAATGATTTCCATATTATTAAATTAAGTTTTGATAAGTACTTCGACTTAAGTATCATACTGGTTTCTAAAACTCGACGCAGAGGACTCTTATTAAAGCTATTGTTTTGTTGTTGCTGTACATTATTTTTGCAGTATGTACATATTTTTGTTGACATGGTATAATATGATTAGCTTTATATTAGAGTATAAATTATCGATTACGATAATTAGTTTTGATACTGTATTTCACAACTGGATAGTTTCTTCGTCATAATTGTAACTTATAGTAACTAAAATCTCACATACATAGTAGTATATTTTTCTATCCCGAAGAGAGCGGGTACGATTTCCAATCACAGCAATAGTGATATTAGCCGTGTATGTATGTATGTATGTATGTATGTATGTATGTATGTATGTATGTATGTATGTATGTATGTATGTATGTATGTATGTATGTATGTATGTATGTATGTATGTATGTATGTATGTATGTATGTATGTATGTAAAGTCTTTCGACATGGAGAACCTCCAATGGGAGGGTGTTCAATATTGTCTATGCTTTTAATTAATGATTCACTAATTTACTTACAGAGAAATGTCGTTAATTTGCACATTTTTTAAATAAAAAGCAAGTAAAAATAGATTTGCTTGTAATTAAACACGACGTTTAGTTTATATTTAACAAAGTAACATCTCGCATCCAGTTGAGTGGTTAGAAAGTTAAACGTAAAGAAATCATTTTACTGTAATTTAACAGCTCAGTGGCTAAAGTTTCTTTGATTAATCAGTCCTATGTTTTATAAATTAAATACTTTATTTATTTATTATAAATACAAGTATGAATACAACAAAATTTATTGAAGTTCTTATACATACGTACGTATACATATGCATCCATAAATATTTTACATATTAACAACATGAATGCATCTCCTTAATTTAGTGCAATCTTATTGCAACATTTAGTGTCTTTTTTATTTTTTTGTGTTTGTAAATAATGCTAGGAACGAAATGAGACTCGTAAAAACAGATATCAGACGTACATTTCTGTGAGATTAAATTCGGAACACCGCCGTCCCGTACAATTCTGTCCCATATTCATTCTGCGTAGTTACGTGGACATGACACCGAATGACACCGAATGACATTCGTAGTCCAATTTCAAAAAATGTAAAAAACTTTTAATTTAGAAATAAAATCCTAAGGACATTTACGACGCTCCGTAGAATAACTAGGTATCACATCTGAGTACCTACTGATAATTATAATTGCGAAAGCTTGTGTGTATGTGTGTGTTTGTTATTGAAGGTTATGTGTATGTATGTTTGTTGCTTCTTCACGCCGAAACTGCTGGACGAATATGGATAAAATTTAATATACTAGATAGGCTATACTACCTGAAGTAACACTATTTGATATCTAGAGACACAGTTGAGTGACGCAATAGTAGACTGTAAGACAAATAAACTAAAAAAGGTAATTATTTTGTATTTTTGGTATTATTATGTGTACTTTTTGTGATATGAACAAACTAGAAGCAAATTTCTTAATAACGAAATTATACTTTCAGTTACTAAGAATTATTTTATAAGCAACACACCTCTTTTATACTGTTAGAAAATGCTGAAGCTACAACTTTAATCTGCAACCAAATTAATGCGCATAACAATAGGGATGTCTTAAGAAAATTCACTGAACGTTACCTCAGTGTGTCACTGGCAGTGTAGAGGACCTCTATTTGTCATTTTATTAGTCACGCGCACCGCAATATTCTGCGAAATAACTCGGTCGCTGGTGCGGTGAGATTGCTTCCGAGTTTACGGCCTCCATCCGAGACCGAACAGAGAAAAAGTTGTAAATTTTCCGCCAAATCGCACATTTATACGAACACAACTGACCTCACTGAAGCATTCTCTTAACCTCCCTTTGTAATTCAACCCAAGTCGAAATTGGTCTCACCTGGATGCTATTATTTATACTAACTCCCTTTTAATATAAAGTTTTCATTTCAGTCCTAGCCTCAAAAAATTTTTATTATATTTAACTTTTCCTTTTAATAAATTAGTACAAACGATTTTCAATGGGAGAATGAACATGCTCAAATCAAAACAAAATAAGAATAATTTTAATTAATTTTAATAAAAATAATTTAATTTTTTATGTACTAAGTAGTTATTACAAAAACTATTTCAGTTTTAGTTACACGTAAAGTTCGTATCATAGAAACTAGTAAACCGATTTTGATGAAATTCTACTATACTATTACCTAAGTTGAAATAAATGTAAGCAAATAAAAAAAATGATCACGATCCGATTACTATTTTCAGAGAAATGCGTGGACAAACATACAAACATACATTCGTACGTATGTTTTGTTCATCACTCGAGGAAGGCTAATCAACTTTCTTTGGCTGAATTATATTTTAATCTATTTTATAAATTACGAAAAAGATATCCTCGTTGTATCCGCTTGTGTATTAAGTGCAATCTTGTTTGGTTATTGCAAACTAAATTAATATACATAAGTGATCAAGCAAAGCCGTAAACAAACACTAGTTACTTTAAATTTATTAATTATTTATTTTACTATGAAGTACAACTTATATACTTTTAAAAAGTAGATTTTCTAATATTACAAAATTTTAAATCTTCAAGATTTCATCGTTAGTATTGCACTCCGGAGAAATTGAAACTTTTACAAGAAAAGTTGGCCTAATTTACGATCTTACTTACAGCGTTGAAAAGAATTATAGGTTGAACATTTGTCTTACACTTTTCTCTCTACTTAATATCAATCTTAACACAAAATCCTCAATACAAATCTTGTCTATCCAGATAATACAGTAAATAACATTTTTAAATTAAAGCCCATTCGAACAGTTAAAGAAAACTGTATACATATATGTATTGTACAATATAAATGACTGCCAAACACGTTCCAGTTTACCTCTGCAATCAAAACTGTGCAGCTTTATCTAATGGTATAATGAATAAATGTAAAATTTTATTTATTTATTGCATAAATACACACAATTTATTCATTACAAGCATATAACTAACTCTGTACTAGTTTACTTATTAGTTATTATTACTACTTGTTACTATGAGCGACTTGTATTCACTTTTTTTATAGTCCTACTACTGGGTACGGTCTCCCTTCAATACGAGAGGGATCAGGCCATAGTCCACCATGCTAGACAAGTGCGGGTTGGCGGACTTCACACAAGCTTGCTAGGTTCTCTCAGAGATGCAGGTTTCCTCACGATGTCTTCCTTCACCGTAAGGCAAGTGGTAATCATATTAAAAATGATCGGCATATGAAAATATCAGAGGTGGGAGACCCGGAATTTGAACCCGCTTCACTCGGTTTCCCAAGCGAGCGTGTTACCACTGAGCTATCACTGCCAGACTGATGAACGACTTAATTTCCAAGTAATTGTGAATATCTTGTATATTTTGCAAAAGTGGCAACTGGTGTTCTAAAACTAAAGTCACAGATACGACCTTTAGGATTTGATAACGTATTAACCCTTACAATTAATCTAAATCTGATGAAAAGAAAACATGACGATACTATCCGCAACACATTATAAACTAACAAAAATGTATAAATTATGGATTGTTTTCAAATGTATAGCAAAATTGGTACTAATTTTGAAAATCTATGGTATAAAAATTGTTCGTTGTATAATGAAGTAATATAGTTGAGCTATATACACACAAATAAATACCTTTAATGCATACAAGAAAAACGATGTACGAGAATAATGCGTCAGTTAAATGAACACAAAATTACTATCCAATGTCGATTTTTTACTTCTAGCTATATTTTTCAAACAACCATTGAGAATATGATTTTTAGCCCAATATAAGATAAAAAGGAACCGGTCTCACGCACCGAGGCATTTTCACTTCCGTACCTCTACAGAATGTTTGTCTACTTCCCTACCAATAAAATATTATGGCATTTTATGGAAAAGTGGTGGACATCTTGTAATATTTAGGTTTTTAAGAGTTATAAGCACTATAACACACAAGATAGGGTGCTTGTATACATATGTATACATACATATAACCGTTTTTACTATGGAGTTAAAAAGGAACTATAAAAAAACTTAAATTAAACATAATATGTATGTATATAAATACCCCTTTACTTTTAGTCTTCTTATTATTTGTTTGAAATTCACCATTAAAACACATCCTGTAAAAAAATATACTGGGGTTCTAGTTTCTACTATGGCTTAAAGAAAATAAGATAGGTGGGCGGACAGATAGCGTAGGTTCAGAAATATATTCCATGACAAACTTAAGAAACAATTACATATAAGAAATAAATGAAAATTTAATTCGATGTTAATTAATGAATCAACTGGACCAATATTTAACATTTTTGAGTGCGAATGTTTTTTTTTCTGTGTATGATAATATGATGTGTCTAATTTTATTCTAGTTGTACTTTGTCTCCGTTATAGAGCGGGGCCCTAATTATAAGTTTCAAGTTAAGTTTTCATTCAAAAAAATTTTATCAATTAAAAAGTTAATCTTTTTTAAAAAATTATAATCATTTTTAAAGCAATATAAAGCAAATCCCGTAGTAGATTACTGAAAATAATTTCGCTCGATACCTCCTCGCAAAACTAAATTCCGAACACAATTTAAACTTTATGCAGGTTGGTATGGGCTTTACAATGTTGCTAGAAAAGTAAAGTAAAAAGTGTAGCGATTCTGCGGTGTTGCTATTTACCTAATCCTTTTTCGTATCTCCAATTTTATAGAGAAAAGATTTTTCTAAGTAATATATTAACGCATTTTTTATTTACATTACATTTATCTGACGTAAATATTATAAACCCTGCTTAGATTTATTAGTTATTGTTACTTTAATAAAATATTTGATAAAAGTAAGACTAAAAAGTATACTTACTAATTTAATATGGCACATTTTATTCTTTCATTTTGATATGTCCATATTATACTAATTTACTAGTTTTTCTTTAGCATACTTTTGAGTAATGGCATTTCCGCGACCAGACTGAAAAAAAATATTATCTGGTATATCATTTATTTATAAAGTCTCACTGATGCTGTAGTCCATTCGGTAGTTCAACCCGAGTCAAAATTGGCTATAATATACGAAACCTTTGCACTAAGCACAAGTGTTTATTCTACTCTTACTTTTGCAGGAATTGAGTAGGTACTAGTACGGTATTATGTCATCTATACTAGAAACAAAATATTTCATATATATATATTATTTAAAAAATAACTTAAATAATATTTACATAAAAATAAAACAAATAACCTGTACCATACCTGCCCTGATTTCAGAACGCCATGGAATACTAAACTATTACGCTTTAATGCACATAATAATAAAAACGAGAGGATGTTTGCGAGTACGACCTCAGGGGTACAAAATTTAAATGAACTTTGTCCAACTACAATGACTCCACAGACTTGTTATACGAACAATACATTTTGTCGGAAAAATTAAAAACTGTGAATAAAACTTCACATTTCACTATGCAGCCGGCCCGATAAGATTGCCTAGTCGTAGCCATGCTAGAATTATCATATTATTTTTCATTTTTACAAAAAAAAAATATTGGTGTAAAATATATTTTACTAGCGGCTTACACTCGCTCCGCTCGGGTGCCTTTATAGGTACGCTTTAAATAGATAAAAATCGTTATTATGAGTATACCTTAAGAAATACGCACATGCTATCGTAGATTTCCTGTAGGTCTTTTTAAGATCTATAAGTATCAAGGACTTTGTTTTGATTAATTTCTTAAGGTATAACCAGCGTTAGCGTAAGCGTACGAAAACCGATTTTTGCTCGTCCGACGACCCAGAATATACCGTCTTAGTTCAGCTACTTTGTACAAAATATTTACAAATTATATACAAAAACCTTCCACGTATTATATCGCTCTTTCTATTACTGAAAACTGTATCAAAATCCGTTACGCGGTTTAAAAGTGCGCATGTACGAGTGTGTGCGTAAGTGTTTTATAAGACTGCGTGTTTGTTTTTGATTTTTCAGTTGAATGAAGGAAAATATCATTACTTAGGTACACACTGTAAATTATTTTTAATGCTATCGCAACATCCATAAATCTTTTCATTCCAGCAATTTCCTACAGACGACCATTACTTGCAGCCTTATTGTTTCCAATATACGGAAACCCTTTTTTAGTATCTCAGTTACATGTTCTCTATTGATAGGACCTCACTTTTATATACGTACTAGTGATCCGCCCTCGCTTCATTTAGCATCCCGATGTGACTTTCAACTCACAAATATCTCAACGAAATTACTTGTATCGTAACGAGTATTCAAGTATAAAGAGATCAATGACCTTCATAAAGTTGTTGGTATAAACCTAATAAATTAAAATTAGTCTAAAATTATTTAGACAAAATATGTACATAAGTATTACAATATAATATAAATCGTGATTTTATGTACAAATATAGAAATGATTTTGTAATATGACATTACCTTCAAGTAACAACTCAACAAAGAAAATTAAAAAAAGGATAACAATGTTTATTTATCATTACTAGCAGATCCCGCGGCTTCGATCGCGCTATAACTACAAAAAGAAACTCCAAAAAGGTTTCATACCCCCCTTCTGGGATGCATTTCAAAAAATGCTAAAACACCTAATTATTTAATTTTATTGAAGAGCATTAATACCTACCAAGTTTCAAGTAATTCTGATCATAAATATTTTTTTGAGTTCTATTATGACGTGTTTTCCTATGGGAATGAGATAATCTCCTGTGCCAAAAAATAGCCTATATGACTCTCCAGCCCTCCGACTATCTCCACACAAAAAATACGCCAATCGGATTCTCTGTTACGACGTGAAAAAGGATAAACAAACAAACAAATACCTACACTTTCACATTTATAATATTAGTATGGATATTCATTACGGACGCAATGTAAGCAATCAATCAGGATAACATTTTGGCAATTCGCATTTAGTCATTTCCATTGCGATTGTATCAAGTTACACTCTTTTTATTTACACATTTTTTTTCTCCTCTCGCCTCTGTATAGGAATTTACTCAAAATTAGATGCATGCTAAGTCACGAAACCAGGACTTACACAAACGAATAACAAGCAATTCTTTATATAGTTGAAAGTTAAATTGGAAAACTTATGTTATACATACAGTTCTTTTGTAGTTCATCTACTGCTACATTGAGAAGGAACAAAGTTTTAAGTAGAATTAGGAACACGAATGAATTGTTCTTCTTGTGAGCTAATTTACAATAGATCAGAATAAAATTGATACTATATAAGCGCGAGCAAAGCAATATGGATTTCATATTGAAGTTGGAAAAATCTTTTTATTATAAAAACTACAAAAAAGTTTTGAAGCGCAAATTACTCTTGTCTTATTGGAATGAAATTCCTTATAGCACCGACCGATTTTTTTTAATATTTTTCTTATAACGATACAAACGTAGGGTGTTATAAGATTAATGAACACACCTGTATTTCTGTCTATCTGTGGCATCGTAGTTCCCAGAACAAATGGAACTGGAAACTCTCCCTGTAATATCACAAAGATAAGTGTTTATAAAAATTGCGCAAGATCCAGGCTTTTAGGGTAATATTACTTTTATGAAATTTATCTAAAAAGTATTTTTTCTAACTTTAAAAAACCCTATTCAAACATTTAAAAGGACAGTTTGACAACAAGACTAAAGTAAGTCACATTTGTTGCTGTTCACACTCGCGAGCACAGAATTTAAATGAACTCCGCTCAGCAATAGAAAACGGCTTTTGTTTCACCAAAATATATTGCCACTACAAATAACCAAAATAATAGTTATAAAAGTAAAAGAAAAAAAAAGAAATAATAAAAAACAAAACTGCGTAGAAACTTTTTTAAGTATCCATTACTAGCTGTTCTGAGCAATTCATTAGATTGTTAATAATAATCGTAAATACGAGTTCATAAAAATATTTTCAACTAGTGGCTTACCCTCAAATGCCTTTTGTGGTTTGATACAAAAATATCGAGTTTTTATGTATAACATGTATGTATGTATTATGTATGATGATAAAATTATATTTTTGTATTTTCATATATTTTAAATTTGAATAACACGTAGAACAGTAAAGTTTCATTTAAAACCTGAAGGATGTACACAAGAAAAATCGATCAAACCTAAACATTTAACATTCATCATTACATTTAATATTCAACTTTCATATCCTCTAATAATAATGTCTATGAGAAAAATATCTGTGGTAGACAGATAAAACGGATGTAATTCTATAAGTGCACTATTTGAATAAAAATAATATTATGAGCTACGAATAAATACTTACAATATTTATTCATAAATTATAAGCATGCTTTTGTCAAACATATATAATACTATATGCTAATACTAAATAGAATACTAACACTACTGACCCTAACTACAACTCCGGGTGCTTTAGTAGCTTTATGTGACGCACAAATATCCCACGGGGCCAATGTACCGGTATAAAATGTCAGTCTCCGGCGGTCGACGCGGTGTGAAACAAACTAAGAAATACACTTATAATAATTAAACAAATAACTTACTAATAAAACCGTATATGATAGAAATATAGATTCTTCTATTACTGAAACAAATGAATCTATACATATAATAAAACTATAGAGGTCGAATGTCTGTACATAGAAAGAAAATGCTAAAAACCGAGTCAAGGGGATGTAAGAAGTGAAATAGAACAAATCCAGATTTTTTAATTTTTTTTGTTTCTCTGTTTGTCTGTTTGTACGGGCTAATATCCGAAACTGTTGGACCGATTTAAATGAAATTTTGCATGGTAGTATCTTATATCCCCGGTCAATATTTTAGATACTTTTTATCTCGGAAAATTAGAGTTCCCGTGGGATAGTTAAAAAATATAGTAACTTATACAGCTTAGTACACAACAACCTATGAACCTAATTTAGTAAAATTTGGCATGTTGATACCTTTTATTGCCGGCCAAACAACAGGTTACTTTTTATCTCGGAAAAATAAACGGTTCCCATAGGATAGATTTATTTGTGCTTTACTTACTCCGAACGAAGCGAGGGTGAGCCGCTATTAAAATAATATTACTTTAACATATTTAAGTTGTAAACAATTTTTTAAACATATAAAAATACAAGCTTTCTTAATATATAAACAGTAAAAGAGAACCAAATTAAATATATATTTTTTTAAAGAACTTTTTCATAAAAACTTTTATGAATGAATTGCTTTATGTGTAGAAGTTAGAAATGGAAGTCCTGCAAACTAAAACAAAAATAACCTTACTCGAATAAAAAATATAGATATTCATTTACGTATTTGCTCGCATCTCTATTCATAACTTTTTATTAAAAGGTAAATTAGTAAAGTGCTGATATTTAAAAATTAAAATTATTTTTAACTCTTGATGACGGTATTCATTACCAAACTCAGCTTTGAGATCCAAACTTCTTTCCGAAGCTTCAAGCCAGTGCATGTGAAACTTCACATTCTTACTTAATTCTGCGCTGTTTACTCACAAGCCTATTAAAATTCTACGTGAAACCTACAAAATGTTAAGCGTGAATTTTATAGCCAGGCCAAACTGACGGTGCCGTCAACCGTGTTTAAATATTTGAAAATGTTTGATTCTACAACATGCTTTATTCATGTAATTCTACACAAAAAGAAAGGTTAAGTATATTTTTTAACATACGTACCAAATGCATTAATTATAAAATACAAGGCGGGAATAGAAAATTCGACCCGCTCCAAAATTCATCGATATCTAACTGAACTACTTTCACATTTATAATATTAATATGGATAATGATATAATCAGATTATGTTGAAAAAGTTTTATATCATCCACTTAAATTCATTCATAGCTTCCCTATTTTCATATTATTAAAACATAAATAAAACTATCTTTTCGGATTATTTCGCGGATTTATATACGGACTAGTAGATGTAGTTAGTTCATACTGTGTGGATCGCAATAATAACAGTAATTCTGATTAATATTTTTTTTCTATACTAATATTATGAAGAGGTAAAGTTTTGTGATATTGTGAGTTTGTGGGTTTGTGAATTTGTGAGTTTGTGACGTTGTAGGGGGTAATCTCTGGATCTACTGAACCGATTTACAAAATTCTTTTACCAATAGAAAGCCACGTTCTTTTTGAGTGTCATAGGCTATAATATTAACCCGAAGAATGAAGGACTTTTTCATGGTAGTCGGATTTGCAAAGTCGGAGAAAAAACGGTCGAACGAAAACGTTTCTTACAAACGCTGCCTTAACGATGAGAGATATATGATTATGTTCTAGAGAAAAGTTGTAGAGCTTAATAATGCCTACAAAAAAGTCAGCGACAGCATATGTCTAACTTTTATATTTAAGTCACAAAAAGTAGTTTTTTATATTAAAAAAATAATTTAAATCGGTAGGTCATGTTTATTGGCCATATTATCAACAATTATGAATTCTTATCAAAATAAGTAAATTTATCGTCTAAAATGTTTAAAACAAAAGATTTTCCCTTTTACTGCATATAATTTGGACAAATGGTTAAAGAGATAATACAACATATTCGTAGGTATGGACGAACCCGAGCGAGCTGTTTCTCTGTTTCCCTGTTTGTACGGGCTAATCTCCGAATCTATTGCACCGATTTAAATGAAATTTTGCATGGTGGTACCTTATATTCCCGGGCAACATCTTAGATACTTTTCATCCCGGAAAATTAAAGAGTTCCCGTGGAATAGTTAAAAAACTATAACAACTTATACAGCTTAGCACACAAAAACTACTGATTGGATTTTAATGAAACTTTACTATAATATAGTTCATACATGACAAAAACAAATCAGCTACTTTTCATCCCGAAAAATTAAAGAGTTTCCGTCGGATAGTCAAAAAACCTAATTTAGTAAAATTTAACATTCTGATACCTTATATTGCCGGTCAAACAACAGGTTACTTTTCATCCCGGAAAAATGAACGGTTCCCGTGGGCTAGATCTGTTTGTGCTGTTCTATATATTTTGCCTATATATTTTGTCTATAAAGGTAGCAATAGTGTTGCTCAATATTTTTACTTTAAATAATAGCAATCTAAATTAATATTTTAACTTCTTTTTAAATTATATATAAAACAATAATATTGCTTAGATAAATAATTAATATTTTAAATTTTTAATATTCTTTATGGTTATACATAATATAAATAATTAATTATAATATTTATTAAAAAAAATATGTTTAGAAATAAAAATCAACAAATATTGTAAGGTACTATATTGCCATTTTTTGAATTTTAGAAATCATTTTTGTAAAATAGTGAGTAGGCACTGTCTGTAACAAGTATGTGTTTGAGACGTCTTTAACCTCAATCTGTCCTGTGACTAGACATGGGTAACTCAATGAATTTTTATGAGCTGCAGGTCAGCTCATGAGTCATATGCTTGAACCGGAGCTGTGAACCGGCTCACAGTTCAGCTCAATTGATGTTGTATGGGTACTTATAACTATAGATTTACAGCTAATTTATGACTGTTCAAACAAATGACATGTATGATGTACCTAAATTATATTTGTATGTAACAAAGCAGCATTTCGAAAAAAGTTATTATAGTCATATTTTTTCGTTCTTACACAATTATAGGGGAATGCTAATTTCATGCAATTATATCTTTACGTCGCGATGAAACGTCATACCGTCCGACGCAAAGAGTATAATAATATAGATTATAGACTATAGTACAGGTCCGTCGGCTCGGGTCCATCGAAATAGCTGACGTTAGGTGGCGCTGAAGTGATGCACATTGCACGGAGCCATATTAAGTAATATTGAGCTGTGAACCGATTATCTAGCAACTGAGCCGCAGCTCAACGGCTCTAGCTACTGTGAACTGAATATTTGAACCGGCTCTGAGCTGAGTTACACATAGTGACCTGTGACCATGATTGCTGTAAAGCATTCGAAACGTCGGGAACCAAAAATCAAAATAAATCCGCAAAATAATCCGAAAAGATAGTTTTATTTAAAACTAGCATTGCCCGCGGCTCCGCCCGCGATCAGATGACCAAAAACCAAATTCTTAGATTTACACATGAGTATACTCTTAGATTGCAGTTTTTGTATTTTTTCTCAGAAATGAGACATTTTCCCGCAGTAAAAAGTGTCCTATATGTTGACTAGGATAACCAGCTGTCACCATACCAAATTTCATCAAAATCCCTCCAGTGGTTTTTCTGTGATGCGGTAACAGACAGACAGACAGACAAAAATTCTAAAAACTATAGATTCGGCCTGTTTATTAGATTATCTATGTATCGATAATAAAGTCTATTTCAATAAGATTTTCCAAAAAATATTTAATGTACAGATTCGACTTAGTTACAATTTTATTATATGTATAGATGTCAAATATTCGCGTAAATCTAAGAAAGTATTATAGAAACATAAAGTAACAAGTCTTTAATAAAATAATTGTGTTTTATAAGGAAACGTAATAAACGGATTATTCCGTATTTCTACGTGAATGACCTGATGAAAACAATAACATTAAAAGATATTGCTTTATTGCAATGCTACAATGCTTTATTGGAATAGTAAGCAAAGTTAGATTTATGCTATTGCAAACTTAATGTATAGTAGGTAGGATAGTTTCTTCCGTTTTTAGTATATTTTGATTTTATTTATAACTAAAGTACTCTCTTAGATTTACGCAAATATTTGACATTTTAAATAAAACTACCTCGTTTTTTCGTGGATTCTGATTTTTAGATCCCGACGTTTCAAAAATCAAAATAAGTCCGCAAAGAAATTCGAATATTTTCAGATTTATTTTGAATTATGTCCGATATTTCGAATGGTTTTTGTAAACATGGCACGGGAGAGATTAAGGCTTAAGATGTCTCAAAAGTTATTGTATAGTTGTAACAGACAGTGTCTACCCACAAAGTTGTACAATAATTTTAAAGAAACAGAAAAATGGCACCCCAGTATCTTAAAATGTTTGTTAATTTTAAATATTTTTCATTAATTTAAATCCGTCACATAAATGAATGTTATTTAATTTTGGTTGTGATTATTATAATTATTACAATAGGAACTGTGTACTGAATTTCATCCTTAGCCATATTACAATATTTTCAATAAAAAAACCTCTATTAAATTCACTTTCATTAAATCTTTTCTTCTCGGAATAATTCGTACTTTTTACCATATCTACATCTACCTACCTTTCAACTATTCTTGAGCAATGCAGGATTACAAAAATAGGCCAAAATTAAAAAAAACTGATTTTGACTCTAATACTAAAATAATAGGTAAGCGGTAATAATTTTATTAAGTTTTCCTTTATATTTGTACATAAAGCCTACATCCTACCTTGTATATTTTTACATAATTATTTTCTAAGCTTACTGCGTTAGTGCTGCTCCTTTGTCGAACTCCAAAAGTTAATTGGTTTGCGTGTACGTAAAGCTAAACTATATAGTTTGCAGTCAAATATAACTTACAACCGATATTGTGCAGAAAAATATAATATACTTAGTAAGATATATATGAGCATTTTATATAAATTTTATAAATATAACCATTTAAAACGACTGGCATTCAGACTTATTTCAAAAAGTGGCAGTTCGCGTCTGAGACTCGTCGCAGATTTAATTTGAGATTTCGCTCTGAGTGGCTACAGAAAGTTTTTCGTAGTATGTTTTCATTTTGAACACTGTTTGTTCATACTTTAATTTAATTTTATTTCCATTTCAACTACATTTGTTCACAAAGGAACCTTTTTTATTAGTAATTAATCTAGCCATCTGTACAAAATCCAATCCAAGCAAATAAGCCCTTATAATGCTAAATTTTTATTCAACTAGTTTTGAGTAGGTTTTCTGAAAAAAAACTAATTGTAGTCATATCCCGGTAACGACGCGAAGTATAGTATCAAAAACATGCTTTCAAAATATTTGAAAACTGGTGAGAATAACACAAAGTGTTTATCAATCACTTGTAACTCATTCTAGAAGCAGGTAATATTTGCCTGTTACATTTGCTAATATTTAATATCTCAATGTATACTGTCATTCGCTTAATAATGCCATATTAATTAGCTAAATCGATGTTACCGCTATTCGTGCTGTTCAATTTGCCATACAAATATTGAATGCGACGACTAACGTACAAATAGAATATTAATAGATAAATTAATTACCTGTTAAAGTTTAGATTAGTGATGTCCTATAAAATTCTCACGACTTCCACACAGTGAAGTATTTAAAGTGGGTTCTAATTTAAGTAAGACAATTTTGTTAAAGTACGTAGAGATACTAGTACTAAATTCTTGTGCAACACTATACCTGTATGTGCGCTATAGGAATTTATGCATTCGAGCTTGAGCTTCTTAAAATTTTGGCAACTTCGCCAAAGCTGAGAAATATTACTATTAAAGTAAATTCGTTTCACAAGGTACTGTGTATGATCATAGACTAATAGATTCAAAATTTAAAACATCACACACAAGAATATATGTATAAAAAATGTGTGTGTGTGTGTGTGTGTGTGTAACTTTTACGCGAGGTTGAAGTAAAACTTCTTCTTTAGCGTTGTGGCAAATACCGCAGTTATGTAAATTAAAACAAATCAAAATATAAATATAAGTAATCATTATTATAAAATAATTAATAATAAATACCTATATTTTTATATAAATAATATAATTACTATAAGAATATAAATATAATATTTTCTTTTAAATTATTAATAATAAATATAACTTCCACTTCCACGACACTCGTTTTTCCAATGTATTAACTTATCCCTCAGTCACACCTAAAGAAGTTTTACTTCAAAAATATTTTTTATTATGAAAAGTAAATGAAAATACGAAAAGTGCTCAAAGATTTGAGTAGCTTGCAAATACTAGGTGACACTGCAGCATCAGGCCAAGGCTACCATATCATAGCAATGTTATTAAAGTTACGAGATACCAAGTTTCGACTCGGAAGTTACGCATATCATTTTACCATCTAGAAAAAAGCTGATGCAAACGGCTTAGCGGATTTTTTTTATTTTTCGCTAAAAATCTGTTAATAAGGCCACCTTTCAAACAAAAAGCTAAATTAAAATTGCTTCATCTGTTTAGGCGCTGTGATTCCACAGACAGACACACAGATACACACATTAAACTTTTAACATTCCTCTTTTTGCGTCGAAGGTAAAAAAATTTTTGTACATAATATCAATTATCTATAAGTATTAGGTATACCATATAATTCGTATATGTGTTGTAGGTTAATGAATATTAAAAAAGTAAATTATATGAATATAATACCTATCATTGGATTAATTTAACACTAAACTATACTTTTTACTTTTAATATCATTATATATTTTTAGCTTAGAAATTAGAATAAATTTGAAGACCGGAAAAAAATATGCAATTCAAAAAAGAGGGTCGGCCATAAGCCGTCCTTTTCGCTATTTACTGCAGACGACCGTTATTTGCAGTGGAATGGTTACAATTGTAAGAAGTATAAAGAAAAATATCTCTTACTTAGTAAAAGCGACTTATTAAATAATTTACTAATATTATGTTTTTCAGAATAATTTATATTCACCAAGCTAGTTAAAGTTATTTATAAATCTACTAGCACAACCCGCGGCTTCGCTCGCGCTAAAACTACAAAAAAATGTCTAAAAAGGTAGTTTCATAAGTTTCATACAAAGTTTCATACAAACTTTCATCCTCTATTTTACCCCCTTTTAGGATAGTTTTGAAAAATGCTAAGACACGTATTTATTTAATTTTATTGAAGTGTACGTATATATACCAAGTTTCAAGTAATTCTGATAATAAATACTTTTTTGGATTGTATTATAACGTGTTTTCCTGTGGGAATTATGTTATCTCCCGCGATAAAAAGTAGCCTATGTGACTCTCCAGCCCTCCAAATATATCCACACTAAAAATCACGCGAATCCATTACTCCGTTTCGACGTGAAAGAAGGGACAAACAAACAAACAAACAAACAAACAAACAAACAAACAAACAAACAAACAAACAAACAAACAAACAATCAAACACACTTTCACATTTATAATATTAGTATGGATGTAATTAACATACTAAGATTCTCATGATACTTGAATTCAATACTCTCAACGCTTTCGACTGTGCAAAGTTGTACAACTTGTAAGCTCGTAATCCCCTTACAACCAAAACTTTACAACAATGTAGATATTAAAATCCATTGTAAACTGTAGCACTCTTCTATCAACATAAGTTGACTACCCCTAAAAGAACCTGTGTGGAGACGTAACATAATTCATACTATGCTTAATATAAAATCATAAAAGTTTATTTAAAAAGATATTATGAAAATTCATTATTATGTATAGTAAGTATATAAAAAAATATATTTAATGACCGAATAACAAATAAATGCATACACTCGTAATTTTAATTTAACAAAGGAGTGTTTGATAACGAAGCAGTTTGTAAAATATATTTGGAGCAGGAAAAGATTGGAACTTCATATCGGTATAACTTCTTCAATGTAATGAAAATCGACATTTCTGCTATCAATCCACTATGAAATGGTGAATTTTTGCTTTTGCCGGCGGCAAAACTGGTAAGATTCGATTTAACGAACCGATACTGAAATTGTAAGTTTATTTTTACAAGTTATTTTACACTTAATTCTCGCAGATATTTCTTACAGATAGTTTTTATTGAAGTATGCTAGGCCTTAACAATAAATAATTAATATAAGTTACATATAGTGTTCGACTATATGATATTGCCATTCATCTGTCTTTTTCCTCGTATTCTCCATAAAAAAAAAATCATTTTCTTGTGTGCATTGAAAAATATAAAAAAATTTCAGTTTTGATATCCAGTAACAATGCCTGGAACTTAGTACTATATTTTTCTGTAATAACACATAATAATCGATTTCCTTATAAAGATGGACTATATAAGGGTTTTAGATTACGCTTTATGAAGAAATCTCTATTATATATAATCTAGCGCTACGTTCAAAAAAAGTATAATTATTACCGCTAATAATGTTCAGGATGTCACTCCCTAAAGCAATAGGGTATAATATAAACTGATCTCGCATTGCCAAATTCCATTGGTTCAAAAGAAACATCTCAGGAAAGGAAAAGAATGTGATCATTAGGATAATTCGTTAAAGAAAGAAAGCGATATAATTTACCTATACCTATAGAAATAAATGGCGGCGTATCCCTAAAAGTCTAAGCAGTTTTATTTCATTACGGTCCGTAGACAAAATCAAGTAAATCAAGATAAAACTTATAAATTTTATTAAACTCACGGATGTTTTATACATTTTAAAGAGGAGAAATATTCTCATCATATAGACGCGTAGAGCTCTAAGACGATACCAACAACACGGCCTTGTAATCTTAGTGCTACGAGTATAACGACAAAACGTTTGCTTAATAATTAAATCATATATTAACTTAAAGTACTTAGTCATATCAACTTCATTTATTATAAGGTATATGAATTAAGTACATGCTATACAGTTTCTCGCAATTCAGTTAAAAGTATTATTCACGGGGGATAGGCCAGTTTGACAATAGGATTACAGGAAGTCACATTTGATACTGTTCACACTCGCGGAGCGGAATTTAAATGAACTTTACTCAACTACAATGGCACCGCAGGCATTGTTCTGCAGGTCTATTACACTTTGGCAACAAAAAGTGAAATTATAATAATAAAATATTACATTATTATATGTAAATAAAAAAGTTTTAAATTTTGCATATAAAATATTGTTTTAAAGAGATTTTTAGATGGAAAATGATATAAACAACTCTGTAGGTAAATTCGTCCAACTGAAAGAGTGGAAAGGTATAAAAATATTCCGTTAGCAATCAATAAGAAAGTAGGATGTAAGTAACAATACTCGAAGAATAAAGTTACTAAATAGTAATTACAATTCAAACAACATTTATTACATATATTACAAATATAATACATTATACTAAAATAGCAACCTTAGACTTCCGCAATTATTGTATAACTTTTGACCGCGACTTCGTCCGCATGATCTATTGAAACGGTCAATTGTTTCAGTAATGATGGCCACCATCAAGTACTGTCATTGCACTAGTTACATATATGGGGTAGTTATAGAATAATAGCACACCTCTGTATACACCGACAATGTAGTTCATAAGGTAGCTGACCATATTTTACCCAGGATTTAAATTCCTGTGTTTTCTGAGTCCATAAAACAAAACGTGTTCAAGCGGTATTTCGTGTATTAGCAAATTAATATCTATACATAAAATAAAATTCTAACTAAGCCGAATCTGTACATTAAATATCTGTGACTGCATCCCGAAAAAACCACTAGACAGATTTTAATGAAATTTGGTATGGCTGGTTATCCAAGTCAACATATAGGATACCATAGACCACTATTATATACTACCCTACTAGGGTACTTTTTACTGTAGGAAAATATCTTATCTCTGAGCTAAACGTTAAAACGTAACTAGGGACGAACCCGTGCGGAGCGAGGGTGAGTCGCTAGTTATATCCTAAAACTATGTACCTAACCAAATGTCATATTGTTAATTTTATCTCTATGCAATAATTGTTAAAACAAAATAATTAATTTTCATTGAAAGGGATCATATTTTGTAGTTTAATAATTATTATGATTCAAGCATTATTAATATAAAAGTTTTATTTTTAGCATTATAATATATAAATTATATTTATGTATCCTGTACTTTTTACTCGTTTGTTGAATAAATTAAAAAAATTAAAGTTTATCGATAAGAAATAAACAAAAATCTTCCCTCTTAATAATATTAGTGTACATTTAAATTCTGCGACGTTTTTAACACATATTAAAAAAACGATTCTTTTCCTCGATTTCAAAATTTAATTTTGTCTATCTAATCTAAACAGTGTGTTTTATAAAATATTCATTTTTCTTCCATTCTAAATTACATTTTAATGAAGATAAAGGCCATAGTGCTCATCTAAGACACAGCTTGAGCTTCCCGTACGTAGTATCGTGTAGAATTCCATATAAAGTACATTTGTGGGTTTGAACTAAATGGAAATAAACGCACGTGCGAAGCAGGAAGCACACCTGATATTAATATTTATTCCACACTGTATCTTGTATGTTGGTTTTTCTGTATGTTCATTTTTATTTATCAACTTTAACACAAGTAATGCTATTTAAGAATACAATTTCTGTACCACCAACACGATTAAATTCGCAAATGTTAAAACAATATCTCTAGAAAACAGCTGCACCTAAAAACATAATGCGAATCGTCTACAAAACGATTTATTCTGTGGACAGACGAGTTGACGACGGCCTTATCGATAGAACATTGTTATTTGTCTTGTGGAAAATACGCAAGTCAGCTAAACTGCTCTGACCAAATTGCTTTTTGGAAACTATTCCGAATACAAATCAGTAACATTTGGAAAGCATACATCACATAAAATTCGCATGTACAAGTAATTTTTGATCGACTTTCTCAGTTCCAGCCCTAATCTAGTCTCTACTGGACTAGGACTTACCTACTAATCCCTAGTTAATTTGTATAATCTAGAATCACCGAGGCAGTGCCTTGGTGATCTAGTGGCTGACATGTGAGACTGCAAATCCGGAGGTCCTGACTCCTCCGTTCGAATTCCGGCTCAGGCCAAGTTTAGCTATCGAGTTTTTCTGTTAATAATTCTCAGTAAAAGCCCCAGCCCAGTGTTATATCCCCTTGCCTCGGAGAATATACTAAGTCGTCGGTCCTCCGCCTAATCTCTCTGAGCTTGAGAGTGCTAAGAGTGCTATAATATCTCTTGCGCAATTGGCTTATCTCCATCAGATCCATCGTGGCCGAAATCGATCGGAAGGACATAGCTAATACATTTATTGTATTTTAATTAAAAAGTAATTTTGTATGTCGTTAATGCTGTCTAAATCTATCTAACGTTCATTTTATATTTTGTAACTAGAAAAGCACAAACAGATCTATCTCACGGGAACTGTTCATTTTTCCGTGATAAAAGGCATAAGTTGTTGTGTACTAAGCTGTATACGTTACTATAGTTTTTTAACTATCCCACGGGAATTCTTAAATTATATGGGATGAAAAGTATCTAAAATGTTGACCGGGGATATAAGATACCACCATTCAAAATTTTATCTAAATCGGTCCAACAGTTTCGGAGATTAGTCCGTACAAACAGACAAACAGACAGAGAAACAAAAAATTCGGAAAAATCTGGATTTGTTCTATTTCTCTTCTTACATCCCCCTGACTTGGTTTTTGCATTTTTTTTCTATGTACAGACATTTGACCTCTACAGTTTTATTATATGTATAGATTACTTACATAGATATCGATTATCCTACTAACGCTAACAGCTAAATTACGATTGAAACAATAAACCTCACGTCCCCAGTGGCTAGCATATATTATCCATTAAATGTACAGGATTATTCAGCACAGTGTTATTCTTTCTTAAACGCAAAAAGCTAAGAGAAATCACATTGTATTTTTTTATTTATAACCATCACTTAAAAAACATATTCAATATTCAATTTGAATAAACTTAATAAACAAAATAGCAATAATTTTAATAAACAAAAAGCATTTAATAATACTATAATGTAGCGTATCAAAATAACACCCTAAAATTATTCATAATGAAGCATTAATAATAAAATAATTTAGCAAATAATTTAAAGTATATACTTTAAAATAATAAAGGAATTAGAATATTGTAATTATAATTTATAATAATATCATAAAAATGATACAGAGAGTAACTGATATATATCTCAGAGAGCCGGAGCACTTATCAACAAAGTGCCGTCTTCACAATTGAACAACTTCTGATCTGTCGACACCGTAACAAGGGTATTTATAGGCGAATGTCGTAGTGGAAGTCACTGATAACATAACTGTCAAATGACATTTCTATAAAAATACGAAGGTTGTGCTAAAATTTTATATAACAATATACATAATTATATATATTTCATCTTTCAAATATTTTTTTTACCACCGTAGAAGAGTATTTTTAAGCTCACTCTTACTAATTAAATTCTACGTCCTAAATGGCTTATAAGCTAAAATGTATGGTATAAATTATAAAGAAAAACATTTACAATGTACACCGTTATATTTTTCTGATCATTACGCAAAGAAAAGGTAAATAAAAGTTATGATAATTGAGACCATAAAAACATTTACAGTTTTTTACATAATTTTCGTATTCAACGAGCACTCTTTACAATTGCCAAAGTATTTAAATGTAAAATGGCTGCTTAGCATACTTTAAGAGGAAAAAAATTGAGTACTGAAATGTAAGTCGAAGCAAATATAATGTTTCTTAAGAACTTTGGTAAAATCAGCGCTATAAACATTTTAAATGTTAAAGAGGCAAATATTTCCGAGTAATACAAATTATATATATATATATATATATATATATATATTAATTATGTTTTTGTTATAATAAAAATAAATGCCACTATTTTATATAATGTACGATGAAATAAACAGGTATTAGAAATAAAAAAAAGTCATTGTTTACATTATAAAATAAAAAAAAAGGACTTCAAAAAAACTAAAAAGTACAATAACTGATTGGTTCTTTTCATTTACTATAGATACCTAATTAGATTTATTCGAAGTCGGTGTGCTTTGATTTGTATCCGCTGGCACCGGATAGTAAAATAAACTTTTATTACATATGTGTTCAGCCCTTTCTAACGTTCCACTACAAAAAAAGTATAACTTCAAAAATCAATGAGAACCACCATCTATTTAAATTTCAAAGTTCGATCCAGAAATACACTAAATACCAATGTAGACTAAAATTAACTTACACATTAAACATTAATATTTTTTGGATAAGGAAGGAAAGTACATTAAATATTTTTTGGAAAATCTAATTGAAATAGACATTATTGTCGATACAGAGTCCGATTCTACAGTTTTTAGATTTTTGTCTGTCTGTCTGTCTGTCTGTCTGTCTGTCTGTCTGTTACCGCATCACGAGAAAACCACTGGACAGATTTTGATGAAATTTGGTATGATAATAGCTGTTTATCCGGGTCAACATATAGGATACCTTTTACTGCGGGAAAATATCTCATTTCTGAGAAAAAATACAAAAACTGCATTGTAAGAGTATACTAATAAGTAAAACCTAGAATTTGGTTTTTGGTCATCTGAACGCGGGCGGAGCCGCGGGCAATGCTAGTACACAATATAACATGACGACACGTCTGGCTCAGTTTGCAGTGAGCGTACTTGCTATGCCGCGGTTGCGGGTTCGAGTCCCGCTGGGGGCATTCATTTGTATGATGAGCACGAATGTTTGTACTCCAGTCATTTATATTTCCTATAATATGTATGTATTTATAGTTATATATGTGTAGTGTGTCAATTGTCTGGTATCCATAATACAAGCCTCAAAGCTTACCATGGAACTAGATGGTGCTGTGTGTTAATGTCGCAACATAAAGGTACCTTGCCTTTGTCGCGGGTTTATTGGTTTTAACACAACTGGTGACAAGAAGTACAACCATTATTTACAGCTGCATAGCTCTACATTGCATGCTTTACTCTTTACATAGTAAATACACATCTTCAAACAAATAATTGATTTGATTAAGTTCATTCCATATTTTTAGCTTTAAATATGTAACTTACTTCCCCTTCTTTCGACTGAAAAATATAATCAATAACTTTTCGTTTGCTTTAATTGCAATATGTTTTAGGTACGTCCATAACACAATAGAGTACAGCTTTGTAATCTAAACTCCTTTAAGATTTCAAGGTGGCACATATATGAAACATTCTTGCTCAATCCTGCATCCTGCTGTTTACTCGCGGGCCTCTTAAAATTCAACGTGAAACCTACATACAGTTTAATGTGAATTTTATAGTCTAAAAGCCAACTTTACCGGTACAATATTGCTAACTTGTTCACGAAATGCAATTATTAAATATATTATACCTACTTTTTTGGGGTACTTAACTTCGAAAGTATCTAAATGAAAAATCAGAACCCTTATAAAATCACTTTACTTCCATTTTTAAGTAACTTTTATTCGAGAACGCATAGAACATATATAAATAATAGTTATTTTAATGAATAACTTTAGTTCCTATGCCTTTTATTATTTTTATTATGAAGATTATACCGGTAGTAGGACTCTGTCAAGCCTGAGGAGTCCGACTGGATGGGTACCATGCACCTTGTTTCTGCATTTTTGTAACTTAAAACCTAAGTGCATGAACCGTAGGTATTATGGGCGACAGGTACCGCTTTCTATCAGATGGGCTGTCTGTTCGTTTGTCACTGAATACCATAAGAAATAAGAAAAAAATCCGACTTTATAAGATCCTAATCTTGATCGACATTTGTGTTTTCTTATTTTTAAATAAGCCTTATATATTATTTTCATTTACGATTAAACATAAAGGCAAATACAGTGTACAGTTTTGTTACAAAATGTTGCTTCCTTTCTGCTGTAACTACTGGTTACCCCGGTACATGAAGTGGTTTCCGCGAGGTACGTGTATGTTGCTAAGAGTCACTTAAGGTCTAGTGTGTCAAAGTAACACATATTTAGACGGAGTGTCACTTTATATTATTTCACACTTGCACCCTAAACTCACCGGTATTTTAATCTGGAAACACATATTACATATAATGAAATTGTAACTAAGCCGAATCTGTACATTAAATATTTTTTGGAAAATCTTATTGAAATAGACATTATTATAGATACAGAGGCCGTCTGTCTATTTGTCTGTGTGTTACCGCATCACAGAAATCCCACTGGGGGGACTTTGATGAAATTTGATATGGTGAAAGCTGGTTATCCGGGTCAACATATAGGATACTTTTTACCGCGGAAAAATGTCTCTTTTCTGAGAAAAAATACAAAAACTCCAATGTAAGAGTATACTAATATGTAAAACCTAACAGTTTGGTTTTTGATCATCTGAACGCGGGCGGAGCCGCAGACAATGCTAGTTTTACATAAATTACGTGTATATGGAACCCTCAGGAAGCAAATCAACTGGCACTTGCAAAAATTCTATACCCAACGATATAGAATCGAAATATTAATCAGAAAAATATTTATTTATTTACATAAAATGTATCGCGTTGAAAGCTATATTCAGAAATAAATATACCTATACCTACTGTAATTAATTCCTTGGAAATTAGAAAATGAAATCATAAAAAACGAGAAATCAAAAAAATATATATTAATGTTAATTTGAAATTTAGGTTATTATTACGTAAATTTATATTTACGTAATTTGTATGTATATAATTGTTCATCATATTCAAATTATACTATATAGGTACTTGAAATTTATATTAAACCTACCAACAAAAGTAGGTAAAGCATTATTTTTTTACTAATCTATACAAAAAATGATTATACTCGTAAATTAATCAATAAGTGTTTAAGCACTCGATAAATAAATTCATATTTAGGTTAATTTTATAAATAAGGTAGGTATATCGTAATCTAAAATATAATATTTTCTACACTTTGACATCTCAGTACTTTTACTTTGTGACTATCTCAGCTCTCAACTCTTAGCTCTAGTTTGTTTATCGTCCGAATTCCATTTATGAGTTCGTTACTTTCCTATTCTAGAGACATAAAATGTCATCTATAAGACAAGCAGAGCTTTTATCTCAATATGTACGCTGATAAGGAAAAATAATGAGCGGACTTATACGGATCGATGGAGATTAACTTGTTATTGTAGCAAGCTAATAAAGGCGTAATATTATATTAAAAGGTATTTACGAAGCTACACATTTCGCCAGAATAACTTGTTAAGACAGTTTTATATGCTCGACTTGTGATACCAATTTGTTCATTATTACTCTTCTTTTGTTTTTGTTACGTCTTGATTAATGAAAATAAAAGTTGTGATACGCTCGACATATTTATAAGAGTCAACTACTAGAATTTATAGGGATGTTTATTCTGTTCTGTTTATTTATAGGGATATAAGAATACAATCAGACATGTTATAAGCAAAAGTAATAAACAGTAAATGTTGTAATGTTTCCCAAATTATGTTAGATCAAATCTTGCCTAATCTGAAAGAAAGCAATTTGGAAAATATCTACATTTTATGTAATACTAGCATTGCCCGCGACTCCGCCTGCGTTCAGATAACCGAAAACCAAACTGTTTTGTTTGTTTATTTAGTTTTGGGCGATAAACTCTTAAACCACTGAATCAATTTTAATCATTTATTTACTAATACTATAACATAATAATAACTTTTTCTTAATGTTAATTTGTCGCAAAACAGGGATGACATAGCGCTGGTTAGTAATATTTTCCGAAACGATTTTCAAAAGAAAGTGTTGGGGAAAGTGAGAGTTCCAGAAGTACATAATTAAGGTAAATAAGTAAATAATCCTAAGCAAATGCTTTTTATTATTTCATATGGCTCGGCTAATATTATTACAGTCGTTAGCATTTAATTGCGTCTTTTAAGCCTTCCACCTTTCAACAAATGAAAAAGTTGAGGTACAGTTTCGAAACTACTTTTATCGAAAATTATCTTGCAGAATATACGTTTCATAGTTTTTAAGATATGGAATAATTTTAGTTACCCGCTTTGACAGTTTAACAACCATAAACTTGTATTCCATAAATAATAAATAAAAAAAATAATATGAAACGAACTTATTTTGACGGTTGATATAATGAATCGATATTATGGAAACGTAAATATTATTCCGTATATATTTTAGTGTTAACCTAGTAAAATTATGCTTGCGCAATCTCTTCTACTGCCCATACTTGACTACGCCGATGTATGCTATTTGGATGTGACGGAGGAGCTTTTGAATAAATTAGAGCGTCTTCAAAATCTCGCCATACGCTTTATCTATGGCTTGCGCAGGTACGATCATGTTTCCGACTTTCGTGCTCGTCTTAAATGGCTCCCTATCCGCCTTCGCCGTGATATGCACATTCTTTCATTTCTGTTCAATATCCTTCATAACCTCAATTTTCCCTCTTACCTTCGTTCAAGGTTTAACTTTCTTCCCACTTCAACACGTTCTAGGCGGCCCTGCATCACATCGATGCTTGACATACCGAGAAGCAACACCAAGTTTTTCCAAAACTCATTCTCGGTACACGCTGCAGTGTTATGGAACAGACTTCCCAAAGTCCTACAGGAGAGCCCTTCTAATGATGCATTCAAAGTCAATTTAAAGAAGCATTTTCTAGCTCATAATTGAAAAATATATATCTTTCTGTTTCGTAATAATATAAGTATGTTTATGTATGTATGTTTATGTATGTATGTATATGTATGTATGTATATGTATGTATGTATATACTTGTAGTTTTGGTATTTATTTATTCTCTCTAATGTTTATGTATTGTTTATAAGTAATATTTGTATTTATGTATTTATGCTTATATATTATATATGGAAATATAGTGTGTACATATATGTGTATGTTTATATATTGTATTCATTTTGTTTTACATATTATGCTTATTCTTATTTATTTTCTTTTCTTTTCTTTTCTTTGCACTTTCTCTTTCTGTCCCGCTACTTAACACTATTTCCCACATACATGGGTTGACTGGAAGAGATCTCTTATAGAGATAAATCCACCTTTGTCCACATCATTTTCTATGTATTTTTTTTTATTACTTTTTTTAGTGCAATAAAGAATATATATATAATACGTAAGTAAGAAAAACAACACAGAATTTTGCTATATGGAACCTTTATAGGTTGGCGCGAGTTGGATTTGCATTTTCCCAATTTTTACATTAAAAGATTTATAAACATTGACATTCTTTACTAATCAATAAAAAATATTTTCATTTGAAAATTATTTCGGATAGTAAAATAATACTAATATTATGTAATTAATTTTATGTATTTATTACTAATATGTAATGTAATTTATAAAGCTAATAAGTTTGTTTTACTAATACATAATTTGAACACGGGAGGGGCCGCGGGTAATTTAATAGTATTTCTAATAAAATCACAGAAAAGTATGTACATTAAATATCTGTACATTCATTTCTTTGGAATTAAAACTACGCATTTTAAAAACACATAAATAAACATTTTTTGAGTTATTTTAATGAATAAAATAGCGCTGTTGATAATATTTTTTAAGATAAGCTTTTTTAATGGTTTTTGCCATATTTACAAAGTTATCTTGCTAAAATGTTTGTAGTATCGTCGTGGTTTTATTCTAAATATTTTTTTGCATTTTTTCTCAGAAATGAGATATTTTCCCATCGTAAAGAGTATCCTATATGTTGGCCCGGATAACCAGCATCACCATACCAAATTTCGTCAAAATTCCTCCAGTGGTATTTCTGTGATGCGATCACAGACAGACAAACAGACAGACAAAAATTCTAAAAACAGTATATTCAGCCTCTATATCGATAATAAATAATAATGTCTATTTCGATAAGATTTTCCAAATAATATTTAATGTACAGATTCAGCTTAGTTACAATTTTATTATATGTATAGCTGATATCACACACGAATTCTTTAGTACAATTTTATAACATTAAGAAATAATTTGTGATTTAGGCTATTTTTAGGCTTAATTCTGTTATAGATAAATAAATGTGGCGTATAAAGAATTGTGGCTTTTAGTGTTGACCTGTTCTCATTATGCGAGTCTTATTATATTTTATGAAACCCTCTTGTACGCTTCAGGGGGCCATAATGTGCCTGAAAATACACAAAACCTTATTAACTACGTACCACTACCCACATACCTGCGCTAATATTTATTTAGGTGCTTTGTTTATTGTAGCTATTTGCTCCTTGTGGAAAGTAATATTCTTTTGAGTTATTCTACTTAATGTTTGTATAAGTAACTTTTATAATATAATATACAACTGCATGACCACCTTTATTCTTCGTTTATTACAAGTCTCATAATTATTATGTAGTATACGGTGAAAACATTGTGGAGAAACCTGCATGTGTGAGAGAATCTAGCAAGTTTTTGAAAAACATGACGTGAAGTCCACCAATCCGCACTTGGCCTCTATTGCCTCGTATTGAAGGGAGGCCCGTGCCCAGCGGTGGGACGTTAAAAAAGGCTGAATACAAAGTATTATGTAAATGCCTTAAATATTTACCTATATCCCTTTTTATTATTTATCAAATTATTTTACTATCTTTTTCTTAAAAGTTTTGCCCTGAAATTTAATTTCATTTATTTAGGTAAATCTTCTACCATGTTACCTTATTAAAGCCGTAATATTTGGAAGGATGAACACATGAGTCAGTACTAATAATTAAACAAAATACTGGCAAAATATGTTGAAACGTAAATATAATTAACCAATGAAACTTCTCATTAAAAGATAAAGTGGTCTCGTAAGTTGACGGAGAAATATACCGTATAGGTACCTACTTACCTATACCATCTAGGTACATACTGTCCATAATTTTTGTATGCTATAAATATACTTTACGTTACGTTAGTTCAATAAAAACCTTCATATATTGAATTTTCGCTTAAGCAGATCATTGAATTAAGTACCAAGTAAGATTAGATCCAAATATGAGCAAACCAGTCTTTAAAGTGAATGCGAGCGTCGTAAAAGTTTCCTCAGTTGCTCGCCCAATCTCAAATTAAATCTGCAATGAGTCGCAAACACAAACTGCACTATGAAGTTATTTCGTACATCACCACTTCTGTATCTATATAATACACATAATTAATAATTTTCAATAATATTGAACGTTCTAATTGTTACAAAACTTTGTTAGCTCTAGCTATTTTATGGCCCGATTTTGATGAAATTTTTAGAGGCTTTTTTTTCAAATTTAATTTTTTTCTACTTTTCATTACTTTATAGTAGTATTAATCAATATATTAGTAATTCTTTAATTAATAAAAAATACTTTTGTATGACATCATCCACTTTAAATCACCTCATAAAGAGTTATATTCAAAGAAGTTCGTTGACTTGACTTGTTCGTTGTCGTTTCTATTAGTGCAATTACTTCATCTGCATGCATTCAATAAATGGATTGCGAAAACATTTAATTAAGGTTTTAAAATATTAAATACTCCAGAAACTAACGACATAACATAAATAATTGTAGTTTTTTTAAGATAATAACAACAGGTCCTCGTTTCGCTCAGGCTCTTACTACACCCTGCGGGTTTTCTAAGTATCCTTGAGTTTGCTAAAATTTTATAAGATATTCATTTAAATTATATGGTGAACTAATATGAAATTTAAAATACATATATTAATATCCCCTGCAAGTGATGAAGGTAGAACAGGTAGGGGTAACAGTGTACATACATCCTTAATCGTTTTATTATATCATGATTGGCTAAACCTTCGAGGCAATGACAGTGTGTAAATTCGACAATAAATAATAACTATTATTCATGCAACATTCTTGTTTTTAACTTGACTTAAATTACTTATTCAAATTATAACACATTGACAAAAAATATAGGTATAAATAAATAGGTAAGTACATAAAGGTACAAGGAAAAATTCTTTTACATGGTATTGATATTTAATTATTAAATTTTTATCAAAATATATTACGTTACTTACGATACATTAGAATTACAATAAAATTCAAAACTTTTTCACGAATCTGCACGAGTTGAATAAAAAACTGTACACCTCCACGTTTTGTGCGCAGCTTTTTAAAATAAATCTGAAAAAATTTCGAGTGCAGATTCATACAAAAAGCTTTTATACAACCATACACTTCGACCCGCAATGACTAGTCACTGCTATATAACAAAATAGATAGGTAGGTGCCTGTACATATGTACAATGTAATAATCTATTCAGAATACCACTATACACATTTCAAAGGTAGGTAAATTTAATTTACGTATCAAATTCCAAATACTCCACGTATCAAACCTGGTGTGTCTTGAATTCTCGGGGTATTACATTAGGTACATTAATATATTGAATAGATTATTTTGTAGTCGACGACAGACTTAGCCCAAGGGCGATATTTACAGAAATATATTTTTGGAATTAAAATGTATAAATCATATGTAAAATGGAAAATTTTTGTCATGATAAGAAAAAGAACGAATTTTTCTATATAATACACAAACACTTATAGTTGAGACATTAGTCTGCCGTCAGATAGAACCAATGGAAGAACAGCTAGATTTCTACTACTTCTTCAGGCTGTCAGGTATGTAGTTGTCTTTACCGGGAATACCAGTTCCACCGGAGTCACCTAACCAAGGGTACCTGGAAATAAAGTTATTAACACTTCTATTTGCAATTATTACAAAGTGAAAACTGAGTGTGTTTCCTTTTACGTATTAAAAGTTCAATGAATTGAATGAACTTAGAATGGAGAAAATGTATATTCTGGATTCATTACTTCATTAACGACATACACTTATGGCGATTTTTGAATAAGTTTTGTTTCATAGTTACTTTATATTTCATTTTATAAGATACTAGCATTGCCCGCGGCTCCGACCGCGTTCAGATGACCAAAAACCAAATTCTTAGGTTTTACATATTGGTATACTCTTATACTCTTACATTACAGTTTTTATATTTTTCTCAGAAATGACAAATTTTTTTGTGGTAAAAAGTATCCTATATTTTGACCCGGGTAATCAGCTATGACCATACCAAATTTCATCAAAATCCGTCCAGTAGTTTTTCTGTGATGCGGTAACAGACAGACAGACAAAAATTCTAAAAACTATAGATTCGGTCTCTGTATCGATAATAATGTCTATTTCAATAAGATTTTTTTTAAAATATTTAATATACAGATTTGATTCAGTTACAATTTTATTATATGTATAGATTATGAAATGTATTGTGTGAGTTTTATCTTATGATTTAACATGTTACATAAAAAAATAGTAAAAAATGAATAATTGTTTAAACGGTGAGACATATGAACAAATAGTAAATTAAATCAATGCTCATTAAAATACTTATTTATACATATAGTAATAATTTAAATATATTATAGTTTACTTACTGATTAGGGCATTCACTGCAGGTTTCCATATAGCGTGTGTCGGTGAAATTTGTAGTCGGATGTTTAAAGGATAAAGCACATTTGTTGGGAAGATTGCAAGGCGCTGGTGGTAAATCTTTCTTGTCACATTGCCATGCTTCATAGTTACTTAGTGTCTTCGCGGATTTCGGATCTGTCATCCAAGTCAAAGCCTGCGTGATCGTTACGAAATAGACGTCTTTCCTGAAAAAATATTTGTTTTAATATAACTGTAACTCGATACAATGTTATTATTAAAAAGAGTCGATACGTTACTAGCGCTCTAAAAGGGAAGCGCACAAATGGAGGCTATAGCCTCCATTAGCCTTAGTCGCTTTCGAATATGTAAAGAATACGCAAGTGCTTCCCACTTTGCTAATCGGTATATAACATTCGCTTTCATAATTAAATTGCCGTTGTGTTCCTATATTCCATAAATGCACTAATTATCAAAGTAAAATAAACAAAGTTCACGGGATCACATACCACAGGTAAGCAACCCGAAATTATTATATTTTATTTGGTTTATAATCTTTTGTAAACGAAAAAAGACGCCATGATTACGTAATTTAAAGGAAACTACGCGCAAGTGACAAACACTACTAGTCTTTTTATTTCTTATAGTTTTTACACTATCCTTTTCACATCTATATCTATAAAATAATATGTGCATGTTTTGTGAGCATATAACGTATCTATATTATAATAAAACATCATTGACTGGATAGAAGAGATTACTATCCTACTAATATTATAAACGCGAAAGTTTGCAAGAATATATGTATGGATGTATGTTTGTTACTCCTTCACGCAAAAACTACTGAATGGATTTTGATGAAACTTTACAATAATATAGCTCATACATTAGAATAACGTATAGACTTTTTATCCCGGAAAAATGCGTAAAAATTGGGGTTCCCGTAGGATAGATTTATTTTTGTTTTCCTAGAGGCGACCTGAGCGAAGCGAGGGTGAGCCGCTTGTTTTATTATACTCTTTATACATATTATATGTACATATTATGTGGTTATTTTATCTGTTGTCAAAATGACGTTTAATTAGATCTAAAACTAAAATTTATTGATATTATAGTATAATGGGCATATAATAATTCATATATGTAATTATTTCAAAAGCATAATTATCTTAAAACTAAATTTGAAATGCAAGTCTCAGTTCATAATAAAATATTTAAAAAACTAATGATTCTACGTAACTATATTATACATATGAGCATATAAGACCAAACAAATGGAAAGCAATCGACATCGAAGACGGAATACATGATCGAAGTTTAATTCGATATCCGCCAGTCGAACCATGCCAGAAGTAAGGTAGCCATCGCACGTTGGCAAAGCAAACTCGCGGTACGTGAGTTACATACATTTTGCGATCAACGTCGCCGCCCGCCCCGGGACATATTGGTCACGTAATTCTACCAACTGCTTTCATTATCTCCCCAATATTTAATACTCTGATAAAACCAATAATTTCTTCTTAAACTACTTAAACTACAGTTCTTTGTCGTAGTAGCAAATTAATATAAATTCTCGCAATCGAAATAACGTTTCTAAATGAAATTAAAGACATTAATATCCTTAGTCCAAGCGAAGTTTAATAGGATATTCATGAGTGTACTAAATATCACCTAATTACTTTAGTTAATGCTTATTTTACACTAGGTGACTTTTTCAGCAAAAATAATGTGCTCTAACTAGGAAATGAGAGTAGCTAATTAAATCTACATTAGCTAATCTTGATATATAGGTATATATATATGTACGTATGTATATATAGTTCTGCAACTAGACAGTAGACATCTATCTATCTATCTATCTATATGTCTACTGTCTAGTTGCAGAACTATATATACATACGTACATATATATATACCTATATATATATATATATAGGAGATAGGCGCTAAGTCTAGAAACGTACTGGGAGGCGGCCCACCTCGGTGGGTATACGGGTTGCTCCAGGTACTTCTCTGACAGCAGAGCAGACTGTGAGAGTTACCCCTTGGTTGTTGGTTTGCTTCGGCGTCAGGCCTACCATTGGGGCATCGTGGTTGAATGCGCAAGTGATCCTGCGACGCCCCATTAAGACAGGGGAGGTTCTGTTAAGTTAGTGGGTGGTACTGACCTTTCTAGCCGGTGAGTCCTACATAACCTGTACGTATGCAAGTGGTGTGCGTAAATGCATTTCCCAACATTAAACATTAAAAATGTAAAAAACTAGTTGTCAGGTAGAAATCGTCATGTACGAAAAAGGTTACAAGACGTTAGATTTCGTCCGGCATATTACGGATGTTATCGTCAAGCTCTGGCCGCTATACTTGTTTACATCACGTGTTAGTTAAATGAGCTTGATGATATACTTCCGTCAAAGAAAACTATTTTTCAATAACTAACAATTTTATTAAAAGTCAATTACATTATCTGATGATTGCATTTTTGTAATACAGATCCTCTAAGGGTCTCCAAGCTAAAGTATTATTATCCCTGGATTGTGCCAATAGACATTTTATATGAAATTAGATTTAGAATTGAAAAAAGGCGTGAGGTGAAGAACTTCCCTCTTGACGGGGATCCTCCGATCACTTATATATATAATTTATTTATATAATGAGATAATATGTCAAGTTTGTTCAACGTTAAAGCTACATAAAACTACTACATACGCCTTGTCAAACAAAAAAGTTATACAACCAGTGCCTAATACTTTCTTAGATTTACGCGAATATTTGACATTTTAAATAAAACTATCTTTTCGGATTGCGAATGCTTTACAGCATCCATGGTCACGGGAGAGTCTCTCCCGTGACCATGGATGCTGTAAAGCATTCGAAACGTCCGGGAAACAAAAATGCAAATAAATCCGCGACAAAATCCGAAAAGATAGTTTTATTTAAAAAAATAACCAGTGCCTATTCATAATATTATATAACATACTAGCGACTCACCCTCGCCCCGCTCGGGTTCGTCCCTAGATACGTTTTAAAGGTTAGTACCTATGGATATCACAGAGATGAGATATTTTCTTGCAATAAAAAGTATCCTATATGTTGACCCGGATAAGCTTTCACCATACTAAATTTCATCAAAATCTATCCAGAGGTTTTTCCGTGATGCAGTCACGGACAGACAGACAAAAGTTCTAAAAACTATATATTCGGCCTCTGTATCGATAATAATGCCTATTCCAAAAAAAAATTACAAAAAATATATATGTTCAGATTCATTATGAACAGATTCGACTCAGCTCGATTTTATTAGGTATATAATACATATACCTATATAGATAATGAGAATTACTAACCTTTTTTCTATATTTTAGAATTAAAGTATAGAAAAAAGATTTTCTATTGAGTTACATATTTATAAATTAAGGCATAAAATTGTAGATATATAAGCTAGAATCAATTTCATGAAGGCAAACTTGTGTAAAAAGAACACTTAAGTGTAATATATCCCACCTTTCCAGTTGAACTTTGAAATATCACACCTCACAAAACTCTCTCGGTAACGACGTTTCAAGTACCTTTTGTCATTTAAAATTGTTCGAGTCTTAGGAAATCCTTATCCACTTCATACGTTTTAATAGGGAATTACTATTTCACTAACAGTGCTTGCTCGCTGCTTCTTTTCTATTACATTCAGTTGTGTAAATTATTATATTAAACCGAAAGTCACACTTTTTTGTCAGTTGAAATATGTTTATCTCTGTAACTACCAGTCTGATTTGAAAAAATGTTTTTGCTTTTTATTGCCAATTTATTGAGAAAAAATTGTTAACATAACGCTATACCTGTTAAAAACAGAGCAAATATACTTAAAAAATTACACATGCGGATCGGCGGGTAAACACCAGTGTTCAATAAACGCAGACAGTATTCTAAAATACTCAATATTGTGTAACGTAAGGAGTGACTATAAATATTTTCAGTTCTTTTTAATAACAAAGAACAAGGAAAATATTAGAACACTGTAGTTTTTTTTTTTAAATTGCGTGCTGAATGTATCTCATTAACAAATATTTATAATATTTATATTTATTAATATGTACAACAATCACCTCTTAGAATTGGCACATCCGGTATAGGCTATGACAGATACACCGATCTGCACCAATACAACGTAAATAAACTACGTACATGTTAACATTATACAAGGACGATCTAAATAATTAACAAATATTATTATTACAATAAAACTATGAATATAAAATAAAGTAAACTTTGCATTCTGTAAACCTATCTGTGTTGAATTTTTGTTTTATAAAATTCGGTATAGTACATAGACGAATGACACGAAAAAAGCTGAGTTTTAACACGTTACGCCGTATCTGGTTTTATTTTTAAAATGGGGCAGTCAGAAAATACGTGGCACAATTTCAATTGCCACTCGCTATAGAAATTGTCACTATTCGCTTCTATTCGGAGTGTCAGCTTCGCTTTGATTATGTGACGTGCAAATGCTTGTGAATTGTTCACTGGTGCTGGACACTGACACTACACTCCCCGACAATTACTTCATCATTCACTTTTTATTCCTCTTTTGACATATTATATCAGAATTTTATCATAAGCTAAATATAAAACTTTAAAATATTCCACAATAAAATAACTCTCCGAAGCCTGCACCAGCTTTTAACGGTCGGACTTTTTCAGTTAATTTTTAACAGCAGTTAAAAGTAAGCATCTTCAGTGTTAGTCTTTAAAAGTAGCTATTAAGCGTATACCACAAAGAAAACTCGATATAGTACATCGATATAGTACATCGATATAGTAGTAGTTTTCAAGTTTTAAAGTATAATTATTTACAAAAGAAAAAAAGAAAATCAAGTAAAAGTGATACACATTTTTGCCTACCCTTAAAGTACTCGTATATATACTATACTAGCATTGCTTGCGGCTACGCCCGCATTCAGATGACCAAAAACCAAATTCTTAGGTTTTACATATTAGTATACTCTTACATTGCAGTTTTTGTATTTTTTTATTTTTCTCAGAAATGAGATATTTTCCCACGGTAAAAAGTATCCTATATGTTGACCCGGATAACCAGCTATCACCATACCAAATTTCATCAAAATCCCTCTAGTGGTTTTTCTGTGATGCGGTAACATACAGACAGACAAAAATTCTAAAAACTATAGATTCGGCCTCTGTATCGATAATAATGTTTATTTCAATAAGATTTTCCAAAAAAATATTTAATGTACAGGTTCGGCTTAGTTACAATTTTATTATACGAGTATGTATAGATATGAACAAGACGTTTTGCATTATACAAACAATTGTTTTGTCAGCATACAAACTAATATTATTTGGAATGCAAAAGTTTATATGTGAATGTGTGTGTTTGTTAATCCTTTACGCGGAAATGGCTGGACGGGTTTGGATGAAGTACATAGACTATTCTTTCTGGTTTTTCTTTTTTTAACGATCCGAAATACTTTTATGCATTCTACCTGCATACATACAAGTTGTTATATGGGACTCACCGGCTAGAAAAACCAATACTAAACAGTACCCACTGAAACCGAACGAAACCATCCTGTCTCAATGAGGTTTTGGCGGATCACTTATTCAGTCCACCACGATACGTCGACGACTGACCTGTCGAGGCAGACTACAACAACCATAGGGTTTCTCCCACGGTCCACTCTGCTATCAGAGAAGTACCAGGAGCAAGCCGCATAGCACACCGACCACCAAGGTGGGCCACTCGCCAGTGCATTTTTTGGCCTCGCGCCGGGCTGAACTACCGGACTCTAAACGAATATCGCTCACTAGCGACTCACCCTCACGTTCTTCCCAGGGTCTCAAACTATCTTTTTACCAAATTTCATCTAAATCGGTTCAGTTGATCCAGGGATTACCCCCTACAACGTCATAAACTCACAAACCTTATACCTTTATAATATTAGTATTGATAAGGTATGATGTTAGGTAGGAGCAACTTATACTTAATTTACTTATTCCATGATTTAAACTTATGTAATGTAAATGATAAAAAGTTACACTACATGCATGTATATTCATATAATATTATTTTATAACAATTTCAATGTGAATAAATCCATTGGAACACAATTTTATATGTATAGATTAGGGAATATCACACACAAGTGTGTATCGACAATCGTTAATGCGATTTGGCTATGCGAATTCAAATTATCCCATTACCATTATCTTTTATTAATTAACATAATTATATAATATATTAATACACAGTGTGTTTTATAATTATAGCAATTTAATATCTAGATATCCGCTTCCCGCAGATTCAATTAAATTAATTAGATTATGAAAGCTTTAATAAGGATAAATAATATCTACTATATATATAGCGTTAATGTATGCAAAGTAGTATGTATGAAACAATTCACGTTAGATAGGTACCTATTAGGTATAAGTTCGCAATATTTTCAAAAAGGTTGATAGCTTATATTTTATGAGTTCACGTAAAAAATACTAGATACCTTTCGGTAGTCATTTCGGTTGTATTCTAGCAATGTAAACAAAAACCTAGTGTGATCTACATACATCTGCAATTTTAAATTAAAAAATTTAAAACAATGTATTAATTACACAGAAAATAATCCTCATTCAATTTTATTGTTATAGTATACAATACCGTTAATACAAAGTGCAACGAGTGCAATCAAGCTGATGATTTGCAGTAAAACAAAATATCCTTATAAATGTATATTAACAATCTCGTTTTCATCTCGTACTTATGGTATTATAAATACGAAAAAATGTATATGTGTGTTTGTTTGTTATTCCTTCATGCTAAAACAGCTGGACGGTTATCAATATTTCGACCTGGAGTAAAATATTATACGCCTTTAGAGATCTAGGAAAGCATTCGAGCGAAGCGAGAGTAACTCGCTAGTACAGGCGAATGAGGTACGTCTATATTTAGAGATATTAATTTCAATTAGTATAAAATGTGACCTAATTATAAACACAAAATGTAACAAAATATGCAGATTACCACGATTTAATTATCAGCTAGTAAGGTATTGTAATATGAATATCATGAATGATTCCAAAAACAAAGGTCTGACTGGAATGGGACTAAAATAGTAGATACTTTGAGTTTGGGCTTATTTTGTTTGATTTGACAAGCCTAACACGTTAGGATTCTTACTTTGCTACTACTGTCTACACTAAAAAGGGAAAAATAAACACTTTTTAACAAAAAAATAAAAACCGACTTCAAACAAAAGCACTAAAAAGTAAAAAATAACTGATTGGTAGTTTTCATTTACTATACATACCTAATCAAATATTTTCGAAGTCGGTGTGCTTTGCTTTATAAGGGCTGGCACCGATTTCGGAAATATTTGATTAGGTATGTATTTAATAGGTAGGCTTTATAAATGTAAATGTTTTATTCCTCTCACACTCATGGCAATTTACTTTAATAACTGCTCTTATCGTTAGTTATCATACGTCGACTGACCTAGGGTAATTCAGACGTGCCATTTCGAATTATTATTTTTAGTTTAAAGATGTTACATACGCTCCGCTACGCGATAGTAATATTAGAACGAACAAACTAACACATATTACAGTATAATATTAGCGGCTATGCTCACACAATGAATATTGTAACTAGTTTTTATTGATGACTTCTAACGTAACAGAAAGTCTATTTTACTGAGCAATCTACCTAATTTTTGAAATCCTTGATATCTTAAACCTTTTCAATTAGTATTACAATAACAAGTATCTATGTAATCTTCTTTCAAACTTCTTAAAACATCACACGGTCTAACACTTATAAGTTGGAAGCCGCATACAAAAGCGAACAGCTGAAAACCGTTCACGTTAACTTTACAGTGTAAACATAAAACATGTGTTGGAAAATCAAATTTTGCATACGTTAAATGTAGAGATCCCATTAGAGGGTACCAAATATGCTAACAAACTATTCCAAAACTAACAAATTTAAAAATTTGCTTTGTTGTTGCTGCTAAAATATTATAATTAACACGATAAATAACAAAATCGTAACGATATCTGTATTAATTATTTTTTAAATATTATAATAGAACATATTGCGAGTTTACACAAAAAGAGTATACATCCGCATTAACCCTCTTTTTAAAAAAAAAAGCGTAAAATTATGAGCGTAATATATTGATTGAACGCCAAACGAACTAAACAAGCTTTCGTTTAAGATGACTACAAGTTGTGCACATAAACTTCTAACATCTCCAGGTAAATAAATCTCTAAGAAATTAATTAACATTCTAAGAATTCTATCGTTAACTGGCACGCCGGCATGCCCGCGGTCGTGGAGGGATTACATATGTATTTTCTTCATATGTGCATACAACTACGTATAAAAGAACACAGTTTGAATGGTTTCCAACAATTCGAAGCAGGTAGGGCCTTCAATATCCGCCCTCTAGGCAGTGCTAAAAATGCACACACTGCACCAAACAGTCAACAACATAAAAGTAGGTATTACTTACAAATTCGATGCCCAACGCAGGAATTTATGGAGTCCCTGCTCTAGCGCTTTGATCTGGAACCAGTTCGTATGGAGAGGCATCATGTATGGCGCCCGATTTTGCTCATAGTATCTACTAAAATCTTCTTGAAGCCATTCCAGCACCTAGAAAAATGTTTTATTTTTTATAATTATTATTTGCTTTCTCTACTTACCTAAATTCTACTGATTTTTCAAAAATAACATCTATACTTCCATACTTAATATTATAAATGTGAAAGTGTGTTTGTTTGTTTTTATGTCCTTCTTTCACGTCGAATCGGAGTTACGGATTGGCGTGATTTTTTGTGTGGAGATAGTTGGAGGACTGGAGAGTGACATAGGCTACTTTTTACCGCGAGAGATTATCTAATTCCCACGGGAAAATCCGTTATAATACAATCCAAAAAAATATTTATGATCAGAATTACCTGAAACTTGGTATTAATGCTCTTCAATAAAATTAAATAAATACGTATTCAAGTATTTTAGAAATTTATCCATAATTTATCCATATCGGGAGTAAAATAGGGGATGAAAGTTTATATGAAACTATCTTTTTAGATTTTTTTATAGCTTTAACGAATCTAGTAACATATAAAATTAATTCTATTCAACGCATTTGTCACCGTTGCTCCAAGTAAACAGGGAGGATGACAAATAAGGAAGTGACAAAACTAGAGTCGACTGTATATTTTAGTACTTTATACTTAAGCCGGTTGAAACATTTTATTTTTATTTATTTTATAATTAATATTGAGTAAATATTCAATAGATGAGCTTCATTAATTACTAGTTTTTGCTCGCAGCTGCGCTCCTAATAGTCATACCGTGATATTCAATAGCCTCGCCATATAATTTTCCTCAATAAATCTATACAGGTAAATAAAATTGAAGTGTCTGCTTGTAATGTCAAAATAACAGCGTTTAACTAAATACAATTATATACGTTACTTATAAGAAAAACACAATTTTTAAAATTTTTGTCTCTCTTTCTGTCTGTTTGTTCCGGATAATCTCTAAAACGGCTGGACTGGTTTTGACGGGACTTTCATTGGAATATAGCTGATGTTATAGGGAATAACATAGGATACTTTTATTCTAAAAAAAGAATTATGGTTCCGCTCAAAAAAATTAAAACGTACCTACACAGGTACGAACCCGAGCGAAGCGAGGGTGAGTCGCTAGTATGCTATAAAATTTAAATAGAAACAACTAAAATCAATTTCTTCAGCTTTATAATTTCACTAGGTACTATTATAAATGAGAATAAATATTTACGTTTGTTACTCCTTCCTTTTGCTAAAACAGCTGATTCAGATGAAATTTAGTACACAGATTGATGACCTGGAGTAACATTAAGCTACTTTTAATTAAGAACTAGTGACGAACCCAAGCGAATCGAGGGCTATCGCTCGTAAATGTAGAAATTTTAATCTATAATTATGCATATATAAAAATCAATTCGGTTTGTTAGTCTGGCTACAATTTAAAAGCAGCTGGATCGATTTGAATAATTCTTTTTTATTTTGTTAGGGAAGCTAGGAAGCATTTTAAGTATAAAAAACCCAAAAAAACTGCTGGGAAGTCGAAAAGTATTTATTTTGTATGGGAATCACTAACCGTTAATGCGTACCTAGGGACGAACCTTAGTATTTAGTCGTATTATAAATATAAATTATTTATTATAAATATAAATTATTTATTATAAATATAAATTATTTATAATACGACTATTTATTCACAAACCCTAATTCTAAACGAATAAAAGAGAAAAAATACTATTTATAATTTTCATTATCACCTTTAATAAACGAAACACACGACACCATTCTATTTATCAACAATAAATACAACAATGAAATTATACGGTACACATGAGTATTTTAATAACAACTCTACCTCTGAATATATCTTAACAGACTATACACACTGTTATCACATTCTCAACTTTCTACCATTGCAATAAGCAGTATAATAGCAGTACGATAATAAGATAGCGTCAGTTGAGAACACAATGTGCGCAATTTATTCGGTGGCGCGCAAAGTCTAATTACATAACTTTTATTTCCTTTATTACATGAACATCTATTCCGATGCGGGAAAATCAATTACACTCCAAGCCGTTAACACACGCGTGCGTTTTATTTCTTCGCGCGCTTAATACGTTCTATACTGAATTGAAAATTAAAACATCGAAGTGCAAATATACTGCAAAATTTTTACTGTTTTCGAAAAATCTAATAGGTACATTTTTCTAACGCTTAGTTTTTTTTCGTGGGTGTAAAAAATAATACTTTATAGTATTGCTAATATATTGAATTAATTAGTAGGGTATATATCGGAACATGCAGTTTCGTATTATTTTATTTGCATAAAACTCACAAACTTCATATATGATAACTTCTCCTGTAAGACTACACGAAGTTTATTATTATAAATGTTTGTGCAAGTTATTTGTTACGTAGAAAAGTTAACTGATGAAAGTTACAACAAAGACTTTCGTCTCGTTATATAGAAAGTTTTGAAATAAAATGATATTCAGAACAGAAGTGCTTTTAATGAATTCTATCTTCTTTAAACAAATAAAAGTGACAAAGAACAGTGTAAATAAATATGTAGGTATGTTTTAAATTTAAGACAACTATTTCATTTATTGCCTACTGCATTGGTAACGTCCTTGTACCTTGTACCTAAATAAATCAGAAGTAACGATTGGTAAAAAAAAATCAGCGTCTATTATTTTCATATTGAAAAAAATAATTGAACTCTGTACCTTATAATTAATATAATAAATTTGAATGTAATTTTGTATGTTACCTTCTTACACTAAAACCGCGGAACTGAACAGATTGCAATGAAATTAGGCAAACATATAGATTGCATCATCGCTACAAAAAAGTTATCTTTTATCTCCAATCTCCTTACAATGCAAGTAAAACCGCGGGCAATAACTAGTTTAATATAAACCCTAAGTTTGGTGAGTGTCATCGAACCTCAATATATATTGCACAAGTACAATACGCTTTAATGGTATGCTTATGTACGTTCATGCATAATTCCTCTGTATATTATTCCACTCTCAATTCTACTTTAATATACGCATACATCTACACATAAAAAAGCTGTAACGAGGTTAAAGTTGTACAGATAAGATATTATTGGAAAAATTGGGTTCGGGAGATGTACACGTAGACAAAAAATTTACAATTTTTATATATATCTATCCATATTTGTTTGCGTCTGTTTGATCGCGCACCTTTCAACGACTGAATGGATTGCAATTGAACTTTTTACTGAACAATTTGTAGTTTCTATAAAAGATGTAATGAGGCAAGGACCTCAATAGACCGCATAAGCTTTTCCTTTGATACGTTCCCATAAAGTTAAAGCAGACGTCATGTTTAAAACCGATAAATCCATACTAATACATATATATATATATATATATATATATATATATATATATATATATATATATATATCCATACTAATATAACTAATAAACTTGAAAGTTTGTGAGGATGGATGGATGGACGGACGGATGGATGCATGAACGGACGGACGGACGGATGGATGGATGGATGGATGGATGTTTGTTACTCTTTCACGCCAGAACGGCTGAACAAATCTGGATGAAATTTGGCACACAAATTATAGTCTAGAATAGCTCATAGATTACTTTTTATCCCGAAAAAATGTAATTCCCGTTGGATTTATTTTTGTCCAGGGACGAACCCGAAGCGAAACGAGGATGTGTCGCTAGTTATATAAACAATAGAAGCTAGTATTTCATATTATGATATTAAGACTAACCTCGTCAGAATCATGATTATGCAGAACGCATTGATCCAAGTAGGGACAATGTCCTCCTTCATATGTTTCCACATAGTGAGCATTGAAAGGTACCTCCCACAAACCTGTGAAAATGAATATTGAAATTAAGTACTATATTTAATATAGGTATGTTTTATAAGACTTATTATTTTTTATTTTTTCCACGATTTCTATTAAAATCCTTAAATATATAACAAATTTCTCATTATTAGATATTAATGTTAACTAGATAAAAAAAATAAATTAGTCAGTCTGTACGTTTCAAGTTGATAAGTGTCAATTATTTTGAACGAATGTCATTTATTTTGAATGAATTTTCAATAGGATAGTATCGGAATCTGACAAATATTTAATTAAGTTTTAATGACAATTGAATGAATTCGTACTGTAACTAACAATACAGTAAACAATATATATTACGTAATGTAGCAATAGAAGTGTTAATACCGGCGAGTAATTTAGTGGAGCATGTATCAGACGTACAATGTTCATTCGTGCACAATTTCTTAATCGAGCGTGTAAGACAGCTATATGCACATACAGGCGTGGTACCTACATATAAAAATATATACTAGTTACATCTTTTTGTGCCCTCTAATCTATACTAATATTATACCCTCAACGACCGCGGACACGCCGGCGTGTCAGTTAACAATAGATTTCTTAGAATTTTAATTAATTTCTTAGAAATTTACCTGGAGGTGTTAAATAACTTTTTTATATTCCTCCATTTTATTTTATATATCATAAATTAATTCAGGTATCTGATGCAATATCTTGACTCAAGTGTTGGTTTACATCAAAGAACAATTTCATCCACAAGATCTAATTTCAACGTACCTATGTCAAAGACTCTCATGCATCAGAAAGCGTTAACGTTATTATCTTTACTTTACGCATATCCCACAGTAGATTAGCCTGTCGTAATTATTAAGGCTTTAACAAATTTGTTTTTCTGCAAAAATGTAATTTTTTAAAACTTCCAAATAGAAAAAGGTTTTGAGCAGAAGATACATGTTTTGAAAAGAACTATTGCCCCAAAGGGTATAGTTACAAGCATCAAAAGATTTTTTATTATATTATGTATACTAATCTTACTGTTATCGATATCGTTAATGGAAAAAAATAAAAAAATATATAACGCTTACATAAGTCATTTTCACAAATTTTAGCGACAATGATTAGGTTAATCTAACCCTCAAATGTTCTTTATAAGAAAGTATTTTTTTTAAAACCGCAACCCAGCGCATATTATGCATTATATTTACAACAGAAATAACTTTCAACTTATTTTTTATTAAAGTAGTATACAATAGTAATGGAAAATTCAAGTCTTGCTTTAACTTAGTTTACAAAGCAGACTGAGAAAGCATATTTGTGCAATAGAATGTAATTTGAATTGTGCACGTCAAGAAATGACGAACAATATTATGAGCCGTTTGCACCAAATTGTTATTTTATTTTAAACGTCATATGTTTAACTTATGTCAAACAATACAATTTGACGTACGCGAAACATATTTCAGCACAACGTTATTCTAGGAGCCACTGAAAGAAGAATTGAATTGAACTTTCCAGTTACGTCATAACAATAATTTTGATACAAGTAGCCCTTATTGTCAAAACCTGATATTTAGGCAGCTGGTGGATTTTTAATTACTTTTTAACTTCTATATTTTTTAAATCGATTATACTGCTATTACCAAACCAACTAAACCTAAAGGTTGATGAGGTTAAAAAAACAATTATTATTGTAAGTAGTAATAGCTGTAGGTTATGGGTAGGTAGAACCCCATAAAACCTAAAATATTCCAAAAATATTAAAAGTTAACATGAGAAAGGCTCCGTTAGATACATGACAAGATTTTTACATGGTTATCAACACACATCAGAAAGTATTACGGCATATTGCAACGTTCTATTTTCTATGTTAAATGAAATAGAATAGATAGATTGACGTCACTTTGCCGGGCACTAAACTTTAAAATAAGCGAGAGAAGTAAAATAAATAACATATTCGTTCTTAAAGTATGTCAATTATGAATTACCTTGGAAAATAGGTTAGTTTGCTGTTATTTAATTTGTCTTGCAAATATTTAACGTGCTCGCTAGCGAGTTTCAAGTGTATTAGTTGAGAGAGGCGTACACCACATTATACATACATATAAACATATATGTACATATAAACGTAATATAGGGCACTACCATGATTGTATATTGTTACGTAGAAATTAATGTTTTGAAACTTATTCAAACTTTAAGAAAATTAGGTAGATACGTGTAAAGTTATTTAAAGTTTTTATGTTTTTCAGAAAAGAAACACTTAAATAGAACTTACTCACAAGAACCAAATTTGGAACTGTTAGATTATAATCACCATCATTTAATGCAGAGATAACTTTATCTGTGCATTAAATGATTATTAAATAATAAATATTTTCAAATGAGTTAAGTACCTGGGAAAGATTTAGTGGGGCATGTTCCGGACTTGCACTCGTGCGCGATCTTGTAGTCAAGCGTGTAGGGCCACACGGGGATCGGCAACGGAGGCACGCCTACCGAACTGTCGTAAATGTACCCGAAGTCTTCTAACACCTAAAACATTAAATCTCCTTTTGAGATTTAAAATCACTTTGTTTTCTTATTAATTTATCTTATTTTTCTATTGTGATTGTAAGAATAGCTTAGATACCCCTTTTAAATCAAACAATCTCTTCGGATATTGTCGCAGTTTTATTTTATATTTTGGTTTCCGACGTTTCGAATGCTTTACAGCAAACATAGTCAAGGAGTGACTAAGGTTTTAGACGTCTCAATAATTATTTTAAATATACGTAGTTGTTACAAGATACCGCGACAAAATACGAAAAGTTAGTTTCATTTACAATACTGTCAAATATTCGCGTAAATAATAAAAAAAAGTATTAGATACCCATGTAAATATTGTAAGAGTTATACTAGAAGTAAAAAATACGTATACGTTTATATGACATATTTAATAATGTTCAGTCTTATAGATATACTAACTGGATAGCAATTAAGTGAATTTTAATTTTTTTTATAACTTCTATAAAATCTTCAAGTTTAATCAAGAATCAAGCTTTTCTAATAAAAACTGTTACACTTTAAATATTGAACACTACAAATCTAATTCATAAAGAAAACAAATCGCTGTGACCACGACCATACATATAAAAGAATACCAGCCAGTAAATATTTAACCTTAAATTGTGTGTTTCTTCCAGGCTTAAGGAAAGGAGCGCGAGCTCCTACAACTTCCGATCGAGAGACATTAGCGAATATTTTCAAAATCTCGCGCATCCCAATCATCTCGCCGGCCCACTCTTCGTAACCCTTGTCTTGGAGTCCTTGTTGCTGAGATATCGTACCTGTAGCAATCTAAAAGCCAAAATATATTTTTATAAATTATAACTTAGAGCGAATTTTTCAAATAAAATGAGATTGAAATATTAAAAATGTCTATATTAGTCTATTAGCCTGCGACTCCACCCATGTGTATAATTCTAATTAATCTTCAAATACGAACATGACCCCAGTTTATTTGGACATAATATGTATCCCAGTAATATTCGTAAACTTTTCAAGATGCATTCGCGATCAATCAAACTTTGAATACTTGGTTTTTAATATTATTATTACACTAGCGGCTCACCCTCGCTTCGCTCGGGTTCACCTCTAGGAAATCAAAAACAAATCTATCCCTCGGGAACCGTATAATTTTCCGGGATGAAAAGTAGCAGCAGTACTAGTATATATTATTCCAGACAATAATCTCTGTGTCAAATTTCAAATCCGTTCAGCCGTTCTAGTGTGAAAGAGTAACAAACATCCATAGATACTCCGAAACTTTCACATTTATAATATTAATATACGAGTATAAGACGGATGTTTTTACAAAAAATATGCTAAATAAAATACCTTCCACGTTTCAACGAAATTCAATTCTAAATTCAATAAATCAAAAAATTAAAATTCAATATTTTGCTTTTACATTTAATAACATAATAATATAATATATAAATAATAAAAATAATGCTTAATAATTACCTCATGACCGTCGTGTGCGAGCGACTGCACCATTACATAATTACTGTATAAATAAAACAAAAATTCAGTGTTTATTTATCTCAATGAAAATAGCTTAAACATCGAAGTACAAATAATTATTATATACTATAAAAGCTACTGTGTACGGATTTATCCGATTTGTATGTTTTTAGTCCGCAACATAAAACTTTTTTGTATTTTTTATCCTAGCAGCGGATACCATATTTTTTCTCAGGATAAAAATTACGCTAGACAACCATAAAGCTCTACGAAGCTTACAGAATAACAACAATCAGTTGAAAACCATACAACCATATCCCTTTTTCAATCCAATTAAAATAGATATTTGAAAAATAGCAATACATCTGTTTCATTAACTTTAACGTCGAGATTTTAATCTGTACATTATAATAAAATTCTAACTAAGCCAAAGCTGTACATTAAATATTTTTTCTCAATGATATTTAACTATGAGTCGTTTAATAAGTCACTAATGCGAGTCGCAATGAGTTATCAAAATAAGCAATTTAAATTCCAAAAAATCGGGTGGGTCTGTTTCGGGTCACATCAACGTTGGTTTAACTTGAAACGTAGTGTATATAAAGTTCTTTTTATTAATATTGGACAACAATTTTGTTATTAGAAATAAGAAACATAAGGAGTTGTTTACTAAGCATGCCCTGGCAGATTTGAGATGCTCTCAGAACCACCTTGCTCGCTCAGCGCCGGACATTGGGGTACCTACGCGTAGCCCGTAACCCCCTCTTTCCGATGACAACCGTGAGCTGAGACCGACATATTGAATTTTTATATTTTTATACACTTTCTGGTTATTATTTCCTATTGTTTTTGTAAAATTTACACGTGTTTTTATTTAAGTCGTTCGTAAGTAAATAAATTCTATAAATCTATACTTAATAATATTATAATGAGGTAAAGTTTGTGAGTTTGTAAGGGGTAATCTCTGGATCTATTGAGCCCATTTAGATGATATTTGGTAAGAAGATAGTTTGAGACCCTGGGAAGGACGATGGATACTTTTTATCCCGGAAATCATTGAGGGGGTGAAAATGTGGATGAAAGTTTGTTTGGAGAATCAACTTAGGGACGAACTCGAGCAAAGCGAGGTTGAGTCGCTAGTACATTATAAAATCACGATGCTATCACGTGTGAGTCGTGAGTTACTCCAAATAGAAAGGAGCGAGAACGGCGATACCAGTTATTCTGCGCAGTGTCCTATCCCAACAAACCCACCCAATCCTGACGCAAAGTCCAGGTTACAACAGCGAGCTGACTATATAAGCTAAATAATGATACTACATTTATATTTCTAAAACTAAAAGTTTTATAATTATTAAAGTAAGACGATATAGACGATTTCGTTACGGTTCACTTTTTTCTCCTGGTAACCCATATATTTCGGTGTGATTTGAAAGACGTTTCACGTCATAAAATTAATGTACAAATATCACCTTTTGATTTAAATAATTTTTATGTATGATTATTGCTGAAGATCAAGTTGACACATAAATTATAGAGAGAAAATAATCTAACTTGATTAACCTATTTTTAATGTCTTCCTCACAATACGTGATATTGGCAGAATATACCTATTACGTCTGTTAAAAAAAGAAAAAAAAACTAATTTAAATCCTTTAATTTCTATAAGTGATGGCAACTCTAGTAACCCGTAAATAAGCCTTTTCTAACTGAAATTTAGTTAGAAGGTAAATATAATAGATACTAAAACAAACTTTTATAAGCCTAATTTAAGTTAGTGAAGTTACTTGTCTGAAATTCTATTTTATATAGTCATAAAACAAAATAAAGTTATAATAATAAAGTTGTAAGTAGATACTCCATTATAATATAGGAGAATTCTAGAGCTAACTGTAATTTTCAAATTTCTCTCATTTTGGGCTAAACGAATTCTATTGCCCTTATCATTCCAGACTTACTTGTATTATATGTTAAATAAAAATAGTATTATGAATTTATTGTATAATGTAGTATTGGTGCTTTGGAGCTTAAATATTTCTTTTATTATCGAGTGGCGACTCACTCTCGCTTCACTCGGGTTCGTCCCTAGCTTGCTTCCCCATACAAACTTTCATGCCCATTTCAACTAAAAAGGGATGTTTTCCGGGATATAAAATATCCTATGTCCTTCCCAGAATCTCAAACTATCTTCTTACCAAATTCCATCTAAATCGGTTCAGTAAATCCAAAAATTACCCCCTACAACGTCACAAACTCACAATTCACAAACTTTACCTCTTTATTATATTAGTATAGACTAGAGACTCACAAACTATAGATTCGGCCTCTGTATCGATAATAATGTCTATTTCAATAAGATTTAAAAAAAAAATTATGTACAGATTCGGCCTAGCAACAATTTTATTACATGTATAGATAATAAATGTACTGCCAAATAATAAAAACAAACATGACACTAAAGAAAGCTTCATATAAAGTATCTATAAGACTTTTATAGAATTAGACATAACATAAAAGCACGTAAAGACTCGAGAAAGGACACGTCAAGAAGGCTTAATCGCTTTCAGTTGCAGATAACCCAATTTTACGGCTCTTATGTGTCGCCTAACGAAACATCTCTCATTCGATTACTTTACACGCCTCGCACACAAAAAGCTTACGGCTTAAGTTTCATACATCATATGTATATTAAGAAGAAAATTGCATACTTTATATCAGAGTTGTAAAGAGAAATAACTTTGAAGCCTCAATAAATATAAAATTTATAGGAGTACTATATTCTATTGTTTATATTACAAATTCAATTCACATTGTTAACTAAATGATATCGTTAACCGTATAACCTTACTTTTGCAGCAAGATTAATAAATAAGCACTAAACAATCGATATTAAATTGAAACGGAAATTTAATCCATTAGTTTATTCCCATCTTAGCTTCGATTGAAATATAATCTGATGACAGTAAGTCGGATATTACTTTCATTATGTCGAACGTTCTCTAGACAAATGCGGCTAACCGCACCATTCACGGGTAATCTTAAGTTTTCATTAGTAATATTTTAGCAAAATACGTTAGAGTACTCGAGGTTTAATACTATAAAATACCACTACTAACCTGTACTCGTGCGATAAGAAGAAAGTGCCTCGAATTGGGCAGCCGTTGGGATTACGTAATTTTCCATTAAAAACTTTCTTGTACAAGTCAAAGTTGTTCAAATTAACGGCACCATCAAATGTGAGCATTATCATTTGGGGCGTCTGGAATTAAAGAAAAGTATTAATGTTAAGTACAGATATGAAATATTATAGCTAATATACTCTATATACTCTACAAATACGTCGTCTACATTGCCGTTTATTATTTTAAATAACTTTAATATACATAAGTATGTACATATGTACCAACGTTTGAAATTTATTTTTTAAAACTAAAAAGTAATAAAGTTTAACGCGTAAATGTCTTTCGAGAAATTTAATTTGTGTTAAGTGGATTCGAGCATCTCTTAATATATAGCATGCAATTCTGTTTCATTTTAAAATAAAAAGAAAGTATTTTTCAGAACTGTATTGAAGTAAAGTTTTAATTTAATAAATTTGAAATACGACGTTGCAGAGAAAATAATTTGAACTATTTTTTAAATGCAGAGGTATACTGACTTCAAAATCTAAAAAGTAATATACCTAGTAACAACAAGGAAGGACTTTTTGTTTATATGAAATATTCCTTGATAATTAGCCTATTGATTATAAAAATATGATTAAAATCGGTTTTCAACAGAAGATATTGGGTAAGAACCATTGAAAAACGCCCTACCAGATATCCGACGTGATTTCCTCCTACTTTTCGAAGTTAGACAAAAATATTTTTTATTTTAACTAAATTCTCTAAATCTATGTATTCACTTAATATATTTTTTAACAAATTTATAACTGCAAATTAATAAATTTTATAACAAAATAGAAATGTCAATTGTTTTTTGCAATTCAAATACTGAAATACTTATCTAACTGCAATTCAACAACGCACTATTGCAAATACAAATCTATTTTAATCTTTCTTTCTAATCCAGACTTCGTAATCATTGCTCTAAGTGATAAAATAAATGAGTTAACATAAAAATTTTAGTATCACATAAGTAAAAATGTTTTTATCTTATTGTTACTAAATAAAGTAGAAATTATATGAAAACCCGCACGCCAGTTCTAATGTTAACAAATCCTGAACTAGAGTAGTCCTGCAATTCAATTAACGTGCCTCCGCAAGCACAATGATATTTCTTCAAAGTCTTGCGTCCTTCGGGTTCAAATCTCATATCTATTATAATCTGTTATATATACGAAGATGTCGATTATAAAAACTAAAGTCTAAATAAAGGTTTTTTCAATAATTAAAATATAGTTATAAGCTATTACGGAATTCTATTGTTTTACTTAATCACATTTTGAAAATCAAGAAACTATGTATTTTCAGTTAGTGTACTTAGTTATGTCATACTACATAATTATTATAGATTTCCTCACAGCAAAATCGAATAATAAAATTATTCTAGCAGAAATAATACGAAGACTCGCAATCTAGTTTCTACAAATCCAACCGCACTAGAATATCTAGTTGTAATTCAATTAGCGTGCTTAGTGCCAGGACAATGGCATTATTGTTCACAGACTTACGTCCTCCGGGTCCAGACCGCCTGGTATTAGGGTACCATCCTTTGAGCAAAAACAGTATGGCAGTTGACATTCCGCCGTATCACACTTTGTGGCCAAGTCTAGAGGCGCTTCTGTTATAGGAGCTGGCGCTAAAACAAACATAAACATTCATAAACAATAAGTAAAACGAAAGTATCTTATCTCATTCATAACTTTAGTAACACTAACTTAATCTATTATTATTCTTAACATCAATCTTATATTAAAATGTAATAATAGAAACTCAAAAGAAAATTTTGAAATAAGTTTTCCACAAAAATATATTTTCAGGAATTTATTTTATCTGTGAATAAAGTTTTTAATTCACGCAATATTCAGTATGGAGGAAGTCTTAAATCTGAAAACTGTTCCAGGCTTTAGCTCAGCCAGCGTTTAGACCACTAGAAGTTCAGACATTAAAACTTTTTATTGTGAGAAATAACATTAACGTTACTTTAGCTTAATCTTTACTTAACTATTTTTGAATTCATTTGAATACGAAATCTTTATAATCTGTTTAAATAGACTTGTATTCGAAGAGTTTTGAAGTGAGCGACAAATTCTCACTGGAGTCCTGAGGTGGAAAACCGTTTTCTATTTCAATATTTATTAAACTCGTGATCACGAAGCTATTCAAACAATCGTTCCAAGATCGGAACGGAGGCTATGTACATAGGTGGAGTGCATGTCCCGTTGGTAAACAGTCGTAGTGTGTGAGCAGGCATTCGCAGTTGTATGTTTGGCATCCGTGCCATCCCGCTTGTCTCGCTTCTCTTGTTTCCTGACACGGTGCGCTGTTTCTGTACACTTGTGTGTACGGGAATAAAGCTATCACTGCGTCATGTGGGTATACACTATGCAGCATACACGCCCACTAACGTAGTTTTAAGTTAGTAAACCGTTGTGAAGTTCTGAGTTGATAGAATTACGTTTATTGCAATTTTCATTCAAGTTTGTACATTGTCTTCAATAGGAATGTACATTATATAAAACAGTTTTTAATAACGAAATGGATTAAAAATTATAAAACTTACTTGTTGCTATCGGACCACATCTTGCTTCAACTTTGAAAGTACAAAACTTGCTGATATCATCAAAGTATAAGCCAGATGGACACCGGTTCAAGTAAGGATAACCGTCTACACACTAAAAAACAAATGTTTGTGGTTAGAAAAATACATAATATAAACCATGTAAAAGAATGATTCATATTTTAAATATTGATTTCAAGTGTGCTTACAATTTTAACACAATAAATACCTATACATAGGTTATTTAAAAAAATATTCTCACAAAGCTTTTATTAAAAAAATATTCTTTTACTCGTATAGAGTACATTCTTAGTAGCCTTTCGTTAAGCCCTCTAGAATAACTTGATGAACCTGATGTAATAAAATACTACCATGCTGCACAAAAGAAGAACAAAAAGAAGACGACAGCGTGGTAGGCCCAGGCGGAGATGGCGGGATGAGTTGGACTCCATCGAGAGAGACTGGTTTATAATGGCGAAACTTAGGGGGCAGGGGAAGGGGGGAGGGGGTTGTGGGACACTACACACTTATAATATAAATAATATATTATGACTACATTATAAAAAAAATTGTTACTATTTTCGACATGTACTTAATATATCATTAAATTCCTGGTAAACATTAGACAGCTGTTATGAAGTCATAAGTATGCATAACCATTACATAAAATTGTATGCAAGTAATTTTATCGCACCTTCATATATAAATTAAATTATTGTCAATAAGAATCCACTTAGTTATTTGAAACCGGTCAGTTTAGAATGCTTAAGTATAAACGGTATTACACTTAAATATTTTAACCTTACCGTATTTACTTAAATTAAAATAATTGAAAGTAATAATATACATCCGTGAAAATGAATATATTTTCTAGTAGCTCATTAAACAAAATAATATTTTTAATCTTGACAAAACCAAAGTGGAACAACTTATTAAATTTAAAAATTTTAATCGTTATAAATTTTAATTAACAGTACTCACTTGGTAGAAACGCCGGCAAGTGGCCGGATCAGCAAAATTGCCATTGCCTTGAGTACCTTCAGGACAAATGAATTCCTCTGCTTCCTTGTCTTTCTGGCAATTAACTGTAAATAAAAAATGAAAATAATTAAATAAATCTTATTTAAATTAGGAATCATACAAAAATTTAAAATATCATAAATATTAAAGATATGTTTCATTCTGCTTTCCCGATAGCGAAAATAATTTTATTAACTAAATGGTCATCAAAGTTCTATGTGCTCATGGACCTTCGGATGACCGTAATAACCTTGGATATATATAGCGTGGTTACTTTATATTCCATATCTTGGCACAAACGTCGAACCAACTATCTAGTTCAGTTCAGTCTGTATATTTTCTGACAAGGCTATAATGTATGACCGATTTCAAATGTATTCAAATAAAAATAAAAAAAACCGACTTCCAGGCACTAAAATGTAAAAAATAACTAAACAAGGGCTTTCATTTAGAATAGATACCTAATCAGATATTTTCGAAGTCGGTGCCAGCCCATGCAAAGCAAGTCTAATATATTTCGATACGTAAAACACATATTTACCTATTAGATGTTCATATCTTAAAATATTGTTGGCTGGCACCGACTTCGAAAATATCTGATTAGGTATCTATTCTGATATAAATTATTAAAACCCTCGTTTAGTTATTTTTTACATTTTAGTGCCTGGAAGTCGGTTTTTTTAGTTTCTATTTGACCATTTTTAGTGTAGACGTAATATGCAGGTAATTTGTTAGATGAAAGTTTTTTAATAACATGTTAGATTAAGCAATTTACTTAAAAAAAATAATTTATTTGTTGATTTAAAAAAAACTGCTTGACCGACTTTTATAAAATTTATATGGGACCACCTGGGAAAGTAAATTCCGACGAATTGAGAACCTCCTCCTTTTTGGAAGTCGGTTAATAACTTGATTTTCATTATTCATTTTTTAGCGAATAAGTTACCTAAACTTCAAGGGTGGTCTCATATAAAAAAATCACCTACAGTGGTAGAAAAATACCTCTTTTAGTTTAAAAGTATAAGTTAAGTATAAGTAAACTTAAAAATAATTACATTATTTGTTATCTATCATTTTGCTAATAGACATCATCGTTATTGCTAAATAAAATTACATATTTTATATTGCACTAACTTCTGCCTACGACATCGCACAACAAACAACGCCAGCTTTCTATGATGCTATGGCTAGACCAATACGACCAGTTAGTTGTTCTTGAATGATTTCTATAATACAAATAGTTTAAATTAATAACATTTTTTCTTTTATTTCAATTACCTACTCAAAAAGGTCTAGGCTAGAACTGTCTGTTTTGGACCCCCATTATATGTAGGAAACATGTATACTAAATGATTTATAAATTGATGAACAAAATTGATTGCACTATATTTCAACATATTATATGGTACCTTTGTATATTATTTTTTTAAATTATTATTTTGTAGATATTGTGATCAAATTTTCTGTATAATTTGAAGATTATGACTATATATAATATACTTGTGTATGTACAAACAAAAGAGACAATCCGAATTATATTTCTCTAAATCGAGCACAACCAAAATATTTTAGAGAAATAGTGTTATGTACTTGATCACTAAACAAACCATACCTTACAACAGTAGTACGTTATCAGCACATACCTTTAAGAGGCATATATAACGTGAACTGCTGATTTTAGCATAAATTCTTGAGGAAATTACGTTGCATGTACAACTATATGTGTAAACATGTTTGTTAAGTACTCTATATATTATATAGAGCACCCATTGACTAGTATTTGCATAATCTTGTGCTTTAAAAGACCTTGTATTTTTTAATTTCCAAAAATTGAACTTTATATCAAACGTCTCAAATTCCAAATATATCCATTATGATAATACATTAATTTTTAAATTAAAAAAAATAGAAGATATGGAAAAATGTACGAAACTTGAGTAAGTATTCCATTTTCATTATTTTCAAATTTGGTCATGTTCGAACTTATATTTTACTAGCATTGCCCGCGGCTCCGCCCGCGTTGAGATGACCAAAAACCAAATTCTTAGGTTTTACATATTAGTATACCCTTACATTGCAGTTTTTGTATTTTTTCTCAGAAATTAGGTATTTTCCTGCTTTAAAAAGTATTCTATATGTTGACCCGGATAAGCAGACCAACCAAATTACCAAATTTAATCAAAATCCCTCCAGTGCTTTTTCTGTGATGCGGTAAAAGACAGACAAAAATTCTAAAAACTAATGTTTATTTCTATAAGATTTACCAAAAAATATCTAATGTACAGATTCGGCTAAGTTACAATTTTATTATATCATAGGTAACAATGGCTATATAATCTTGAGCATAGTCACGTGACCGCAATAAGATCTTAAAGTGGAAGCGCATACAATACTTGCTGTCGACTGGTTTCCAAACTTACGATGTATGTAATTGTGCGGAATTACAAATGTTGAGTGCGTATATTATTCTGTTCACAAACCAGTTAGAACCTCGTCCCCAAGGAGAACTAGAATTAACGTTTAATTTATCAGTAGTTGCCTAACTTCAAGTGATACATCGCGGCCATGATGATTAATAACGAAAATTTATGAAATATATAGTAGGATAAATAAATAAATATGTTGGGACATTAACTAGATGATGCTGTGCGTCATCTAGTTCCATGGTAAGCTACGAGGCTTATGTTATGGATACCAGATTGTAGATACACTACATATATATAACTGTTAATACATACATATTATATATACACCCATGACTGGAGTACAAACATTCGTGATCATCACACAAATGAATGCCCCCCACAGGATTCGAGCCTGCGACCGCTGGCACAGCCAGTAGGTCCCTACAAACTGAGCCAAACGTGTAAAATTATTTAAGTTATATATAATTAATAAAATAGCGACAGGATAGTAAATAAAGTAATACTAATAATAATATTTAGAAAGAAAAATGCAATAAAAACCTTATATTAAATTACTACAAATGGCAATACAACAATAATTACAAAAAATAAAAAAATATTTAAGATACGAATCTTTCGTAATATTTCTCGTAATTGGTACTAAATGCTTAATACGAAATAACTATTATAATGCTATTAATTCTGCCAATTTCATATTTGGAAAAATACGTAGACTTGATATTTCTATAAATTTTAATTATCAGCTTATTATCATTTTACGGAAATCCTTCATAACTAGTTATAGATTCTTATTTATTCTTATGTATTTATTCGAAGCATTTATATTATTTTAGTCACCTTACTTATGCATATATGCTTACAACTTTATGATTAAAACAAAAGGTCATAGTTGGTAATGGAAAATCTATATGACTAACTACCAAAGAGTATAGTTATAAACTGGGTAACTACTGTCGTAGCACGTCCTGGAATTAGAAACCATGTATATCAGTGGCGAAGGGTGAAATTTTAGCAGAGGTCAGCCGTTCCAAAAATATACAATTTTTATATACGTATCGTACGTACGTAATGCATCTTCAAACAAATTATGTCAATTTTAGTAAGGACTAACGGCAGATCCAATTAAAGAAACGGAACTTGTATTAGTGGCCTTATTGAAAAACTCCAATAGGATCACATCAAAACGACAAAAACCACATATCCTAATAAATATCTATACATACATATAATAAAATTGTAACGAAGCCGAATCTGTACATTAAATATTTTTCGGAAAATTTAATTGAAATAGACATTATTATCGATACAGAGGCCGAATCTATAGTTTTTAGAATTTTTGTCTGTCTGTCTGTTACCGCATCACGAGGAAACCACTGGACAGATTTTGATGAAATTTGGTATGATAATAGCTGGCTATCCGGGTTAATGGATACTTTTTATTGCGGGAAAATATCTCATCTCTGAGAAATCTATACTAAACGTTAAAACGTAACTAGGTCTCCTAAACGTAACTAGGTCCTAGTCAAAAATATTGGATTAATGTCTTTTTGTGTAAGAGTACGCGCGTATTCTTGTAACATACTCAAATGCGTAATCTTGCATACATTCGGGATTTTCTAATCGAGTAGCAGAAGCATTTCTCTTTTCAATTAATATTTTAGTATTTAAAGGATTACTATTTGTTTGTTCAGGGGCAGTTGAAAATAGCAAGGTTGGGAACCGCCTACCAGCAAGCAGGCACTTTGGAAAACGAAATAAGGAGTTACATTGTTTACGCTATTTACCTCTCAATGAAAATAAAGTAAAGCTACAAATAAAAACCAAAAACCATAAATAGGTAAAGTAAAATAAATAAATAAAAATAAATTCTTACACTAGTTTTGTCTGTCTCATTTATAATATTGTTTTAAATGTACCTACCATCGTAATAAAATATATCTCTCAACTTTGTTCACTACTTTTCACGTTACTTGAAACATCTCTGAATTAATTTACAATTTATATCCTCATAAACATTCCACCTAATATTTATTAAACCGGAATTTTCTTGTACAAATTGAATAATTGTAGGTATTATACAACAATGAGTAAAACGAATATGTCAATGTTAGATAACAATAATAAGCATGCAATAGTTTCACTTCCTACTGACGTGAGACAATCGTCTACAAAAAATAATTATACTTTACACTCGACTTCTACCGCGACTTCACACTCATTGTTTTATTCAGACCAACCTCTGCTGGACATGAAAAGGCTGTTATCTAAATAGAAATTGCATGCTTTTATGTTATAAATAAGCTAAGCAGGAAAAGTTTCTTTGTAGCACGAGCGCTAAGATAGAGAAATTGAAAAATATTGCTGTAGTAAACCCAAACTCCATCCTAAATACCAAGATTTTCAAAAATCGTAAAGTTTTCCAATTAAAAAATGTGTAAGTGTCGCACTGTCAATACTTGGAGTTAGACATAGCTCGACAAAACGAAGGTACAGACGGATACGAGGTTTACATACCATAAAAATAAACCACATTTACATTGAATTTATATATTTGCTACGTTTTATTTAAATAAATACGTGCGTATATATGAATGTATTAAATATTCGTGTCTTGGAATGCTTTCATACATAAATCGATATACCTACACTCAATATTAATTAACTGCCTCGGTGGTGTAGTGGCTAGCATGTACGGCTGCACACTCGGAGGTCCTGGGTTCGAGTCCCGGGTCGGGCCAAGTTTAGTTATTGAGTCTTTCTGTATAGTAAGTCTCAGTAACAGCCCGGAGTTGGGAAGTTGGCGGTGTTTCACCCCCGTGCCTCGGAGAGCACGTAAAGCTGTCGGTCCTGCGCCTTAACTCTCACTGGTCGTGTCGAGCAGTCGTCCCACCGGAGTATGAGAGTGACAGGAATAGTGAGTGCACTTGTGTCTGCGCGTACACTTGTGCACTATAATATCTCCTGCGCAGTTGGCTAGTCTCAATGAGATTGGCCGCCGTGGCCGGAATCGGCTAGGAGAACATCATCATCATCATTAATTAATATTTATAAATTACTCTTAAGTCTGTAGCAATCTTGTTAAGAAAATTACCATTAATATCTAATGTTACCTACATATAAAATTGTAGCAATAAATATGTGCTTAAATTGTTCTCAAAACTGTGGATGGTGTTGTTATAGAAGAATCAATAGGTCTGTTTATCTACTGGTAGATTTTTGTCAAACAATAACATTGCATTACTGAAAAACCAATATTGAATATTTTTATTATTATTATCACTTGAACATCATCCTCACATTACGGGGCCGTACGGAATTCAATAGGATTTTTTTTAATTTTACAGGTTACTTTTTAAATAAATAATTATATCTCGACATTAACACACAGCACCATCTAGTTCCATGGTACGCTACGAGGTTTGTATACCAGATAGTTGATACACTACACATATACAACTTTAAATACGTACATATTATAAATATAAACATCCATGACTGGACTACAAACATTCGTGCTCATCACACAAATGAATGCCCCCAGCGGGATTCGACCCCGCGACCGCTGGCACAGCAAGTAGGGTCACTAGAAACTGAGCCAAACGTGTCGTCAAAATAATGAAGATTTGTAGGTTTCATTCAATTGATACACAATCAACTCAAATGAAACCTAAAGATCAATAAAATCTAAAGATAGAGACGAGAATTCATGTTCTAAAACGCTACCATGACAAAAGCACTAGTTACTAGGTTAAATAGAAATACCTACGCGCGGGAAGTCAAAAGAAATAGCTAAATTATGTATTTACATTGCATTACTCATAGATTTACTGTTTACCAAAAGATATGATAATGTCATTAACTATAAAACCATTATAGTATATAATATTCAAGAATTATTTGGTTCGTATAAAAGCGGATAAAAATGACACAGATTTCGCCGGGTCATATGATTTTAATGCCTCTTTCAATTTGCCAACGAGTCTCTGCTACGAAAGGTCACAAGGTGATATTTTTTCTGTCAGTGATATTTAAAGAAATATTTTTATAACTTCTTTAGGCGAATAATCTTTTCATCATAAAATATTAAGAATTTTGTATTGTTATTAATGACTTTACAAGTAAAACGACAAGTTTCAGCAATTTTACTTCTATTTAATAACTTTTACGGAATGCCCAACAAAATGATTATCACAACTATTTAAACACTATTGACTATGTCCCTTCGATCAACAGTAGTATTGTTGATCAAAGCTATGTCCTCAGAGTTGGATGTAATGTGGTGCCACCTATCATAAACTGATTACACATTACCCACGGTGGATGACAATTTTTTTTTATTTAATCATTTATTTCTACTTTTAAAATATTAATATTTAAAATATTACAAACTCATATCTGTATTAATATTATAAACTTGTAAATAATAAAATATAAATAATAAAAAACAAATTAATACTATAAAAAATTTTACCTAACAAAATATGAAGAATTAATATGATCTATAAATAATGAACAATAATCAATTGACATACTATAATTAACAAGAATCAATTGAGCAACTATAACTCACACGCGGCCTTTACTGATTTACATATTACTGCCTTGTAATTTTACAGCTTACTGAAAAGTCCAATTTTACTAATTAAGAATTACCTATAGCACAAATAATATGTTTTACTTAATTGTTTTTTTTTTAATTCCTATTTTTAACAGTATTTACCAAAAAGTTAATAATTTTTCATTACAAGAATTTCGAACTATATGGAAATCAGAAAGCATGAGGTGTACTGAATACAGTGAATACAATATTGTATAACTAAATTAAATTAAAAATTTTAAAAACCTCCGACCATCTTGGACCGATTTTCATCAAATATAGCTACGAACACTCCCAACTAATTCACCTTTCAAACAAAAGAAACAAAATCAAAATCGATTCACTCGTTTGAGAGCTGTAATGCCACAGACAGACACACATACACACACACAGCCACTTCAAACTTATATTACAATTGAACTTCATCAACTTTTGTAGATCTGTCAAACACAGGATTGCTAAAATGAAATACGACGTCATATCGATTTGCTATTTCTGGACGATTTTTAAATGCTGCATTTAATTCAAGGGATTGTCTATCATACCTTTGCGTATTATATTTTTAAATTATCTTTTTTTCTTTGAAAATGAAATCCATTAGATTTATCTCTCGTAAACTGTGGGAAAACCTTTACAATTTACATCAACAAATATTGATGTAGCTAAGTTTCGAATAACTCTTTGATGGTGGGTTTTTATAAGTTTAACATATCTGTATAATGTATATTCAGAAGTCGTATAGTGTGCTAATATTCTTAATAATAAATATTGGATTTATTCAATACTAGCATTGCCCGCGGCTCCGCCCGCGTTCAGATGACCAAAAACTAAATTCTTAGGTGTTACATATTAGTATACTCTTACATTGCAGTTTTTGTATTTTTCCTCAGAAATAAGATATTTTCCCGCGGTAAAAAGTATCCTAGGATCGCGCGCTACATCGCCCGGTTTATATAGCTTGAGCAGGCGGTCGAGCGATGCGGGGCAGAGGGGATGGACTCGCCGTAGGCATCTCAATGCTCGCCAAGCATTAAAAATGTTTCGCTACTAATTACTTCTAACAACGATATCTCAAAAACTATTCATCTGATTGATTTAGTGTAAAGAGCAATTTTAATCTGCATTAAATGACTAAGCTAACTAAAATATTCATTTGGATAAGGATTAATACCGAACTAAAGAAAATAACTTTGAAAATAACGTAATGTTTTTAATTAAAAATGTTAACATAAAAGTGGTTATTGTAAGTCAACCGTAAGAGATAGAGATATGCTATCGCGGACTTTTTTGTAGCATTTTTATAGATTTTGAATTCTCTAGTACATTACTTAACTGTATCTTTGCTAGTTTACGCGGCGTTCGCGTGGAAAGTTCCCATTTGGCGAGATTTTTTGCGACCTCTTCAACATTTGTCGCCGTATTTCAGCTAATTTACATAAAAGCATAATAAATTATATACCTAAACCTTCCTCAAGAATTACTCTTTCTATTGTTGAAAACCGTATAAAAATCCGTTCAGTAGTTTTCGAGTTTATCGCGTTCAGACAGACAGGAGGACAGACAGGAGGACAGACAGGAGGACAGAAAGACGCGGCCGGGGGACTTATTTTTATAATAAGTATAGATTTTGATCCATGTAATATACTTGATTGGGCTCAATCTAAAATTTTAAGTCGCTATTACTAAATTTTAACAACTAGCTACTACATAGTTTAGAATAGTTATTTTAGTAGCAGCAGTTTTAATGAACACTGTATGGTATTTTTAATTTCCGATTTTTGAACATTCCGGAGGAGCTTCATAAATTATCAAACTTCGTAGGTTGAAAATACAAAGAATTGATATTCATAAAATAATAAATCGTTAATGTACCTTGATTCTATATACAGCTTCTTTATGCGTTATACGCAATGTCTATGAAATATTTTTATTTCCGTACTAATTAAATACAGAGACTTAACCCGTTATTACTTTAGTACTTATAGGTATACTAGCATTGCCCGCGGCTCCGCCCGCGTACAGATGACCGAAAACCAAATTCTTAGGTTTTACATATTAGTATACTCTCTTACATTGCGGTTTTTGTATTTTTTCTCAGTAATTAGATATTTTCCCGCGGTAAAAAGTATCCTATATGTCGACCTGGATAACCAGCTATCACCATACAAAATTTCATCAAAATCTCTCCAGTGCTTTTTCTGTGATACGGTAACAGACAGACAGACAGACAAAAATTCTAAAAACTATAGATTCGGCCTCTGTATCGATAATAATGTTTATTTCAATAAGATTTTCCAAAAAATATTTAATGTACTGAGCTAAGTTGCAATTTTATTATATGTATAGATAGTTTCTGATATTTAAGCTCAAGTATTTATTTCTTTTAATACATAAACCAAAAATACTATGATTTTTAAATTTTATCATCTACTCTAGATATTGATATACATATGTATTAGCCTTACATAAAATCTGGTATACATTTTTTTGGATGTCGATATTAATGTCACTAGGTGACTAGACCACTGTCAAGTGATTATATAATTTTTTAAATGGTAAATTTATTCATAGCATATTAGCAACGCTAATACTGTCGTCTTATGTGACATTTAATGGCAATATATGTATGAGAATCAGTTCTTAGTATTTCGCATGATTATCATATGGAAGTTGTTAACTTTTATTAACAACTAGCGACTCACCCTCGCTTCGCTCGGGTCCGTCTCTACGTTTTAACGTTTAGTGTAAATTCCTCAGAGATGGGATATCGCATAGGGGGATAGGGGGATTCCGCAGTAAAAAATATCGTATATGTTGACCCGGATTACCAGCTATCATCATACCCATCAAAATCCCTCCAGTGGTTTTTTGTAATGCGGTCACAGACAGACAGACTGACAAAAATTCTAAAAACTATAGATTCGGCCTCTGTAATGATAATGACTATTTCAATAAGATTTTCCAAAAAAATATTTAATGTACAGATTCGGCTTAGTGACAATTTTATTATATGTAGGTATAGATGACGACCACGTCATCTACATATTATACATATAATAAAATTGTCAAATGTTGCATTAATAACCATATTAATGATACAGATGTAGCATTCCAGAAATTATTTTATTTTCCGCATTCATACGTACTTAATCGCTACGCGCGCCGCGCGCCTCGTAACCATTAGTATGCATCCATAGTTCACTGATGGAATGTTAATTTTTTGTGGGAAGGTCAATACGTTTAAAAACATAAAAATAATACTGTGACTACGTAAGACGAAATATAATTTTGAGTAGATAATAATGAATTTATACAAGAATTACTTCTATCTGTAGTTATGGTTACCTTTATGAACTTAAAGTTAATATTAATTCTTACAAAATATACTTGAAAATTAATAACTAAAAGCAAATATAGCACAATATGAACTACCTACTTAAAAATAAAATAAAAATGGGTACGTGTAACCTTTACGCGCGGTTGAAGTAAAACTTCTTTGGCAAATATCGCAATTAAATTAAAACAGACCAATAATTAAATAAGGCATAATATTAAGCATATTACAATCATATATTTATAGAATTTAATGATTTTTTTGAAGTTATACGTCTTTTGGCACGCTTGGAAAAAATTATGAGAGTTAAATTTTTACGATGCGCGCGCACCCCGACAGATAAAAAGCGACATGATGAAGTTAGCTGTATTCACATTGCGCCGAGTGGTCGAACTTCGACCATGATTATTATTGATTTTTTTTTATTTATAAAACTAAAGCTCGTCTATAGCTATTATACTATACGTAATTCTCAATTTGACCACAGACACTAACAATAAACAAAAGAGTATATAATATGCGTGTGTGTGTCAAATACATGGTAGTGTGTAATGTTTTTTTTATTGATTTAATGTATTTTTTATGCATAATTTTTAAAAAATATTAACATTCTACACTCCTTCTCTATATAAACTATAAGTGTGGGAAATTTCATACTCCTCCGTCCGCGCAATTTTCGTAAAAAGGGGTACAAAGTTTTTGCTTCACGTATTAATATATAGATTATATAAATACATAACGACGAACCTGAACGAAGCGAGGGTGAGTCACTATATAACATAAAGCTAAAGTTTTTTTTTAGATTGAACGCGGGCGTAGCCGCGGGTTTTGCTAGTAATATTATATATTTGTCAGCCAATAACTACGATTACTATGGCAACAATTAGTCATAATAGCTTTTATTTACGCACGTTCACCCCACAGTAATAAATATTCATTTTTATAAGTAATAAGTTTTTTTTTTACTTAGTTTAAGAGTTATTTTACATTTTATTTAACACATATTAATTACATAACATATTATTCAGTATTATTTTTCACTTCGTGTGTAATATATTCTATCTTATATCTCGTTCTCCGCCGGCTTAATCCTATATATTTATGTGTTTGTCTCTTTCTCGTGTCGCATTTCCGTTTCATCGAGTTTCAAATCACAACGATTCTAAAGAAGTTTCAATTCAATGAAATATTTGTATCACAATAAGATAATCAAATTATCGTTTTCATAAATTACTTACACTCCAAGAAAAATCTAATTTCCTGTAATTATTTTTTGTGTAAAATTTTAGGTAAAATAATGGAGGCGTTTTACGCTCACAAACGATGCGAAGGTGCCAAGAGCTTGTAAGTTGTAAAAAATGTCATGAATGCAAGCAACTGCACATACTCTATAAACCTGTCGGGACCTCGTTTATATCAAGGCAAAAACTTCTCGAATGTACACAGCCATACGTTTTTTTGTAATCCTTCATTTTTAATTGGGAAATAAAATATCGCCTAACAATATACTATTATAGGTATACAATATAGGTATTGGATTTAAACAAAAAAAAACAATTTGGGTAGGTAAGTCATCCATGTATATTATAATAAAATTCTGAATCGAATCTGTACATTAAATATTTTATGGAAAATCTTATTGAAATAGTCATCACTATCGATACAAAAGCCGAATTTATAGTTTTTAGAATTTCTGTCTGTCTGTCTGTCTTATAGCTGGTTATCCGATCAACATGTAGGATACTTTTTACTGCGGGAAAATGTCTCAACCCTGAGAAATCTATACAAAACGTTAGAACGTAGCCCGAGCGGAGAGAGGGTGAGTCGCTAGTATAAAAATAAATTCGTATTAATATGTATGGTCTGTTCCATCCGTAAAACTTCTCGGTAGTAAGGAAATTCTAAGCACAATATCGTCGTTACTGTCTCAATAAACTCCAGTAAAACATTGATAATACATATATTACATAATTATTGTATCCGATTGTATCGAAATATTAACATGCTTTTTCGTTTACAGCCGGTCGTCTCAATGTCAAGTGAAAGAAGGACGTGTCCGAGGAATACTTAGTATTTAACTATCTATGTATACTTACACAATTTAGTACTAGAGACTAATACTCATTTCAATTGGACATTAAAATTATGTACACCCATTAATAAGCTGATATTGCAAACTGCTCAGCTGGTGTATATATTCTTTTTTTCTTATTTGCTTACTTCTTATTGTAACTTACGTGCGTATATACGTATATAACTTTTGCATAGCTTTCACTGTATTTTGTTGTAACGGTTACGTTAATAAACCGCTTACTTGAAAAGAATCATTAAAATAATACCTACACCAAGCCACTTGCATAACAATTACGTCTAAACTAATTATCATCAAAAATAGGATTAAAAGTTATTTAATATATATTTTGACGTAAATAAACTCATAAAAAGTATTAACTAACCGTTCACAATTATGGCACAAAAAAGAAATATACACGTATAGACAGTCATGGTGGTCCGAACTGTGTTCACTCGTAACATTGATTCACCTTTCACCACCGCGCGCGCACTGCCAAAGCCTCAAGTCCGGAGCACCTCACGCCACCACCACCTATCAACCTAACGACTTTCTCCTAAACTATTGCTTTAACTTCAAATATATTATATCATAACTCACATGCAAATAAATCAATTCGACTCTGAAACTAATGTTGATAAGATTATGTCATTCCTTTGAGGCGATCCCCAGCGAAGCGTAGAAGTAGCGCGAAGTCCATACTAATATTATAAATGTGAAAGTGTGTTTGTTTGTTGGTTTGTTTGTATATTTGTTTGTCTTTCTTTCATGTCGAAGCGGCTTGTGTGGAGATAGTTGAAGGGCTGGAAAGTAACATAGGCTACTTTTTACAGCGGGAGATTATCTCTATCACGAAACACGTTATAATACAACCCAAAAAAATATTTATGATCAGAATTACTTCAAGATTGGTATCAACGCTCTTCAATACAATTAAATAAATACTTGTTTTAGCATTTTTCGAAATTATATAAAACTAGTAGCGTCGTATATAATTTTTTCGCACTTTTATATAAAAAGCTTTCTATGTTGATACATATAAATTGATGTTTCAATAAAAATTCGCACCATGTAAAAATTAGCCAGTTTACACGCTAGTTTAAATTGACTACCTAAGCTTCCCAAATCTTTACATAATATAATAAAATCGTAACTAAGCCGAATCTGTATATTAAATATTTTTTGGAAAATCTTATTGAAATAGAAAGTCTATTTTATTCTAAGTTATTATCGATACGGAGGCCGAATCTATAATTTTTAGAATTTTTGTCTGTCTGTCTGTCTATCTGTCTGTCTAATAACATGTTAGCGCATCACAGAAAAACCACTGGAGGGATTCTAATGAAATTTGGTATGGTGATAGCTGATTATCCGGGTCAACATATAGGATACTTTTTACCACAGGAAAACGTCTCATTTCTGAGAAAAAATACAAAAACTGCAATGTAAGAGTATACTAATATGTAAAACCTAAGAATTTGGTTTTTGGTTATCTGGACGCGGGCGAAGCCGCGGGCAATGCTAGTTCAACTATAAAATTCAGTAATGGTAAAGTTTTATGTCAATTTGTAAATTCATGAAATAAGTTTACTACTAGTACGAGTATTAGAACTTTTTTAGAATTGCTTGTAAATGTATGTGACGGCCTTACAAGGTATCACTCAAATCTTCGATCAACAGTAGTATTGTTGATCGAAGGTTCAAATATATATTTTTTGAATATTAACGTACCCGAACTAAGCGAGGGTATTTTACATGATCAACCGTTCTAGATATAGAGTGGTAAGCACTTAGCCATGGGTTGCTAATTGTTTTTTTTTTTTAATATTATAACAAAATAGTAACAAAGCGAAATCTGTACATATAATTTTTAATGGCTGTTATGTTATGCGTACAGAATATAGGAGTAGACCAGAAAACAATAGTTATTGAAATTTTTGTCTGTTTGTCTGTATATCTGTTTGGTTTTCACGCAAAGAATTCTGAACAGATTTTAAGTAACAACATTTACTATAGTGATGATTTTTTACTTGGATCAACATTTACAATACCTTTTATAGGAAAACACAATAACTAGTCGGCCTATTTGTCCTTCATACAAAGAAATTAATGATGAATGTTATAATTAGTTCGAGCGCAAGTCGCTCATCATACTCGTACATCTTGCCAGCTAACAATATTTTAAGATATGAATATCTAATAGCTAAATATATATTTTACGTATCGAAATATATTAGATTTGCTTTGCATCGGCTGGCACCGACTTCGAAAACATCTGATTAGGTGTCTATTCTAAATGAAAACCCCCGTTTAGTAATTTTCTTCATTTTAGTGCCTGGAAGTCGGTTTTTTTCTTTTAAGTTTTTATATTATTCAACAATTCGCAAAAATAACAAAGCGGTACTCAACTCGTTGTCAGCATTGTTGAATGTGTTATCTAAACAATATTTGAATTATTATTATTTTATATCACATTATCACTTAAAATGGAAGTTATAATTTAAATTTCAATATGTTACGCTGTACGTACATACGCTGTATGATTATTTGTACGATAACAAAGTCCAAATATTTGTTAAAACTTTTTTGCTGTTTGGATGAACATTAAACTGCTTTATATACTAGGAAACAAAACGAGTTCGGCGAACTGGAGTATAAAATATGAACGCTACAACATGACCTAGGCTATTTCTACTATACTTATAATATAAAGTTAATAAATAAATATAGGTTTTATAAAATTAAAAAAATCCGATTGCATAAAAGCTAACTAAAAAGATGAAAACAAGTTGACTAAGGAATATAGTATTATGCAGTCGGAGACATACACGTTTCATCCTTGCCGCCTTGTAGATGTACATACTCGTATGCTTAGAGTATACATATGCTTATGTATACTCTAAGCTCGTATGTACCTATCCCTTGTATACTCGTATAATGTACGACAACAAAGTTAAAATTAGTACGAGTCGGACTCGCCTACCGAAGGTTCCGTACAAATTTGTAGGAAATCTGTTTAACTTTAATTTTCAACTTTATTTATTTATTCGAACTTTTCTTTTATTTGTGCCAATGTAAGTTGAGAGTCTCAACTTACATTGGCACAAATAAAAAATTAGACATCTATATGGATGAGCATATTAAACAGCGTTTACCTTAAACTGGGCGCGTTTCTGTTGGACGCCGGCGCACCCCGGTAACAGCTATACTAGGCTACATTTTTTTTTAAATAATTAGGGTTCGGCGCATCAAAATTAAAATCCATGAAATTGTGAACAAAATCCGCGTAGCTACCTAGGGACGCACCCAAGCAAATCGAAGATAAGTCGTTTGTCTATCTATATGATAAAGTACCACTACCTATATTCAGCCCTTTTTAATGCGTTGCTGGTCATGGGCATCCCTTCAGTACGAATGGAATCAGGCTATAGTCCACCACGCTGGCCAAGTGCGGGTTGGCGGACTTGCTAGGTTCTCTCAGATACGCAGGTTTCCTCACGATTTTTTCCTTCACCATTAGGACAAGTGACACACAAAAATATCAGAAGTGCGAGGCAAGACCCGGGATTTGAACTCGCTTCACTCGGTTTCCCAAGCGAGCGCGTTACCACTGGGCTACCACTGCCTATATAGGTATGTAAAAAATCTAGTTGTTAATGTGTGCAGTGTATAGTCTGTTGAACAATAATAAAAAGTGTCCGCTAAGTAAAATTTCGGCATTCGCATTTTTTTTATTCTTCGTGTAGAGTGTGTAGGGTAAGACAAGCACGGGGTTTATTAATGGTTGTTATGCCCACGCCCTGGACCAAAAGCTGAGTACGCCCATGATGACTACATTACCATCTATGTAATAGTATATAATTAACGCCTATTCAAAATTAAAAGCAATATATAAGTTATATGTTGCTTGTCATACAAATCTTAAGTACGAAGAAAAGGTATTTTCTAATTGCATCTTGACTATTTTATTTTATTTACTTGCTTACATACTTTCTGAAGCAGATGCAGTATTGCTTTAAATTGAATTATATTACACTAACGACTTACCCTCGCTTCGCTCGGGTTTGTCCCTAGCTCGCTTCCCAATACAAACTTTCATCCCCATTTTCACCCCCTTAAGGGATGATTTCCGGGATAAAAAGTATCCTATGTCCTTTCCAGGGTCTTGCACTATTTTCTTATCAAATTTCATCTCAATCAGTTCAGTAGATCCAGAGATTAGCCCTACAACGTCACAAACTTATAATTCACAAACTTTACTTCTTTATAATATTAGGACCTATAGATAAACAACAATTAATGATTGAAGCTGATCTCCAATTGAGGTCACGTTATCTGATCTTAAACAGGAATATTTTGGGTGCAAAAGCCACTAAACCCCAAGGAAACCTTTCCCGTTATAATGGGATGCTACATGATCACTTGCGCACTCAACCACGAATTCTCGACCGGTGGTCTATCGAAGTAGAGTACCTACTGTCGCCCTCTCTACTATAAAAACAAGGGGGTTGCTTTCATGGTCCACTCTGTTAATTATCAGCAAACCCGCATAGTATACTTTCCAATGCACTTACCGCGATTACCGGACGCTACTGAACCCTCTAACCATGACTATAGTGGGGCAAAATAAACTTTTAGACTAGGTGTAACTTCGTGTCATGACTCTCGCAATCAATATATTTTATCATTGCCGTAAAAAAGTTAAAAATAAAAATATATTGTCATAATTAAGAGAAGACCAACTCTATGTATCGGAATGCTAGAAGACATTTAATATAAGGAGATATATCTTACACTCCATGAAGAATTTACACAGATCACTGACTAATAATAATCTGGGGGCACGGCAGTGACCGCGCCAAGTCGAGCAAGAAAGGGCACGGCAGTACCATCCTTTTCTCAAAGCGATTCAGCACATTTTCTACCCTTCCTCCCTCCCCCTTACTTCATTATGGATAAAGTTAGAAGTCTGAATTTTTAGTGAATAAGTAGACATAATATTACTAGGTCTATTTCCAAATTACATACAATTTGAACCTGTAGTTTAAGGACTATTGCAGTTCAAATTTCTTTAATATCGTCACTCAATGAACACAATTCATAGTTAATGATTCAAATGTAAAGGACTAATACATCAACGAAAGATAGCAAAAAACGTAAAAGAGACAAGGTGCACAAGAATAAAAGTGATAGCAAATATTAGTGCCATGTGCAAGCTTTAACGCTCACATTGGTCAAATCGGCACGATCTGGTCTCCAGTCGGGAGTAATATAAATACAGGCCGTTTGGGGCGATTTATTCAACAAAGGCATCCCGCAAATTTTCGTTGGTGCCCGAGGGCTCCGCTCAAGAGACCACAAGGGGAAGGCGCCAGTGCTAGCTCGGTTAGTAAGCAATGCCATCTGCGGCTGCAGCTAATACTCCGCACACTTACACACCAGCCTCAGCGCCGGCAACTAATATATGGTCCAACCGCATAGCTTCGAAGCCAAGGCGCCTTCAGCGCAAACACAAGCAACAAGAACGCCTACAGCGCAAATACCAGCACCGGCAACAGCAGTCATATAGCCTCCCGGGAGTCCCTGGCGTCCAGGAGCTACGCAAAATGTTCTCTACATCCAAATCATTTACGATAGAAAAAAAGGCATTTCATCTGCATTCACTCACTAACTAATCAATGGCTAGTTTAGGTAGGAATAAACCCAGATCACTTACACTTACATTATATCTCATAACTTTTTGCGGTAAAAGGACTGCGTTGCGAGACTTTTTTACATGTTATGCTTTTAATGAGATATTTAATTGCAGTAATAATTCAATTTAACTTTTATACATTTTAGGCCCAAAAAACAACGTGCAAGTATCCGATATATTTGAAAATGAAACTGACGTCATTTGTCAGAGAGCCGACGTGTCGAAGAATAATACTGTCAGTTTGACAAATAGAACTCAGAAAAGTTGATGAAAATGTATAATTAGAGCAATATTTAGTTCAATTCTTAAATGAAAATATAAATAGTTAACTAAGTTGATACTGTGTGAGATATATTATTTAATGGCAGTGAATTTTATACAGCACGATGACAACATTACGTGAACGCCAACTCAGTAAGTAATGATTTACACAAATTGATATGCAAGTTTTCATCTCTGTTTGTTCGTATTTTTAGTAGTTCTGGTGATGTTTGCATTTGCTACTTAACAAATATTCATTGTAACAAACCGAATAATTAAAAAAATAAAATTAAATAAATTACACATTCTTAATTGTAAAAAGTAAATATACTTATTGGTTCGTATAGTAACGTGTTAATTTTTAAATATATTGTAAAATGTTATTTCTTTTTCAGATGCTCTAAAACAGATGCTTAACTTGAACCAACCACTAACAAAGGCTGTAGCAAATGAGCCTACGTGGAAAGTGCTTGTTTATGATAGAGTTGGTCAAGATATTATTTCTCCTCTCATATCAATCAAAGAACTAAGAGAATTAGGTGTAACTTTACATGTGTACGTGTAATTTACTTAGAAAATTACTTAAAATAATGTACCAAATAAGTGTTAAATAAAATTATATTTTTCTATAAGGAACTTTCTTTTTTTAGACAATTACATTCTGACCGAGATTCTATTCCTGAAGTACCTGTCGTTTACTTTTGTGCTCCATCTGAAGAAAACTTGGGTAGAATATGCCAAGACCTGGATAATGGGATATATGACCAGTACCACTTGAACTTTATATCTCCAATAACTCGGCAAAAGTTAGAGGATTTAGCAGCATCAGCAATTCAATCTAACTCTGTTATGAGCATTCACAAAATATTTGATCAATATCTAAATTTTATTTGTTTGGAAGATGACCTATTTATTATGAAACACCAGAAATCTGATTCATTGTCTTATTATGGTAAAGAATTTATTTTTGTTTTTTTATAAATAATTGGTACTTAAAATAAAAGATTCTTGCTTCCCTCAGGCCCAATCTGTAATAATAATGTAATGTACACATATACAAATAGGTTATTGCTCTTTACTCTGGATATCTAGATGTCTGGCAATAAACCAACTGAGGGACAAACAAACACTTAGCATTTATAATAGAAGTTATCGTAAAGAATTTTTATTTAACATACATAAAATGTTCTTACATAGCACACAGAAAACTAGTGCCAACTCATTCTGCTCAAATAGATAGTTTTTTTTTTATTATAAAAATTAATTTTGCAGCTATAAATAAAGGGGATACAAAAGACACAGAGATGGAAGCAATTATGGATGAAATAGTTGAAAGCCTCTTCTCAGTGTTTGTTACACTTGGTATGCATACTACTCACTAGAATATGGTTTAAAAAAAAATGTACAAATATAAAGCTAAATGGAATTTTTAAATCTATCATTTATATAAAACTATAAGTTATAATTGTATATAAAAATCCTTTTAATTGAAGAATTTAATATTTTGCAATTTGCAGGCAATGTTCCAATAATTAGATGCAGTAAAGGGAATGCAGCGGAAATGGTAGCAAAAAAACTTGATAAGAAGCTACGAGAGAATCTGTGGGATGCACGGAATAATTTGTTCCATGGACAAGCGGGGACATTTAGCTTTACTCGACCCATGCTAATATTGCTCGATAGAAATGTAGACATGGCAACACCATTGCATCACACTTGGACTTACCAGGCTTTGGCTCATGATGTTCTGGACTTGTCCTTAAATAGGTTTGATATTTTATATAATAATCTTTATTACTAGGTGATAATTAATAAATTCTGATATTTTATCAAAAGAATCAATATTTCATTAAAGGAACTAATAAAAATTGCGAAACGTAGGTAATTCAATATACTTTATAATAATAAAGTAATGATAACAACACAACATGATTTTATTAATTACTAGCTATGCCCCATGATTTCACATGCGTTAAATTTCTTTGATTATAAATATCATCACCATAGAAGTCTGCCCGATTTGTTGACATTTACGATTACTGCTCTGCTCCCTTGAGTAGTAGCATGATGCCTTCCTCAATAAACGGGCTATCTAATGCAAAAAGAATTTTTCAAACCACATTAGTAGTTCCTGAGATTAGCTCCTTCAAACAAACACACTGTGGCTCTTTATAATATTAGTATAGATAAAATGATGTGGTAGTTTCTAGGTTATATTGATATTAGTTAAATACAATAATTTATAATTTAAGCTGGAAAAAAAAACATTTTTAACCCTTCTTAGTTTTGACTCTTAAAATTTGAAGAATTATTTTGTCTTTTGAAATTCGAATTCACTCAACACCAATACTTCTTAGGTCCATCTATTTTTGTATGATACATGTCATGTCACCATATTTCAACTCCATTTAACTACTACATTCAGACAATATGGGCTTTTGGCAGGCAGGCAAACACACAGACAACACGTAATTAATCTATAATATATATAAATCTTTTTTTATGTATGCAACATCCTATTTAATTAATTGTTATGAAATATTGTCAACTAAACAACTTATAATGTTTTTTTTTATTTTAGAGCAGTGGTACCAGAAAGTTCTGGACCAGTAATACCTGGACAAAAAACCAAAACTAGAATATGTGATTTGGATTCAAAAGAGCCTTTGTGGGCGGAACATAAAGGCAGTCCTTTCCCCACCGTAGCTGAGGCCATACAGGAAGACTTAGATAAATACAGGTATATGTATAATAAAAATACAGTATATTACAAATTTGACTGCCTCGGTGGTGTAGTGGCTATCATGTACGGCTGCACACTCGGAGGTCCTGGGTTCGAGTCCCGGGTCGGGCCAAGTTTAGTTATTGAGTCTTTCTGTATAGTAAGTCTCAGTAACAGCCCGGAGTTGGGAAGTTGGCGGTGTTTCGCCCCCGTGCCTCGGAGAGCACGTAAAGGTGTCGGCCCTGCGCCTTAACTCTCACTGGTCGTGTCGAGCAGTCGTCCCACCGGAGTAATGAGAGTGACAGGAATAGAGAGTGCACGTTGTGTCTGCGCATACACTTGTGCACTATAATATCTCCTGCGCAGTTGGCTAGTCTCAATGAGATTGGCCGCCGTGGCCGGAAACGGCTAGGAGAACATTATCATATTACAAAAAAAAAATTATGAAAAAAAAACAAGGAGGAGGTATAACTGTCATGTTGCTAGCAAAACATTTTAAGCCCATATAATTTCCATTACCCCAATAGTTTTTTTTTTTAAAACTAGTATTCACCTAGTGGTCGAAATTCCACTATGATCAGTATTAAAAAAATTATAAATAATAATAATAACGTACTATTTTGTCATTACCTATAATATATAATATTAAAAAAGGCGTTTCAATTTTTTTTATTGTTATAAGTCTCTGTAGTACTCGTCAATAAAAACTCTACACAAAAAAGGAAATTGGTAGGTACTAAAAAGTATTTTGTCTTTATTTTTATATATAGATTATTTACTAGAAGTATTTTAATATATAGGTAAGTAAGTATTTCTAATAATAATAATAATATGTGTTACTAATTTAATCCATGAAATTCATTGATAAATCTTTAAGTTAATAGAGTTCTAATGTCGATCATAAATGTCATTTTATTTCTTTTTTTTAAATTAACAGAAGCTCAGAGGCCTAGCTAAAGAAGTTAGGGACTTCAATGATCCTAAATTCATCACTAATGCTATTTTTTTTCAACCGACTTCAAAAAGGAGGAGGTTCTCAATTCGACTGTTTTTTTTTATTTTTTTTTATGTTTGTTACCTCAGAACTCTGTCATTTATTAACCAATTTGGACAATTTTTGTGTTGTTTGAAAGTGTATACTTCCAGATTGGTTCCATTTAAATTTCAAAAAAAAATACCATCCCTAAGGGTGGAAAAATAGCTAATGATGAATTTAACCTACTTCTAATTGTCATATTGACTTGAAACTTTGCAAGTGTTTCTATTTCCGTTGATAGTACAGTGGTTCGGTATTGTTGACCTGATCTGACGGTAAGACCAGAAGGTGGATAGGTGGAACTCTTCAACGGCTAATAGTAGATACTTTGAATTTGGGCTTATTTTGTTTGATTTGCAAACCTAACACGTTAGAATTCTTACTTTGCTACTACTATCTACACTAAAAAGGGAAAAATAAAAACTTTTTAACAAAAAAATAAAAACCGACTTCAAACAAAAGCACTAAAAAGTAAAAAATAACTGATTGGTAGTTTTTATTTACTATACATACCTAATCAAATATTTTTGAAGTCGGTGTGCTTTGGCTAAGTAATTAAAGCCTATCTATTAAATACATACCTAATCAAATATTTTCGAAATCAGTGCCAGCCCATACAAAGCAAAGCACACCGACTTCGAAAATATTTGATTAGGTATGTATAGTAAATGAAAACTACCAATCAGTTATTTTTTACTTTTTAGTGCTTTTGTTTAAAGTCGGTTTTTATTTTTTTGTTAAAAAGTTTTTTTTTTAAATATTAACAGGAGCTCAGAGGCAGAGGTAAAGAAGCTAAGGACTTCAATGGGCCTAGATGCAGACAGCGACATCGCCCTCAGTATGGTGAGTGACAACACCCAGCGACTGACGAGCGCTGTTAACTCCTTGCCGCAGTTGATGGAGAAGAAACGTCTCATCGATATGCACACTACTATCGCTACAGGTATACATTATAAATTATGGGACAGAATGAAGTGGTTTGCTAGATACACAAACAATCTGTAACGTAGTTTGTATATAATATGTGTTTTCTCTAATTACTCATCAAATTTCGATTCCTACAGATTTGCATTAGGCCAACTTTATTTACATAATCTTTTAAATAAAACTATCTTTTCGGTTTTTTTCGCAGATTTATTTGGTTTTTGGTCCCCGACATTTGGAAAGCTTTACAGCAATCATGGTCACGGGAGACTCGTTTTATTAAAAATATCAAATATTCGTATAAATCTAAGAAAGCATTATATCTTTATAACATAAACATTTATTTATGTTTTATATCCATTATGTAAAGTGGACCTGAATTTCGGTTAAGTGTGAAATAAATTAGTGATAAATTATTATAATATACAAACAAATTTCAGCAATATTGAACGCAATAAAATCCAGACGACTCGACTCGTTCTTTGAATTAGAAGAAAAAATAATGAGCAAAAGCAGTGGTGTTGAGAGTAAAGCAGTAATGGACCTGATAACAGATTCTAGTGCGGGCACTGAAGAGGACAAGATGCGTTTATTTATAATCTATTACCTGTGCACATCGCAAATACCTGAGGAGGAATATAAGAAGTTTGAAAATGCATTGATAGCGGCCAACTGTGATACTAAACCTATGTTGTATATGAAACGGTGGAAGTAAGTAGGAAATGGTCTTTATCTGTTTTTTTTTTGAGTGTAATTGTGTATGTCTTTTTCAGGTGCATGTTATTCTAGCTAATGGATAGGTTTAATATTCTGCCAGTAAAAACGTAAAGTCAAAAGATAAACAAATTGTTATTCTAATTATATATGTATGAAAACATATAGTAACCAAAAGCCTATTTAAGACTTTGTTAGGCTGCCATTTTTGTGAATTTTACACAAAGCACTTTTGTCATTACAAAATTTTCAAAGTTATTGCCTTAAAACAGAACTGAAACTGAAATAACGGAAATTGATGTCATTATAAGAATACGTTATAAAAATTTCAGTCATTCATTAGGATAAGTATATAGTTACATATATTTTCTTAACATTTTTACCCAAATTTAGTCTTTATTTTTATTATATCGCCGTTGACTATATGGTTGTTTCCGGATTTTTATGTTATTTAAGATGTAAATTAAAAATCTAAAAGTAGTTAAGGTCTAAGTAAAAATAACAACATAAAAATCTAAAAAAACTAATACATGAAATTACCTAAATTAATTGCAGAATAAGAATATTCCATCAAATTATTAATACTTATAATTATAAACTAGTGTTTTTCTTTTTCTAAAAAAAAAAACAAAGTGATGATAAAGCATTGAACCAAAATAAATAACCAAGCTCATTTTATTACAGGGGATTCACGAAAATGTCAAGTCAAGGTCAATACGAAGGTGGAGGCACTAAAACAGTTTCGATGTTCTCTAAATTGGTTTCGCAAGGATCGTCCTTTGTAATGGAAGGCGTTAAAAATTTGGTTGTAAAGAAACACGTAAGTTAATCACATATATAAATGCATTACTATTACCGAAAGGTATTTTTTCTCGGTAGGCCATATATCCCTAGTGGTTTTATTAAATACAACTATTGAGAATTCGTTTGGATGATTATGCCACACTTTAATGACGATGTATAATATATTTTTGACTCCCCTCTTGGGCGCCCATACTATTACAACAGTTATAGTCTGTTTTTTAATCTCAGAGACTAAATTGACACTTGTAAATGTCAAATTTACAATGCTGCCAGCTCTTTTGTGCAATGTTGTACCTACGATACCGGTTTGTTGAATCGTAACTTTTTATCTTTATTAGACGATTCGCTTCAAAGTTTTATGTTCCGAAGTGTATCATTAAAATTCACTCTAAATTGATACTAATTTTAAATCGTTAAATATCATTTAAATCCACATTATTAAATTTAAATTTGCATTATTTCGTTTTAAATAAGTACCTACACATTATTTCAGGATAACTTATTATTAAAAAAAAACTTATCATAAAAAAACGATACTTGATTTTGTTAACATTAATTTTCAATAGTGGCACATCACTATTTCAGAATTGCAAAAAACTGGCAACCCACGTACCTAACGTCAGTTTTGTCTCTGAGATCAAAAAACAGACTATAAACACTAAATTACAAATTAAAACAAACAGAAGCTGCCAGTGAGCCGCGCGTTGGAAGCGGCGCTGACGTCGAGCGAGGGCGAGCTGTCGTGGCTGGACCCGCGCGCGGCGCGCACGGACGCGGCGGCCCGCGCGCGCGCGCCGCGCCACCCGCCGCCCACCGACGCCGTCGTGTTCGTGGTCGGCGGGGGCAGCTACATCGAGTACCATAATGTTGTTGATTTCGCTAAGGTAATACTAATATGTATATCGTTATATTTTAGCCAATGCCAAGCCAAAAAACTTAACAAATTATGTACTAAAACCTTCCTCGAAAACCACTCTATCCATTGGTGAAAACAGAATGAAAATCAGGTCAATAGTTTTTGAGTTTATCGCGAACAGATAACGGGCACGGGCGTCTCTTCAATACGAAGGGATCAAGCCATAGTATCACACGCTGGCCAAGTGCGGGTTGGCGGACTGCACATCTCTTTCGAAAACTTGCTAGGTTCTCTCAGACATGCAGGTTTCCTCACGATGCTTTTCCTTCACCGTAAGACAAGTGGTAATCATGTTGGAAATGATTCATACATGAAAATATCAAAGGTACGAGATCCGGGATTTGAACCCGCTTCACTCGATTTCCCAAGCGTTCGTGTAACCACAGGGCTCCTACCACTGTCTTTATTACTATTACTTCTACTATACACTATATACCTAGTATATTATATAGAGTTGTATTTCTGTGAATTTATGGGCGTAGAGAATAGGGTACAAGGGGGTGCAATTGCAACCTTACCATGAAAGAAAATATACAGAAAATGTTAATGAAATAAAATTGTCCCAAAAATCTTTGTTTAAATTTAGATATCTGCGAAGAAAAGATAAAATGTATTCTTCACTTTTTTTTTTAAATTTTATTTTCGAACTAGCGGCTCGCCCTCGATTCGCTCGGATTCGCCTCTAGAAAACACACACAGATCTATCCCACGGGAACCGTTCATTTTTCCGGGATGAAAAGTAACTTGTTGTTAGACCGGCAATATAAGGTATCAGCATGCCAAATTTTACTAAATTAGGTGCATAAGTTTTTGTGTACTAAGCTATATATTTTACTATAGGTTGTTAACTATCCCACGGGAACTCTTTAGTTTTCAGGGATGAACAGTATTGAAGATGTTGACCGGGGATATAAGGTACCACCATGCAAAATTTCATTTAAATCGGTCCAACAGTTTCGGAGATTAGTCCGTACAAACATACAAACTGACAAAATTTTTAATAACTATTGTTTTCGGGTCTATATTGTGTACATAATACGTTACAAACAAACAAAAACAGATCCATCCCACGGAAACCGGTCATTTTTCCGGGATGAAAAGTAACCTGTTGTTTGACCGGCAATATAAGGTATCAGCATGCCAAATTTTACTAAATTAGGTGCATAAGTTGTTGTGTACTAAGCTGTATAAGTTACTATAGTTTTCTAATTTTCCGGAATGAAAAGTATTTTAGATCTTGACCGGGGATATAAGGTACCACCTAAATGTTGACTCGAGTAATAAGTTATCACTGTACCAAAGGTTGAAATCTGTTTATTACTTTTTGGTTTATTGAAACGCGCACACAAAAACAGACAGACATACAGGGAAACAGACAAAATTTTTAATAACTATTGTTTTGGAGTCTATATTGTGTAGCTACATAATACGTTACAAATAAACATAAACATCTATCCCACGGGAACCGCACATTTAACCGGGATAAAAAGTAACCTATTTGTTATTTTGATGTCTAAACTACACTGTATATTATTGTAAAGTTTCATCAAAATCCAATCAGTAGCTTTTGTGCACTAAGCTATATAAAAATCCCCTCTCGGGCTCTCGCCCCCCTATTGAAAAACTCCAATAGGATATGTGGCTTTTGTCGCTTTTGATGAGATCCTATTGAAGTTTTTCAATAAGGCCACTAATACAAGTTCCGTTTCTTTAATTGGTACCGCCGTTAGTCCTTACTAGAGATTAGAAATTGACATCATTTGTATGAAGGTCAAAATATATCGAATTACAAATGCAAGAAAAACCACACCCAGGTTATTGAGTTCACCGTCCGTTCTTACCAAAATAAATCATCGTCGATTAAACCTTAACCTAAAATTAATGATGACACTACTAGCTCAATAGGGAGTCATATCCTAAGCACGTTCTTTATATTCACAAACATTATAATAATATTTTAAATTCGGAACAAATTATGTAGACCACACATGAAACATCCATACTAATATTATAAATGTGAAAGTGTGTTTGTTTATTTGTCCTTCTTTCACGTCGAAACAGTGACGCGACGGATTGGCGTGATTTTTTGTATGAAGATAGTTGGAGGACTAGAGAGTGATATAAGTTTATATTTTTTGCCGCGGGAGAGTACCTCATTCACACGGGAAAACACGTTATAGTACAACCCAAAAATTATTTATGATTAGAATTACTTGAAACTTGGTATTAATACTCTTCAATACAATTAAATAAACACGTGTTTTAGCATATTTCAAAATTCATCCCATAAGGGGGTAAAATTGGGGATGGAAGGAAGTACGAAATCTACCTTTTTAGAATTTATATTGTAGTTTTAGCGCGAGCGAAGCCGCTGGTTCTGCTAGTATATAATATATTTAATTATGATTGTCTTGGTATACCAATCAGATAGAAAGATTACATAAGTATATATACTTATGTAATCTTTTCTTTCCATAGATTGACACAATGTTGGCATAGTAGAAGTGTACATGAAATAGTAATTTAGACCATTTACCGTCCCAATCCTGAGCATAATTCACTTCCTATGAGAAGTCGTCAATTTCTCTCATACAAGGAGTTCTAATAGCCATATTATTATTTGATTGTATAATAGTATGTGTATTGTAGTCACGAACCCCTTTACAGATACCACGTTAATTGGCCATTGTCATGGCTTATATTTTAAGTTTTATAAAACAAAATATTATTCTGTTATGTAATTTGAGTTCTAAAATTAATGCATAACTCTAAACATTTTATTTATAGCAACAAGCAGCAATTGGACAATCGAGAAAAATTATATATGGCGCCACGACTTTGCCAAACGCATCTCAGTTTCTGAAACAGCTGTCTTTATTGGGAGAAGAACTTCAATAAACATTCCCACATCATACAAATGTTAATTTATAAAATATATTATATTACTTATGAAAATAACTAGTTTTAATCAATTTCCAATGAAATAAAACAACGAGTTTCAACAAGTTGGCATTTTATTTACAATTACATTGAAAATAGAACTAACATCTAAAAACCACTAATATTTTTTTGTTTAGAACAAGAAGTATAAAATCTAAATCACAAGATTACGAATCAATAGCGTCAGATCTCTTTCATAAATTATAGGTATTTCGTCATTGTTTCAGTAAGATATAAAGTGGGGGCAAACATAATGTCACAACCGAAACTACTAGACACGGCAAACTACTGTCATATAGAAAGAAACTTGTCGATAAATTTTTATGTTTTATCCCAACCCTTAAAACTATTGTGCTTAAAAAAAATGTTGCATTAAAAACACTTAAGTAATAACCGTCGAAAAATAGTAAATGTGTTAGGTATGTAATATGTACTTATAAGTTATAATTATACAAAATAAAGAGATACATAGTTTATTCAAGGAACTTGAATGTATTACAATTAGCACTGCATAAACCATTGTCAAGTAAGTAATATATAAGTAATTAATCTTCATATTATCATTTCTTATGCATACAAGAATTCTTAATTCAAAAATATATGAGGTTAACACTGATAACAATATGGTTTGGCACACTGAAAAATCAATGAGATACGCATCTAAGAGAGAGCAAGTGTGAAATTCAACGTAACTACTCCAACCCGCATATAATATGGCAAGGTTTGTATATACAATATGGCCATAGGGAAATACCTTAAATAATAAATTATAGTCCCGATTTATTTAAAAATCTGGTATTATACATAGGTATATATTTAATAAAACCATATAAATAAAATGGTTTCTAGAATGGAAAAACATTGATACAAGTCTATTAACGAAATAAAGTTTGCAACAATATGATTGAGATTTTATATCTTTTAATTGTGCGCTGTAAAATTAATTTAGACAATGTGTGTCAATGTATTATTATTATATGATATTAAACAATACACAACATTCACAATAATTACAATAAGCCTCTATATTGAATAATAGAACGCTAAAAATATATTTTATTTTGCATTTTTAGAATATAGACATATACTAAGCAAAATTATAATTAAATTCAATCTATAATATCATAAATAACAATTAAACTTTTATTTTTTAATAAAAGAGTAAAAGCCTAAATTTTATTTTAAATTTATTTATCACGTTCTTAAAAGGCTCACAAATAATTTTAATGGCACAAAACACAATGTGTATCGATCGATAGTCGTACAGATTATATCATATTAATAACTTCTTACCTTATAAAAACAGTGACAAATATTACGTTATAGATATAACATCATACCTAATAAAAAGGCGCTTTTTAAATGATATATTTATATAGTATACATATTACAATTAAACGATAATAATAAGTACGCTACAATTATATTATATAATTGGAAAATAAATTTGAAGTACATACATTACAATGCGTCACCAAAGTGAAGACTCCATGTACAAAAAATCACTAGAAAATTCGGACCAGACAGTTTTTTAAGCGCAAGATGCAAGTTGTTAGATTTCTTGAAGTAAATTGAAAGCAAACAACTAAAGTAAATATTAAAAACTGTCAAATAAATTATACATATTGTAACAAACAAGTTTTATTACAATTATTGAAACATTCGAAAAGACTAGCTATGCCTACGTAATAGAACAACAATCAAAAAACATCTTAAGTCTACTTTTTACTAAACCAAATAGAAACAAAACAATATTATTAATGAAGAAATTACGTTTAAGTAAAAAAATACAAAAAAACCAATAGGTAAACCAATAGAAATGCAAAAATCATTATTATAAAAATGCTAAAACATTTGATGGATAAAATTTTATGGAGTGGTCATGACTCATAAAGGTACTTAGTCTGTTAAAGGGGTTAAAAACACTGAACATTTAAAATAATCTCGAGGCATAAATGGAAAAAAACAATAGGTGGATCCTATTTAATATTACCGCAATTTTAAATTAATAAATCGATATTTTATCTAATTTCAGTTCTCCCGTCACAGCCTCCATGAACACAAAATATGTCTACACTTCATACCTATGTAGAACTGTATAAAAATATTTTCTTGTAACATTTGAATATAAGTTTATTACAATTTTACTATATTTTCTAGATTACTTTATTAAATTTATAAAAAAAAATATAATTTTATAAAATAAAACTCTAAAGTAATGGCGGGCGTGAAAGGTCGGACGGAAGACATAAAAATATAAAAAGAAATAGGTATAATACATTGACTTAACAATTTCATAATAAATAAAGATAGGTGTAGTGTACTTTATTTTCGGCGTTAATTAAACCGCATTTTACATTATTGGAAATCTTTTTCATGACAACGGTACCTTTATGGAATGCCGCACTAAATATTATGCACACTTGCTAATTAAAATAAATCTCTTGAGTCAATCACAGAAGTAGTAACTTCAGTAAATAAACAAAAACTGTAAATATGCAATAGCAATAGTGAAATACTGTAAACTGGAATGTAAATTTTTACCATAAATCAGTTTAATATTCCCATGTAGGAATGTAACTTCAGCATATTATGAAGTTTAATTTTAAAATATTTTAAGTAGGTAAATAAACAAATAGTAAATATATATAAGTTTTCAACTAAAAAATAATGATGCCCTGAAAGTATTGATTTGCATAATATAAACTAATACAATTACCCAAAATCAATGTTGAGACCAAATTCTACAGTGTATGTAAAAAATGCAATCTTTTGAAATTAAATATTAGGCCCTTGTTCTGCAGAGACATTATATGGAAAAATGGTCATTATTTATCATGTTAATTTAAATGAAGTTGAAGTTAAAATATTTATTTTGTTTGCTGAGACAGGAAGGATTAAAGTTTAAAATTTTATTTAACTTATATATATTATAATAATTGTAAGTAAAATATTTTTAAAGAAAACTATCAGTATGGTTAAATAGGGAATAATATAATCACACATTTACACTTATATTTCAATATATAGTAACATTCCATTTTTAAATGTATACAATAATTGTATCAACTTGCCAATCAGTCTACCACTTTTTTCCAGTCCACAGATGTCGAACATTAATTGCTAACACAATTATTGCATACAATATGAAGACAAGCTAACTGCAACTCTAGCAATTTTATAACTACCATTTTTAACAAACTTTGAATTCTGAAGATATTAATAGCAATTTCTGAATACACACTTTGGACAATCTTTTCAAACAGTAACATCCAATAGTCACTTAATATTGACAATACACGCAGCATGTCATATTATCAGGCCAATATAAAGCCATTAGACATATGTCTCATAGTTATTTATAACAATTTGCAACAAACCTTAGCATTAAGTGATTATCACCATAACTATAAGTAATTACTAGCACAGAATGTTTAGAAGAGAATGTCTAACCTAACTACTATCTTCATTGGTAAAAAGTAAATGAAGATTGTACAATAAAATATTTATAAGATACAAGTTATATTTATGTATTTTTCATACAATGTCATGTAATAAGGTTAAATAGAGATTACTATCAATGACATGGATAGGAGTATGAGATTCTGAAAATAGTGAATAGCAGTTTGCAGAAGGCTCAGTAAGAAATCTAATTAGATTACACAAGTTAAAATGTATGGCCTACAGACATTATGCAATTATCTACCATTTAATACAAGTTTATATGTCAATTTAAAATTTTAGAACTGCATAAATGCTGTGACTAGTCCAATATACTAAAACATTTCGTTGATTGTCATCAATATCTAATTAAATGGATTTATAACCATTTATTAAAATGTTCAAATCAATGGCTACAAATGCAATTGTACAATTTAGCAATGACACAAATCTTTACGCTGTGTGGCATTCGGCAGATCAATAAACATCAATTAGTTATGTCTACAGAATTAATAATGTCGTACCAAATGGCTTGTTATTTTATTTAATATTAACTGTGTACTGATTTAGATATATACCATTAAGTACCTTCATCACATTGTAAGTAGCAGTTGAGTGATATAATTATTGCTGAGGCTTTGGCTGGTTGCCGCTGTTGCGACTTGAACTGGTGCTACTAAGAATCATCTTTTGCATCTGTCTAATGACAGTAGTAGCATGATATGCCTGTTTCCAGCGAGATTTGGCAAAGTTCTTCTTAAGTTGCTCAGAAACAGTGCCATGAATATTCTTATTACTGGCAGCATTACCAGAAATCCATGGATGGGCAAGGGCTTGTCTGAAAATTTTAAATAACAACAAAAATCAAAAAGTGGTTTTAATCATAACCTACTAGTGTATTATTCAGGAATGTATTTAATAAAATACAGCATAAATAGTGATAAAAACTTATGTTATAATTAAAAAATCAAAGGTCACACTGATAGGAACATAATGGTATAAATATTATTCTATATTATTGGTATTATTCTACTCTCTCATAAAACACATATTAAAATAAATTAAAATAACATTAGTGCTAGTACTGTTAATGAAAAACATGTTATATTAATAAAAGTAAAAAAAACTGCTACTAATCAATTATAATTTAAATAAGATTCCTCATAGTTAATAATCAACCAAGGCAGTTCAAATTCATATACTTTAATATAAATTATATAATTTCATAGATATTATATTTATATCATGATAATTATCTAATTGAAGGTTGTCTCAAAAATTAACTTACTTGCAAGTATATCTCTTGTCCACATCTACACACATCAAATGACGAATAAAATCTTTAGCTGATTCACTTATATCATCCCAATATGGAGAATCAAACTCAAAATCACCTTTCAGAATTTGGGCAAAAAGATTTGCATCATTTTCATCATAAAAAGGAGGATATCCACACAGTAAAATGTAAGAAATAACTCCTATGCTCCATACATCTACTGCCTTGCCATAAGGTTTTTGAGCTAGGACTTCAGGCGCCACATACCCAGGAGTTCCACAAGCTGTTGCCATTATACCTGAATCTTCAATTTTAGATAATCCAAAATCACTTATCATAATTTTACTATCTTCATCCGCACTGTAATAAAGAAGATTTTCCGGTTTTAAATCTCTGTGTACTACTCCTTGAGTATGCATATAGTCTACAGCCTCCAGTACTTGTCTAATAAGATTAGACGCATCCTTTTCAGTATAAGATCCTTTTTCAACAATTCTATCAAAAAGTTCACCACCTGTTACTAATTCCATTACAAGGTAAACCTTGTTCTTATCTTCATAAGTCTCGAGCAGCTGGACAATATTAGGGTGTGAAAACATTTTTTTCTCTGCACCCTCAGCTTTCGCATTCTCACTAAACCTTTTCAAAACTCTAATTTCATTTTCCAATGAATCTTCTTTGCCTTTGAGCGCTTTTTTATCGATAATTTTGCATGCGAATAATTGTCCATTCTCCTTGCTCTCAATTAGTCGTACTTCGGAAAACGCTCCAGTACCTAGTAAATCTTTCACAATATATTTATCTTCGATAGATGGCTGCTTCTCAGGATCTTTACTCTCTTTTTTAGATTTTCTTCCAAAATCTTTTTTGCCAAAAAGAGGCATCTTGTAGGCCTGCAGCACTATATTCACTAGAGATTCAATTTGCTTTTGTTCTACTCTAAAAAATATCTACGACTACGTAGCTAAAAGGTATAATCTATATCGATACGCACATATTCAAACGAATTATTAGACATCACACGAAAACTCACACTTCTATGTTTTAATAGGGTAGAGCACATACCAGAGAAGATAATATATAGAATCTACTCACGGTGCAACTTTACTCTGTATACAATATACGACTTTTGATTATGTTTTAGATATTTATTAGAGACTAATATCTAAAAAACATTTTTCAGAGTTCTAGAAATTGTACTTCAAAAGTTATAATAATAAGAAATTTATTAATAAATAAAAAAGAGGCGCCAGTAATAGAATTTTCCCAGATTATAAATTCATGAGGCAAGAGAGAAAAATTAAATATATAAGTTATACAAATTATTTTTTAAAATTAGTTAAGAATAGAAATACTTTTAAAAAGCCTTATTGGTCATGAATTTGAAATTTCCTTAAAGGCTATTTTCCAAACTAACATCATAGGGATTCTAAGTACTTTCTTGTCTGTATATACCTAATCCATACATTCGCCGTAGAGAAATATTACTGGAGTAGAATCGTCTGTGTAATGTGTATGAAAAAATGTCCATCGAAAGGCGTTAGCGTTAGATGGGGCTACTATAGCAAGTGGGTAAATTTTAAAGAAAGCGCCATAAGTTATTCGAATAGGATAGAAAAGTAAACAAAGAGAGAATTATTTTACTAAGTAAATAGATTTGGTTATTGCGGTTTTATGAACTACTCTAATCACTAAAATTCATACATTATTATAGACGGACTACAACATATCATACTCCTCTCCTACGCTAGCGCCATTCTGGTGAATTCTTGAACTGTTGCTTACTGCTTACAGTTGGACACTTTCTCAAGTGGTCCCCCATATAAAACGATTCTCCTTACCTCCATCTTCCATAGTTATGATAAGTTCTTTATTCTGTGGCTTACAGGTGTGCCATTTGGTCACATACTCTCCTGGGTAGTCAAGACAGAGGAACCTGTGGTACGTACCATAGATGAATTTACTTAATTCATATGAGTTGTGACTGCTGAGAGGGTATAACTGTAACTAGCCAAGAGCTGACTCAATACGACCAACATGCTGTAATAGGTGATGTGATGTTCTCCTAGCCGATTCCGGCCACGGCGGCCAATCTCAATGAGATTAGCCAATTGCGCAGGAGATATTATAGTGCTCAAGTGTACGCGCAGACACAAGTGCACTCTCTATTCCTATCACTCTCATACTCCGGTGGGACGACCACTCGACACGACCGGTGAGAGTTAAGGCGCAGGACCGACGGCTTTACGTGCTCTCCGAGGCACGGGGGTGACACACCGCCAATTTCCCAACTCCGGGCTGTTACTGAGACTTACTATACAGGAAGACTCAATAACTAAACTTGGCCCGACCTGGGACTCGAACCCAGGACCTCCGGGTGTGTAGCCGTACATGCTAGCCACTACACCACCGAGGCAGTTATAATATGTAATAGGTATATAATAGGTATATGTTTAAAATTAATTGGTGTTGTATTTATTTATTTACGAATATAAATCAACATTCTGAGTCAATTCAACGGGGAAGAATTTTGCCTTGTTCTACCGCCAGATGTCACGATGACTATAATCCTCAGTATACTGTAAAGCTCTATAGCGTTTATGATTTTTTTATTTCATTTTGTTTAAAATTTAATTAAAATTACAAATTTTTCAGTGCCAGGATGCAAAGAAAATGAACATCATTTGTTCCCAAAAGACAAAAACTTATGAAATGGTGGGCATGCATGAGAACGACCAAAATTAGCAAAATCATAATCTTATATTTAAGGCTAAGTGGACATCATTTTAAATAAAGTAATTTTAAAACTCTTAAATCGTCTACAGGTGAATATTTCTATTTATTTTTTGTACTTTTTTACATATTAATTACAGAGTTTCATATAAACTGGTAATAACCCTTTAAAGCTTTGATTAGACCCCTTTTTAAGGAAAGAATTTCGAGAAAATTCTTATAAATATATTTCTTTTATCTTGAACCTAAACACCACTATTTCTGTGTATTTCACATTAAGAATGACAGAGTTTCACAAAATCTTTAATCCCTTATTTTACCCAGTTAGGGGATGAATTTCGAAAAAATCCTTTCTAATCCTACATCATAGAAGGAATACGTCCCCCAAATTTCACGTTTTTACGACCATCAGCTTAGGCTGTGTGTTTATCCATCTGTCAGTCAGGACCACCGCATGATGCACCTCTCCTTCTCAATTCTTTCTTCAGCTGGTCTAACTCTCAGGCACAATACATTGCACAGGTAAGATGCGAACACAATAGAAGCAAAAAAACAGGTATGAAAGAGATATCATAATAAATTGCTTAACCTCAGACTGAATGTAAACAGGCCATACGTGTGGCGCCCTACTTTCGAGAACTCTTTCCCATTATTTCATATTTTAATGTCAATGTTCCTTATTCTGTGGCTTAAAAGCGTGCCATTTGGGCATAGTTTACTTGGCTAATGTCGTTTAATATCCTTGCCAATTGCCATTGTCCGCCATGAAAGTTGATATTTTTAACAACCCATTTTCAACATCATAAAAATCAATGAATATTTTTACCCGACTGCCAAGTTCATGTTTTCTGGGCGTATCTTGTATGTTTCTATGTATGCTTGTAAATTTCTTTATTACCTCGTTTCTTCTAAACGGCTGGAAGGATTGCAATAGTTATCATTAGATTCGTCTCAAAAACCCAAGTGCCCTTAAATAGGTGTTTTAAAAAACAAAATTTCGGATCCTAGTCGCCAACTTGTGTCTTGAAATTTTTTCATTGGAATCAATCGGGTGGGGTATCAAAATACAGATTTTTAAAAGGCGATTACAAAAATATATACAACTATTTACTTATAGCTACTATAAATTTTCTCAATATAAAAATAATGCAATACCTATACAAATAATTTGCTCTGTACGGACTACGGTCTTCTGGCAACATTGTAACCGCAAATGTCTGCGGCGGTAAATATAAAATTTTGTGTGTTGTTCATAATTTGTTGTTTTACGTCGAAAGCTAATCATTATATATATCGAAAGCCAATCATATACAATAAAAAAAATCTATCCCACGGGAACCGTACATTTTTCCAGGATAAAAAGTAGACTTTGTGTTATTCTGATGTATGAGCTATATTATTGTAAAGTTTCATTAAAATCCATTCAGTAGTTGTTACGTGAAAGAGTGACAAACATCCATACATCCTCACAAGCTTTCGCAATTATAACATTATTAGGATTAGTATTTCTTAAAATAGGTATGTATGTAAAGCTGCAAAATATTTCTGAATAGTGCAATATACTTTTTCAAATTCCATATTTTTAATGTTCATCCTCATAACTCATAAGTCTACCATCGGTCATCACACGAAGCTAATAAGAAACAAAAGTAACAATAAACGAAGCTAATAAGAAACAAAAGTACTATGCTACGAAATTACTAAAAATGCCAAGAAAAGTGTATGTCCTGAGTGAAAACTTCATTGATTGATTGATTTTAGTGTAATCGCCCAGCTTTAGCAGCTTAGCTTAAGCAAAGCTACCACGTGAATAGTTACTTTTTTAAACAAATATTGAACACGTATCACATATTAAATTAGTAGTAATTATTTCTCATTTTCAAAAAGAAGATTATCCAACCAATTCTTTAATGTTGGAAAGTGCCTTTCTACCTTTTTTTTAAAATTCAAATGTTGGCAAATGCATTTACGCGTACGGAGCGATCACCACGCGATAAACAGTAGGTATCCGAGCGTAGGACCGAGAAATCTTACCATTTTATTTGTAGGACGATGTGGCCATTCAATTATGCATATTTTTAAAAATAAATACTATGATAATTATCATTACAATCTGATTATAATTAGCCGGTTATTAATAAATTTTATGACGTTGTTATTTTAACGACTTCGGAGAGGGGGACGATTTGATCCAGACCATTTGTTTTTTAGGACAAACATTTTTTCTTGTATGTTGGATTATGCCAATATTAAATTGTAAAACAACCTGTTAGTGATAAATTACTAACAGTTTGTTAATAGTTAACTACCACCGTTTCGATCTGTTCCGTATCAATCCAAAATTGTATCTACCACTATCAAATATTCATAGAAAGAAAAGTTGGGCGTCTCCTCAAAAAACGAAGCTACTCGTGGATTTTCAGCATTAATCATCAAAAAAGACCCGCGTGGTGTATGTTTACAGTGGGTGCACTGATGACCATGAGGTATATGAAGTTGCTAATTCTAATTATATTTATTTTTGAAGGATAGTGTTATTTTGTGATTTTTTTTTACTTATAGGGCGAGAGAAATACCTACATAACCGCCTCCATTTCCTTCAATTGTAAATACGACAAAGTTAAAATTTAATAATTAGGTAGTATATTGGCGGTGGGAAGATTACCTACCTTGTAGATAAGACTTAGAGTTAAGGCTCTGTATAATGTTTATCAAAGTAAATCTATTAAGTGTCTGTTTGTAATATCAAAATAACAGCTTTTTACTAAATCCATATGAAATTACGAGTATATACGGTAATTATAAAAAAATATTTTTTTTATTTTTTTATCCATCTGACTGTAATTTTTGGCCTTTAAATTTATTAATATTGTTCCGGCTAATCTTCGAAACGGCTGGACCAATTTTGACGGAGCTTTTACTGGTAGATTGCTAATTCTAAGGAGTAACTAACTTTTATTTTAGAAAAAGAATGAGTGTCCCACAAAGAATGAGTGTCACACAGTGTATGGATGTTTGTTACTCTTTAACGCCAAAACTACTGAATGGATTTTAATGAATATAGGCTTCTTTTTATCCCGGAAAATGCACAGTTTATGTGGGATAGATTTGTTATTATTTTTCTAAAGGTAAACCCGAGGGAAGCGAACGCGAGTCGCTAGTTGTTAATATAATTTTAAAATCAATGATTATAGTTCTTTATTATACAGTAATAATAATTTCGGCAGTTACTCAATTTAAATTAATGACTTGCTTAAATTACTATAAAAATTGTGAGTTTTTTCTAGTAAAGGGGGTGTGTATTTTTAGTATTGCGAGGATGCAAGGGCACGTACTTTATACATATTTAATTAGGTACAACCTGGCCTTGAATAAAATATGTATTTAAATTTATTTAGTGCAAACTAGGCCGTAGGCTTAACAAAACATATGTATAATTACGTTAGTACCTACGTTCATTTCCCCTATAAGATTTCACGACATACAAAGTTTGAGCACCCCGTTTTCGTCATCGGTCTTGATAAAAATATATGAGCCTCCGGGCTTAAGTATTTTATAAAAATTAACTATACATAAGTTTTTTTTTATTTTCTAACCGAATTTTATTACAATAACATTTATTGTGAATAATGCACTATTAATGTCTCGGCCCAATTTCTTTTAATATTATTTTAATTTCTGTTACATTTTATGGCTTTGTTTGATATGTACTTCTATCTAATCGTGTATCTTACACAGAAATTTAGCGTATTGAATAGAGAGACAAAGAGACGTGAGATCTACGTCATATTTTCCATTTTGGTATTATCGAAACCAGAATTATTAGTCTATCTTAGATTTATGCGAATATTTCATTTTTTAAGTGAAGCTATTTCTTCGGAATCTATCGCAATTTCATTGTCATTGTTTTTGCAACGTTTCGAATGCTTGTTTATTTTAACCTTAAACTAACATGGTCAACGCAATAAAATTCGTAAAAATAATTTTATTCACAGTTATTAATATATCTATTAAATCGTAAAGATAGAGTTTTTAATAAATTTTAATAATAGTAATCTTTTTATCGACTTAATGTAGAGTTTCACGTAGAGTCCCGTTTAAGAACGAATATGAGTTTCTGCTTCTGTAGACTGCTTGAAAGTATTCCACGACTAACATTTTCACCCTCACCCTCCCAAATCTATATTGTCTATGCTTCCACCCTCTGACGTCACAGTGGAAATCGACCAATCGAAACGAACACAGTAGTCGACGGTCCTTATATGCGGAATCACCACCGCATATCGTTTTATTGCATTGGCTTATAATTTTAATGTTTTTGTTGTGTGATCCTATGGGCAGTTCAAACATGTATTCAAATGTGATCGATAATGTGAAATAACATTTTCCTTTCTTCATTTTTGTGAAATATTTGTTTTATTTCTTTACAATTTTATTAGTGTGACAAAACTACGTTAGGGGGCGGTACCGTGATGCCAGTTCGTAAGCAAGGTGAATATTATAATACTAACATTGTAAAATTGTGGTCTGGTCTATACTATCACGTTGTTGTTGACGAGATGTTATGTAAGGGACGCAACGCAAGGGGCTCGCAACACCCTTGCGTTGTTTTGCATCAATGCAACCGCTAGCAGGGGTTTGCTAGATATATTTTAAAACTAAACTTTTATAATTAAATCAAAGTAAGTAAAGGTGGGTAACAACTAACAAGTCTTAAAAAGAAGACTACACCCACTCAACCTATAATAAAATGCTTATCACAAACCTAAATAATTATTAAGTCTATGTTTAAGATACACATTTTATATAATTTATACGTAGCCCTGTAGTAAATGAATTAATTTTAAAAATTAAATTGTAATAAAATGTACCTATACAAACACGTAAGCAAACAATGGACTGTAAGAGACAATTAAATTATTTATACCTAGGTACAGGCTTACTTTCTACGTATGCACCAATTGTCAAAGTATCTCCACTTAGTCCTTTAGGTTACCTATATATAATACTAATATTTCTTTAATTACTTATGATAGAAAATAACTCTAAATGTGTTATCGTCGTCTTAATGCTTATTTGTTCAAATGATCAATTTACCGAAAGAGTCTTTCATAAAGAATTATTGTCTTTTAATGTAAATGTCAATTCTATTGGTATTAAATACAAATTTTGCATTAGGTGCTTTATCTATAATATAAGTGTATACCTAAATCTTACAAATAAATCTTTGTTTTTAAAAAAGAACACAAAACTCTACTGTAAAATAATAATAAGTAGGTATTGGTCGTTTGAACAAATAAGCAGTAGGGCGACGTTATGTCTAAATTAATTTTACATTTTTTTTTATAAATTTCCTTAAATATGAAGGCCTTCGTACATAAAAAGTGTTTTTGCAATAGATTTCCATTTTAATTCCAAAGTTATTTTATAAAATAAAAGTAGATAATATAGAAACGACCGTACCACGTGCGCTTTCAAATATGTGTTAAGTTCCTACATACTCGTACGTATAATATGTACATGACCTACGTGTACTACCCGCCTATCTACGACTCGTACGTTTGTGAATTGTAAATATATCGTGTATTTATAGTACATAAATTTTATTTATACTTAATTATAATATATAACTATGAAGAAAGAATATATTTCATACCTAACAATATAAACCGTAATTTCTTTATGTTAGCCCATGTTGAGTTCATATTATGATTATTATTGGCCCGTAACACCTTCAAAATTTCCTTTATTTCTCTGCCAGTCTTTTCATAAACTTTTAATCTCTGGAACATCTAAGCACGCTGATTTCTTCAACGAACTTTCACTGGATAAAGGCCACAGACGAGAAAGACCCCCGAGATAATAAATACTTGCGCAGAATATCTAAAGGATACACACAAAAATATCTAGATTGATATAAAGGGGACTTTTTCCAGAGGGTAGAGAATCCCGCTGGTAAGAAGATATTAGCTTTATGAGTTTTTGGCACAGGTGTAGTAGAGTTGAAGCCGAGCGAGAGCGGTCGTTTGTCTTTTGTAATTTCACGTAGAACTGGGAGATCAAGATATATGTTTTGTATGTACTGACTTATTAAATGGACATTATTAGATATACAATATATTTATATTTAATTCATAGTTCCTACGTTTACAATTATAATAAATTCATGTTAAAATCAATTTTGTCTAAAAACAACAACGTTACTTATAACGTACTACTTCCATTAACAAGTTCTAAATTCTAATGACGTTGTCTTTTGACCGTAGAAAAAAAATATCGTGAGAAACCCTGCCTGTCTGAGAAAACCTATATACTCGTATGTATATGACGCGTAAAGTTCACCAACCTGCATTTGGCCAGTGTGGGCTCGTTTCATCCCTAGCTAGCGTCCATCCAGCTGGACGTGATGCCTAGAGGCAAACCAGGAGCTGACCCACTTCGGTGGGCTATGTACCATGCGGGTTGCTCCTGGTACTTCTAGTAGTAGAGTTTGGTCATAGTAGAACTTCATTTTTTCATACTTACATAACGTTGAATGATTAATCCATGGACGAATTAGAGACTGGACCTGACATAAAATACAAATGTATGAAAACTAGTTCAACCAAGAGACGCGTAACGCACACAAAGATTTTATTACATTATTATATACACTGATACACAATACAATATTTCTAGTGTTTGAACGTAATCGATAAAATACATATATCGATGAATCAATGAATGACATTTTAGACATTGGTTAGCATAGTCATCATATTTTACATCTTTTAATTTAAAATATCCTAATTTATTATAATAAATTAAAATAAATGAATTAAAGAGGCAATAATAATGTGTCAAATAATAATTATTTTTTAATTTGATTTATATAAATACGATGGCATTGATGGCAACATTCTGTTGGCCTATAATAATGTTAATAAACAAATGAATATCGGGTGTATATTCCATTATATATAATAAATATTATTTTGTAAAGATTAAAAAAATATTAAGCTAATTTAATTAAATAAAGTGATTTTGTTGATTCTGTTATTGAACTATTTTAATTGGCAATTGATTGTCTCGGGTAGTTATAAAAATGTGACACTGTCCTAATATTGCTCAGTTATTAATAAACATTTGTGAAATTAGGAAAAAGAAAAAGTGATTGCAAATTGTGAAAAAGTGAGTGTTGGATCGTGTAAGTAAAATAATTAGTGCAAGTGGTAAAGTGTTTTATTACAAATCACCAACCCAGAAGTTTAGTGCTAAAACATTATTGTTTGATTTTGCGTAATTTATGTGTTGAAATAAAATAATCTTTATTATTATTACAATGGAATAATATTCCAAAGTATATAAATGTGGTATAAAATAAAACAATTTTAAATTAAATGTGGCACTCGGAGACTGCCGCGGTAAAGCTATTGCATAGCATTTTTTATCAACTTATGCAATTATAATTATTTATTTATTTTATTAATGCAGTATTTTTTTTCCTTGACAAAACTTCTTCATTAATAAATGCACTTTGTTTATTCATATTTAAAACACTTTGTACACAAATTATACGAGTACAGATATTCACTGTTGTACATAGATGATAAATACCTATACACCTATATACTTTCTCACAAACAGCTGATTACGGTAGTTTTCCAATACAACCAATGCCACCTAAAGGCGGGTTGCTGAATTAAAGAGACAAGCGTTATATTTCAAAAAGCCATTAAAAGTTCTGGTATTTATCGATAGATGGAAAAACTAAAAAGTATCACCGCTGTACCGGTCGGAGTGGGGGGTGTCAGGTTTTTTTCGTTACGGAATGTCTGGATTCGGTCCCCACGCTCAAGGCCCGCGATAGAAGCTATGCAATAGCTTAATAAAAAATTAAGTACACATACTAATTATAATTTTTGCATTTATATTTTTATTTGATTTAGAAAATATTTTTATAAATTTATTGTCATCAGATTGTAGGATACTGTGATAAAAGTATTTTATGTTATTGTACTGTACAAATAACACAATTCGTTCAGTTATTTCGTCAAATATCGATATATTTTTCGACATTGTCAAGCACTAGTCGATGTCAAATGGACTCACTCGACAGTTTTGTCATTTGTTCTGAATGGTATAATCCAGCCCGTTTATGATGGTTGTCAGATGTCAACAATACATAGAAATATCGACTATATTTAACATAGTTGGATAATATGACATTTTATTTTACATTTAATTAAATTTTGTGATAAATAACAATAAATGTAATAAAATAATGTATTTACAAGTGAAAAGAAATAGTGCTGCTTCCGCCGTTATAGTTTTTACACCATTTAACAGAACATTTAGTCATTTTTGGGAGATGTTTTGTTGACAAGTAAGTGCTTGAGACTGACACAAAAAACAAACGACCTAGGCTAAAATTCCCTGGTTACTGACATGACCGTTAAAGGTACGTCCGCTTATATGTCTGGTCCAGTGGTTAATTCGTTCATGGATTAATCATATCTCTTTCTATACAGAAAGTATATATTGATGTATATGTATGTCATTAGAGACCACAAAATTATTTTTAAAAGTATAAATATGTATAGCTACATTATCAGGTAGCACATTATTAGTTTCAGATTAGCTTCGTTAGTCAGAATAGAAAAGGTATTATTAGTTAGTGTTTTTATTGTAATTTATTTCTTTTCCGTAATACATGTACACTTAGTCTACCCATGTACATTGCGCAAATAATGAAAATCCGAAATTGGCTTCTATAAGGACTATTCTTTTTATGTACGTCGCTGAGGTTTTATGTATGTAGTCTGTATGTAGCTGTGGATTTCAGTTTAAATAAATAAAATAGAATAATAGGTAATAGGTAGTAGTATTAGTATTCAAAATATTAGTCGTAATTCTTCTATATGAATATTCTTTAATATTAAATAAACTCCGAGCTCGACCCAATATTTCTTATTTCGATGTTGTCATATCGATTTATTTCTATTAATATCGACCTTGTATGTGTAACTAAACTATGCATGCGATGCTCTTAGAATGTGGATAGGACAATGTTCTTGTCATCAGAGGTTATTAGTATTGATCGAATCAAAAGTGCACTAATATTTTTAAGCTATTTGGGATCTATATATCCGAAATAGATTTAATTTTGCAGTTGAACGTTCACTTTTTATTTAAAAAAATGTATGTCATTTGATAAATTTAGATTAGAAGGCAAGTTTTAATGGCTTAGACATTTAAATTTTAAGTAATATTATTATAATAATTGAAGTACCTATTTATAAAAACTGGTATTGGAAAAAACACACAGAGAAGAAAAAGGTACGTAACACTTAACAGTCAACTGTTTTGTATTTGCCTATCTATAGGTATAATATATGTATGTAGATGATGTGTTTTCTTTTTTTCCCATTTTCTCGTAAATACTATATAAAGATGGTAAATAGACTTTAAACATGACTGCTTAAATAATAATTAAATAAATAAATAAATGAATATGTTGGAACTTTAACACCCAGCACCATCTAAATAGTTCCATGGTAAACTACGAGGCTTGTGTTATGGATACCAAATTTCATCAAAATCCGTCCAGTAGTTTTCAGTGATGCGGTAACTGACAGACAGACAGACAGACAAAAATTACAAAAAACTATAGATTCGGCCTCTATATCGATAATAATGTCTATTTCAATAAGATTTTCCAATAAATATTTAATGTACAGATTTGACTGAGTTAGAATTTTATTATATGTATATATATTTTACAAAATAAAATCAACAAATACTGTAAGGTACTCTGGTGCCATTTTTGAATTATTGAAATCATTTTTGTAAAATTGTGAGTACAGGGTAGACACTATCTGTAACAAGTATATAACGCCTTAGAGATGTCTAAAACCTTAGTCTATCCCGTGACCATGATTGTAAAGCATTCGAAACATCGGGAACCAAAAATCAAATAATCCGAAAAGATAGTTTTATTTTTAAAAGGATTTTTTATCCATACTTATTCATAGTTAATACTTTATTCTCGGAGTTTGAATAAGTAGAGAAGATAATTTGCTTGAGTTCTGCGATATCAAAGAACTCAGGACTTTGGAATCAAACTAATTGCATATAATAATAACTAAACATGAGAGCGAAGCCATAACTAGCGACTAGTATTATATAAATATATTTCATTTTGTTCAGAGGCCCATCGAGCATTGGAATTGCTGGAAGACTACCACAGCAAGTTAGTTAAGCCGCAAGACCGACAGCTTCGCCTGGCCATTGAAAGAGTTATCAGAATTTTTAAGTCACGACTTTTTCAAGCTCTTCTTGGTAAGTAGAAACTGCATTTATTTTCGCTACTTGGTTTTGTATACAGAGTTGCTTTCTTATTCAATTTGTAACCTTACGTTTAATTAAATAACAAAATTGACTTCTTCTTTCTAAATGAAACTATCTTCATTTTTAATGAAATTCCAGCAGGCAGCGTAGAAATAATGCCTGTTACCGCCTGAAAACATATATATACAAATATAAATGAATCACCGAAATGCTTGGACGCGTATAACTTCCGATAGAATGCATCAAATTGGATAATTTTTTTTTTGTGTTTGTTATTGTCAGAATAAGTTTTGTATAGAAGAAAATTAAAAGATTTTTTATTTTACATACATAAGATTTGTTTAAATGTCATGATATAAAAGTGAGTGAGTGAAATAGTTTTTATTCCGAAAATCATCCCTTAAGGGGGTGAGAATGGGGATAAAACTTTATATGGGAAAGCAAGCTAGTAAACTTATAACTAATATCAACGCATCCAGTGTTGATTTTATCGAACCATCAATTCATGTTCTGTATCGTTTAGTATCGTAACAGTCAATAAAACTAAAAAGTTTGTTATCTTGAACTAAATTACAATGCTACTAAATTACTATTGCTAACATGCTATAAATATGAACGCGCGTGACCGCACCACGCGTCACTATCGCTCTTGAGCTCGATCGACCACGACACTGCCATTGTGTTTTAAATATATTTATTTAGCGATTGTTACAAACACCGGACATTCATTCGGTAACCGATTTTTGACAGGGCGTAGTACTTACTATGTTTATCTTTACATAACATAATATCATAATAAAAAAAATTAGGTACATAACTCATAAAATAAAAGTTATTCGATTAGGTAAAGGTAAATACTATAGACTAACCTAACCTACCTACCTACCTACTACCTACCTAATCAAATATTTTCGAAGTCGGTGCTTTGTATGCTTTGTGTTTCTATGCTTTGATTTGTAGCTGGCACCGACTTCGAGAATACCTGATTAGGAGGTATCTTTAGTAAATAAAAACTACCAATTAGTTATTTTTTACCTTTTAGTGTTTTTAAGTCGGTTTTTATTTATATTTTTTAAACTATTTATTTTCAATCTTTTATTAGACAAACACGAATTTTAATATTTTTTTTCCTATTGGAATGTATTTACATTGTTTAAATTACGTTTTAAATACATTATGATTAAAATTGAAAACTTAAGAATAACACATATTTACAATACTATTTTCTGTTTGGAAACTATACGAACTCTTATAAAAATCTTGAAAAAAGAGCTCACACAGCTATTTTGCACCGATAGTGCCTAAACAGATTGACCTGATTTTATATGGAGGTTTTGTGTAGAGATAGTTTATGAGCCCGATAGTGCTAGTATTTTTTATCCTAGTACACAAAATGCTTCTCGTAGGATATTAGTAGGTATATTATTTGTCACTGGTATGTGTATATGACAATCGGTGAGTGGTGACTACGTAATATACACATACATAGAGACAGATGAGGAAGTAAAGGACTAAGATGATTTTAATTCCATAGATTTTTTCTTTAAAAACAATAATATTATGCGGATATATAGGATGCCTAGTACATGTTTTTGTTTTTTTTATGACCCTGCTGATATATGTTAACCATTAACATTAATCATTAGTTACGAGTAGTAATAGAACTTTGAAATATTTCGATACACAGTTTTCCAAATAAGGTAGCTGCCTATGTAGACCATTGTAAGTAGCGATGAACGATGATGAGCTTACAAGCCTAGCTGGTTTATAGGAACGTAAGTATCGCACCTATACTATAGCATGTATTTTAGAGTAGCTACTTACTTATAATAATAGGCTCTCTTACATTGGATTAACCTTGCAAAGCTGCCTGGGCGTAACGACATACTTGATCACACACAAGTTGCAGTTTTTTTTCTTAATAATATAAAACAAACATCATAGCGGCAACAAATCCTTTATTAATAGGTATAATATTCTTAAGTTTTAAGTACTGAATTGTCTCGATGGTGCCCGTCCGAAAGTCCTGGGTTTGAGTACCGGGTCGGGCCTTTTGTTATTGAGTTTTCCTATTAGAAAACTCCCAGTACTAGCCCGGAGTTGAAAAGTTTCATTCCGGTGTTTCATCACAATATCTCCTTTTTTTTTTTTAACGTTGGGAAATGCATTTACGCACGAGGTGTGGGACTCACCGGCAAAGCCAGTACTACCCACTAAAACCCAACAAAGCCTTCCCCCGTCTTAATGGGGCGTCGCAGGATCGCTTACGCATTCAACTACGACGCCCCGACGGCAGGTCTGCCGAAGCAGACCACAACAGCCACGGGGTTGCTCCAAGGTCCACTCTGCTATCAGAGAAGTACCAGGAGCAACCCGCATGGTACACCGCCCTCCGAAGAGGGCCACCTCCCACCGCCCACCGAAGTGGGCCACCTCCCTGTGCGTTTCTTGGCTTCGCGCCCGGTTGGGTTGCCGGGCACTACTGAGCCCCCCCACCACGACAAGGTGAACGCACGTTGGGGGGGATAAACTTTAATACCTACCTTTAGTTGCAAATAACTTGATTTGAACAAAAGATGACCGACTTCAAAGGTATTCAGTTCGACTGTATTTTTATGCATATTACGCGATGTCCTTCACATTTTTCGATTTTTAGGATTCCGTAGCCAACTAAAACGAAACACTTATAATTCGCCATGTCCGTCTGTCTGTATGTCACAGCCATTTTACTCGAAAACTATTGGAACTACATTGCTGAAATTTAGTAGGTAGGTGTCTTACGTAAATAGGTAAACAATTCTGTAGTCAAAAAAAAAAAGGGTAGAACACCATACATATAACTGACGGTGAATTAATTGTTTTTTTAAGTTATACCACCTCAAGGCTGACCCATATAAATAAAAAAACATTCCTAAGGGTGGAATAGGGACATATCAGTAATTTTAAGTTTATACTTATTTTAAGTTTATACTTTACTTGTAGGTATTAATCGTATAGTTTTTTAATTGATATTATTATAATTACTGTTTACTAACAATAGGTTAGTGCTGACAACATGAATAATTATCATGCCCTCCTTTGGTTTACTCCGAATCAAATCAACCGTGTTGACAGAATATATGTGTGAAGTAATTTTAATAATTTATTTATAGATGTATAGAGTACCTTTTTGCGTCATCTAATGCGCAAATAAACATATAGTAAAAAACATATTTAATTAAAAGAAAATCTATATTAATACTAGCAGTACCTGCGGCTTTGCCCGCGTCCAAACTTTCGATTGCTAACAAAATTCACAGGACCACACTCTTGGCTAATCTTAAGATTACATGAAAATGTCAATAAAATCGCTCCAGCTGTTTTGGAGTCCAAAGAAAACATACATACACACACCGATTTTTATTTTATTTAATCAACAATTTAAATGTATTTATTGCTCGGAAAATGGAGTCTTTTATGAAAATTTAGTGTCACACCGACTGCAGCGCCACCTACCGGATCTATTTGTGAATTCAAACCTTGCAGCGACCCACTCAAACATACACAAAAAATATCATTGAAATCGTCCCTGCCGTTTAGGAGATGATCAGTGGCACAACGACTGCAGCGCCACCCACTGGGTCCATTTGTATTTTCAAACCATCCAGGAACCCATTAAAATATACACACAAAATTTCATCCAAATCGGTCCAGTCCTTTAGGTGGAGTAAGTTAACAAACACACGTACAAAAGAATTATATAAATATAAGATTATAAAGAGGTAAAGTTTGTGATATATGTTGTAGGGGGATCATTTCTGGATCTACCGAACCTATTTAGATGAAATTTGGTAAAAAGATAGTTTGAGACCCTGGCAAGTACACAGGATATTTTTTATCTCGGAAATCATCCCTTAAGAGGATGAAAATGGGGATGAAAGTTTGTATGTGGAATCAAGCTAGGGACGAAGCGAGCGAAGCGAGGGAGAGTCGCTAGTATAATATAACTTAGTAAACATTTAAAATTTATTTTAATTTTATAATAATATTTTTTTTTGAACTTTCTTATCTCTCGATCCGACGATATCCAAAATCATAGACAGGCTCCTAACAATTCTTCAAATAATGTATTAGAAGTTACCTATAATAGACACGTTTATTCTCTATATCAAGAATAAGTGGAGTAAAAAAGGGCGAAGTTATTATTTAACTCAGACTTAACATTTCTGATTTCATTAATAAATGTGTTTGTAAAACAAAATTACCATCAATGTAAAACTTACATAGATTCATGTTGCCAAGCTATATAATCGTTTTACGTGTTCAATTTGACCCTAATATAAATATATGGGTCATAGTTTACCTCTGACGCTAGTCCTCTACGGAGTAGCTGTAGTAGTTTTGTTGAAACAATTTTAATTGAAATTTAAAATAACTCGACCGTTCGTGCAATAAATGGAACTTTAGCCACGTAGCAAGTACTTTATTGTAGCGATGCCAATCAATGTTACCGAATACTTTAAAGATAAGTAGGCACCTACTGAGTTCTTTGCCACTTGCTTATGTAATTATTTTAGATTTAAGTATGCTAAATATTAAGACCTGCAGGTAAATTTCTAAGAAATTAATTAAATTTCTAAAAAACCTATTGTTAACTGTAACGCCGGCGTGTCCGCGGTCGTTGAGGGCATTATAAAAATTTAAGGTTAAATCAATTTTAATTGCTTAAATAAATGTTTTGTTTTCTGTAGATATTAGATGTTTAGCATACATAATGTTATTTTGTCAGTCTCCCGACATACATTGCTAAACAAAGACCACCCAAATAGAAAGGATAGAGCACAAACTTATCCTGGGATACCCGTAGGAACACCTATATCCGCTGCTTGTAAACAAAGAAAGCTAAGATAATATGTAGAACAAAAAACATACATGTATGTAATATACGTTATTTAATGCTATTCCTATTTCTGCTTTTTCAAATGACGGAATAATTTCATCGATGCAATAACAATATCTTCGATGGATATTTTAGTCACCTATAACACGGTAATAATGCCTAACATTACCATATCTATAACTATTCAAAAACTTATTTTTAGTTTTCTAGGTCACGACCTCTATGAACCTTCCCCCCACCCCTGGAACTGCGCCTGGCTGCTCGCCACCTTTTACAAGTCTAACTTGCTGCAACGCTGTTTCACTATATTTGCCAAAACACATTCTCCACTCTAAAGCGTATCGGCTCCATCGACCATGGGTACTACGTCTGGAGAAATGACCAAGTCACTTCCACTTATGGGGCTTATTCTATGCGCGATGTCAGTGCCTTCAGTTCTCTGGCTTTGTTTTAATTTCAATCTGCCAAAGGAACCCGATACATTTCACGGTTCATCGCCCGCAGAGCGAACTTGATTTGTAAACAAGCCCTACTGTAATTGTCGATATTTCGCCTCTGTATATCATTACGAGTTGAATACACTGGTTTGAGATTCTAGTTTTAAGGGACTGTGGAGATCGGTGATTAAAGTTATGATGAACCTGCTCTAATGCTCAATACCTACCCAGATTTAATGTAAAATAGTTTGAACAATATATAATACTAATGTGGTTCCTGCACAACTTTAAGACTAATGCGTGGGAGACCGGTAGACATCACCGTTGTGTCATCGGAAAACAACTCAACACCTGAACAATGAACATATCGACAAATAAGGAAGATATATAATCTCTCGTACCTTGAAAGTAGATAAAGTATCCAGACTCACCCCAAGTTTAAATGTTCTTATGTCTCTGACTACATAACACTATGTTCCTATGTCAACTTGTTTCCACCTTTTCAATCGCTGCGTACGTACGGGTTTTTTGTTTTTGTATTTTTTTTTAAATATATAGATAGATTACTTTATTACAGCGATTTTTATACATATGTACCTATATATGAATTGCATTAATTATATAGCTTTGCACAATATAACTAAACGTCCCTAATGCTTAAAATGTTTGGGTCAATCAGTATCGATTTTTCTACGCTATAGCTATGAACACCTAAATGGCGCCCCAATACTTACGAGTATATTGTGTTAAGGTTTTATTAGCATAGACACGCTATGAGACCTACCTTTACATATTTTATGAACGTTTAGTACCTTAAAAATAAAATTGTTTGATTTCAAAAGAAATACGATTAGGATCTTATAAACGGGTGGTAATTTCGAATGGGTTCTCACAGGACAGGACATAGAAGTATTACAATTTTTATAGCACGGAATATAGAGGTCAGTGGATCGAAGCGAAGCGCGACGGCAATAGATCCATACCGTAATATAAACACGTCGTAATAAATAATATGTAAAAATATGTAGGCTGTTGGTTAACCTAATTTAGTATTTTATATTTTTAACGTTGCTGCCCCAAAATTCATGTACTTACATATCGATCTTTTAAACATAGCACGCGATACTTTCAAAGTAAAAATACTTATTTTTAAAAAAATGTTTTCATTTTTAAGGAATAGCAAATAGCCACAATAATTTTGTGGTGTGTGTGGGTGTGGTGTTGTCAAAAACTAAAAACATAGCTAAAATATTATTCAAAAGTATTGTATTTTTTTTTCAAATATACGTTAAATTAATGAATTTGGTACTACTATTTATATTGATCTATGACATTTGTTATTCTTAATTTATTGTATAGTAAATATCTTCTGCCTACAGATATTCAAGAGTTTTACGAATTAACACTACTTGATGACAACAAAAGTATTCAGCAGAAGACTGCAGAGACTATTCGTATAGCAAACAAATGGGAAGCTGATGGTGTCCGTCGTGAAGTAAGCGATTATACTCGTACCTATCTACTACCTAGTCCTTATTTTATCAAGAAAAATATTATTTTTATCCTTTTCCTTTTTATATTAATAGAATAGAACGGACAAAGTGTCTGAGAAAATCTTTTTTTCTGGCACTCTGTACTAATCGTTACTAAATATCATAAAAAAATATTATTTACCTAATGGATGTAGATATTGGTAAATTACTAATTAGTATATGTATTATAATAAAAATTGTATATTATAGGGTATTTCGTATCCAATAACGGATTTAACCTTAGCGCCACCCCTGGTCATAGTAAAAAATGCCGCCATATTATCGAAATTTTGAATAAAATGTTGAGAGTTTAATTTTTTTTTATTATTAAGTTTTTGAAAAATGCAAAGAAATATTTATACACCTAAGATATCAATTTTTCAAAAGATGTACCAACTAGTTAATCTTTTTTTATTTTTCATTTTCTTTAAAATAAAAAAAGCATTTTCGATAATGCGAAGAAAATTTTTTTCCCGCCCTCCGAATTTTGCCGCCCCTAAAAATTTGCCGCCCTGGACACTAGCCGCGAGTGCCCCTAGTGTAAATCCAGCGCAGTTCGTACCTAATCATTTAAAATCTTGTGCACAATTGCTACTAGGCCAATCTGATATCCGGTATCTACTTCATACATTTTTCTCTCTTTTTAATTGTTGGTCAGAACTCAGATCTAGCAAAATAGGTTTGTAGGTACTGCAGAGTATGTATGCAAAATTTACGTTTTAAGCATCACGTGCCTGTAAACGTATTTGTAAAGGAAACCTTCATAAATATAATCTTAGTAATTGGTATACATATGGCAGAGTTAATCGAATTGTAGAAAAATGATAAAATATTTCTAGTATTTCCTCCTAGTATCCGTTAATTCAAATTGGAAAAGAATAATTTAACTCAGAATGAACATTTCCAAATAATTCCGTCCAACCGACACAAAAGTAAATTTATTTTGTACTGTGATTAATTGGCCGACAATAAAGAAAAATGTTCCATTAAATTGTTGCACTAACCAAAGAAAGTAGGTCAACAAAGCACCGATCAGTTCAAACGATTGAAATAATAATATGGTACATATTATTATTAGAGACTTAAATAAAACGTGGCATGAAAAAATGATTAAACATCGACTTTGTAGCAAATACAAAAAATAATAATACTTCCATATGCTATACCTAAAGAAAAATAATTTCGTACATTTTTTTTTAAATAGGAACGTTCTTAATAACCTTTGTGCTTTTTTTTCAAAGCTCTACCTTAATTTTACTTTTTTATACCTACCTAGATAATCTTTGAAGATGATTATGTGTTAAATTTTCTACTGACTTTACAGTTTAATGAAATTGGATAGAAATAAAAGAAAATATCACATAAAACAATAAAGCTATTTTTTATTTTAGTCACAAACTGGGGACAATGATTATAGATCAGTTTCGAATGCTTTTCTTCAAGACAACAACAGAAAAACCGATCGCAATGTTGACACACCAGACTCAGGGCGGGTATGTAAAACAATATTTTATAAAACTATACATACCATGAGGATGTAAAAAAACGTATTTTATAATGAACTATTTGAACTATCTGGCAGATGGCGATTCCTTCGATTATATCTCCAAGCGGAGAAACAGAAGAGAAAAAGGTATGATATTTAAATATTTGGGTACAAAATTATTTGGCTGCTGCTGTAACTTTATCAGAGTTTTAGCTATGTATATCTAAATGAATACTTATTTATCCACTTATTAAATAAAGTAAATTGAAAGATCCTTTCAGCAAAATTACGATAGACAAGTAGAAATCCCTTTTATTTTGACGCATTTGTTAATTAATAAATTTTCTTAAACACCTTATTTATTTAAATGTTAGTTTTTAACACTAAATATGATATAGGTACCTTTGAAATTAAAATAGGAAAAATAATAAATCAATACATAATCTTATGTTAGTTAAAATTTAAATACATCTTTTTTAATATTATATGTATCATTTTTATTGTGACTTAATGCTTTAAGGTCGGTAACATTAATCAGTTATTTATCAGGATTTAAATTATTAAAATTTAAAATAATTATAAACGAAATAATATTTTTATAATACTTGAAAATGTAAACTTGTACCGCCATCTTTTGGAAAACTTCTGAAAGTCAAGGTGTTTACCGATACGTAGTGGTCGGTTTTGTTTTTTTTTCTTCTTTTTGATGACGTGACGTCTCCAAAGGTAGGTAGCCGGACGCCTATACAACAAGTGGTTGGTAATGGCGGATAGTTGGTGTTTCGCGTCCCGTAGTACTATTTATAACCTAAAATATAGTACGAGTTTTGAGCGATATGTACGCTAACGTTTTATGGTTGTGTGAATTTGTGCTGTTAAATTTCACAATTGTGCCAATGACTTACGAACAATACATGGACTAAGGAAAAACTACACGTAAATGATTATCAAGTGAAATGATATTGCACATAAAATTTTGACATTCACACTGCTGTTATTTCGTATTCGTCGCAAGTAAGGCCATTTAATATACACTAATCTATTTTTAAACGTTTAGTAATTTCTTTACAATTTGGGAACGTTTTCAAACCTTTGGTGAGACTAATGAAACTTCTAAAATAGTTTTGCTTGTAACAATACACTACGTTACTTGCTGAACAATTTACCTATCTTTTAAATAAAACCAAATGTCTATATTGCACGTTAAATAACGTAACACGGACATTCTAATTAAAGTTCATCGCTTTGACATTCATACCATCCTACCATTGAACACAAGTTGGTAACACCCAATTAACTACATACACATACAATCTAATAAAACTCGCTATCAAAAAGGGCTCGGTTCGAAAATAATTCTTAAGATAAGGACTGGTTTAATTTTAAACTAAGCTAACATGATAATCAGCTTACACTGTGGGATTATGTGCAAGCTGAAATTGAGGTAGCATTCCTTTGAAAGTGGCAATAAATAGTTAAAATGTTTTTGGTGCAAGCTAGAAGTGGGTTCTAGGTAGAGAATGGTGCATGCCGGAGAGCAGCCAGTAAGGTGCTGACAGCGGCACAAGTGTGTAACTAACATGCATGCAGTGTACATAATATAGAACTGAAACTACTCAAGGGCTATGCACACTTGGTTTCCAAAATGACTGAGAGACGGAAGAAAAAAACTCATAATGGATTCCTACGGAAAGTCTCGTCCTTATTTAATCTTGATACGGTGAGTAGGTTATTGCTTGTATGTTTAAATGTGGTCAAAATAATCATAAATATTAAATATAATAAAAATAATAATTTGGTAATTTTTGAACAAATCACTACTTTAATAATACACAATACACTAAATGAAGATAGAAATGACATGAAATAAAACAGCCTTTAAACAAACTTTTATTTATATTACTTATTTTTATTTTGTAATACTCTTTGACACTGTTACAAGCAGCAGCCACATTAGTAAAATAATAAGATTTATAATTATTTTTTTTAACAGTTACAATAATTTGTAGCTGTTAAAAGTTCTGTGTACATAATGAATAACATTTGTCACACTCATACTAGATAGTACAAAAATTGTATAATATTTCATTGAACTAACAACATGGGCACATAATGATTCACATCGACTGAAATGACTCGTGTTTTTATTCACTAAAGTAATTTTATATATTTCAGGCTCACGTTTCAACACCTGAAATGAAGCAGGTAATTAAAATTCTTATTTAAGGCTCAAAATGATAGTTAAAAGTATTTTGTCGTTTAGATAAAAGTAACATAAATTGTGAGTAGGTAAATATATAATATTAATTTGAGAAGTTCTATCTAATATACAGCAATATTATATTAGTAAGAAAGATACAGTTTAATTTAAAAAAATATTGCTTCATATTTTGAAAATTTGAAGTAATACATACAATATATAGAAAATAAAAAAATATATAAAAAAGAAATTTTAGATTTCCAAGAATTGTATATATTTGTATTTTTAAAATGAAAAATTGTATAAACAAATTTGCATTAATATGTATAGAAATACAAATGTCAATACTGAGGTGTACAAATATTTTTAAATTGTGACAGATGTACTCTCGATAATTACATAATAGATAAACAACCATATCTCACCTTGATCTTACATTCTTGTAGAAGTAAAATACTATTGATAAGTCTACATTCAAATGACATATCCAGTTATCATAACACTTTGTAATATCTAAGTACATCATATTTTCATTCATTTCATTTGCCTAAAATCTTTATTTTTATCTTTATTTTTACTTACATGTAATAATAAATTGATGAAGTAGGTTTTTCCTAGTCAATCAATATTATTATTTTGGGGATATCTGTTGCCTGTAATGAGAAAATATAATCTGTTTTTCGAATTTTTGTACATTTTGACATTTTCATAAATGCAACTTCTCATTTTTGATGCACTTTTATAATGAAAATAGTACATAAGAATAAAATTATCTCTAGTAATCATATGAAATAACATTTTGAGTTTATGAAAGACTAGTGGCTCACCCTCGTTTCGCTCGGGTTCATCTCTAGGTTGATTCCCCATAAAAACATTCATTCCCATTTTCACCCCCTCAAAGGATGATTTCGGGATAAAAAGTATCGTATGTCCTTCCCAGGGTCTCAAACTATCTTCTTACCTTTCATCTAAATCTGTTCAGTAAATCCAGAGAGTACCCCCTACAGCCTCACAAACTTTACCTCTTTATAATATTAGTGTAGATAATATAAAACTGTTACTGTAACAGAAGAACATCTATTAATTTTAGTAGTAAGACAGCAAAATTATAAATAACTTGAAAGTTGCAGATAAACGGAATAGAAGGCGGTTCGGAGCGTACAGTTGGTGATGATGGCTCTATATACTTAACCGTAGTGCTTTCCCGTGCGGGCGGCGCCGGGTTAGGCTTTAGTATTGCAGGAGGCTCGGATAACCCTCACATTGCCGATGACCCGCTTATTTATGTCACAAAACTCATACCCGGCGGGGCCGCGGCGGCCAGTCAACTGCAAATCAATGACGCAATATTACAGGTATCATGATTTCTAATCTAGTCTAGACTATACTATGATTTTTGCTTAATGCTCTATTTAACACAGGCTCTTTTTTTTTATCTCGAGTCTATATTACTATATTGTATTTTTTATCTAGGTTAATGACACGTCAGTCGAAAATGTAACACATGCAGAAGCAGTAGATGCATTAAAAAAGGCAGGCAGTACAGTAAGACTGGTTAGTAAAACTTATATGTTATCTGTACAGCACTGGCATATTATATTCTAATATTGTTGTATAATTGGGCATTTGCATATTTTAAATGTTGCAGAAAGTAAGACGTCGGCCAGCGTCAGGCGTCGAGGACACGTTAAACGTATCACAAATATCAAATAAAGAGGAAGCTGTAGAGATTGAATTAGTGAAAGGTGGTTCAGGACTAGGGTTCAGCATAGCCGGTGGTGTCGGGAACCAGCACATACCGGGCGATAATGGGATATACGTCACAAAGATCATGGCAGGAGGCGCAGCGCATAGGGATGGACGATTAAGGGTTGGGGATAAATTGCTTATGGTTAAAAATACCTCTGTAAGTATTTTACTGCTTTTGTTTTAATTTATGTGAATTTTAATTCTGTGGGATTGTAACATGTAGCGTAATACATGTGTCAAAGTTTGATGACAATGTTATTTTGCCCCAAAGTTGGAAATATTGTATACAAAGGATGTTAAAGAAAATTATAATAGTTTGATTTGTAAATCAAACCAATCTGGGAATGTACTACTGCTTATACTAGTCCAATAAGTGAACATTAATTAAAAAATTGAATTAATGCGTGAGTTGAATAATAGAATAAAATTTTAATATAAATATATAAATAGGTTAGGCCATTAACGTACAGCAACAACTAGTTCCATGGTAAGCTACAAGGCTTGTGTTATGGATACCAGATAGTTGATACACTATACATATATAACTTTAAATACATTAAATACATACACAAACATTAAGTACAAACATTCGTGCTCATCACACAAATGAATTCCGCCAGTGGGATTCGAAGCCGCGACCGCTGGTACAGCAAGTAGGGTCATTACAAACTGAGCTAAACTTGTCTTCAAAATATGTTTGTTAACAGAAAGGTGATGTAAACTTAGACAACGTAACCCACGAAGACGCGGTGAGCGCCTTGAAAGCGTCAGGCGAGCGAGTCCAGCTCGTGCTCATACCCGGCCCGCGCCACGGACAGCCGTCGCCTAGGACTTCCAGAGCCAATACTCGTAGGTTTTATATATATACTACTAAATATTGTTACAAGCAGTCAGCCGCCCGATTTGCTGGACGTAGGTAAATATTTCTTTTAGTCTTCAGAGACTAACATATTATGTATATGTTACCGGCAATCTGTATAATCCGGTATTCTATGCAATACCTAGGCAATGTATAGAATACCAAAAACGTTTAACTTAATGTATGAAATATTATTTATTTTATATTTTGCCTAGGTATTCTACACTATACCGAATACGTAGCCGCAAAAAATAATAGCGTAATGTGGGTAAAAGTCGAAAGGAGGGAATGGAGAGACTTGCGGGCAGGCAGTAAACGCGCTGCGACTTGTTTACTTGCTTGCATTTCATCCGTCGTAATCTTAACCGATCAGCTGCAGTTCAGTATATGAGACGCGGCCTCTGGGGAAGTGAGTGATATTATTGGATAGGGGATTCAATAGAAAGATAATAGAATATTGAGTTTCTCGCCGGCTCTTCTCATCACAACCGCTTTGAACCAAAATGTACTTATTTTACACATTGCTGGTGGACCTCCAGGTACTCTATAAAATCCCTTGGATTTGTATATATTACGTTGATAAAGTACGTAAGGGACAATCATTTTCATAATATTTCATACATTGCCTGGACGTATTCTATATATTGCCTAGGTTCTGTATAGAATACCTGAATTATACAGATTGCCTGTAACAGATATAAATTTTGCTCTTATATATTTAAGTTAAATAAAAAAATATGCATAGGGTAAGTATATAAGGCAATTTTTGTCCCAGTACATCAAGCAGTTCTCATAGGATATCAATGCAAATATTGCAAAGAGACGGCTAAAGATGTGTGTGTAGGCAGGCCATTTGCGCCTCACTGGCACTGACGACTGTTAATAATTAATATAGGTAACTGTAAATAAAGTATTATTTGACAGTCGGGAAACGCCTTTATGGTTTTCAATTGGTATTATTGACAGCACTTGTATCGGCATTTCGGTTAAGGGCAAAGATGATCAATTGCATGGATTTTTACACTGTAAAAATGCTCAGATAAGTGAATAATGTGCTTGTTTGCAGCATCAAGCACGGCGAACTCTCTACGGCGCGAGGACGTGACGGACGGCGGCGACGAGACCCGCGTGGTGGAGCTAGAGAAGGGCCCGCAAGGGCTGGGCTTCAACATCGTGGGCGGTGAAGACGGGCACGGTATATACGTGTCGTTCCTGCTGGCCGGCGGGCCCGCGGAACGCTCGGCGCAACTCAGGCGCGGCGACCGCCTGCTCGCCGTCAATGATGTGGATATCACCCACGCCACTCATGAACAAGCTGCCAAGGCTCTCAAGGTTTGTAGAGTACGAAGTTCACATTATGCTTTCTTAGATCTACGCAAATATTTGACACTAATGACTCATCCTCGCTTCGCTCAGGTTTGTCCCTAGCTTGATTCCCCATACAAACTTTCATCCCTATTTTCACCCTCTTTAGGGATGATTTCCGAAATAAAAAGTATCCTATGTCCTTTCCAGGGTCTCAAACTACCTTAACAAATTTCATCTAATTCGGTTCAGTAGAGCCAGAAATTACCCCCTACAACATACAAACTCACAATCTTTACCCTTTTTATAATATTAGTATAGATTTTAAATAAAATTATCTTATCAGACTTTTTTCCGATTTATTTTTATTTTGGTTCCCGGCGTTTCGAATGCCTTATAGCAATCATATATAATTTTATTTAAGTGTACAAAGTTCTTTAAAGATGGCAATTATAGAGGAAGTATAGTCTTAAGTATGCTCGCAATATAGTTGGTCACAATCGCGTCTTGATGTCTAAGGAATAAAGGAAAACGAAATGGGAGAGAAAGAAAGTAGATTGAGAGCTGTTATATCTTTGATGCTCCCTCCCATGGATGTGATGTGGTGTTTTGATGAGCATATCTCTCCTATACGAGTATATTTTAGTGGCAAAGATAAAGTCTCATAGAAAATAGTTCAGTCCCTGAATGACGCGCGATTTAGCAGACAAACAGACAGACGAAAAAAGTCTAAACTCTAATCCATAACAGTCTATAACCATGATATTTCAAAATAAAGTAAACACAACTTTGACACCATTAAAATTATACAGAAATATATATAACAATTCGTAAAATAATTCTGATAATTTTAATATCTTAAAAAAACTCAATAGACTTACTTTTATTTCTATAAAATATAACATGCAAACTATTGCAATCGCGTAGAGATACCTCACATTTTATGAACTTCTAAAGAATGTTGCGAAAATACAATGTATGCGTCCTAGTTTATGAAACTATGACACATATTCTGTATTTGAATAACAATCTAAACAATGAGGAAGAGAAAATCAATAAGCTAGCTGCTAGCCTCATATTAATTAATATGTATGCCGCTCACGAACGCATCGCTAGTGTCAAACGTACGTGACTATCCCAATGTTTGTGTGAATCTATTAGATGCAATAAAAACAATCTAATATCTATTCGAAATCTATAAAAAAATAAAGAAAAAAAAATACGTTTTTATTCATGTACAGGGCGTTGCAGTGTTTATTTAAGATCGTGTAATGATCATCAGCACATAATTTCAAAAATATGCCAAATATAACTGGCTGGTGTATCAAAAATATCTGTAAATTTCAAATCAAACCTCTAAATGTAATTGAATGTTAATTCCATTCATATCTTCTTTTTTTTTACTTTTATGTACTGTCTCATGCGTTCATAAGCATAACTATATAACATATATAATGTATTTCTAAAGAGTAAAAGTTCATTGAAATCACAAAAAACTAAAATTTAGTCACTTAAATGGTTAATTTGTTTTAAAAACAAAACCTTACATAATCGTTTATTCAAATACAATTTGATTAAATCTAGACATGACTGTGGCGTATTTTATACAGAGGGCTAATTGAATTGCATATTAACAGAGACCTATTTAAAAATCATTCAAATGAGTCATTTCGCGTGTGTGACTGTATAATTGTATAAATTAAACAACTAATTTAAATTTGTTTATGGCAAGAAGTCAATGTGTTAAAGTTATATTAAAAAAATAACACTAATAATGTAAATTTACGTAATTGTAATATAAAATATAGGTAGGTAATATATTTTATATTACACTATTAAGGCACCCGCAAACTTTCGTAACTAACATTTAAATAAAGGTAAAAGATTCTAAGTCGATCTATTCAATTCCTAGACTATACCAGCAAATTATAGAGTGCAATAGAAATTAAAGTTTTTTTTAGCTAACGCATAAACTTAGTATGCTGCAAGAAAAAATATTTTTTACTATAATATAATAATTATTAGTTGCATTTATTTGCATTGTATTTGTATGTTAATTATATTAGTGTTAACTATGGTGTTGTATATCTATACATATAATAAAATTGTAACTGATCTCTGTCTGTACATGGAAGATATTTGAGAAAAACCATTATGGGGGTCTTTATTAACGCGATAGAATCCAAAACAATGATTTTTAAAATTTTTGTCTGTTTTTCTGTTTGTTTTGCGTGCTAATCTCAAGAACGGTTTAACCGATTTGGGTGCAGTTTTCACTTATATAAAGTAGTAAGCTTCACTTAACATTTAGTATTTTATTTTTGTTTTATTTGTTTTATTTGAATTGGTTCATAAATAAAAAAGTTATGTCAATTTAAAGAATTACCAAGGCACGAACCTGAGCGAAGCGAGGGTGAGTCGCTAGTACTTAAACCAAATTATAATCTAGATAATGTCTTTTATAGTATAAAAATATGTGACTAAAGAAATATGCTGAAACTAGGTTACATGAATAGAATTCTATAATAGAAAGATATTCTACTTATAGAGACTCATTTTTTTCCGAATTTCCCAATTTTTCCCCAAGTCTCAATCAAACTTTTACGAACTTTTAAGAAAATATAAGCCACTAGCGACTTACCGTCGCTTCGCTCAGGTGGTTCCCAAATCCCGCCCCGTCTTATTGCTATATATTTTATTGCTTTTATTGCTATTTCAAACAGTTAAGGCAGCCCATGCCGATAGAGCAAATCAACAGCCAGTTTTTTTCCAATTTCAATTAGTGTTATAATGATTTCTGACAGCAAGTACACTGCGCAGTAATGTATTTTCAAAATAGGATCAGTAGTTTCACAGATTGCCCCCTATATACAAAATTACAAACCTTACATCTTTATAATATTAGTATAGATAATGGTCTAGCTGTTTATGATGCCCTCACCAATTAACAAAATTTCATTTTAATTAAACAATGTTAACATTAAGTGTATGGTACATGTTAAATTATAAGTTTATTTTCACAGAGTACAGGTCAAAACGTGAAGCTGACCGTAGTGTACAGGCCGCAGGAATACAACAAGTTTGAAGCTAGAATCAATGAACTCAAACAACACCATACACTACTAAGAACATCCCAGAAACGGTCTTTATATGTCAGGTACGAAATATTTTACCCTTGAACAATTTGTATTACAAACTAGCGACTCACCCTCGCTACACTCGAGTTCGTGGGATACTTACGTTTTTTTTCCTCCCTCACCACTTTTTTTCCTTCCCATGACGGAAAATCCCTCCAGTGGATTTTCCGTGATGCTGTAACAGACAGACAGACAAAAATTCTTAAAACTATTGATGCTGCCTCTGTATCGATAATAACGTTTATTTCAATAAAAAAATCCAAAAAATATTTTATGTATAGAATCGGCTCAGTTACAAATTTATTATATGTATAGATTTTGTATTTATAATATTAATAATATCCAATATTAATATTTAAAAAAAAAGGTACATACGGACGAACATAGAACCTTCTTCTTTTTGGAAGTCGGCTAAAAAGTAGGTTATTTAAAAAAACATACACCTTTACTTTACTTTTGCATATTTAGTTTTAATTGTTTAATTTTAATTTATGACGTTAAAAGTATATTTTAATTCCTCTAATGGATGCCTATTGTTTTTGCTGGAGTAACATTGAATAAAAATATAACATATTTTTCTTTAAATGTTGCAGAGCGCTTTTTGACTATGATCCGATTAGAGATGACGGCTTGCCTTCCCGAGGGCTGCCGTTCCGTTACGGAGATATTTTGCACGTCACCAACGCGTCGGACGACGAGTGGTGGCAAGCACGGTAGGTAATAAAATTACATGGTAAACAAATAATGACGTTATTATGTTCAAATTATTTTTCTGTTTTATAGTATATGTAATTTAATATTTTTAAATTGAGCAATAAATAATTAATTGATTAACATTTTATATTTTCTTAGATTTACGCGAATATTTGACATTTTTATTAAAACTATCTATTTGGATTTTTTCGCGGATTTATTTTGATTTGTGGTTCTCGACATTTCAAATGTTTTACAGCAATCATGATCACGGGGGAGATCAAAAATCAAAATAAATCCGCGAAAAAATCTGAAAAGATAAAAAAAGATTAAAAAAAAATTGAACTGTAATTTAAAATTTTTCTAGCATTTAAATGTTTTTGGCATTTTTTTAACGATAGCAATACATTGTTTCCAGACGCCTGGACACGACGGACCCGGAGGCGATCGGCATCATCCCGTCGAAGCGGCGCTGGGAGCGCAAGCAGCGCGCGCGCGACCGCCAGGTCAAGTTCCAGGGGCAGGGCACGCCCGTTAGCACGGTAATACTATTAGTCCCCTCATACACTTTTAGTTTTAACTTGTTTCATTTTGTCATAAATATACTACTATTATAAAGAGGTAAAGTTTGTGAGTTCGTGACGTTATAGGGGGTAATCTTTGGATTTACGGAACAGATTTAGATGAAATTTGGTAAAAAGATAGATTGAGACCCTGGGAAGGACATAGGGTTGTTTTTATCCCGAAAATCATACCTTAAGAGGATGAAAGTTTGTGTTGGGAATCAACATTCATCATTTTCACATTCATTTGTATGGGGAATCAAATCAAAAATTAACCGCGCTCATTCCGCGTCTCCTTATTAAGTGAACAACTCTAACAACCTATCGCTAGAATTTTAGAGAGCACGTTTTATTCCTTGGTTTATATCAATATTAATATAATTATTTTATAAATCTCCATTACAGAAATAACTTCGAGTAATATACAAAATAAAATGTTTTAGTCCATTTTGATTTCATAATGGGTATATTTAATATTATTCACGTGTTAGGTGTGTTTTTACATAGTTAAGTTGCTGAAAAGATTATAAAGTATTTTTTTTGTTATTATTCCATATTGGTAATTTTATACATAAATTGTATATAATGCATATTCAATAAAAATAAGACTTTTTAAATAAAGCTATCTTTTCGCCTATATATTATAACGCCTAGTAGGTATATAACGCCTTAGAGACGTCTAAAACCTTAGTCTCTTCCGTGACCATGATTGCTGTAAAACCTTCGAAATGTCGGAAACCATAAATCAAAATAAATCCGCGAAACAATCCGAAAAGATAGTTTTATTTAAAATGTCAAATATTCGCGTAAATCTAAGAAAGTATTAAAAATGAGACTTACTATTTTTTAGAGTCAATCAACGTTGGAAAGGAAAAAGAAAACATTATCATTCAGCAGAAAATTTCCGTTCATGAAGAGCCGAGAAGACGGCAAATCTGAAGACGGCTCGGACCAAGAGCGTAAGTACATAGTACCATCTAACAAACTAAATGCAATAAATATGCCATACTTGATACTAAATATATAATAGAAAACTAATATAATTTTTTTCATAATATTTTTTTGTTTCTAACATTAAGAAATAATTAATAATAGTCACAACATGACAAGTTTTTTTTAATATTATAATTGATTGATTTTCTATCTATATGTATATATTCTTGGCCATATGTTCTCAGTCATTTCACTTTTTTTTTATTAAAAACGTACAGGAGTTCAATTGAAGTGATGAGAGAACATGAAAATTCATATTAACTTTTAACTTGTTTGTTAATTATGAGTATAGATTAATATAATAATTATTTATAGACAGATTGGCGATAAAAAAAACTCCCTATATCTATCCTGTATGTATGATTTATTTTCGAATACTATCGCTATTGACACGCTACTATATCACACGTGGTGGTAATCTACCAATAACTTTGCCCGAATTCAGAAACTTGTTTAAAAAAAAGCTATATTGAATAAAAAAAGGTGGCTTTTTGATAACTTAGTACTCTACGTATAAAATAGAATATAGTAGTTATTACTAAACACAAAATATTTATATTATATGTATATCCATTTTTCAAACTATACTTTCTAAAGTAGGAAATTAGACACGTGCTTTATCTTACTTAGCTGAGGCGCGTCCTTAATTCATATTAGGAACAAAATAAATCCTATGTAGTTTTAGAACGAAGTTCCTTAACGCAAGTTATACTCGGCACACTCGTGCATAAAAAAAAGTTTAATTTCGACCGTCACGACACTTTTATTTACTACATGGTTGATTCCCCATACAAACTTTCATCCCCCATTATCACCCACATAAGGGATAATTTCCGGGATAAAAAGTATCCTTCCCAGGGTTCAAACTATCTTCTTAGCAAATTTCATTTAAATCGTTTATTTCAGTAGATCCAGAAATTACCCCCTACAACGTCACAAACTCAAAAACATTACCTCTTTATAATATTTGTATAGAAGAGCACCCCTCTGACGTCATCATAAGTACCAGGCGATCATAAATGTTATGGAATCTAGAAATCTGGAATCTTTCCATTTCGGTTTCGATAAGATTCAAGATGTACAAAGTACGTTGCTTGATGTTTATGACACCCTAGTACTCGTGACAATTTTTATGATCTAATTTACGAGCCCAAGGCAGACAGCGGTAGGAACTTCGTTCTTACCGGGTGTCCCACGACACTATCGTTTTTTTTATGTCAATCAATGGTTGAATTATGTAAAAATGACAACAAAAATATTTTAGCAATTGTAATATAATATCTATAAGAACATTAAATGAATCACGTGTATATGATAATGTGTAAATTATTTTAATTTATTATTCTTTTGTATATTCTGAATCCGGGCTAAGGCTTGCACTTTCACGGTGATATGGATATGGAAGTTGTAATATACGATTTTGTTACAGCTTTCATGCTTTGTTACACGCAAGAGGATGCTAACGCGGACGGTGAGTCACTCATCTATATAATATACATATATAAATTACTTTCGCTATTCTGCTGTTCGTATGTAGGTCATTATAGCCCGACGTTTTCTTATCGATCTCGACGTCCTGATTACAGATAAGATTTTAATTTCATTGAATAACATGTTTCATTTATCCATATTTATTCATTTCTTTGGAAACGTTTAGTGAATATACTTTATTGGGAATACAAATATTACATATACGTCCCAACATCTACGTATTTTATCAGACTTGGCCTCATATTTCAAATTACTAAGTCTATTTTATACGTTAATTATTAATAAGATAAATGTAATAAAAATGACAAGAACGTGTAATTAATTAAAAATCAATTTTTACAACGAATTTTTAGTTTATTCGGATCGATAAGATTTCGACGTTAGTACGCAACTTTTCATTCGGCTGCTAATATTGATCACTTTAAAAAATGTTTTAATCGAAGCTGTGTGCTTTTTCTAACCATTAAAATATTTTAACGCGCTGTTTATACATATATCACTGTTACTGTATACGTTACGTGATATGTTATTATCTTATGACTTATATATAACTACTGCACACGGTCTGTTGGTTTATAAGTAAGAAGTTGTCTGAGATGTAGGTTTTCCCATATATTTAGAGTTATTAGGTCGTGTACGATGAGATCAAGTTGTTACTCCGTGATACATATAAAATGTATTTAGTCAATTGGTTTTTATACTATCTTGTTGTTATTTAAAATTGGATCTGTGTGAGTAAATTAACGCTTGTAGTGTCTATGGAAAGCATGATAATGCTTCATAATTAATTATAGAATTTTTAGTAATATGGACCAAGTATATGTGTAATATGACTGTTGCTTTAAAAATGGTGTACGCGGTCCAAAGACTAATTATGTAACCTATTCTGGTTCATAATTATTTAAGCAACTATATGGCTAATTACATAACCGTACGGTACATTAAGCGAATTTTAATTTATTTTGTTGTTTTTATATTTTGCTAATTCATATTTTTCTTTCCACATTATAGTATACGGACTGCAAAATTATTTACTTGTATTCTAATGTGTTTTGAATTTTATTTGTTTTTTTGACCTTAAATGTTATTACATTTTAGATTATGAAATTTTAATGCAACAAATACAACTGAAATAGTTTTAGTTCAAAGTTTAACGTATTTGCAATCCGTGTAAACATTCAGAGAAGTAACTTATTTATATATATATTTTTTTAATTCATCTTCGATAGGAGATGTTTCTCATTAGGTTTCTTTTGTTAATCATTGTGCGGTTGTGTGATTAGGGTATTATAACTAGTGGTCGGAAGCTACCGACAGCTTGAATAGTCACTATCGGTACTTAATGGGATTTACTAATCGCTCTAAAGCTAAAGTCATTTTAAAGAAAAACAAAAGAGTGAGTTTTTAAATTGTTAAAATAAACGTAAATTTTGATAAAATAATTGTTTTCACAAGAAAAATGACTTATTAAAAGAGTGCGTTCATAATAATATATTAGTCGAAACTAACATAATGTTATCTGAAAAATATAGGCGAATAAAAAGTTTATTAATACAGATTTTTTAATAATATTATGAAGCTGTAGTAAAAGTATCGGAAAGTGTCCGACCACTACCTGCGTAGCATCGGTTCTATGTTTCGCGTAGGCGTAGAGGCCAGTTCGGTCACAGCGAGCACACGGTTTGGTTTGACTCACGTTCGGCCGTTCCCGTGCTTCTAGTTGCCTTACTGGAGCGAACATACCGCACCTAACATCCTATTGACGATCGGACATTACTTTTATTTGCTGTTTATGTTCGTGAGCTTGTCATCATGATCCGACCTACCACAGACTCGATACCACAAGCACGTCACCCCCGTCTAATACCCACCTGTCAGACGCTAGTCTCCCACTTAGATCTTCTCCATGAAACGGACCATTTGCGCAATGCAATGTTTTTAAATATATGTAACGTGAATTTTTCTACGTATAGGGGAAATCTTGTACCGAGTGGAACTTCCCATGATGGAGGAGATAACGCTCATTTATCTCGAGGACGAGAGTAAGTTTTGGGAGTGAGGCGTAGCTTGCGAGTGCAGTAGCCGATACCTTATCTCCCGCATTCTGGTTATGATCATCAATTAGAAATGTAGTTTCCATTTCAATAACACTCGATTTTCTATTATTTGTCATATGTTTATGTTTAGTTTTTTTTTTCTAATTCATACAACGCGATGATTCTAATAGCTACGCACACGATTATATCACATCGAACCCAGAGTTTGATTCACTCACATATTAGTCACGTCGCGCTCTCTAGTCTGAACGACGGGCCGTCGGCGCAATGCTACCAGAATGTGCAGCGTAAGTTTCATATCGAAAGTTACACAGCGCGAATGTCGACTGCAATCCATCTCTTAATTAACAATCAAAGAATTTTCGATATGGAATTTACATTGTTTAAATACCCTTTAAATGTAGGTAAAATCCAAATACGAGATGAGAGATAGTCATTATTAATTTGTGAAGGGAGAGTGGGCCACTGGAAGCACACGAGGACACGAGAGCCGCCTCTGCCACACTAGTCGACGCTTTACGCGCCGCATGCTCACAGTTCGCACTCGTATGCGCTTTGCCAATAGACATTACATCGCCATGAGCATGTACACCCGACACCGTATACTTTCAAACATATCTCATACGGGCTTTTTAAGTTTTTTTCAGATTTGTGGGTGCTGAATTTATTTCGGAATGTAGATTTTATATCGCTTCACAGTTTTAGAAACGCTGTATTTTACTAGCTTTTTAACTGACGCAAATAAGAGAATGTACAGACGTGAGGTTTCGAGCATAGAAACTATAAGCTAGAATTAATTAGTTTGTTTCTATTCGTTGGTGAATACCTTTTTTAGGTCAAGCATAGTTTTTAATCCTGGTTAGTTTGGGACGGTTCACTTTAGTTGCAATCATATGTTAATGATTTTGCGAAGCATGTTGTTTACTCGCTGATTCGATCCATTTAAAGGCAAGGTTAATTTGACACGATTTATTTAGTTCCCGTTAAATACTTTCATATATTTTTTTTAAATATGAGACGTACCGAGGACAAGGTAAGATATTTGCGGCCATTGAAAGAGGACATTAGAAAACATACCTACTATGTATATTATTTACAATTTGATATTTCAAGTTTTAGTAGAGTAGGTAGGTTTACAAAATATTGTTGTAGTTAAACTAGATATAATTTTGTATTTTAAATTTAGTTATAAGTTTATCTAGACAACTATTATAATATATGGTTCATAAGAAAACAAAATTACATTTAGATCATCAAATTTTATTGATATATTAGTTTGTAAGGCTAGATTTTTTCTTAACAGTTTGATGATCCAACTGTATGTACAATGCTTATAGCACAAACGTTTCATATGAAATAATATTATATTTTATAGCTAAAACTTCGAAATGTACGTATATTTGCACCAAAAATGTTAAAGATATTATTTCACACATAGATCTTGTTAGTAAATATGTATAGCAACTAGTCATAGAGCACGATGCACGATTAATCCAAAGCTTAAATCTATTGAAAAACATAGTACATATATTATTTTTGTGTTCCAAGGAATTGTTGTTAAAAATAGTGATTCGGTATCATAGTAGCTTACAATGAGCAATGATTTACTTGATAATATTTTTTAAGACCCATAAGGTCCGATACACAAGTCTCAAATAGTATAGTGCATCGGGACTTATAGCTAGTACCTAATTAAAGCGTTAAGTTTTTTTTAATGTTGATTTTATGTTTACAGGTCAAGATGAAGCGGTTTTGTCATATGAAACGGTCCAACAGTTGACGATTAATTACACACGACCAGTCATTATTCTCGGCCCCTTGAAAGATAGGATCAATGATGACCTGATATCTGAGTTTCCCGACAAATTCGGAAGCTGCGTGCCTCGTGAGTAACAGATACAGTTTGATCACTCCTAAAACTACCAACCATGTTCGTCCAACCAATAGGATTATGATTTATGATACATTTATATACACATGACGTGTTATTTATATTGAATACTAGCGACTCACCCTCGATCCGTTCGGGTTCATCGCTAGTTACGTTTTAACGTTAATATAGATTTCTCAGAGATGAGATATTTTCCCGCAATAAAAAGTATCCTATATAATAGGGTCACTACGAACTGGAGCCAAACGTGTCAAATATAAAGTTTAGATATATCACAAGAATAACAAAGTCATCATCGACTCGACGTCATCGATTTGACGACGCGTTTGGCTCAGTTTGTAGAGATCCTACTTGCTGTGCCAACGGTCGCGGGTTCGAGTCCCGCTGGGAGCATTCATTTGTATGATGAGCACGAATATTTGTACTCCAGGCATGGGTGTTTATATTTATAATATGTATGCATTTAAAGTTGTATAATATGTGTAGTGTATCATGTATCTGGTATCCATAACCCAAGCCTCATAGCTTGCCATGGAACTAGGTGGTGCTGTGTGTTAATGTCACAATGTATATTTATCATCTCGTAGACACAACGCGACCACGACGCGACTACGAAGTGGACGGGCGCGACTACCACTTCGTGGGCAGCCGCGAGCAAATGGAGCGCGACATTCAGAACCATCTGTTCATAGAGGCGGGGCAGTACAACGAGAACCTGTACGGGACTTCAGTCGCTTCTGTTAGAGAAGTTGCTGAGAAGGTATTTATTTACTTATTTAGTTTTATAGGGTCTGTCCGTATAACACAGCATGATAAAGGTGATTTTTTTATACTTATTATTCCAATTACAACGGAGGTGGTAAAAAGGAGAGAAGCTTAAAACTTGAAAATGCTAAACAAAAATACTCACTATTAATTACGGGAAAAAGTTAAAGAAACCCGTTTATTTATTTATTTGTTTTGACAGACGAAACAGTTCAGTTTGACTTCCGATCCTAACCCCTTGCCAGTCCTTGATTTTAGGCAGTGGCGACTTCCTTAAAATCAGTGTTTTTAATAAAAGTTGCGAATGTCCATGCTCCTTTCTCTGTCTACATATCATGCAACGGAACTTTTGTAAAATGTAGGTAGACGTAAATACCTACAATAGGTTGCTTAATAATGTTTAGTTCATGACGTATTTTATTATATTAAAGGAGCAAATACTTGTATATACGACTACATATATAAATTTATTTTGTGTATCTCTGACACTTTTACTTTTTATCTATATAGGTCTTTTCAAGCTCGGTGTCTCTGGTATCAAGACAATTAATGTGTGAACTTTTTTTCCAGGGCAAACATTGCATTTTGGATGTAAGCGGTAACGCCATTAAGAGGTTACAAGTGGCGCAACTCTACCCTATTGCCATATTTATTAAACCAAAGAGTGTAGAATCTATTATGTAAGTTTTATTTTCATCATAATTATTATGATAAAATAATTTACTTCTTTGATGATGTAATGTAATTTTAAATTAAAATTACAGGGAAATGACGAAGCGAATGACCGAAGATCAAGCTAAGAAGACATACGAACGTGCTCTAAAGATGGAGCAAGAATTTGCTGAGTATTTTACAGGTAAACGAGATTAATATGAACATTAAATATATAACGGTCCTTCTGTCAGATTTCTGTCATGGTGGCTACAGTTAGAAACTAAAAGTACTCAACTGTGGATAATGTATATTGTACATACATTCAGTGTCTACGCAAACACAAATGCATTACTTAGTCCTCTCAATCTCATATACCATACTGGATAACCCTTTTCCTCTAGCCTGCTATTGAGGATTTTTTTGTGACTGGAAACCCCAATAACCTATTTTTTTGGTGCAAACGTAACGTTGATATGGAACAATAAAAGATGTGTTTTATTTCTTAAAAGTAAAGTTTGATTAAAAAATTGGCAATTATAATGCGGTAATATAAAAGTTATTTACACAAACACGGTATTAATTTTTAAATAAGTTAAAAGCTTTAAGCGTTTCATGCACATTATTTTACTCTTTTACACTAATGCAAAAAAATTACGGACGCGAGAATTATCTCTCTCATAATTGTAATTATTATCATTCCAGCGGTAGTGACAGGCGACACGCCGGAGGAGATCTACAGTAAAGTGAAGGCAGTGATCACGGCGGAGAGCGGGCCCACCGTGTGGGTGCCGCGCCGCGACCCGCTGTAACCGCCCCGTGCCATATGCACTGCCCGACCACACCGACCACCCTTTTTTAATTTTTTTGTTTCGCTGGGAAAACCCTTCATGGGGTCCCTGCCGACTACGGGCAGGGGACTGTGATATGCACTGCCCGACCACCGTTTATTATTAATTTTTTTATAGTTGGGTTAACCCTTCATGGATCACTGCCGACCGTGACGGGCAGGGGACTGTGAGACTCATTAAATCCAACAGCGGAACCCTAAGCAGCGTAGTGCACTAAGCTTGCACACAATACACAACATGCCTGCCCGACTTGCTTCAAGTCGTCGATACACTAATGTGTCTTACGGTGACCAATGTATCCCCCTTTTCCTTACTAGAGATAGATATTTGATATAAACTTTATGCCATACAAATTATGTCAAATTTCTAATCTTTAGATAGATGGGATTCGCCATAAGTTATATGCTTTCAGAAAGTGCAAATGTGATTTAAATAAAGGATTTATAACACCTATAAAATAGTAACGAATGCCTAATAATTTATTATGTTATTATCAGTCATGGCTTACAATAATTTGGAAATTTACGCTGCATTAGTTTATCTTTGTATTTATTTATTGATGAATATTTTAAGGTATTACTTTATTATTTTTAACAACTTAAAATTTTGTTTACTAAAGTAAATCCCATGTACCTGGAATTCGTTAGAAGTGTTGCTACAATTACTTTTTTTAATTGAACTGGTATTTGACATAAACCATATTCTTAATAATTATTATTTAATGTTTTAATTTTATACAAATCTATGGAGTGTTATTTGATAAGTTTAATCCCTACATTTGTCTATGAGATTATTAAAAGGTGTACAAAAATGTATAAAAAAGTCTTTATATATAATGGTGAAATACCTACAATTGCGTCACATTAACAGATCCAAACGTGATCGGGCAGCAGTGAAACGAAATCCAATTCGAAATCTTCATGTAAGCAATATATCGCGTCGGGTCCTTAGGAGTGAGCGCGGTAGATAGTCACATATTGTTAAAATCTATTGATTTTTACGATTATATTTTATACATACCGCTCGGTAGATTTCCTATAGCAAGTTAGGAAGAACGTACACGAGTCGGAAGGCAACCGTTTTGATATACAGAGCTTTCACCGTAGTAAGCGTACGCGTTGCATTGCGCTTGTGTTTATTGTGCTAATGTTTAATCTAGCAATTATAATTTGTGGCATAGTATGTTTGCATTGTGTAATTAAAAAAATTATTTATTGACAAAAACATTTATAATATGCTTCGATTTAATGTAAATGAATTGTATATTGTAGAAAATTAAAATGATATTGTTCGTGTTAATTTGTTAACTCAGATTGCTAGAGTAAATTGTGAATTTTTCAGCATTAAAATATATTAATCTTTACGTACTCTGATTATAATAACTCGAACATTTGTGCACCGAATGATGCGGAAATATGACAATTGTACTAGTTATAAAAGTTATTATGTACTGTAGAACCCACCTCACGCAAGTCCTGAATGGCTAGACTAAGGCGTCGCCAGTCGTGGGCGGGCACTGACTGTCTGTAGAGTTATTTATAGCCGAAATATATAATAATCGATGCCCCATTTTTATTATTAAAAAAATGGTGAACACGACGAGATGTCTCGGCTGAACGCTCATACCGCCGTCGAAGACCGCCCACGCCTCGCTACCGCAACTATTTGCTCAAGCGGCAAACTATTGTAGCCATTGAATCTCATGACATTGTGCACACCGACATCCTCTTTATCACTTACTTAGGCGAGGTGCAAAGTTGTTTGTTGATCATTTTTATAGTAAGAAATTGTGTTATACGGTGTGAAATGTCTCACCGAATAGTGTTTGACATTTATTTATTGAGAATTTTATTTTCTTACGGAGTAATAGGATGCCCATCTGCAAATATGGCACTGTACGCACTACGCGAGCACTTAAGGAAGTTTTTGAGCATCTTACACGTTTAATATACATTTGTAAGTGCAATGTGGATTTTAATACAATTATTATAAAATCGATGAACTACTATTTGTACTTAAATTAATTTATTAGAGTGTATGATTACATTGTATGCCATGTTAATTCAATTTAAGGAAATATTTTATTCACATGACAAATGACCGTTTTATAAATTATAAAATTCTATGATATTGTAAATTTTTCTATTTTATTATTTCATCATTACTACAGCTTTTTATGTGTGCGTATTTTCTAACTACCAAAGATATTCTTCGCAGAATTAAAAAAAATGGCAATGTACTACTTAACAAATGTATGAATGTTTCGTCGTAGTTCACACAAAGATCTACGTAATGTAAATAATTATACATTTATTAATCACTGCTTGTAATATATTTATTATAATGAATTTTATAAAATGAAGTAATTTGGATACTTGCGTGTATAACTTGTCGACTGTCGTGTTATTCTAAGTATCTACACTGATGTATTAACAAATAAAGATGAATTGTTTTAATAGTTATTTATTTTATTGTGCTAAGTAGATATTCTATTAAATTAATGGAATGTGTTAAATTTGTGTATATTAATAAAATGTAAGTATTAATAATGTTTTAACACCTAGTTAATTTTAACATTTTATCAAACTCCCATATTTGCAGATGTACAATGTTTATCAGTTAGTGATGTTCAATAGACTAGTTTGAATAAAATTATTTACGTTGAAAATTTTACCCTTGTTTCTTTAAATATCCTTTTACCTATTAAAATATATTTGGTACATGATACATTCAGACAAGAATTAAAATGTTGTCATATTTATTGCTATAACGAACGCTCCCGACACTCCCTATTTTCCAATTACAGCACTAAAGCGCATGCGGCATAATGTTCAACTTCCAATTTTACAGGAGCTTATGTTACTATTCCCACAGATGCGATGAAATCTTACCACCCTAATATGGCCTATTTAGTTTTTTCTAAATAAACGATAATTTTTTTTTTATTTTGACTAATAATGCGATTCTTTACTAATTAGTGAAATGATTTTATGATACAATCACTTTAATCTAATACGAGTACTTTAGAACGAGTGATTCTTGTATATTTATTTATAATTGGAAACGGCTCTAACGATTTCGCTGAAATTTGGTATATGGGGGTTTTCGGGGGCGAAAAAATTGATCTAGATTAGTCTTTGTCTGAGAAAACGCGTTTTCGAGTTTTCATGAGATTTTCTTTCGCATTATTCCACGGAAAATATGGTTACCAACTTGCACGCTCGGGTATAAGCTTCACAAGTGTCCAGGTTCGAATCCCGGTCGGATACAAAGTTTTTACTTTTGTATTTATTCAAGTTTTTAGTTTCTTTTTATCTTAAAAAGACGATATAACAAAAAAAAACTCCGAGCGAAGCTCGTTCGCCCAGGTACTATTATCTATATAGATATCTATTGAATTAGTCTCATTTTAATTTAAATGGTTTTGACATAGGACTTAAAATAAAACCAGGGAACTCTTTAAAAAGAAGACAAGTGATTGAGGTTTGAGAATAAAGACAATTAGAAAACCATTCAATAATCTAAATATCCTAATAATCTAATATGTACATTGTATTAAATTATTGATATTATTACTTTTAGTTCGAATATGCTTCAAAATTATTTCTCTTAATAAATATATATTATAATAGTTTTCCTAAAATGTTTAAGTAGTGTGGTTTTCCTTAAGAAAGACTAGGGACTTAAAAAGTATCTTCATAACAGGGATGTTTTCTTTATAGTGATACTTAATCAGGTGTTGAGTTTGTACATACCAAGGCAGGGCAAACTTATATGAAATATTATGAATATATGTAATAAAATATGCCTCAGACTAAGGATTAATAATAGAGTGTCATAGAACTAATCGTAAAGCCAAACAATGTTTTAAATTAGAAAACAAATGTCAAATATTAATAAAATACTTATTTCTGTGAAAAAATAAATAAAAATAGCTAAGGGATTTCATTACATATAATAAAGAAAAAATTAAGTAAGCTGCTGTTACGCTATATTTCTTTCAAGGGGTACAGAATGAATGCATAAAAATACAAAAAAATATATTTTTATTTATATTCTCTTCTGAAAAATCCTAAATTAGGGACTGATTGATACCAATAAAAAATTACCATTATTACATTATTCAATAATAAGAAAGTAAACAATCTGTATGGCATAATCAACAATCGACAATAGTAATATAAACAGCAAATCACTCTATTTTTGACTTTGATATTTTTATTGGTGGGCTCCATCTATATTGTTATTTAGTCTCAGAACATAACATAATTGTATATAATACATACATCTGTTTTTGTTATTGTCACTCTAAATGTACTTGCAATACACATTACAAGTTTGATTTAGCTTTCAAAATGACTTCAAAACATTAAATGTATATGTAATTGAACCAAAAATATATACTGCACAAGTTATCATATTCATATTAAAAAAGTGTTCAATAAGATTTTTGATACTAAAAACTTTAAATACATTACCTAGATGAGTTCATCTTATTTATAAAGGATTTTGATTAAATAAAAGAGAAAACTCAGCTTACAAATTTAATGTCCTTATATCTCATCCTGTATAACAGTAGTTTTCTCAGATACATAAAGACCATCCAAGAATTTTCTGATATCCTTATTTTTGACAGTCGTAGACTGTTGGATTAGAGCTGCAGAGCTGGAAACATCTTCAAGGGAGTTACCTTCGATAATAAGCTCATCCTTCTGTTTTGGGGAATTGATAACAGTAACACCAGGAGCCATCTTTACCCTTCGGATGTACTTTTCCCCAAGGAAGTTACGGATTTCAATAAGTGTGTTTCCTTCAGTGGTGACACAATTGATAGGGAAATGGGCATATACAGCACGCATTTTGTATTGGAATCCCTTTGTCACACCTATAATTATATTAAAATAAATAAATAATTATACAGAAAATATTGAATGTTTATATGGTTAGATACAAAAGATTCTTAAATATATAATTCAATAGTAAGATATGTACTAAAAAAATTAACATATTTTATCGTAAACTTATATATTACTTGCAGTGCACAAGCTACTAGAGAACCAGATTTCAGAGTGCTTATTGGTGAATGATAACAACAATGCACTGACTTGTAAAGCACATTTACAGTTAGAAACTGAATCACATATAGATTTGAGTTACATTAATAATACATTTATTGAAAACTAATCGTAAATGTATTCATAATACTGATATTACCAAACAATAAAAAATATAAAATTTTCAATACCTTTGATCATGTTTTCAACATGTGAACATACAGTTCTTACTGCTGCAAGCTCTTTCTTGGATCCAAACCATTTTTCTACTTTCAGTAATCGAGGGGTTACCATGCGAATGTCGACAGCCAAGTGTTTGAAGTTCCTTTTCAACACTCCTCGAGGTCCTTTCACTGTCACTAGTCGAGATTTCACATGAACAGTTAACCCATCAGGGATTTTCACTTTTTGATTAGCAACGATTTGCTTCATGCTGAGGCCTAAAATTACAAGACATAGATCAACATAACCTATATAAACTTTGACAACGGGCTTTAATGTTTTTGTTAATCTAACTGAGAAATATTATCAAAAATTTAATTTCGCACATATAAATTCAAGTTAACGAAATCACAACACAAAAAATATCGTAATTTCAAGAGGATTCATTTAGATTTTTAAATTTTCTAACATTCATAGCTTACTTTCAGTGACACCTAAAGCCGGAAAAGATCGAAAGATGTTGCCAGGTATTAAGCTTTGTCAAGAAAAATCGATTATACTCGATTATAAAAGAATAAATTTGTAAAGTAAAAATTAAATTAGTATTTATTATACATATAACTTATTTTATATTCATAATGACTTTTTAATGTTTTTAAGTTATACAATAAAAAGTCAATGTGATAATTCAACAGTGTACTAAGTTAATAAACTATAAAAACTACATAAGAAAAATATTTAGATTTAAGTCATTAAAAACATAAATAGGTAACTATTTATTTCAGAAACTTGCGTACATAAACATTTGTTTATAGTACATATTATATTTATTTATAACATAAGCTGTTTAAAACATAATTAATCGATTTCATTATAAATTCTTTTATTTTATTGAATAATTAAATAATCAAAACACTCGATGAGAAAATTTCTTTACTGCGCATCGATAATGTTCTAAGGTAATGGTGTTCGGTAATTTTTGAATGTAAAAATATTTAATTTAAATAGTGCACAAATTAATAAGATTAGAATGTATGAGATTTAAAAGAGTCAAAGAACAATTTTAAAATATTCAGTGGTTTCTGACTGTTTTTATCTAATAATAACTCAACTAATATTTACGTAATTTATGGAAGCTATGTTTATTTTTTGATTTAAGATACAATAATAATGATCATGGAGTATAGAAGTTTTGTTTTTTATATCATAGATAGATAATAAAAAAGCAGTTATCCATGTGATTAGAATTTGTTACAATCTGTGTATCACTTTAAGGCGATTGGCAATAGTTTTGACAATTGATTGTCAAAAATCAAAATATTGAATTTGTCATCCATGATACGAAATACGAATGATATATGATAGGTTATGTGTATGATTAAAGAAAGTAAAGTTAAGGAATATTTAAAAAAATGCTTTTAAAACAAATTATAAATACTGAAATGAGGATTACCTACAAAGTTTTATTTCGAGGTGAAGTACTTATATTTTTCTCTTTGTGTCAATGTGTAATGATTGGGAAGATTCAATATAATTTTCATACATTTTCAGCTTTATCTTCTTGGGATATTGTAACTGGTGTATGCGTGGAAAGATTACCAGTAGTAACACCACCTCTTAATGAAATACAAAAAAAATTTAAAGATTTACTATGGAAAATGGAAATCGAGAAAAGTCTCAAATCCGATCATGAAATCAGAGATGAGAATGATAAGTTAGTCGACATATATTTATGTACTTTTTTAATTATTTAGATTTGTATATTAAATGTACTGAATATTTAGTTGAATAATATAAATTATTTCATTAAATGTTTGTTTATAATGAATATTTTTAGAATACAAGCAGAACTCCTTAAAAATGAAAATGCGGACGTAGATTTAGATACTGTTAGTAAAATAACAGCTCAAGATTTTGAAGATTTGTCTAATGAAGAATTGGCCCAGTTTAAGTTTGCAGATATTATAACAGGTATAAATTATTGTTAAATTAATGACTAAAAGCAAATACTTGTATTTTGAAAACATTGTATGGAGGCAGACCTTAATGTGACAACTAGTAATGAACCTAATTTTTAATTTTACTATTTGCAGAAGCAGATAAAAAAGGTGATAAAAGCACCAATAATAGGTGTCTTCAAAGACATCTAGTACTTGTAACACAAGTGAAATTAGGAACTGATATGAAGTCCATTTTACCTCAAGGTGTATGGAAAGAAGGAGAGACTTTACGTCAGGTAAAAGCTTACTTATTCAGATTAATGAAGTACGACTTTAGAATTTTATGAATGACATAATATTTAAAGACTATACAATCTGAATTTTATACATATACTAGCTAACTCATTTTGGCTTCGCTCTTACGTGGGGTCCTCGGGTTCATACCTAGGTATGTTTTAACGGTTAGTATGAAATATAGACTATATATTATATATGTATATTAATTATAAATATATAAATATGCTCGGCCATTTACACATAGCACCATCTAGTTCCATGGAAGCTACAAGGCTTGTGTTATGGATACCAGATAGTTAATATAACTTTAAATACATACATATTATAAACATAAACACCCATGACTGGAGTACAAACATTCGTACTCACCACACAAATGAATGCCCCCAGCGCGACTCGAACCCGCAACCGCTGGCACAGCAAGTAGGGTCACTACAAACTGAGCCAAACGTGTTGTAGGTAGTAGTAGTTGTTGTAGGTACTATTATAACCCTCATTAGTTTATTTCACTTATTATTTTGCACTTTCTGTGTAATGTATTCTATCTCATTCTCTTGCCGGCTTAATCATACATATTTATGTGTTTATCTCTTTCTTGTGTCGCATTTCCGTTTCATCGACTTTTAAATCACAACGATTCTAAAGAAGTTTCACTTCCAAAATCACACTAATCTGTCACTCTGTTTCGACGTGACAGAAGGACAAACAAACAAACACATTTTCACATTTGTAATATTAAAAATAATTCAACTCCTATTTCCATATTATATTTCTCCTTCAAGATTATTTTTTGAGGCAAAAGGTCCTTCCCCAGGATATAATCTATCTCCTTGCAAAATTAGGTTACAATCCGTTCATATAACAAACAGAGTTACTTTTGCATTTATAATACTAGTATGGATTAGCAAATAGTAATGGAGATACCAGTCTAGGACTTATTTATACCATTTTATTAAAAGAGGGGATTGGTTTACACATTATGTATACAGTTTTCATTATGTAAAGTTCACCAATTTATTTTTTATATTATCCACATAAGTTTAGGTACTCTTATTAAAGGAGATTTGGTCAGTTTAATAATTTATAATGATTTACAATGTGACAAATTATAATTTATTAGAGTCATCATTAAATATTTTTTCTTAAAATATAGTATTATATTACCTTAAATAATATTGTTAAATGAAGAGGAAATCAATACGTATTTTGTATTTTATTTTATAAAAGAATGAAATTAAAATATCAACCAAATTGTAAACTTGGGAATTATGACATATGTAAGTAACCAGGATCCAATTACTGCAATTCTTGCGTCTAACCTTCTACTGTCAAATACACTTGTGAAGTGAAGGTCAATGCTAAAGTTCCATACCAACTTTTATACTTGTATAATCCTTACAATAAGATAAAAATTTAATTCACTATAAGGAAATATGGATTCAATTCAATTCTCTTGTTAATGGCTTCAAAACATGCCAGTGAGAAATATTAAATATTAATGATTAATTTTGTTTATAAGCATTGGTTGTCTAGTGAGCAAATGTCAAGAAATCTCAGTAATACCCTGCTACATGCCTTATCACAGTTTTTCTTGAATTAAATTGGGTATGCACATTTTCTGTTTAACAAATATGTATATGGACATGAACCTTTTCCCCTGGATTTTAAAAATAATGATATGCAAGGTTGTGTGTTCCATAAGTAATTTAATAATAAACATAATATATGATGACTAACAATGACTTTAGTGCTTTTGTTATTAAGCTGTACAATAATTTTTCTGTTACAGACTGCAGAGAGAATACTGTTGGAGCAATGTGGGCCTGAATTGAAAGTGAAATTTTTATCAAATGCTCCTTGTGGTTTTTACAAATACAAGTACCCATCGGAAATCAATGGAAAAATGGGTGCAAAAGTAAGCTTACATATAATTACCATTTTAGAATACTTAATTCAATGACTGGCTTCTCTATATTTACTTAATTTTCTTCATCCAGACATGGTGATTTTGGCTTTAAAGCTTCCTGATATGTTTGTCCCGAAATACTCATCTCAATTACACACACTGACACAATTCTGTCTGGCATGGTGACATCGTATTGTATCTACAAATCGATTTTAGTGACAAGCTTATAAAGCTGGCACGCTTTGAAGCTATTAACAAGCAAATTGAAAAGCTTTTCTGAAGATTTGTCTTTTCTGTCATACTACCAGCAGGCAACTGCTACTGCTCTTCTATGTTTTAAAGTTTTATAAATTGGCTACATGCGAGCCATACTAGCACTTAAAACTACGACTCATATATTAAATTAATCAAATTTAATAATGTATTAATATGTAATACTTTATTTTAATTTTGATTTTTGGTTCCCGACGTTTGGAATGCTTTACAGCAATTATGGGCACGGTAGAGATCTCTCCAGATAGAAAAGATAGTTTTATTAAATATTTAATACTAATACTAATTATAATTTACATGGGATGTCATCAAGAGCAATGAATAGTTAAATGAAATAAGTGTCGACAGATGTCGTTATGTGTATCGGTTTTGCGGCAGCGGGCAGCCATTAGCTTATGTTGCGTGTTCAAAGATGGCGCTCCTTACATTTTATGAATTGATCATGGTTAAAAGCGGCTAAAGTGACTGGTTTATTTGATTCAAAATATATTTTGCTATATTTAACGTATTATTTTAACATCTATTATCTATTTAAGCAAACATATCTGCCGGAAGAAAAGTTAGAATTAAAGGGTGCTACTTATAGTATTGTGTGATGTGTCGTCCGTGTTGGTCTTTATGAATACTAAATAATAAACTTTTATTTTGTAAAAATATAATTGGATGTTTACGACTCATTCTCAATCACGCGTAATTAGTTAAACTGTGTACCTATATCTTGAAGTAAAATAAAAAACTAACTAGACTAAAGTAAAATAATAAAAAAGTATTGTAGAATACTGCTAATTCGTTTCCGTGAAATAACAGTTTAACTTTTTATTTTTAATTTATGAACTTATTAATTGATGGTGCTTGCTGCCTAAAAACGTTTAAAGCAATAATTCATCTTTCATGTGTGATGCGAGCGAAACGGCCGGCAGACACGAGTACATTATATTTATATTTTTTACTAGCGACTCACCTTCGCTTCGCTTGGGTTCGTCTCTAGATTGACTCCCCATACTTTCGTCCTCATACCCACTTTCAACTTTCATCCCTATTTTCACCCCCTTAAAGGATGATTTGCGTGATAAAAAGTATCCTATGCCCTTTCCGGGGTTTCAAACTATTTTCTTACCAAATTTCATCTAAATCGGTTCAGTAGATCCAGAGATTACCCCCTACAACGTCACAAACTCACAAACTTTACCTCTTTATAATATTAGTAGAGATTTACTAATAAAACAGGAATATAAAGTTTTAAGAATATTGAAGACTGATCGAAACATTCAGCTCAAGTCCGACACATATGTACATACTTGGCAATTTTTATTGTTTGTTATTGTAAACGAGAGATTACACAATTGAACTGGCTAACTATGTATTCGGTTTGAAATATATGATCCCGTTACAGGTAGTACAACCTTTAAAAGCTAGAAGGGAAGGAGGGATGGATAACAGGCAACATAGGTTTAGTAATAAGTCTCAGCCTACGAATACCCAAAAAAAACTTAAAAAGTTAAGAGCTAAGTAGGAAATAGATATATAAATTTTTGGAAATATTAATCACTACGTATTTCATACAATAAAAGTCCCCCGCGACGTCTGTCTATCTGTCTGAACGCGATGAACTCAAATGGATAAAATAATTTAAAAGTTATACATAGGTACATATATTAATTTACATATATACTTATTAATGGTTTCCTTAATAATGTCTATTTTTTCCAAAAAATCTAATAAATACGAAAAATTGCTACTTTTACATCCTTCGTAACACTTGAACCGTTCACTTTAGCAAGATAATGCACGGAATCATTTTTGTTCACAATTTATTGTAGATTATTTTTGTATATGACACTTTTTGCGCTATACCAAATAGTTTTCGACATTCTAAAGAAAAAGTCATAAAAACTACTAATTTACCAACTTATTACCCCCTCCCACCCCAAACTCGACGCACAAAATGGTGTAACTTTTTACCAAACAATATGGGGACTGTATAGAACAATTTGGAGCTGGAGAGAAAGTTTATAAACCTCAACGTCCAAAACGTTAAGGTTTGGGTCTAATTGCACCGTACTATCTTTTGGACTTCACGTCGCTAGTGTTAATTATTTGCAAGTATATTAAAACTTACGAACAGGTCACTTTTGTGACTAAATATTATATATTGATAACCGTTTCCATAATTAGCTGTCCATATTATAATGCTAGTCAAAGCGGCAGTAAGAATTAGCAATAATTAATTATTTAAAATTTCTTGTTAACAGGTATTCTTCTATTACGCAAATTATCAATCTGGGAATGTTGATAAAAAATCACAACCGACTTGGTTAACGAGAAGTGAATTAACCAATATGTTGCCAGAAAAATATAACAAGTCTCTTCAAAGCTTTCTAATAGAAGAAACATTTTAGATCATATTGTTTATTTATTAAGCATAGAATTGAATATTTAGAATAAAGTTTGTAAATCTTTGTGTATGTTTTATTTGTATGTTTCCGTGTCTTATAAAAGAGAATATAATCTTGTCCGTTTTTTAACTACAATATAATACAAAAGTATGGTAGGTCTTACATGGTACACCCGCTCAGGTCAATATTTAACGATACGCGGCAAAAGTGGTCTCGAAAAATTTAAGTTATATTATTATACCGACACGATTAAAAATTAATAGATGTATGTATGTAGTTTTTCACCTAGCTGGTGGCTACTGACTATACGTACGGGTACGTTTTTGTAAGTTACATTGCTTAAATATTTATAATAGTTTCAACGTGTTTTTATTCTAACAAGTATTCGTAATTTTTCTCGCAGTAAAAAGTATCCTATATGTTGGCTGGGATAAACAACTATCACCATATCAATTTTAATCAAAACTCGTCCAGGGGTTTTCGTGTGATGCGGTCACAGGCAAACAGACACAAATCTGAAAACTGTAGATTTGGTCTCTGTATCGATAATAATCGCCATTTCAATAAGACTCCAAAAAATGTGTAATGTACAGATTTGGCTCAGTTTCAATTTCATTAAGTGTAGAGATTTAGAAAATTAAATAATAATTGTAATTTAATATATATTGGAATTATATATTAAATACAATACATATAAATATTTTTCTATACTTTCCATAACATGCTAATAACCTTATGAGCTTAAGCGAGAAATTACTTTGAAATTCTATTTGTAAGTTGCTTAGAACATACTTTAATATTATAAATGTGAAAGTGTGTTTGTTTGTCCTTTTACGTCGAAACGGATTGGCGTGATTTTTTGTGGGGAGATAGTTGAAGGACTGGAGAGTGACATTGGCTACTTTTTACCGCGAGAGATTATCTCATTCCCACGGGAACACACGTTAAAATACAATACAACCCAAAAAAATATTTATGATCAGAATTACTCGAAACTTGGTATTAATGCTCTTCATTATATAAATACGTGTCTTAGCATTTTTCGAAATTCATCCCATAAGGGAGTAAAATAGGGGATGAAAGTTTGTATGAAAACTACCTTTTTAGAGTCTTTTCGTAGTTTTAGCCTTGGGTTCTGCTAGTATATAATAAATACAAATACATTCTACTAGGAAACATAATGTTCACTGTTTCCATTACTGATATCTTACTTTCTCACTTTTATTAACTCTCTTTTAATAGCTTCGATTTAAACCTAATAATTGTATCGATGGAAACTTGTATGTGAATTCCAGATGACAATTGAATTGTGATACTATCGAGCTTGGCTTATGATAACTCCTTATAGTCTCGCTAAGAAAGTGGAACTTTTTAAAACTTCTCTCAGAAACCTGTGACCATCATAATAGGAAATCCTGTCAGTCTTCACTGTGCCAAGACAGTCCTAAGTAAATTGAGAGATAATGAATAATTATAGAGCATACAGCTTGGGGTTTAAAAGTGACAACTATACATTGTCCTAAAGTCAGCGAAAAATGGAGTGTACTAGTGATTCACTATCCCCTTTTCCATTGCGTACATAATGGTAAACCATAGCAAGCAGCCATTATATTTTAAACATAACGGTATCCCATTTGTACCAAGTACTAAGTAGGTAGGTCCATTTATGCTAAATGCAACAAGGCTCCACTCCGTTTTTATTAGTAAATAGCAATCTTCTCGCGCTTCATTAAGTTAAAATAACATGTGTTCTTTTTTCACTATTCTCTTTCAGGCAAAATCACAGCACTCAGTCCATCCATATTTTTCTCGGTTTATTTCTCTTATTAATATTGCTATTTAAAAACGACCAGTTTTCTTTTCAGTTCTTTTTTCAGTTTTAGGTTTTTTTAACGATTTGTGAAAGGTAAAGAGTGCGTCCCTATTTAAAAACTCCAATAGAATCCCATAAAAAGCGACAAAAGCCACATAAAAATTACCACATAAAAATAAACATTTATTGATTTCTATGTGCCTTTTGTCGCTTTTTATGGGATTCTATTGGAGTTTTTCAACAGGGGTAGTGTAGAGTTCTTCTCGTTCACGGGAGAGACTGAGTCTCTCCCGTGACCATGATTGCTGTAAAGCATTCGAAACGTCGGGAAACAAAAATGCAAATAAATCCGCGACAAAATCCGAAAAGATAGTTTTATTTAAAATCGCTTGATATTTGTTAACTCTAAACAAACAGATTTGCATAAATCGAACGAGAACATTAGGTAATTCCGTGTCGCTAGATACACGTGAGTTGAACTAAAATAAAGCTATTTATTATATGGATTTCCTTCTGATGTAGATTATAAAATATCTACATTTTGCAACAATAACAATATACAGAAAATTGTTATTATACGAAAGCTATTCTCTAGTGCGCAATAACATGGCACTTCCCACGTTTACGGTGAAACAGTGTTTAGCGCGAATCCCGTGGCGAGCGCTTCACGGTAATGCTTCGAAATAGAAATTTATTCAAACAATGAGCGTGATTTACGGGTAAACACATTTGGGTACCTAATTCCGAAGTTCCAGAGCTTGGAATTTATAATTAAATCTAATTTGAACCTTACTGGTGACGGTATAAAGTTGATCCTTTTTTATCTTTGTGCTATATTTAGGCAGGAATTAATACAAAAGTGCTTTTGAAGTTTGAGTTTATCGCGGTGTGATGAAAGTTTAATTTAACTCGTGTAAATGGGTTAGGATGGAACATGTTGGCTACACTCCTCAAGGCTTTCTACCGTCTTTTAATGATCGTTTACAAACATCGCGGCGTACATACTGTTTTTTGTTTCGCGTGGTGTAAGATTAAATAATTTTCAAAGGAGAGTGTAAATAAACACTTATTACTTTATTGAATTTTGCGTCAGTTCGCCATTGTATATTTATTATTTTGAAATGTTGAGTGATGTGTGGGAGGGGTGGTACAAATAAGCATTCGAAAATACTAGTATGTAGTTCCCAGCAAGAATTGAGGATACGTTAAGAAACGTGTTCACACACCGTATTAACATAAAGAATTAATAATATTATATATATAATATTATTACGTATCATATTAATGGAATTATTAAACTTAACTTAAGACATCACAATAAATTATATGAATTATTTTAGTATGAACAGATAATCTACTTATTACATCGATTCTGAAAATAAGTAATATATGTATGTATTTATGTTTTATTTATTTTCAAACGGACGCAGCGAGTAACTCGTTAACAAAACTGACTAAATTTATTTAATTTGACCTACAAAAGGGAAGCTATTTCCACGTTAGCCGGGCGACTACCCGCTGGGGTCGCCACCCGCAGCTTTGGACTAACATAATTGATAAAATTCTTACACTAAGCAATAATTATAATTTCTTCTGTGCATTCTTTTATCTTATGGAATGTGTATTATTATGTACCAGTCACGAGAGTGAGGGAATAACCATTATTTTTAGAATATTCTGTCCTAATAAAAATATATGATATTCATCTGTGAAAGTTTGAAAATATACTATTATGTATGGCAAAACTTTACTTCTTGTCCTTCTTATTATTTAAGCTTCCATTACATAGTGGCTTTTGGTATTAACGAATATAATAGCAGTTGGTAGTAACAGTTCAAATTACTTTATTATCTATGGATACTTTTATTTACTTTTATTATCTAATGGCACTGGTAGCCCAGTGGTAACGCGCTTGCTTGGGGAACCGAGTGAATTGAGTTCAAATCTCGGGTCTCGTACCTCTGATATATTCATGTGCGAATTGTTTAAAGGAAAACATCGCGAGGAAACCTGCATGTCTGAGAGAACCTAGCAAGTTTTCGAAAGGCATGCCAACATGCACTTGGCCAGCGTGGTGGACTATGGCCTGATCCTCCTCGTATTGAAAGGAGAACTGTGCTCAGCAGTGGGACGTTAAAAAGGGCTGAGTACATACAATACTTTGATCTATATTTTTAATGTGGACATTATTGGCAGAAGTTAGTTCTGTGAGTTGCCTATAAAGACATACATACCTATATTTGCGTATACAAGTACATATATCCTTATCAATTAACCGTTCCATTCCCAAGTTAACAAAAGAATTCTATATACGATGTAGGTACATTTCAAATATTGTATAGATAGGCTCCGTTTTATAAAAAAAAACCAAGGCAATCTCTAAGACTATTGATCATTACGATACGATACGACCATATTTGCACAATTGGGAAGTTTTCCAAAAGAATTATAGGGTACTTACTATATTTAATTCAGTAATAATAAGTTTTCAGCCTGAAAAATCACCTAGAAAAGCATCCAAATGAAGTGAGGGTGGTTAATTAGTCTATTATAAAGACTCAGGAATCAATTGTCCGAAGGTTGGTCCGAAGGTTTAAAAATCACACTAAAAAGTATCAAACAAGAAAATATTCTCATCTGGAATTGTTCTGTACAAACTATTCATTATATATTTATCGTCTATTAAATAAACAACTTATACGTAATATATTTTAATGTATTTAATACATATTCATAGAGATAGTCAGAGTATAGCCATGGTACGTGCGTGTTTATGCTCGAACGCTTAATTGAACGCTTTTTCAAGTAGGTAAGTACACCTGCTATCATAATATTCAAATGTGTGTATTCTTAATAAATATAAGAAATTCATTATTCTGTAAATATTTTCAACGACATAAACTTACATAAACCTACCTAGTGTTTAAAGTCTTCTCAAAACTCTTACTTTATTTTGAATTAACAATAATAACAATAGCGAAGTAGTGCTACCATTACCTACATTGAAACGTTATCTGTTTAATGACTACCTACAGATCGTTAGCACAACTTGTAAAAAACACCGCCAGAATTCACATAAGCTGCGTTAAATATAGATAAAATTGGTAATAGAAACTGAGTGGGCTATTGTTCCAGTTTTAATGGACCACCCGACCGATATGAGGCGGAATCTCTGCAAAAACAGTTCTGAAATGTTGATACCGAAAAAAGAATAAGAAAAACTGTATATCGTCTTAGTCCCTCGAAGAATTCCGTAAGTATTTTATCTCTGCCTTTCACAGGTCGATAGCGGTCGCAGTGTCAAACTGCTGACAATATAGACTTATCTTTAAAGTGAGACCCTTTTAACATAACAATAATTAGAATATTTTGGTAGCGTGACGAATAGATTTCTAAATATTTGGTTCCTTTTTCAAATAATAAAACGTGACTCTTATGGTTCTTGAGATCTATCTGCCCAAAAATAGCGCCTACTGATATCTATGAAGTTAGAATTTGCTTACTGAAAGCTTTAATTTTAATAATTGATAAATGATTCTAAACTAAACATTTTTATTTATAATTTAAACCTCGTAATGCTCCTGCTCTGTCTCAGTCCTGGTCTTTTGGTTCAAGATGGTTAAACGGTGTGGTAGTTGATGCGTAGCGTCGTCTTTCAGTGGCAGTTACATCAGAATGAATAGCATATAAGCTTTTTTCATTTTAAAATAATTATAACTGTTAAAATTTTAAAGTAATAAGAGAAAAACATTTGCAAATTTGCTGCTTTACACAAACGAACATTTACATTTTAACATTGAAAATGTTTTTTTGTCGCTTCAGTATAGGCCCGATTTTCAGCAAAAGTGCGACATCGCCCTGGTGTCATGGATTTTGGGACTACGTGGTTAATTGGTATGTGAAAAGTGCGTCTGAATGAGGGCTACAAAATGCAAAAAAAATATATATTTGAAAACACTCCGAGGCTTTTTTTTAAATCGATAAAAAGTGAAAAATGAACAAAAATCGTATCTCGAAATGAAATAAGATATCGAGTTCGGATTACATTTAAAAAAATATTGGAGGTTCATATCACTGATGGGTTATTCAGGCCGTGTGCGCGATAATGACGGTGAATAAATGTTTTGGAGCATGATTTTGTTTTTGAACCGAAGTGATTCTTTGTGAATAAATAAATATGTATTAAAACTGATAACTAACTAATTCTTATACACATAATAAAACAGTAACTAAGCGGAATTTATACGTGAAATCTTTTAATATCTTTTACTGCAAGAAAATAAAAGCAAAGGGAGAGGAGAGGAGCGGAGGGGAGAGTAGCGAGAAGAGAGGAACCTGTTGTTGAGATTTGGCCTGTCTTTTGCAGTTCTTTTTCGCAAATCTTCTTCGCCTGTCTATTGCGCTTGTCTTCTTCACCTGTCTTCTTCAATTGTGTCTTCTCCTCATCTCTCCTCTCATCCCTTCTCCGCTCCTCTCCTATCCTCCTCCTTTTCTCTTTAAAAAAACAAACAAACATTTATATTATATATTTATATTTATTTGTTTGTTTGTGTAACTGTTTGTTTGTTTAACTGTAAATTTGGTTAACTTTCAGTTAACTTAACTGCCAGTTAGCTTAACTGTCCGTAAGGGTAACTGTCAGTAAGATTAACTGTCAGTTTATGAAAGGCTAGTAAGTTTAACAGTCAGTTAATTTAACTGTCAGTAAGCTTAACTATCAGTTAGTATAACCTCCAGTTAGCTTAACTGTCAGTAAGTTTAACTGTCGGTTAGATTAACAGTAAGTTTGTTTAACTCTTAGTTTGATTAACTGCCAGTTAGTTTGACTGTTAGTTTGATAAACTGCTAGTTAGTTTTACTGTTAGTTTGATTAACTGCTAGTTAGTTTAACTGTTAGTTTGATTAACTGGTAGTTAGTTTAACAGGCGTGTCTTCTTCGAATTTCTTCTTCGCCTGTCTTCTGTGTTTCTTTTAATGTCTCTCTCTGTGTTTCTTTTAATCTTCTCTTCTCTTTTATCAATCAAATTATATATATATTAATTACTAGCAGCTCACCCTCGCTTCTCTCGGGTTTCTAGATAAACAAAAACAAATCTATCCCACGGGAACTCTTTAATTTTCCGGGATGAAAAGTATCTAAAATGTTGACCGGGAATATAAGGTACCACCATGCAAAATTTCATTTTAATCGTTTGAACAGTTTCGGAGATTAGCCCGTACAAACAGAGAAACGGATCGAGAAATAAAAAATTAAAAAAAACTGGATTTGTTTTATATCTCTCCTGACTCGGTTTTTAGCATATTTTTTTCTATGTACAGATATTCGACCTCTACAGTTTTATTATATGTATAGATAATATCTTTATGCATCCAAATATTTTTTTGTAGTCTGAACGCGGGCAAAATCGGGTGTTCTGCTAGTAATTAATATGTTAAAAATTTAATTCAGTTCATTTGGCAGATTCATCTTCAATGTACTCAGAGGTCGTGGCAGACACGAGATCTGTAGATTTTTATTAATATAAATACGACATTTAAAAATTTATATCTAATAAGAGACTATTAGTTTTTCGACCTTTATTTCAATTTACCAATATAGAGCCTAAATAACATAGAGATAAACATTTTGAATTGAATCAAAGATTTAATTTTAGCAGGAGTGACATCGCCCCCCCAACGTGCATTCACCTTGTCGTGGTGGGGGGGCTCAGTAGTGCCCGGCAACCCAACCGGGCGCGAAGCCAAGAAACGCAGAGGGAGGTGGCCCACTTCGGTGGGCGGTGGGAGGTGGCCCTTTTCGGAGGGCGGTGTACCATGCGGGTTGCTCCTGGTACTTCTCTGATAGCAGAGTGGACCTTGGAGCAACCCCGTGGTTGTTGTGGTCTGCTTCGGCAGACCTGCCGTCGGGGCGTCGTAGTTGAATGCGTAAGCGATCCTGCGACGCCCTATTAAGACGGGGGAAGGCTTTGTTGGGTTTTAGTGGGTAGTACTGGCTTTGCCGGTGAGTCCCACACCTCGTGCGTAAATGCATTTCCCAACGCTAAAAAAAAAGCAGGAGTGACATCAGGAGATGTCACATTTTAAATCATAAAATTAATATAGGTTTTTACAGTTACTGCTTAGTTTGTCTATTGATACATAAACTCTCACTTAATTTATTTTGAAAATTTCAATGTATATACTATATAGTATCCAATCTAATCATATAACATTTTTTTTTTGTATTCCGTATACTTTATACCGCAGTATCCCTATAATATCCCTATAATTATAGTAGTGTAAAATATAGAAAAAATTGTTTGATCAAATTGCTTATAATATAAAATATGAAAATGTTAAAAAGACTTAACATAAAATTTTCGATTGACTAATCACATACAGTAATGAAAGAAAAATAAAAAGCGTACCTACTGAATAAAAAGTACCTATGTAGAAAGAAGCAAAATTAAAAAAAAAATAATACTTTCTTAGATTTACGCGAATATTTGACATTTTAAATAAAACTATCTTTTCGGATTTTGTCGCGGATTTATTTGTATTTTTGTTTCCCGACGTTTCGAATGCTTTACAGCATCCATGGTCACGGGAGAGACTGAGGTGTTACATGTCTTAAAGATATAGTTGTTACAGACAGCCTACCCACAATTAACAAAATGAAAATTGCACCAATTACATTACAATATTTTAACTTTAAATATTTTTTTATAATTTTAATTATAATTGAATATGGAAAATTATTTATTTAATTTTTGCTATTATTTTTATAATTATTACAATTTTAAAAATATATTAATTAGCAATCTATATTTAGTGTTGCCATTATTATATTTATAACCATAAGAAAAATATAAAATATAGTATTAATTATTTAAGCCACAATTGATCTATGTGTAATTTGAAAAAGTTAAGATTAATTAAAAAATAATAATTTTAATTTGTTATTATTTAAAAACAAATTATTAAGCAACACATTACTACATACATTTACAAATGAAAAAGTGAAAAAATATTATTAATCAGAAATGCTATCTTTTTGATCTACACAGTAAGAACTTACTACATCTACCTGTCTGTTATGTTTAGATTTATTATTAGATTTTATTATATTAATAACAGGATCCCATGACGATGGTAGTACCCAGCCATCTTCCCTATTGAAATTAGGATATTTTTTAATTTCTATGGCCTCTCGAATCATTCTAGGGCGATATCGGTTTTCTTTCGCCAGGATTTGAGGCCTATCGAAGCGAATATAATGGCTTGGGCGGTCCTGACTGTGTCAAGTGCCACATCCCTCTACAAGATGCAGGAGTTTACAAGCTTGATTGTGATTGTGGGCTCTCTTACATCGGACAAACAAAGAGATCCATTAGAACCCGGGTCAAAGAACACATAGCTGATGTGAAGCACCGTCGCAATACAACATCTGCTGTCTGCAAACACAGTCAGGACCGCCCAAGCCATTATATTCGCTTCGATAGGCCTCAAATCCTGGCGAAAGAAAACCGATATCGCCCTAGAATGATTCGAGAGGCCATAGAAATTAAAAAATATCCTAATTTCAATAGGGAAGATGGCTGGGTACTACCATCGTCATGGGATCCTGTTATTAATATAATAAAATCTAATAATAAATCTAAACATAACAGACAGGTAGATGTAGTAAGTTCTTACTGTGTAGATCAAAAAGATAGCATTTCTGATTAATAATATTTTTTCACTTTTTCATTTGTAAATGTATGTAGTAATGTGTTGCTTAATAATTTGTTTTTAAATAATAACAAATTAAAATTAAAATTATTATTTTTTAATTAATCTTAACTTTTTCAAATTACACATAGATCAATTGTGGCTTAAATAATTAATACTATATTTTATATTTTTCTTATGGTTATAAATATAATAATGGCAACACTAAATATAGATTGCTAATTAATATATTTTTAAAATTGTAATAATTATAAAAATAATAGCAAAAATTAAATAAATAATTTTCCATATTCAATTATAATTAAAATTATAAAAAAATATTTAAAGTTAAAATATTGTAATGTAATTGGTGCAATTTTCATTTTGTTAATTGTGGGTAGGCTGTCTGTAACAACTATATCTTTAAGACATGTAACACCTCAGTCTCTCCCGTGACCATGGATGCTGTAAAGCATTCGAAACGTCGGGAAACAAAAATACAAATAAATCCGCGACAAAATCCGAAAAGATAGTTTTATTTAAAATTAAAAAAAAAAATTAATTTTTAATGGTATAGATAGCTTAAATAATTGTTTATTTTAAATAATCTTTTTAACGCTTCTATCTAAAATGACCAAGTTTCTATACAAAAAGTACCGTAAAAATCCCCGTGTACCCTAGATTATGTAACATTCCTCAGATAAAGTAGCGGCCATCTTGAGCGATACTGATACATAAGAAAGCTTTTTTTCTTCCATTCACTATTGGTTATTTCTAAGGATATGTAGGTAGTGTCGCTTAAGAACTGTTATCGTGTTCATTTGACTTTAATTGTGCTGGTAACTGTACAGTGTAGATAAAATAAGTAGCGATGTTTTTTTTTATTTTTATACCTAATAATTGAATTTCTTGGCACAGTGTTTTTAATATAGGTAAATATATGAACTTAAAATTTAAAATTAAACTATTCAAAGAATCATCAAAATTATTTATACGTTTTTAGTTTAATAATGTAAAAAGCTACAAAAAGTCAAGATTAACTAAACTGTTAGTCTTATATCCAGCTGAAAATTTAATGACTAATTATTTAGCTGGATGTATCTACTTATTCCTAATTATCAGTATATCCCCTTTAGAATTGATGTTAGTACCAATTTTCTAAATTTCCCAGACACATTAGCACGAGTCAAATTCAAATTCAAAATATTTTATTCAGCATTAAATTATTACAATTTTTTATTGAACGTCATGAGTCTACTACTAGTTCGGAAAGAAGGAGCCTCAGACCTGAGAAGAACTGGCGAAAAAAACTCAGCGGGACTAATATTAACTTGTTATCTTTTTTTAAAGTAAAATTATAATTTACAATATTTCTATTAAGTTGAAATAGCCTGAAGGCGATCATTTCATTCCCAAGGTGTGCCATCTATTACAGCTATTTGAATTAAAATAGAATGTGCCTTATAAAATTCCATCTTTTGTCGGATATAGTTTGGAAACATGTTCCTCGAGTGTTAAGTTGTAATTATAGACAAACATTAATTCCTACAACTGTTATTCACTAACTATTATTCTTCCCGAGAAGAGGTGCACCTATATTTATCTAAGTAGAGAATTTAATATTTGTATTGAATTGAAGTTCATCGTGATTTGCTCAGCTATTTAATAAATAAAAATTTAATTAAAAAAAAAACTTCGTACCTATAAGTACATAAATATTACTTCTTTAATTACTAATAGTCGGACACCATATTATGTTATTTAACTTCACTCGCATAGAATTTAACATCAAACAAGCGTATAGGTACATCCCGTAAAGGAACTTTTATACATACGAGTATATACGAAATGTAAATGCATTTATACAGGGTGAAAGGTAACCGTAATTCCTAAATATTTTTAGGTCTTTTCACTGAATTAATTTATATACGAAAAATTTACTTTCATTATTAGGTATGTATTTATTTTTATTTATGTTGACAAAGGATAACTTATCTCTTTAAGAAATTTCTTCTAGAAACCCTTCAGAAGTGAGAAAATAAGTTAATATACTTAGTGCGGTGTAGGTACAGTACAACATTAAATGGAATGGAATGATTATTTTAATGGAATTGACTTAATATTAAAATACATATATTAACTAAATATTATGATTATACAAATACATACATATATAATAAAGGGCGACCCAAAAAAAAGGATTATTTTTTTTTCCATGTCTCGTGTGAAAATATGTTAGTTTACTATGTTTTAAGAGTGCCCTCCAAAGGACAGCTCAAAAAAAAATTTTTTAAAGGTCGCTCACAATTTTTTTAAATTTCCTAAATCCTCAAAAATCGTTTTTTTTTCAAATGCTTTTTCTCGTAATTTCATTTCTTTTTACATGAAAAATTATGAAGATCCTGAAAATTTCAAGTCAAAATTTTAATATTTAGAGGTCGCTACAATTTTTTTAAGTTTTCAAATCGAGTACTTTATATCTATTTGAGCAACTTCTTAACATGAATATTAACGAACTTGTAACTTAATTGTTCATTAATTATTTTTTTTTGTTTCTCGTGCTTTAATTTCATTCTTTAGCATGTGAAATTTAAGGAAAAAAATATTAAGTTCGTTAATATTCATGTTAAGAAGTTGCTCAAATAGATATAAAGTACTCGATTTGAAAACTGAAAAAAATTGTAGCGACCTCTAAATATTAAAATTTTGACTTGAAATTTTCAGGATCTTCATAATTTTTCATGTAAAAAGAAATGAAATTACGAGAAAAAGCATTTGAAAAAAAAAACGATTTTTGAGGATTTAGGAAATTTAAAAAAATTGTGAGCGACCTTTAAAAAATTTTTTTTTGAGCTGTCCTTCGGAGGGGACTCTTAAAACATAGTAAACTAACATATTTTCACACGAGACATGAAAAAAAAAATAATCCTTTTTTTTGGGTCGCCCTAAATTATTATATACACATATACATACATACGAACATATATGCTTACATATACATATTTAATTATCTACAATAATTTATGTCTGATTTGATAAATACCTAGTGCAGTTTAATTCTAAATTTAAATGTTGTGTATGAGGGATCATCTTTGAAAATATAATCAGGCAGTGAATTCCACAATGTTGCTGCCATAACAGAAAAAGATTTTTCATAGAATGTTGTATTGTAGTGAGGAACCACTAATTTGGGCAAATTGACACAAGAACGCACTGGTCTGCATCTAGGGGACACTAATGTGAAGCGTTCACTTAAATAAGAAGATGTAGAAGTTTTCAAAATATTGTAAAGCACACATAATACACGAACGTTTCGGCGAAAACGAATAGGGAGCCTCTTCAGTTGCCGTCGGAAAATACTTACGTGATCAAATTTGTGCAATCCATATATAAAACGGATGCACATATTCTGAAGGCGATCTACCTTGTCGAGTAGCTCCTCAGTTGTATCTAAATAGCAAACGTCGGCATATTCGAGTAGAGGGATTAGCAGTGATTGAGCCAGGGTAATTTTAGTTTGAAACGGAAGAAAATTCTGTAAACGTTTCAAGGAATGAAGTGAATAATGTACGCGCTTACTGACCTCGTTGACATGCGCAGCCCAGGACAGGTTGCCATTGGGTTGTATGTATGTTTTGTATTAAATTAACTACTTTAAAAAATATCATGAATGACAAGCGACTCACCCACACTTCGCTCGGATTTGTCCCTAGCCCCTAAATACATTTCAATGGTTAGTGATTCCCATACAAAATAATCAGTTCAGAACTTTTCGATTTCCCATTTTTTTATGCTTAAGCCACCCCTTTTTTTTATTTTAAACACAGCCCTAACAAAACAAAAAAATAAATATTCAAACCGTTTTTGAGTTTTAGCGAGACTAACGAACATTAATTAATTTTTATATATATATAGATATTACGTACATATGTTTTGTATTAAATTAACTATTTTAAAATATTTTTTTTAGTAAACAAAGTTAAGTGAAAAATTACTTACATACTTTAGGTAATGATGGCACAATGCTCTACTAGCCATAACTAACACCGAACTGGATGCGTGAGATGCGATAAATACCTACCGACCAATTTATATCGAAAAGCTCATTCGTTTTTATTATGCATTTAAGTAACTCTGTGGATTTCTCTACAGTAATGCAATGCAGCGCAAGCAAAAAGGCCAAGTTATGGCGAAAATATATTTTTCAAGAAAATTAAAGGCTTTTTTAAATTTAAATTCCGTGTACAGTTAATAAATTGTTTAATACCTATTAAACAAAACATTATGACACCTTTTTATTGAAAATCAATCTTTTTATTTCACGGCTTAGTCGAGCGTGATTAAAGAAACTATATTGTTACAGTGAGTGTAGCTTAAGCCTGAATCAAAAAACAATCAAGTAAATATTCCGCAGCGGGAATTACTTGGCTGGTTGGTCTGTAGAGTCAGTAGAGTGTAGAGTGCACGGAGTTCTGGTGAGGAATGTGTGAGCGTGTCGTGTAGCGCGGTGCAGCGAGCCGGGCGCGGGAGGCTGCCAGGTGGGCTCCCATTAGCAGCGGCGAGGCTCGAGCGGCCGCTCTTCATCTTTATGATAATTATTTTCTGTTTGTTTTCGTCGAAGAATCGGCCCGCCTCGCCGGCCGTCGCTTCTCAGAACCATCTTCCATTGTGGTAAATTAAAGCCGCCCGGACCCCTGCCACGACGAGAGATAATTCGACAGGATGCCGTATATTATTAATTGCACTATGACTTGTGGAAATGAAGCTTCGAGTTCAGTGAGTCATTCATTCTGGTGGACGCAATGCCGCGTGGGAACGGGCGGCACTCATGATTTACAGTCGCTTCCATTTACGAGCTTTTAAATTTCTATCTAAATAGGGTTAGGTTTTTTTCGTCAGTTTCCTTGCCTTGCCCAGTCACCAAGTACCTCCAGTAACCAAAGTATTTTTAAACATTCTAGTAGGTACTTATTTATAATCCAAATTCATTTATCACTATACAATGAAAAAGCAATAAATTTCCAATTAACTGCACCGCAAATGCCGAATTGGCACTGAGAAATCGGTTCGTTAGTTACTTATAGTTAACAAGGCAATAAATAGGGGTTTAAAGGAGGGCACTAGCGATTAATAAAAAGAAAAACTGTAAATAAGTCGAACGCCGCAATAAAAAGAGGAACCTCATAATGTTTACAATCTTGTGGCTATATTCACTTTGTGTTCCAATTTCATGCTAAATCGAGCGGATAAAATCCTTCTTTATCAGGCAGACTCACCGTCTCGGAGTCCGCTCCTCCGATCCCCTCCTCCTTCCGTCGCACCTCTGTCCGAATCAGTCCGCATTTAAAGCTGCTATTAAATACTAATTTAAAATCCACCCTGAATAACGTGAATGCGTTGAAAGGATCCATGAATGATAATTTAATTTGTAGGAGTTCTAATGGAATATTTTATAGGTTGGCCATGCGGTTGTTTTTTTATAGAAATTGACATATCAGGTCCCTTAATTTATTTTCTTTTATAGTTGTGTAATTTTATATAACGAGATATACCTACTAACGTGCAGCGGATGTGTCGAGCAGAATTTAGTAAAAAAAATAAAGAAAAAATCAATTACATTCCCTATAATGTCGAGACATAACTCTGAGAACGCAGTAACTTGAACAATTCGATAAGAGTTAAAAGCCTTTTCATACTAAATGTCTTCATAGAAACGCGTACAGAAGCGTTTAATTAATAATGTCATTGATATTTATGGGAAAATGTAGAAAGTTTGTTAAAGCTTTTCATTAAGTATTGTCTCTTGTTATAACTTCTACTTACAATATATCAACCTTTAACTATAATTTCAAAAGTCAATACAATCGCAGCACTATGAAACTATGATTGTTTTTTTACTTTTTATAACATTACCAGCACAATTATTGCCGTCCTAAATTGATTATACAACAAACATTCACAAATATCATCATTGAACGTCCGTTTTCCTCGGTGAGTATGAAGTGCACATGGGACTGGAAGAGTGCATTGGTTAGGAGGCTCGACGGGTTATTAATTTTATGGTGTCGATGGCCGCACGCACCTGGCTGCAGCGGTCACTGCCGCTGTCTTACCCCCTCCTCTCACCCCCCACATCCCCGCACCCCGCACCAGAATCAATCACGTATTTGTGTACATATGTTTTGTTATTGTCACACGTGTAAAGTCGCTCTTCGTGGGGTTTTTAAAGATCCTAAAGTGTTTGCCGTGATGACACAATATATTTTTAATTTATAAAATTATTTTATTTTTACTTTTTATAATATACTTCCTTAGCTGATTATTATTAAAATATATTTCATTACTTATGCTAATCATGTAGTCGACACTATGTATCTACAACATTATGTAATAATTAAAGTGTTTAGTGTAAAGTTTAACTTAAAGGCATTAACAAAAGTTTATCAGTTACTGTGCCCAGTAAGTATGTAGACAGCATTCCCCTCTTAATCGAACTGGTTGGAGGCTGTACGTGCATTACAATGTAAATGGCACATTCGTCTGCAGGTGCCTCTGAGAGCTCGAACGCTCGCTAACTAGATGACTTTAAAAACATTACTTATTTCATTTTACGCTACCATTGCTGGCTAAATACAAAAATAAAACGATCAATTTCAATCGTACTCAGCATTACGTTGGATACATATGAATTGTAATAGTAATGAATTCGACGAATGATATTTAGTTTCGATGGTTACATACCGTACGAGACAAGGAGGCGACGGCGGTGTGGAAATGTAACGGATGCATTTTTGTATCATTTGCCGTAGCACTTGACACCTCAGAGCCAACACCTCGTATCGTGGCAAACGTATAAATGCGTAGTACACCAACATTCAAATAAAATATACCATATACAAAAACACATCTAAAGCCAGAACCGAATGTCTAAAAGTCTAAAAGTCATATATATGTGAATGTGTAAATGTCTAAAAGTCATATATATGTAGTTGTTATAGACAGTGCCTACCCACAAAATTACAAAACGGTTACAAAAAATACAAAAATGGCACCAAAGTACCGTACAATATTTGTTGATTTTAATTTTAAACATTTTTATTATTTCAATAAGTTTTAAAATGGATATAGAATTTTTCCATTAAGTACCTTGGAGACGTCTACAACCTTAATCTCACCCGTGAGTCGTGACCATGATTGCTGTAAAGCATTCGAAACATCGAGAACCAAAAATCAAAATAAATCAGCGATAAAGTCCTAAAAGAGTTTTATTTTATTTAAAATGTCAAATAACCGCGTAAATCTACGAATAAGAATATTAAATTGAATTTACAAAATAAAACAAACCTAACATTTATAAACTATTTGTTAATACGACTTAACCAAGAGCTATTAAACACTAAGCACTCCGAACATGTTTTGTACGCCATCTGTTTTGGGCTCTCTATCAAAAACGACATAAAAGTAAATATCGTTCTAAATCATTAAGCACTTACTTTGTAAGTAAATTTTTAAATTGAAAGATATGATGTCTACTGTCTAGTTTTGTTTATGTATGTGATATACCGAAAGATGGTATAATGAGAACTCTACTAAAGTACCTATGTGAAGAAAATTATCTCTATTATTTAATTGAAGGTATTAGGTATGGTATAATTTTTAAATTCTTCTTCAAAATTATTATAAATACGAAAATAAGTTTGTGTGTTTGTTATATTTAATGTATCAATGCTTATATAAATCAATCAATAAAATTATTTTGAATTTGGTACGCGCTTTTATCCTGCTTTGTCAAGTAATTGCTATGGAATAGCTGCATAGCGAGTGTCATAACCGTTGCATTCGTTTTTAAAATAAATCCTTAAAAAAGTTAAACTTCTATCAAGTCTGAATGAAGCGCGGGGTTGTCTCTAGTATAAAACAAACGTGTGTTCCTCGCTTAAGAATGCAAAAACGCTGGCTATTTATGCGAAATTAAATTATTTATTACATTAATAATATAATTTATTTGCGAAACATAATTAATATACTTAATAATTCCCATTGCTCGTGGCTGTGGAATTATTAATAAACGTTGTCATTGCTATTTGTAATTTATACATACGGCGTCATAACACGATTTCATAGGCATTTTATCAAGGTTTTCATCATACAAAAGTTTCCATTAAAAGTGATTTTCCACACTTTTAACCATGACATTGATAATTTTATAATTGTAATTTCAAATACAAACTTAGGCATTGATAATATTAGTAACTGTTAATGAGATAATTATTTTTTAATTTCTTTATTAAAAGTTTTACTCATTCTCTTGCTGTTGGATTTTCTTTTTTTTTTGCTATATAATTTGCATCATTTATTTTGTGGAGTAACTTGTGCAAGTGTTATTAAACACAAAAGCTTAGGATGGAGAACATTTTAGCACTGTTATAAAAATTTAAGTGAAACTATGGTCAATAAATTAATAACTCATCGTCAAATGCGTTCAATTACAAGACAATATAAAGCAAAGTCAAGCAGGTAAACAAAATAGAGCTGTTATAAATTTTACAAGAGCGGTCGAAGCCCACACTGCCTCTCGACCGCATTATGCAGTTTTTTTTGCCAATTTTTTGCTCGTTGGCATTTTCTTTGTGAGCTTACTTCCGTCGGTATATTTTTTATGGTGGCGCTTATTTCGGACACAAATGCTGTTATATGCGGGGCTAAATAGCACGTTAGCGCCACTACCCTGATTTACACTCCATACTAATGCGACCCTACGCAGCCGAGCAAAGTGACCGCGATTACTTACCTGATGTGCGTCAGCGCATCGGCATGCCGTGGGTGTTTGCATTCCTGTTTTATTTTAAAACACTGTACCTACTAATTTAATAAAACTGCTAAATATTTTACTAGATACTCAATAGGATAATTCAATCACTTACTATAAAAGTTAATGATATACCAAATATTTATGGTTGTTACTATTATTATTTTTTTATCATATTCTATTTTCCATTTTAATGTATGCATGTGCAGTAATTTATATTCCACATTTTAGTCAGGCCCCTTTACTTGTAGTCTTAACATTTTTTGCCAACAAACTTGGAAATCAGTAGGTAATACCGCTTCGTTAAAAGGTAACAGTTACTCAGATTTGGAAATTACAATGTATTGTTCATCCATGTTTTAAAAAGGCATGTTATCGCGTTATCTTTAAATCTACTGTTTTTGTGCTTCTCTTAACTTTCCTCGAGTATCACTGTTCATTTTTATAGAGTTATGACATATTCGTGTTTTGTTTAATTGTCTACACGCTAGATAATCGTCATTGTCCAAAAACGCCAGCGGCTTTCTTAGAGCTCCCGTACTCGGAACCATTAACTATTGTTTACATATTAACAAAGTACCGCTTTATATATGTATTTCATGAAATAGAAGTCAGTGACTTAAATCCGCATGAGATATGTTTCATGTCAATGTTTTATGAAAACTACTAATAGGTATTAGTTATTGCAATTTTCTTCGTGTTTGTAAAACTTTTGAAAGTAGCGGCAATGTATTGTGATTCATACTTTCAGTTTTAGGTGACTCATTCTTTTTTTTAACTCTTGGACAGATTTCTTCTGAGATATAATTTGTAAGAAGAGTCACCTTCGTATTGACTAATTGCATTCCTTATCTATAGACTCGAAACTTCCAAGTCCCTTGACGTGCCCAAACTTGCCGAAACATGATAATTTTGTTTTTGTCTACACAGTAAGTTTTATGTATATGCATGTTCATATATGTACATATATTATTAATTTATGTACATGTACCAAATCTATAGATATTTATATTTTGAAATACAAATAAATTTGATTTATTCGACATGAGATTTGGTAATTGGGGACTATGTCTCTTAGATTAATTTAAATGTCTAGTCCAATTTTCAGTATTCCTATACTAAACCATATTTGTGATAGTACAATGGCATTATAATCCTTATATTTTTATTTATGTGTCATTACAGTTATGCTGAATAGATTATGTTTAAGTAATATGTAATTACTCTCTCAATCCTTTCAGTTTTAACTACTAATGCCCTAAGAAAAGTTTCACATAAAAGATGAAAATAACGTTGTAGAAGGAATCATGGCCAAAACGTAAACTTTAATAAATAAAACTTTAATAAATATGGAAAAACTCTCATTTTCTACATAAAAAAACTAACCAATAAACAATCGTATTTCGTATTTAGATAGGTACATATAGGTAATACAAGCAACCTCTTCGGCTTTAGCAGATTGCCTTTCTAACTACACACATACACTTAAAATACATTGATTTCCATACAAACTTGGCTATTTTCCATTCTTTAGAATCAGTCAGAACAAGCTTTATATCATCATAGAATAATAAACTTTTTACCTACGAGAATACATATCTACATAGAATTAGTTTTAAAACGTTCGATTTTAAAATCTAAGGCTTTATTAATACTTTTTATATGAATAATCAACTTTGAAGTAAAAATTTGAAATTTGGATAAGTGAGATGAACTTTATGAGATTTTATTGATACCGCATGAGATCATCATTAATTCCCAACGCACTTTGTAGTGGAACGTATAAATGAATCAGCTTCGGCAGGGTACCAATTAGATACGTGCGTGGCTCGTTAGCTTGGAAGATAATTTCTTTATCGCCTGGACTGCGTGCGGTCCGAATCCATCTTTATACTTTGCCGCTAAAACTTAACCCTCAAACATGTTCGTCTTAATCAAACCAAGGGAACAGAATTGAGTTTTAGAAAATGAGGACTTTTATAACATAACAATGAAACATGCTATTTATTATTTACATATTTTCTAATTAATCAAATAGGTTTATGTATATGTACGTTAAACACATGCCTAATTATGTTTAAAATATTCATCGTAACTTACAAATTCTTTAAATACAATAAATAATATATTTTTTTAAATATTTTTTTATAAGAACTTCTAGGTCCTGTTTTGATAGACATTTTTTTATAAAAAATGAATGTATGTATGTTTGTAAGGGATGATTTCCGGGATAAAAATTATCCTATGTCCTTTCCAGGGCCTCAAACTATCTTCATACCAATTTTCATCTAAATCTGTTCACCGGATTTTTAGTTTATCCATTACAAATAATAACATACAAAAAAACTATCTTTTTTGTCTTTATAATATTAGCATAGACATAGGTAATAAATGGATCATGAGATAAAATGTATAACGAATCATCTAAACCGTGAAAGCTGGTAGTATGATTATAAGATTTTCAAAATCGTGAGTAAATATTTGCCTGTCTGACCATTTCTCAAAGCGAGATGAGAGGAACAAAAAAGTATCTTAACAAGAGGGTCCTGTGGGAGCGGCCGCTAGGTGAGACAGATACACACACGATACATCAGAAAGAGCAGGATAGAGTACGCCACGCCCATAACCACCCACGAAGTTGTAAACAGTCCAAATCCTTTGCACGCATTCATGTATCCCAAATCGAAATCGCTTCAAGCAACATATTGATCTCAAAACAGAGGATAAATACCTTACTCACCTCTCATACAAAGTCTATAGTCCTTTGAAATTATTAAATAAGTTATTCTATTTCTTTTTCGTTTTATGATCAACATCATAATGATAAATAACTCAAAGGGTAACTACTTTAAGAATTACAATCTTATTTGATGTCTTAAGTACAACAATATAGTGGGTACACACACCAATTACTTAATATTTGTTTCAGTAAATTTGGTCTGTTAACTGAAATAGTACCTACCTACTTATTTTATAGGTGCATATATAGTTCCGATTTTTTTCTTGGTTTTATATAATATAAGTGCTTTATACATACATATATCAACAGAAACAAGACACCTGGAATACTGAATATTTTCTATTTCCAAAAGAAAAATATTTTTAAATCGATCTCAAAAGAATTATTGTATGTAGGTATGTCTACAAAATACCTAAACTTATTTAGAAAATGAGCATCGATTTATAAGTCAGAACTGAGAGTCTGGTTGGTTTAACAAATACCTACCACAATAAAATAAAATATACAAAGTAATTGGACCAAAAAAGTATAAGAGTTCCATTCGTTTCGACCGAAGCCGACATCGAAAAGCTATAATTTGTGCATCCACATCGACATAAATAATTAGTAGGGACGTGACGCAATAAGTTGCACATTCCCATATGGACACGCCAAGGACAACTCATAATTTTGACCCATTAGTCTAACCGCAAATTGCCGACCCTCACACCGTAGTAGCCTACCCTAATTTCATATAAAACCAAACTACATATAATTATAGAATTATAATTAAATTTATTTTATTTCCATAATTTAATTTACCTTTTTTTATTTTTTCAGTATGTACGGAGTTTAAAAATATTTCATAAAAATATAATATTACATTATGATATAACATATAAAACATGTGATAATATAAGAATTATATTATAATTTGTGTTAATGGATGGATGCTGGACGAATTTCTATTAGATTTTCGTATTTTCCAAATTGCTACACCACACAATTATTAAGTTAAAAAATTACAAATTACAAATAAAAAACATCAGCTATATATAAGTTCATTAGATTTCTATGGCCAGACTGAATTGTTATAGGTATATCTAGTCTAGTAGATATTTGTCTATAATTGAGATTTTTATAAAATATACATAAATTTCCTTGGCCATTTTAAAAAGCTAAGTGCTGCAAACAAGACGTACAAGCAATATATTTGGCCTCTATATCGATAATAATGACAATTTCAATCCAAAAAAATATTTAATGTACAGTTTCGGCTCAGTTAGAATTTTATTATACGAGTATGTATAGACTAGCAGAACCCGCGGCTTCGCCCGCGTTAAAACTAAAAAAAAACAAATACTTTGGCTTTATGCTATAAGTAATTAATACAGAATCACCCCCGCTCCCTCCCACAGTCTGTGCCACACTGCGTCTACCATGCTGTGTAGGATTTTAGAAACCCTATTTGACTCTGTTGGGGGATGATTTTGTAAAAACTGAGTGATACACGTGTCTATAATTAAATTTAAAAAGTGTGTGTATCAAAAGAAAAATATTCGAGTCAATCGATCCAGAGAATAAAAAGTCTTACAGAAAATTAAACTCCCCATTTCACCCTTTTAGGGGTGGAATTTCAAAAAACTCTTTTTAGTGGATACCTACACTTCACAAAGAATACACACTTCAAATTTCATGTCTCTACGACCAGCGGTTTATGCTGTGCGTTGATGTATCAGTCAGTCAGGACTTTAAATTTTATATATTACTAGCAGAACCCGCGGCTTCGCTCGCGCAAAAACTACAAATAAAATCTCTAAAAAGGTAGGTTTCAAACAAACTTTCATTCCCTATTTTACCTATCTAAAATACGTTCACATTCCCTATTTAAAATACGTAACTCATTATTTTTGCCGTACTCAATTTATACAAAATTTCATGCAAATATGTCCAAGGAATAAAAAGTTTCATACAAACTTTTATCCCCTATTTCACCCCCTTGGGGGTTGAATTATGCAAAATCGTTCCTTAGTGCATGCCTTCGTCATAAGAGGAATACGTGTGCGAAATTTCAATTTTCTAGCCTTAAGGGCCTGTGCGTTGAATACATCAGTCAATCACTTTTGCCTTTTATATATCTATACTAATATTATGAATGTGAAAGTGTGTGTGTGTGTGTTTGTTTGTTTGTCCTTCTTTGACGTCGAAACGGAGTGACGGATTGGCGTGATTTTTTGTGTGGAGATAGATGGAGGGCTGGAGAGTGACATAGGCTACTTTTTATCGCGGGAGATTATCTATTTCCCACGGGAAACACGTTATATTACAATCCAAATAAATATTTATGATTAGAATTACTTGAAACTTAGTATTAATGGTCTTCAATAAAATTGAATTGTGTTTTAGCATTTTTTGAAATTCATCCTATAAAAGGGCGTAAAAAAGGCGATGAAGGTTTGTATGAAACTACCTTTTTAGGGATTTGTCGTAGTTTTAGCGCGAGCGAAGCCGCGGGTCTGCTAGTATAGATATACATAGATAACATTATATAGCAATAATCTACGCAACATTTCCAATGCAACGATATTTTTTTAAAGATTTAATCCATGATCCAATAAAATGAGGATACTGAATATCCTTCCTTTTGTTATCATCTTACTGCAATTTTAGCTTCCTATAGAGAAATATATGTATATGAAGATTTTTATTATTATCAAATGTTAAAAGATTTTCTTTAGTATTCAAATCGCTATATCAGTTAATAGCTTACTTTACTTTTATTGCTTTATATCCACTATAAATTTTATATTTGAATATTGAAATACCAAAACAATCGCGATTTTAAGCTTATCATTTTATAACGGACATAAGGTTACCTGCTAAATAAAAATTACGACAAAAAAGCAGTCAAATACGAGGCCGACGTTCCGTCTGCCTCGCTCGCATAAAACAAACAAAATGTAAAAAAGCTGAACGATGCATTAAGTGCATATAAACATGTTGCTGCACTGTCAATATTTGCGGACGTTTTCCCATGGGAACCCGACCTGGCCTGGTCTGAAGACACGCTAAATCATTGCCGTACGATCGCCACTCTCGTCGACGCAACTTCTTTCCTTTTTTGCCATTGAAATGTCAATTTCTTTACCATCTCTTGAGAGCTCGTTCGCCTAAAATCAATTAAGAGTCACCTTTGATTCGGTTTCGCGGTGGGCATGCGGTTTTGCCTTATTCCTAGTCTTCTTATTTTAAAATCATAATGAGTTACGGTAGGAATGGACTTTGTTTCATTTTACTCTGAGATCTCATTTTGTTGTGGAAATCTTTTATTTTTAGGTTTTATTTGTGGCTTTATTGAGGCTTTATTATTATATCCCCTACTATTATTAATGGGAGTAAGATATTAAAAAGATAGGAAATCACAAACAAAACAGAGTTTTCTGTATTGTAATAAGATAATAATATAATAATATTGTAAATTAGTTTTTTCCTTTGGTCTTTTGTTCTATTTGAGAGACGATAAATCTAAACCCTTTTAAGTGTTTTGGTAAGTAAATGATTGAATTAAAAATAATATTTTTATTTTCGTTGAATACATGAAATTTGTAGAGAACAAAATTGTTACCCAAATCGAAATGTTGCTTTTGAAGATCACGAATACTTGTCGCGTGATGTCAGGAGCTGAGTTAAAGCGAGATAAGGTAATTGTGAATGCGTGTAGCTGTCCTTTGGATATATTGCGGGAAGCCGGCGGGGCGGCCTCTACTCCTACCACAGACAGCATAACTTTACAGACTACCTTGTTAATACCTATACTTCGCTTTGATTGAAATACCATATATTTGAATCTAGAAGAGTGTTATTTTTATCTTCTATATGTAATATTATAAAACTATTTACTGTGTACATAATATTAAGTACCTACTCTATATCTCTCTCTTCATTTCACCCTTCGTTCGCGGATATTTTTCCCAGTGACTATTCCATATAAATAGCAAATGCTAAATTCTGTTATTATCATATATTCGTAAATAAAAATATGATAATATAATAATTAGATACTTGTTGTCTGCTGATGAAGTGTTGTATCGGAGGTTAGCGATGTTCTGACATGTGTATCTATACGCCCAGTGCAGGTACCTACCTGAGATGGAATGCCCGATACGCTCCTATAATGATGTTAAAACAAACTGTTAGGCTGTCATTAACGCGGCGCAGAGACCGAATGGGGGAGACCCATTATAAAAATTTGTCCCATCCGTTTCGGCTCAAATTTATGGTTATCGTGATGCCCCGTTTTTCTTCGGCCATCGAAATTTTATTGTGCTGTGATTTGAGTGGGAATAGAGATAACGATGTTTTTAGATTGGAACGCCGTGTTATTTGGAAAGGAGGCGATGAATGGGCATTCTAGGCATACATACTCAATACATATTATTATCAAATTATGTAAAAATTAAAGAACAAATATATTTTAAATCTACATATAATTTTGTTTATAAAACCTCCTTTTTAGGTAAGAATTATTATAAAAAATGACTTAAAAGTAGCAATTTTTTTAGCTGTACTACATACATTATTTACTAGATGTATCATTACAAATAGTGAGTTATAAAGGCCAAAGAAGTATTCTTTTTCATTATTAACATAAAATTTGAGCCACACCTATCCGATCTTGTCGCACTAAATTCATTATATATAGTAAGAAACATTATAGTGTAGCCACAGTTTTATCCGTAATTTTTGTAATGGTATAGGTATAGGTACTATACAGCCGATATCGTGGATGCGGTCTCTTTAGGTACATCAAAGGCATATTTAATGCGTTAATTGACGGCCTAAGTGGCTATAGATTTAAATAACAACGGACCATACGGCAGACTAGGTTATATTAGGTACAGGTTCGTCGTGGCACTTAAAAGAATATAACGAGTAAGAAGTACGATTCTGTTGTTCTGATTTGAACTTTAAAGGGATAAATCTAAACTAACCTTACTTACCTATTACTAAGACATCAATTACCTATCTGTCTGTCTGTCCTGTCTATCTGTTCTAATATAATAAATATTCTAACTAATAATATAACATTATGTATGATAAAAACTTTTTATCTAAATAATAAAAACCGACTTCAAACAAAAGCACTAAAAAGTAAAAAATTACTGATTTGTAGTTTTCATTTATTATATATACCTAATCAAATATTTTCGAAGTCGGTGTGCTTTGCTTTGTATCGGCTGGCAATAGTTTATCAGTATTCTTACTATAAAAATAATAATAAGCTTCATTAACGATAGGAAATTATAAGATACTAGCATTGCCCTCGGCTCCGCCCGCGTTCAGATGACCAAAAACTAAATTCTTAGGTGTTACATATTAGTATACTCTTACATTGCAGTTTTTGTATTTTTCCTCAGAAATAAGATATTTTCCCGCGGTAAAAAGTATCCTAGGATCGCGCGCTACATCGCCCGGTTTATATAGCTTGAGCAGGCGGTCGAGCGATGCGGGGCAGAGGGGATGGACTCGCCGTAGGCATCTCAATGCTCGCCAAGCATTAAAAATGTTTCGCTACTAATTACTTCTAACAACGATATCTCAAAAACTATTCATCTGATTGATTTAGTGTAAAGAGCAATTTTAATCTGCATTAAATGACTAAGCTAACTAAAATATTCATTTGGATAAGGATTAATACCGAACTAAAGAAAATAACTTTGAAAATAACGTAATGTTTTTAATTAAAAATGTTAACATAAAAGTGGTTATTGTAAGTCAACCGTAAGAGATAGAGATATGCTATCGCGGACTTTTTTGTAGCATTTTTATAGATTTTGAATTCTCTAGTACATTACTTAACTGTATCTTTGCTAGTTTACGCGGCGTTCGCGTGGAAAGTTCCCATTTGGCGAGATTTTTTGCGACCTCTTCAACATTTGTCGCCGTATTTCAGCTAATTTACATAAAAGCATAATAAATTATATACCTAAACCTTCCTCAAGAATTACTCTTTCTATTGTTGAAAACCGTATAAAAATCCGTTCAGTAGTTTTCGAGTTTATCGCGTACAGACAGACAGGAGGACAGACAGGAGGACAGAAAGACGCGGCCGGGGGACTTATTTTTATAATAAGTATAGATAGGAACTATTTTAGTTTCACTAATATAGTATATGTTTATGAAACATAATGAAAATGTTAAGGCACTTAAAATTCAATTTATACGATATAGCACAGCTGAATTTTTGTAATTTTTAAATAATAAAGAAAATCATCAAACATATTTTCAACGGGGAAAGACTAACAATTAGCGTCATAAACGTGTTGCGCGCTGTCCACCGCGCGTGCAATTAAGTGACGCTTACTTTGCTGGTTACTGATCATTAAACAACTTTTTAATATCAAATTCATTCGAGATAAAATTCCCAGAAAAAAAGTACTATTGTGCTTCTACATGTTTTTTAAGATTTTAAGGTTCCGTAGACAACAAGGAACCGTCCGTCTTTGCGCAGCTTGGCTCAGAGACTATTAGTACTCGAGATGTAATTTGGTATGAATATACATATTAGTCACGCCGATAAAGTGGTAAAATAAAATCTTAAAAAAAATATTTTTAGGTTACCTCATCTACACGTAAAATGGGGATGTTTTTTTCTTTTTCTTGTCTACCCCATGGTGTGGGAATTCGTTGATAAGGTCTTTCAAACATATTGTGTATAATATTTTTTAAATAAAAATATACATAAATAAAATCATAACATCCTTACAAAAATCCCTTCTCTTAGTCCGCATTATTGTGATAGGTAACTACGGAACCCTACATTGTGCGTGGCCCGACACATACTCGCCCGGTTTTTATTTGTTTCTACTAAAACATTGTCCTATACCCTCATAGAAACGGAAAATAATATACCTAGTACAAAAGTAAATTGTATCTACTTTTAATATAAAAAAAAACAATATAAGGTTCTATTATATTACTGTACTAGCAGAACCCGCGGCTTCGCTCGCGCTAAAACTACTAAAAAACTTGAAAACGCTAGGTTTCATACAAACTTTCATCCTCTATTCTACCCCCTTACGGGATGAATTTCGAAAAATGCTTAAACACATATTTATTTAATTGTATATTATTATAATTAATACCAAGTGTCAAATAATTCTGATCATAAATATTTTTTTGGGTTGTATTATAGGTAACGTGTTTTCCCATGGGAGTGAGATTTTCTCCCGCGGTAACTAGTAGCCTATGTCGCTCTCTAGCCCTCCAACTATCTCCACACAAAAAATCACGCCATCCTTGCCTCCGTTTCGACGTGAAAGAAGGACAAACAAACAAACACACAAACAAACAAACAAACAAACAAACAAACAAACAAACAAACAAACAAACAAACAAACAAACAAACAAACAAACAAACAAACAAACAAACACACTTTTACATTTATAATATTAGTATGGATTACATACCTAAAGATTTTATTGTGTGGTGGTATACAATGTTCATTGCGCGATTTCTATTCGGACTTGACCGATTTTTGAATACTTCGATGTCAAGTTTTTACAATTTTATTATGCACTGTAATTATATTACGCAAGACTATATAAAATAGAAATACACGGTCACTACCTGTTTTATTTAAATAATTATGTATCTACTTATGATAAGTGTGTACTTACATAATTTTCCAAACCTCGAAGCCACTATCACACTCAACAATAAAATAATCATAAATTTGGCTTAACTTCATTAATGTTATTGCAAAAGCTTAAGAACCAGAATTATTGCTTTTTTTTGGGCGTGAGTTTTTAATTCGCACATTTTTTTATATTATTTAAACTCTATACGTAACACAGGAGCCGCAGGTTGCTCATAATGTATTGTATTTTATAGACTTGGACTGCGGTATGCAAAACTTGCCTCCAACAGTCTTACGTGCCAGTACCTGTTCTACTTTGGTACTAATCATAATTTTTATTTTACAATGTATTAAGTATGAAAGTACCGACAAGCAACAGCCACTTACACTAAATTAGTAATTTAACTTGTTTGCCAAACGTTAAATTATACCTACTGTTAGACATTTGGTAAACATGTTTTTACATAAGATATTATAATTATAATCAAACTAAGAAATTTGTTGCCAGTGGACATAATTTAAAAAAAAATGAAGTATGATTTGCTTTGTAATTAATATTATTAAGTAGGTATCTTATACCTGCAACATTGCCATATAAAATTTGGAAGGTTTAAAACCTTATGATGTCAAGGTTATTACCTCGATGCGACTTATTAAGTATGTACTAGCGATCCGTCTTCGCTATCACTATACCCTGCACCAAAAAATGTTTGAATGTTCTAAATCTAGTCCAAGAAACCTTATTCTATCTGTCAAAAGTCTTGTACACGCAATTGAAATTGTCGTTGAAAACTTCTGGTATCTTCAATCCCGTTGGAACCTTTTTCCTAAACAGTACAAAATGTAGTCTGTGGCTTTTTCACTTGAATTCGGTATATATATAGGGATATATAAAGTTGTGTATTAGTGTATAGTATATTACATAAATACCTTTAAGTAACGTTATAGGCGTTTCGCCTCTTTTGTCATTACCTTGCATTACTATATTAAATATAACTAGTAGAACCCGCGGCTTCGCTCGCACTAAAACTACAACAAAAAATTCTGAAAAGGTAGGTTTCATAGATACTTTCATCTCCTCTTTTACCCTCTTATGGGATGAATTTCGCATGTATTTATTAAATTGTATTGAAGAGCATTAATACCAAATTTCAAGTAATTCTAATCATAAATACTTTTTGGGTTGTATTATAACGTGTTTTCCCGTGAGAATGAGATAATCTTCCGCGGTAAAAAGTAGCCTATGTTACTGTACAGCCCTCTAACTATCTCCACACAAAAATTCACGCCAATCCGTCACTTTATTTTGACGTGAAAGAAGGATAAACAAACAAACACACTTTCACATTTATAATATTAGTATGGATATTGCTTACGAGGTGTGACATATAAGGCTTCGAGATTAATATAATAATTATTAAAATTTTCTCTGTCAAATTACAATGATGTTTAATTTTTGAAAATTGTTTAGGCTCACGTTGCATTGATAGAGCAGGCCATCATGAAACCATCGCTGTTATCATGCGGCCACTTTGATTGTTTCGTTGTGCCTTGCCCTAGTGACAGTATGACGAATGATCTGATGCAACCTTCAGATAACAGCCAAAACTTGTTCACCACTGCCCGCTCCGCATCTTGTCACCGTCGAGAACAAATAAATTCTAATGATCGATCGGCGGACCTCCGTTTTGGAACCCTTTAAAAGTTTGGTTATCTCGTTTCGGACTTATGTGTAGCCTGGTCTGTACCTGCTATAAGGTAGATGAGTGTATTATAATTTTATTCAAACAAGAACCTTAAGGTGCGGAGTGATGATATAAATTACGCATCGATATCCTAAATACGACATATTTTTTACGATTTATTTTCGCAATAAAATGTTTATCGTGTTTAAACTTATATTTTCTTACTAAGTAATATCAATAAATTAAATATACACCGAGGCAGTGGTAGCCCAGTGGTAAGTCGCTCGTTTGGGAAACCGAGTGAAGCGGGTTCAAATCCCGGGTCTCGCACCTCTGATAGCTTCATGTGCGAACCATTTCCAATATGATTACCACTTGCCATACGGTGAAGGAAAACATCGTGAGGAAACCTGCATGCCTGAGAGAACCTAGCAAGTTTTCGAAAGACTTGTGAAGTCCGCCAACCCGCACTTGGCCAGCGTGGTGGACTATGGCCTGATCCCCCTCGTATTGAAGGGAGTCACGTGCCCAGCAGTGGGACGTTGAAAAGGGGTGAATACAAATATATACCATAATATTATATGTATTCTTAAGTAGGGGTTCTATATCAAGTCTAAAGAAATGTTTTTGCAACTTCATTACGCGACTGCGAAAAGATTTAATCGAATGGATAAAAAAACTTTTTTGTTAGAAAGTTAGGTAGTAAAATGTATAATTCTAACTTTCATTAATAATCTCGCGAAAAGCTCATTTTGCATTATTTATCACTTGCGGTTACCATCCAGTGCAACGATCGCAGCTAAAAATAGGCATGCTCATATTACGGTTATTATCGTAAACTACTTTATAATGTGCTATAATAAGCAATCAGTTAAAATATTTATCGCATCTTATCTTGGATAAACCAGTACGTACCAGAATATTAAATCTACCTATATGTATATACATATGTCACTCCAAACAAGATACATCTTAGCACCAGCTATAGATAAATATAATTTGATCTAATAGGCTAAGAATTCATCTTTGATTTACATACGTGCTTACAAAAGCGCAAATATTTAATATGTTAAACACGGTTTGAACAGATTAAGTGGTTAAATGTATTTACAATTTGCACAAGCAATGAGGAATATCAATAAGCATTTGCCTTTTATGCGTAAATAGAAATGTGAAGAATGTAATATTCAAGTTATAATACTAAAATTATTTATTTATCCCGCTTTATCCCATAGGAGACAGTGTGTCATTCTTCAATGTTTATTCTACGCAACTGAATAAAGCATGTTATGGTGTGTTATCAGCACACCATAACGCCGTTTTAGTATACGTTTAGAAATAGACCTAAATAACGACAGTTTGATTTGTTGCAATCAAAAATATTAACCTGTATTACTACGAGTATTAACAATATTTTCGCACGGGAATCGGTCTCGCGACCTCTAGCAAATTACTGGCGTTCACCCTGTCTCTACACTGGTAGTCATCACGGTTAAGTACTATCGAGTTACAATTAAAAGGATCGTTCGAAGCGTATGTGAACGCCTTCATATATCATCGAAGATTGGCATTACACTCATTATCAGTTTTATTAATAGACGTAATTGTATAAATTCTAATGGATGCATTTGTTTGATACGGATTGGTGTCATTCGCACTTGCTAATATATACGTGGGTATAGTAAATTATTATCAATTTTATATGCGTTAATTATCTGTTACATGTAGGTACCTAATACAGAAGTTAAATTTGTACCTTAAGAATAAGGATAGAAATTACAAAAAATATTTATTAAAACTATGTGTCCAAAGTAGTTAGTAATTATTCTGTACTAGCGGCTCACCCTCGCTTTGCTCGGGTTTGCCTCTAGAAAAACACTTATAGAGATCTATAGTTTCCACGGGAACCGTTCATTTTTCCGGGATGAAAAGTAACCTGTTGTTTGACCAGCAATATAAAGTATCAGAATGTTAAATTTTACTAAATTAGGTGCATAAGCAGTTGTGTACTAAGCTGTATAAGATACTATAGTTTTTTAACTATCCCACGGGAACTCTTTAATTTTCTGAGATAAAAAGTATCTAAGATGTTGACCGGGGATATAAGGTACCACCATGCAAAGTTTCAATTTAATCAGTCCAACAGTTTCGCAGATTAGCCCATACAAACAGACAAACAGACAGACAGAGAAACAAAAAAATTGAAATAGATCTGGATTTTGTTCTATTTGTCTTCTTACATCCCCCTGACTCGGTTTTTAGCATGTTTTTGCTATGTACAAACGTTCGACCTCTACTGTTTTATTATAGTATAGATTACCATACCATACATATTCTCAATTTGTCACTAATAGTTACCTCTATTAGAAGCCTATATACCTATAAATAACGTAGGTTGAGAAGGCTAAGGCGGGAGCTACGTCTTACTCGAATCCTTTCTTTCTTTCTTTCTAGGTTGGTTAATTTAGGTTAGAACAGTGGCCATAAACGAATAGAGCTAGAGCGACTCGTGTTTTGAAAAACCCCGTCTTTTTCCAGTAAGATTGAGTAATGTTTTCATCGTTGTCTAATTTTTCGTGTTTTCGCAATAACCCTAGAGTTTTTGCGAAAATTCGAATTATTTAATCATCCTACGACATATACCACAAACATACCTATATATGCTTTATATTAATAACCTTTGTTAGTCTGTCTGATTTCTATAAATAATAATTAATTAAATAACTATGAATTATTATATAAAATATCAGTCCTAGAAGTAGCACCAAGACAAAATTTATTTACTAATATTCTAATTAATTCAAATATAATATCTTGTGCCGTTTAACAGGTTAATCTCAAAAAAGCATATATTTTTTTATCTGTATAAGAACATTAAAATTTGTGTAGTTCCGAATTTACGTAGGTATTGTTAGAAAAATCTTAGTTAAGTTTTAGGTACATCTTAAACGGTCCTAATTATGTGCATATACATATACTACTACTAGTTGCTACGACTAGTTTTTACATAACTCAACATTAGTAGAAAAAAAATATATATTTCGAAATCGAATTTTAGGTCCAGCTAGTTTTAGGAATTCTAAAAATTCTGATCAATCTTCGATGAATAGTATTTTATTAAAACGATTTAAAATCGATGAAAACTAAAAAACAGATCCATATATAGGTATAAAGTTGTACTTACCTATGTAAACGTGCAATTAATTTTTTCTTTTTATTTTAAATTTAACAATTAATACGATATTTACCTGGTAATTAGTCGTTGAAACCCTTTTTGCGAGTCCAACTTATGCTAGATAACTTTTTATTATATATTTTTTTTAGTTTAGTTGGCACAATGTACGAATATAAACTATAGGGTAAAACCCAGATAGTCGCCTCAGTTGGATACATGCCCCGGTTTTCAATACGCTATATTAGAGATGTCCCTGATGTTTATTATTATTATTTAATGTTGGGTGTGGTGCCGAGGTCGGCCCTAGCTACGTCGACCAGTTTTGGTCCATTGTAGCTCCCTTTATAGTGAGTTCAAAGTTCTCCGCTTAGTCCTGTTGACTCCAGGAACTTCCAGATTTTCTGAGCGGGGAGCATCTGTATCTCTTCCGGTTGCATAATATGCTGCCCTAGATAGATACTTCTGCGGTGCATGAGTGGACCGCACGAGCAGAGGATGTGCATAGCAGTTTCCTCTGTCTCATGGCATAGTCTGCACATTGCGGTCTGACTGAGGCCGAGGGTAAACATATGTTTATTGAGTTTGCAGTGACCAGTAAGTATTCTGGTTACTGCACTGGTCCCTGATGTTAGCGCTCTTTTGTAATTTGAAGGGCCTCTTCCACAGACCTTAGGACGATGCCAGTAGTGGAACTAAGTAAACGTGTTTTGTCCGTGTGAGCGAAAATCTTCCGCGGCAGGATGCTATCGAGCGTTGAAATTATATTCGTGTGTATTTTCTATTGAATATTTTTTTTTACAGTTGTCGATTCAGTCAATTTTACTTCTACGCGTGTACTGAAGCTTAAGTTACACTACCTATTACCTTAAACTGTCGAATAACATTTATTTATTTTTCAAAATATAAGGGCAAGTATCCGTAACGAAAAGGATAGTCGCCCCACATAATTGTGCGGTCGCCCTAAGGAAAATTAGTGTTGTAGATACGCGAAATGCCTCGCAAATATGGGTAAGAGCTTAGCATGTCTAAAAGGGCTAAACAATCTCCAGAAGTTTTAAATTTCAACGAAAATATTGTCCAAAAATAGGATAAAGAAGAAGAAACAAACATTATAAAAAGAACTAGAATGGAGACAACGAAATAAAGAGATTTTAAGACAGTAAAAAATAAATCAGATGATAGCAAGATGATAATTATGAAGAAAAGAGGTCGAAACAAAAGTAAGAAATCAAAAAATATGACGATTTCTCTCGCTGTGATACAGAATTTGAAAACATAGATTTTATTAAACTGAGCGGAGAAAGAGCTTTAAGGATGACAAATAACAAACTTATAGTTCCGAGAGTGAAAATGAAAAAAACATTATATATACAAAAATCCAAATTATACTGGATTGTATTTCCAGGAAACTTGTTCATCATTCAAAGAATATTGTGTGAGATGTGGAAAATTAAAAGTTATGACTTCGTAATTGATGATGATTTTTAAACTGTTTTTGGTGATATACCTATAACCTACCTACTAAATTTAATATTTGTGTCAAAGTTGATTGCCATATTGTATTTATCTTTAAAGTTAATTATTACTTATAACGTACATTTTGGAGATTTTATTTGTATTTTAAAAGTTGTATTGATTTCGATTAGTAAATACCTACTACTTAATTAATTTATGTTAATAATTAATAATGTCTGATTAAATTTACATAAATTTGTTTTAATCCAAAAAAAATAGCAACAATTTCATGATGAGTCTTCTATCCCCGCATGAGGCAAGTATCCCCCAAAGCATTTTTAACATAAGGCAACTATCCGCCACAGATTGCAACTATCCCCTTTTGTAGAGGTCAAATAAAACAGGATTTACTGAAAAACGATATTGATTGTGTTTAAAAAAATATGTCACAATGAAAGAATAAAGACCAATGTTTTATTATATACGGGGCATATTGTAAGTAGATACTTATTTTTTATGTAATTGGAGATTTTCAAAAAGTGGGGCAACTATCCGGCTTTTACCATAATATGCTATTATAAACTTTCAATTTTATAGCTTATTATTATTTTATTTTAATTTAATTGGTCTTCTTGATAGCATGCTGGGTATGCCTTTGTTTCTGAACCTTTACGCGCTGCACCTTTTAGTTTCAGTAAATCATCGATTTCTGCTAGTCTGCTTATGTTAACCTTTGCAACAGGTCCTTTTCTAGTTCTAAGACTACTGGGTCCATTTGTGTTTCCAAGCCTTGCAGAGACCCACTCGAATATACACAAAAAATATCATTAAATATCGTCCCTGCCGTTTAGGAGATGATCAGTGGTACACCGACTGCAGCGCCACCTACTGGGTTCATTTGTATTTTCAAACCATCCAGGAGCCTATAGATACACACAAAATTTCATCCAAATCGGTACAGTCTTTTAGGAGGAGTAGGTTAACAAACACACGTACAGAAGAATTATATATATATATATATATATATATATATATATATATATATATATTAAGATACAGATATAAATTATAAGAAAGGCCGAATAGACTACTAAATAAGTAAGTAGAATAAGTAGCTCGGCTCAACTCTGTGGGTTAAAATTATTTTTTACGCATACAGAAACTCCTGCACCTAAAACTAATTTTTTAGCCTTAAAAACTCTTGAACTTAAAAATCGTTGAGATTTAAAACAATAAGTTTTCCGCTCGGTAGCTTAAGGTTTTGTTTTTTTGCATGTAGTAACACCTGCGCCTAAAAATCATTGTTTACACAAAAATTCTTCAACTTAAAAATGTTTGGGATTTAAATGAATAAGTTTTCAGCTCGGAAGCTTAATGGTATTTTTTATGCATATAGAGATTCATGCACCTAAAAACTTACTGACTTATTTAAAATTAGAAAACAAAAAAGTGTTAAATATTTGTACATATAAACTGGACGTCCGTAGTCAGATAATAGCAACAGCCTCCTTTATTCGTTCTATTAAAGTACAAAATTAATTATTTTTTATTTTCCTGTTGAAGCGAAAGATAACTATCTGACCTCGTGGACCTATGTGCTCAGGCTGAGTTTTAAACAAAGTAGCTTTAACTAAGGGTGTTCAATAAGTATTGTCGTATAATCTTGTACACATATATTTTTTTAAAGTAATCCATGATTGTTAATACATTTCAACATTCGCATAAACCAATCATCAATCCAGTCCTCCCATTTTTGTCTAGGAACTAAATCTATTTCTTCTTCTTCGAACGCGGCTATCGGCTGCTTCTCTGTTGAAAACTTGCGATCTTTCATGCAGGTATTGACGTAAGGGAATAAACCGAAGTCACACGGAGCAAGACCAGGCCCGTAGGGAGGATACTCCAGCACCTTGATGCCCGCCACTGTCAAATAGTCTGTGGCAGCGCCAGCTCTATGAGCATAAAGTGCATTTTCGTGATGCAGGGACCAGAAACTGAGTATCGAGATTGGTCTGCGATTCAAAAATACCTCAAAGAACAGAGCTAGACAGGTTTTAGTGTACCCTGAACTGGTTACTGTCTTTTGTCCAGGGAGCATAACAAATATAACAATACCTTGCTTATTAAAGAAAACCACCATCATTCTTTTGCTAACAGGTTTTGATTTTCGAGGTTGAGTTGTTTGCTCTTAATAATAAAATACTCATATTTTACTTTGATATTCAGTAGATACATCGTAATAAATTATCCAAATTCCGTCACCAGCCACAATCGAAACTACGTCCTTAAATTTGCCATTGGTTTTTCTTTTTGATAATGAAAACATAAATTTTCAACATTCGACGCGATGTTGCGGTTGCTGCACTTTTAACGTATGAGTTACCCAAAGCGTAAAAGGCTCTATTACATGTAAATATTCAGTCACAATTTTGTATATCGTAGATACAGAGGGGTTCAAAAGCTCCTCTAATTGCCCCTAGGTTATATGCCTGTCACCACATAAGCTTCATTTTTGTCACTGTCACTTCGATGGGGTCTACCTGGTCCACGATCATCGTCCAGTCCTAATTCACCTCGCTTAAAATGCAGATAGCTGCATTTTATATTCCTCATGGATGGTACTTTTTGACCAAACACAGATCATCTCATCCAGACATTCTTGTTTGTTTTAATCACGTTTGAAATTGTTGTACAGAATTACGCGATAATCACGTTTCGCCATAACGAAATTAATAAAAAAATCTTCGTAGTAATTCATCGTAGAGTAAAACAAACAAGCTGCTAATGTTTTGTTGATAATGACACTTTATAAATATAACTTTAGTTATACTGCTATCCTAAAAATAAATGTATCTTGTCGTACAAGACTTATTGAATAACCTATAAACCTCTGAGTACCATATAAGTACTTCTCAAAACTAGTGCCTATTACACAATGAGGTTAAAAGTCAATAATATATAATATGTAGAATTGTAGATAGTTTGTAAGCCGATTGTGCGTATAAAGTATTAAAACTCTCATGGATTCTTGAACGGTTACATTGGTTGCTTCCATGGCGTCTCAGCAATGTGGCCGAGACTGTATCAGATGTTAAGTCAGGCTATCAAATGATGAGGGCATTCCTTCGTAAATGAACCGCACGCGCGACGAAGCGGCGGCGAGCGGCAGAAATGTGGCCGCAAGTCCGAAACCCTACACCGCACCCGCGCCCGTTGCAAGGTCGCTACTGCACTGCGCGTGCGTGACCCACTGTTAGGGCTAGCATCAACTTGCCAATGATTACACTATGACTTCAATTTTCACCTGCTGTTAGTAAGCTATTAGGAAACATTAACACTTTTAAGGGTCTGCTAGTGTCTCACCACAGCTTCGCTTACGTTTTAAAGATACTATTTGATTAAAATTATTTTATCATGTAGGTACTGTGGCCTGCAAATGAAAACGAGATAAAACATTGACCAATATTAAAATTTAATCATAACATTGCAAACCAAAGTTGAATGTATAATTTTTATTAAGTTGATTCGTTTTTTGTGATGATAATGATGTCATTTTTAACGATTATTATGATAATACTTTCTCAGATTTACGCGAATATTTGACATTTTAAATAAAACTATCTTTTCGGATTTTATGTATTTATATATCGGATGTCGGGAAACAAAAACGCAAATAAATCCGCGACAAAATCCGAAAAGATAGTTTTATTTAAGATTATTATGATATTGTGTAGGCTCCAGTATTTAAAAAAATAAGAAAAATATCAATTAATCCGCGAGTTTTTTAGTCTGAGAAATAAAACATTAATTATTCGTGTTCAGAATAAATAATCTTTATAAATTATGAGAGCATATCAAAGAAAATTCAGTAGTTTTTATAAAAGATCTTTCTGTAAGACTATTTACACTTTCTATAAAATTGTTTTCCCTTAGGAACCCTGGAAAGCCATTGATGTCATATCTAAATATTGTTAATTTTTGAAGTTATACTTCTTTTGGTGCGTTATGAAAACTAAAAAATTAATGATGAGAATGATTTTTTTCGATGTGACAGATTTAGACTACAATATGAAGTTAGTAAAAGTTAAATCTCCCTTTAGTAAAGTGCGAAGTGATATCTATATATGCAATATATTTATTCCGATATTTCTATAACCTATATAGTTGTGTATCTACACAACTTGATGAATGAAACTTTATTGAGCACTATAATAAGCAAAGTGACGTCTTTGTAAATCCAATATGGCGGACCCCCAAAGATGGCGGACGGTTTTTTTTATGCACCGCCATAATATGGATATCAAATGAAAGGGCTTGATGAGCAAAACGCAATAAGCAAAGTGACGTCATTGTAAATCTAATATGACGGAGTTCCAAAGATGGCTTATTGTTTTTTTATGCACCCCCATAATATGGATATCAAATGAAAGTTGCTGAAAAAAAAACATTAAAAAAAGTAAAAACATTTAAAAAAACAAGCTTTTATTTAAATGCTCAAAAAAAACAAAGAAGTATAACTTCTTACGTGCGTACATAAGTACACACACACACACTTTTTTTTAATTCTTTAATCACTACCTTCCGTAATAGCCTAAGCTCCAGATCTATGTGGTGAACTCTTCATTTCCAGACGATATACGAGTATATCTTTTAAACCATAAAACATATTAACAAACATGACCCAGGGCGGTTGTCACCAAAAATTTGCTCCAGGCTTTTTTTTTACTATACCCCTTGCCTGAAGATGTTTTGGTACGGCAACATTAGAATATGATTAAATTTATTATAAAATTATCTACATTTTGATACTTGGTTCGTTCGGGAAAACGATACAACCAATTAACTACTTCAATTTATCTGTTTATACCTGTATGTCATGTCATGTGTTCGAAAAAGCCGTTAACGTATGATAGCATTTTCTACAAGTTTTTTTCTTTCGATTGATACTAATTTATCACATGCAAAGAGTTCTTGTACTTAAAACAAATAATTATATTTTTTTAAATAAAAATAAACCGGGAGAAAATATGAGCAAAAAGAGCGAGACCACACCACATAGATCGGGATCTCCTACTATAACTTCTTTTTTTTGAATGTTACTATTTTGTTTTACCTATTTACGTGCATACAGTCGATATACAAATATTATATATATGACTAGCGGCTCACTCTCGCTTCGCTCGGGTTCGCCTCTACAAAAACACTAATCGAGATCTATTTGTTCCCACGGGAACTGTTCATTTTTCCGGGATGAAAAGTAATCTGTTGTTTGACCGGCAATATAAGGTATCAGAATGTTAAATTTTACTAAATTAGGTGCATAAGTTGTTGTGTACTAAGCTGTATAACATACTATAGTTTTTTAACTATCCCACGGGAACTCTTTAATTTTCTGAGATAAACACTATCGAAGATGTTGACCAGGGATATTAGGTACCACCATGCAAAATTTCATTTAAAGCGGCCCAACAGTTTCGGAGATTAGCCCGTACAAACAGACAGAGAAACAAAAAAAAAATGAAAAAAATCTGAATTTGTTCTATTTGTCTTCTTACATCTTCCCTGACTCGGTTTTTAGCATTTTTTTGCTATGTACAGATATTCGACCTCTAATGTTTTATTATAGTATAGATAATCATAGTGTTAAATATTCCCTGCATAGCTTTGAATGTGTTGTAACTTTAAAAGGTACAATCTTTAGGTAGATAGTTCTAATGTCTTCATGTAGTTCGCAAAAACGAATAATAATCATCTTGAGATTTTCACAATAATGAAATAATGGGTACATATACTTACAGATAATACTCAACATATACTCAAGCGACTATAAAATAAAAGCTTATTAAGCTATTATTAGTCTGTCTCAGCGACTCTAAATATTTTTTTGCAACAGCTTAATAAGCTAATAAATCATTGGAAGTACCGGAACAAAAAGTTGTCTATGTTACACTTCATCCATAACTAACCTCTTATAAGAGCTTTATTAATTAATGTTAAGATAAAATTAAATGTAGACTCATCTTTTTTACATTGCTTACTCTGTAAATAGCTTTCTGTAAATAGATTTACATAATATTATGATGCACTTTAAATATAGTAAAAGTCTACAGGACGTTTCATATTTATACTTAGAGGTATTCTTAAATAATAATTTGATAGCACATTTCGGTTACATCAAAAATGTTTGCCAAAGGTATAGTGTTTATATTGTTATTTTCACGATAGCAAAACTCTAATAAATTTTATCTTTTTTCAATGAGCTTTCTCTGATGGTTAGAGGATTTAGCCGAGAAGAATATATTAAATGCTCGATTTTATTCCAAAGAAAAACCTTGTGAAAAAAAAATAGAAGAACTTAACAGAAAAAAGTAAATAAAGAAATTAACTTAATATACTTAATTGATTTAATGAAACTGACGCATATATTTACATACATATATTACGCGCTTCTATACTCAATTTAAAAATAAAAAATACTCCTAAGGGTAGAGTACTGATAAATAAGCTTATGATGTAAAATGTTTCTTTTAGATCTATTAATATTATCTATTTATTTTAGATATATTAAAATAATCTCTGAATATTATTGGGAAATTATTTTATCAATCACTCTGAGGTGCTGGAGAGGTTAAGCACAGGTTATTTTGATTTCCTACAGTATAATTTAGTTACTTATTTTTATTTAGATTCCATACTAATATATCTGAAGTATAACAGTTTTATTTCTCGTAACTCAGGTAATAACAAATGTACCTAATTCGCCACGTGCAAAGTCCACGTACAAACATCATGAATCGCTATATAGCCGTAAGTATTTATGTTAATAAGTTGTGTACTGGCATACTGGTGGTGTATAATAGTGTTGATTTTATTGCAAAATAGAAACGCACTACGGAGCTCAGGTATGTCATACTTGGTGTAACCAATCGTTAATAATTTAAAATTATTAATTACTATATACATATACATACATAAGTAGTTACAGCATGTAACATTTAGCGTTAAATATGAGATACCTATGTACATAATATAAAATCAGAATCATCCCATATTTTAAATTTAAAAAAATGTATTTTAGAGATGTTGAGGATAAACGCTGCAATAGAAACCAAATCTCGTGATTTATTAAACCGACTTCAATGAGTGGGTGTTACGCGATATTCGGCAATTTTGGATTTTTATAATTTTGATTATAATTAGATTTTTAAAATTATTTTTTAATGAATATTTTATACATCAGATTTATTATTAAAATTGGAATAATTTAAGTTTTTTGAAATAAGTGTATCTTTTTTGTTGTCAATTTATTTTATATTCAATAGTAATTATATAATCACAATAGAATATATAACTGGGAATAATTATAACACTGTTCTACAAATTGAAATACTTGAATATGTTTAATAGTTTCGGCATAATCAGACTTTTAATTTAAATTGGTTTTGTGCTTTATTTTGGGACTAAAATTTCCTTAGTGCATCTCTTCAAAAGTTGTAAAATATCAACGAGCAATGGCACAGAGTAGGGGAGAAAAAAGAGACGTACCTACAAATTATATAATCATAGTATTTTATTTTGTAAGAATATGGCATGTAGGAAAACATAATCTTTTCCTCTATTTTAATTAAATCTACTTAATGATGTAAGCTTGCTTGTCAATTGGCGGCGAGATAACATAAATATAATATGATTATAATCGAAACAATATTATACAAGTTTGTATGTATATAGTATGTCCGAGGTAGACACGACGTCGTTTCGCATTGGCTGATATGTGTGGACCTTTGCCTTATGTCGGGGTGCGGCGGCACCTGCACCTTACGATAATACACTCGTAATGCGTAAGATTTATGTCGATGAATTAAAATGAAATGTCACTTAATTTAATCAGCGATTCCTGCTGTGCGGGCGTACATCAGTACGTCTCGCAAGGGAATAAACGTGGATGAATCACTTTGTTTTGCACTTGATTCTCGGAATCAATTAATAATTATAATAATTTATCTCGTCAATAAAATAATAATTAACAGCGTCAGTAGTCATACGAGACGTCGTATAAATTTCCTAATGTGAAACCTGGTGTAACGTGATACTAAGATTGAACAGGTTGCTGCTACACCTGTGAAGCTCACGTCAACTCTGCTAATAGACAATTCAAATTAGATTTTAACATTTTTCTAGAAACTTCCATAATAAATTATCAAAAGTATCAAAAAAATCATGATTCGAAATAAAAATTGATTATGATGGTGGTAATAAGTATTAAATATGTAAAATCTTATTATATTACCCTATAAGCTGTACTTTTAGTTCTTGGTATGGTATGTGTGTTAATATCGTATATGATTATTTGTTATTTTAATATTATCCCTAATGTACAAAGCACCACTCCCTGCACAGCACCGTACAGTATAGTGCAGCTTACGTATCTTCTTCATATTATGTCGCCTTCGCGTTCCCGCTGGCTCTACCAAATAAGGGCAGGTCGTTGCTCCGCGCTCTTTGTTTAAAAAACACATGTCTCTTTTATACGTGTACGGAAAATCAACTAAGGTTGAATAATGATTCAAAGGACTACATTAGTATTTAAAGAATGTCAGGAATTGAAATCCTCGTCACATGTAAATTAATTTACAAAGACATACAAAACAAAGAAAAATCAAAGTTCACATTTACAAATGATAGTAGATATAATATTCTAAATTAAATATATGCTTAATGTATGTATAATCTTGATTTGACATCATCTACTCGAAAATAATATCTATACACATATATAAAATAATAATACGCGGTCTAAATGAAATTCGAGACTTACCTTTTAAGCTTATAAATTGATTTAATAAACATTGTGAGTTATGATTAGCAAATGCTATTATTTTATAAAAAATATATCATTTTGCAAATATATTCATGATTGTTATATCGATAATTACTAGTAGAATATGGATTTTGAACAACAGTATCCACTGGTCGCAAAGGTATCGAGTGTCGTGCCAGCACGGGGTCTGCCAGGTGTGTGTTCGGAACATTAATCGTCGATCCACCTTCTTATAGATCACAATCGAAACCAGTTTTATTATTTTAAAGTTGTAACTTGTAAATGACGCAAGTGTTGGTGGTGCTCGCAGCTCGCAGGTGGGTGCGTGTACGGTAACTCGAGATGAGAGACACACCGTCGCCGAGGACATCCAGCACCTGTGCAGACTCGCTAATAACCTGTAACATATTCACAATATACATAATTAATGCTAACCTCAAGTTTCTATTTAGATATCGACGGTATAATTTACGATTTAAGTATTTCTATCCTTGCCAGATGTTATGATAATGTTTATATGAGTTATGTCGGCATATCAAAAAGGCGATATATACTTAATATTTACTTTAACTAACACAAGAGCAAGTCAACTGGAATAGGTCAAAGGGCCAGTTGATATTGGAATATAAAATGAATGCTCACCCGTTGCATGGATCGTGATAAAATGGCAACTTTACATTATCAGTCATGTCGCTTTGTCCACATTTGCCATTTTTTAAAAGTACATTATAGTTTTTATTTTGGCGTTATATATTATATTATTATCTGTGCAATAATTTAGCATTTTTATAACTTAAAGGAAAAAAAAGCCCTGCATTAAATTAGCAGGAATAAAGTCTAATAATTAAACTAAAGCCTTGCCCGCGCTTAAAGTCTAAATATTTGTTCCACTGACTGGCGTTGAAGGCAGTATGTGTGATACGTAATGCGACACGGTCAGGCGGCGCGGCGTCGTTTCGCGGCGCCCTATAGTCTACCAGCCGCCTATCATTATTCCTATCCAAATGTATTTACCAGTCAATCTTTAATCCTATTTTTATTTAGCTGATCTGATACAAAATTATTACCATTACAAATGCATTCCGTATTGGGAGTAGCATCATGTCGAAGTTCCTATCCTTCCATTTAAAACACCCATGCATCTTTGTGCGTTCTTTTTATTCTAATTCTTTTAATTCTTCTTGATACATTTTTAAACATGTCAATAAACTATTTCTTATTTTTTGGGAATAAAATTAAATGCTGCTTAGTTATTAATTTACTTCAAGGTGATGTTTATCATAATTATAATAGACATTTATACATAAAATTTTATTAAGTTCATAGTAAATATTATGTTTCAAAAAAGTGTTTATTTTATATCTAATTTTATATTATCTAATTTAAAAGCTAAACTAAGATATGAACAACAAGTTTATTTGCATGGAATAAAATGTATTTTTGTTTGTTCTATATAACTGATTGGATTGAACGACATAAACAAACAGGATTCCATTTATATCTGGTTCAGTTTTCCTGTTACCAGGACGAGTATGACGCCCTTGCACTCCACCACACTAAAACTGCTGGCTTCTTCGTTTTAGTTTTATTAAGTCTGCATTAATAAGAAAATATAATTATAGTAAGAAATATAATCTAAAAAATAAAATCTTCAATGGCATCACTAAAGTTGTTATGTTCTTTGTATACTCGCAATTAGTAATATTAATTATTCATACAAACTGATATTTTAATTATTTATATCTTTTTCTCCAAAATTCTTCTCGAGGTGTTTAGTACATATTTATTCTAAGCGATATTATGTTGACGTAAATACTCAAACAGTAGTAGTAGGTATAGTGTAAGCCTAGCATTAGACATCTGTATAACTAGTTTCCAATTTACATATCGCTATTTGATGTTGACCAATACTGACAATTTTCCATTTATATTTTAAACGCTCGAGTATTATTTTCCATGTGCAGCAACTTGTTTATATTCAGAACTCGCGCATACTGTGATGATATAAATACTTTATTTACATTCATTGCTCAAGAAACTTGCGTCTCGTAATTAACTATCTGCCAAGGTAATCAATGTAATTTGTTGAAATACCAACCCGGTTATTCCTTAAGAGGATGACGGTATTATGGAAAGAGTACGTTTGCAATCCTGCTTGCGATGTTTGGTCGTCGGATTCGCGGAAGCACGGCGTCCGCGCGTCTGCCCGCGCGCTGCACCTGCCTTCACCGCGGGCTATTTATAAACCAGACCGTACTTCTTACATAGATTAAAGATAAACTGTATGTTAGGTAAACGTGAGCTTTATAATCGTAACGCGATCGCTTATCATTTGGGTGAGGTAATAAAAGATGTGATGTGAAATTTAAACAGTGTGTATTTCTTAATTAGGTTCAGTATTTATGGGTAACTACAAGATATAAAGTGAAAATACTAGATTATTATTCGTTATTTTGCTGTACACAATTATGTCCATTATGTTTTATGCGTCAAGGAAATGATATTAATTTAGTCTTCATTAAGGAAATAGGTAGGTACTGTTATCTGCTTATTTGTTAAGTGTCGTTCTAAGTAAAATAAAGCTTAGCGAATCACGTTATTTCCCGACTTAATTTTCCATGAGTCCATGGTGCGTGATGCATAAGAAGAGAATCTCTATTCATTGCTTGTTCGTTTATGTTGTTTCGAATAACTCATTAGTTTTAAAAAGAGTGTTGGTTCGTGGCAGCAGAATAAATATTATTTTTAACGATCAGTGCAGCCGGTGTTTGCGCACTATGTTCGACATGTTTACGTAACAGTTAGGCTAGAAGTCGTTTACGCAGCGCTGGTAAACATGGATCGGCTTCCGAACTCAACTCAAGCTCTTTGTTTGCTTTGCTCTACGTTCGTCTGAAGGACCGCTATCTACATATTAGACAAGTTTGCTTTACGCTACTCACGTGTGTATTGATTTTTAATTTGATTTTGACTAATTATTCAAGTGACGCATCATTAGTGGAATTTTAATTTACATACAGTTGAAATAAAGTTTTACTATTCAAATAATGTATTCATATTAAGAAAAATTTTTTCTAATCATATCTTTTACTGGAAGGAATATCTCATCTTAGGGTCAAGCACTATCCTAATCAATACGTCTTTGTTAATTTGTTCTTATTTCACGCATCCATAAAATAATTATTACACAAACCCTTTTTATACATTATTGATTTTTGTTTTTTTAATTTATTGATTTTATTTATTAGGTGATTTCCATGTAATATTTGTCTGTTGCAAAAAGTTTCATAAGAACACTAGAGCTTTATATAAAGAATATCAAATAAGCAATTATTTCTAAAAATAATCAACATATAAATATTTCCCTGGAATATACATATTTCCATTTAGCTTAGTGAAGTAGTGTAAAAAAATTAAAGGAAGTAGAAATCTATTAAAAATATCTGTGTCTATAGGTCACACAAATTATAACGTAATCGGTCGAATACGCAACGACGTTTTGTGCCAAAAGGGACACGTCCTCTGCAGAAGGTCGAGTACGCGAAACGAGAAACGATCAGCATTTAAAAGCTGTACGTAAGGCAAGGTGAACTGTTAGACAAAGGCTCATCGCTAGTGGGCTAATTAGGCTTCACGTCCAGCGGAATGCGCCGCGGGCCTCGGAGGTAATTGCGACGAACGCGCGCCGTCGCGCTTTGAAGCTTCAGGGCTGTTACGTTCAGAGAACTTTTTACTATTATTATTAATTGTACCTACTAATTAATATATTCAAATATACCGAACGTGCTTATATTTATTACTGCATAAGATTTTTAATCCATATTTATAACAGGATTCTGATTTTTTATAATTTATTAAATAAAATTTACATTATAACATAGCCTTAGTTAATTAAATATAGAGACAAGAAATAGATGATACTACAGTGATATTTATTAAAAAATTTTTTTTACTAATAATTGCCAACCTTAACACACTTACCACGCATGATCATTGCAAACGCTCTTACTCGACGATTTATTTATATCCGGATTCTCTTAGTAATAAGTATTCCACAAATATATTGCCCAAAACAACTTTAGTAGCTACTAGCCTACTGCTCGTGCTTCTTTTACTTCAGATTAGTATTATTAAAGATGCATTATAGTTTACAGTCTTTAACTCGCTTGCCTATATTTTAATATCTTTTAAACAATAATGTACCTCATTAAATATTATAATTATATAGCATACCATGACTTTGATATTTAGGTACAAATATAAATACGTAATGAAATTTCTCTATTTCTCTTATTTTTTCTAAATAGTTACGTTCCGCCCGTAGCTAGCTACATACGTATATATATATATATATATATATATATATATATATATATACGTATACATATATATATAATATAAGAAATATATATATTATTCATATAAATTCAATATAAATTAAATTTCATCATGCAATTTTTAACAAATGCTTATAATGAATAGTGTAACTTATCATTCTAACGTTGGTTCGTTGTGGTTTCGGTGGATATTATTTAGTTGGATCGACGAGCTTCGGCCTTCGTTCGCCGAGAGCCAAGGGGCTTACTGCCACTTTCACTCTGCGAGCACTGCGCAGTGCGCACCCGCGACAAACATGACAACGTGGATGTGGCATCGATATTGCTCCTTTATAATAATAGCTACCTTAAGTAAAGTAACCTTAGTTATTCACTAAACGTTACTATTGTTGCTCTACCTTAGAATCCATTCAGATTAGACCGATCAAGAATTTGACCGTATTTGTATAAAATTAAATATAATATAATTAATTATATCTATGCATGAATATAGTTGAATATTAAAACTCAATTAAATAAACAACAATGAATTTAACCTAAGAATATCCCGAGACGTATTAATATATGATGAGAGGAGAAAAAATGTGCTAATAATTATTATAATAAATTTTGTTATCAATGTAATAACTAACAGGAAGGGACATAAGAGAGATTTACATTAATAATAGCGGTGATTAAAAATCATACTTATAATAATTGCTAAAAATTTAAATAGATAGATTTTTTACTTCAACAAAATTAAGTAGAAATATCATTCAAAGATTAAATAAAAACGAATGAACTAGTAACTGAAGTTTCTTTATATTCACCTCATATAAAATACTAGCGACTTACGCTCGCTACGCTCGGGTTTGTCCCTAGGTACGTTTTAATGGTCGGTATAGATTTCTCAGAGATGAGATATTTTCCCGTAGTATAAAGTATCCTATATGTTGACCACCTATTATCATACCAAATTTCATCAAAATGTCTCCAGAGGTTTTCTCATGTTGCGTTCCCAGCAGACAGATAGATAGGCAGACAAAAATTCTAAAGACTATAGATTCGGCCTCTGTATCGATAAAAATAACTATTTCAAAAATATTTCCAAAAAATATTTAATGTAGGTATAGATTTGAGTCAGTATATTAGTATATGTAAATATACTCGTATGTATACCTAAGAAATTGGAATTTATAATATTTTTGTTATGTCAAATTTTAAAGTGTGCTTCACATAGGAGAAAAGAAACATATTTTTATTCTTATTATATGTTTGTTAGTTCATTCACAGATCACCTAATACTATACCAGTGTTCAATGAATGTACATATTTAATATTAGCAACTCACCCTCGCTTCGCTCGGGCTCGTCCCTAGGTTGATTCCCCATACAAACTTTCATCCCCATTTCAACACCCTTAAGGGATGATTTTCAGAATAAAAAGTATACTATGTCCTCTCCAGGATCTCAAACTAGCTTCTAACCAAATTTTATCTAAATCGGTTCAGTAGATCAAGAGATTACCCCCTACAAACTCACAAACTTTATCTTTTTATAATATTAGTATAGATTTACCAATAGAGATCATGATAACTTTAAATGTTCGTTTGTATACTTGAAGGTTATTTGAATTTGTCTTAAAGTATGTGTGTGTATTGATATACTTCTTTATGTGTGTCTGTCTTTCTTGCCGTTTCCTCGTAGTAGTTATTACTAAGATATGATTATCAATAGGTATCTTGATTGGTAAGCGAAAGACATCCTGGATTTCATCCAGTTTTATATTCAGAAACTTGGTAGGTTAAAAATAAAATGGATTGTTTTTATGAACAAACATCAACAACAGCAACATTTTTTTCCTTAAAAACCAAACGTTTATCCGGTAGAAGAATAAAAACTTTTTTTTATTCTTTTTAAATTTTCTACATTCTTTATTATGTCTATTTAAACATTTTTATTAAGTAAATAAATAAGACCGCATAGTTAATAACGTACCTGATTGAGTGCAGTGCAATGTTGTAATACTCAATCGTGTAACTAAATCACAATTATTTAAACTTTTTAAAATTACGAAGACATGAGTGCTCTTCAAAATTCCTAGTCTCTGCATACATACATATACAATATATATGCATATTTAAAATATAAGAAAAGAAAAAAATGTATGGTCGATAGGTACTGTATATTTGTACCTACTACTATCATTTCAAAAAGTGAAAGAAAGAATTCTGTAAATGTAATACCATATAAAAATACCATGAGTACTATGACCAATTGAAAAAAAAAAACAAAAATGACAAATACCGACCATACCAAAGAGGTAACTGTTCATTTAATAGAGATGCTACAAAATATTACAACAAACTACTTAGTTTAATATAAAAATAAATTTTAAAATGGAATATGTAAGAAAATACATATATGTATGTAGTTGTGGCAGGTAGGTAAAAAGTGTTATTTACTTATGTTATAAATGTTTATGCATTATTATGTATTCTGCACAAATACATATAGTCTGACATGTCGTCGAAGTGAACTTCTGCCAAGGTAACTTTCATAGTGGCTCAAAATTCCTTAAGTTTCTGCTCAACCTTTTTTAAAATACATAGTGATGTTATCTTATTCATTGTAATCTATGAAATGTTAACATTAGGTAATCATTTCTTATTAATAAAAAAAAGTAAAGAGTTCATTTCTTTTCTTCCCTGAAAGGTTGTTTATTCATAACAAAGTTGTATGAGCAGACTTTAAGTATAAACCGTATTCGTTAAAAAGATATGAAAATCGATCCATAATTGGCGTAGATATCACGTTACAAACAAACAAAAAACACAAACAACATAATTGAGTAACTCCTCCTTTTTAAATTTAAACCATATATAACTTTTGTGTTTGACTACTTTTGTAAACCTTTTGAATTAATATTCACAGACCTTTGTTATTTATCAATCAGTACATTCAGGGCAGCGAGCATTGCTTTGATCCATATGCATCCTTATAAATTAATTAAATGATATCCTAATTAATATGTTCGATAAAAAAGTTTTACATATGTGTCATCGCTTGTCATTTTTGTAATTCGACTGTACATAGATCGTGCGTGTGCGCATTTCGAAACCGGTGTTGCGCAATATAAGGTCGACGCCAAGGACGCGGGTTCGTTGCCAGAAATAAATTACTGTTTATGTCTGTCTAGTGTACTGTAGAGTATGTAGGCAGTAAGTAGGTAGTATGTACGCACTTTACTCCATTCAAAATTATCATATAAAATGTGTTCACTGTTCGCAACTCCATACCAGACAGTCGTAACTTTAAAATGAAGAGGAAATAATAATATTTAATTCATATATTTTGTGTACCATGTGTATAATAATAATAAAATATATTTTTAATTTCTTTATTCTAAATTAATAAATTTTAAACGATTTGTTTTCCTATTTATTTCATAATAACGTATATTTTTTCCTTATAGAGTACGAAGTGGTAATAAATGTGACGAAGATTTATGAACATTACATTTATATGTAAAAAGAAACAAAGATTTATTATTTCATCTATTATTGTCATTTTTAACCCACTTCCAAAAAGGAGGAGGTTTTCAATTCGGCGGAATTTTTTTTTTTACTTATCCACAACTTTTAAAATAAATATTTTCAAACTTATTTTTGATTCCTCGTTTGTGGTTGTAGTATGCGTTTTAGTAAGAATTTTATTGTAATGCTAGTGACAAGTCAAACCTGTCCCATTTATAATAGGTATTACTAACCACCCTCGCTTCGCTCGGGTTCGTCCCTAGTTAACGGTTAGTATAGATTTCTCAGACATGAAATATTTTCCCGTAAAAAATATCCTAAATATTGACCCGGATAACCAGCTATCATCATACCAAATTTGATCAAAATCTATCTAGTGGTTTTCTCGTGATACCGTCCCAGACACAGACAAAAGTTTTAAGAACTATAAATTCAGCATCTGTGTCGATAATAATAACTACATATTTCAATAAGATTTGCCTGAAAATATTTAAATGTACAGATTCGACTCAGTTAGAATTTTGTTGATGATCCCATAATTGCTTTATCTGTTATAATAGGTATTACGTAATTATATATTATAATAATCACTTAATATAACGTGGGATTAAGAATTTTCAGAGACAGAGAAATTAACTTTTACTTATCATTCCTCCAACCCCCAACTATTTCCGTACAAAAAAAAAACAATACGCCGCTTCGCTTTGACGTGAAAGAGCAAACAAACCTACATATTATATTATATTACTACAAGTACGAATTATAACAACATACCTACACGAGTTTAGGTTAAGTGATTTTGTAACGTGGATTATTTATTCAATCTAATCATCAAAAGTTACAATGTACTTTTAAAAATAAATAATTAGTAACTACACACAATTAATAATATTATTAAATATAGGTAGTGTATAAAATAAGTGGGTGCCTTTGTACAGTAAAATAGCCCGCCGCGGATCTCTGCGGTCGTAGAGCGCGCATCGGAGGCGAAGAGCCGACAGCCAGTTAAATATGTCACCACCGTTATACGGCCAGCACACGTGACAAGTCGCATTACATGCTACAATCATAACACCACTATTTTTATTTCTTATCGCAGCCGGATGAAATTATCTAGTCCAAGTTTCTAACTTCATGTTTAATTGGAATTTCCCGTATTACATACTGAACTATTCGGAGATATTTCATTTTGACTTTACACAGTTTTATATTAAGAAATTTTTTTTATATATACATAATATGTATACTGTTTTTTCTCATAGCTCTTTTACGTTCAAATATTATCTCGTATGCTAATTGATACGTGGTATCCAATAGATAATACTCGACTCTACCCGTGCTTCTGATTACGCACATATATTGCAAGTGTATAGGTTATAGATTGGCGATTTGAATAGTAAATATTATTGGAATTTTCCGCTGTTGGGTCTAACGATTTATTTTATGTGACGACGCCCTTACGGTGAAAGTAGATTGTTATTGAGGTGCGTACGGGACAAGCACGTGGCCTGTGAGCGTGGCACGCGACTGCCGAATATTTCAACTAAAGTTTTATTTTACTACTCGCTTTTACGTATTACTATGCATAACTAATATTAAAGACAGTTTTTTTACTATTTATTATATGTAAGATGCTTTCTCTATATTTAATTAAAGTTAATAGTACTTAGTAGTCATTTAATACCTTCAACCAATTAACGTTCTTCACCAAATTATTCTATACAGGAAACATCTACACACTTAAAAATATAAAAAATCACAAGTTATAAGAAATAGCGTGCTCAGTTTAGAACTCATGGCCATTTAGCGAATTATAATATACTGCCATGAAATCATTATGCCATATATATATATTAGGATTTCAAATAATAATTTATATTTTTGAAATATAAATTAATCTCACCTGTATAAAATTTCGCAGGAGGTGATATGGTGATCTCATACTTACACAAAATATCATTAGGTATGTTAATAAGAACAACCTACTTTATACTTTTGACACCTAATATACGCTTATTATTAATTATTTTACTTACTATTATTATCATAATTACCAAGGACCAGAACAAATTTTCTTAAAATAATTTAAGTTACAAAAGATTAAATACGTGCGATGCAAGCAACAGCGTTAGATATCTGGACTATTTATAGTTGCACAGCTTTCCTTAAAGACGCGAAGTTGTCTAGCGGATCGCTAGGAGGTACGAGTATATCATGTTCATGTATAAGATAATTTGCGAATCGTGGTTGAGAGCAAACGAGTACTGATGTTTTGTAAGGAAATCACCATATTGTGGTTTACAAATCAATATTTAGGTAAAAGTAATAAAGTAATGCAGGGTAAAACCTGTTTAATTTGTGCATATTTCGAATGTTTGGAGAAGAGGCCCGAGTTCGATGGCCGCGTGTCGCCTCCCTGCCTCACGCTACATTTAATATACGAGTGACACCTAATTATGCGTTACATACGCTGGCTTATCAACCAATCAGTACCACTATCACACATCGACACCTATTCTTCGAGGTTTTAATAGAGTTTATTAAATCAACCTTTCACTTATATATGATAGCGCAACAATATTAATATATACATACGTATATTAGGTATTACCATTTACAACAAGAAAATAGGTAGGTACAAAAGCTTAACTGAACATTGCCTGACTTTATCAATTATAGTTTCAATTATTTTATTTCTCTATATAAGTTTTCAGATTCCCCGGTAATATTGCAAACTGATAAACTAGTATACGCGAAAAAACTAATGTTGGAAAAAAATTAGAGTTATCTAAAAGATTAAATTACCAAGGATTACATGAAAAATAAGCGAAGTGTCTTATACCTTAGTCAGCAGTATCCTAATTTGCCTCAAGTCTCAACTCTTCATTTTGTTGCATAATAATTATAATATGTACTTAATTGGTGCAATATAGTTGTTCCATAATACAAAGTTTTATCTTAATTCTTATTTAATATCGAAGAGTATGTGGCAGACGCTTTCCGAAAGCTCGTGCTGAAGCTTACCTACTCCGATTCATTCGTAACTTTTTGTCTCAAGGGAATGCGAGTCGTCAGACTTTGGTCTGGTCTGTAAGACCAACAGCGCGGGGGGCCGTACCTCGCCCTTTTGTTTTTATACCCGTGCAAGAATGCAAAACAATTATAATTCTCTCAGGGACAAGTCGCCGCGCTCCTCGAGATTCGAGTCTGCAATCGCAAACGATTCTCGTTCTTCTGGTATCTTATTCGAGTTGCGGTTGGGAAAAATATAGCCTTAATTGGATTACACCGGATTACTATAGAACGAAACCTTTGCTTAGACTACATAAAAGCGTAATACGTGAAAAAGTAGTTACGAAAGGAAGAAGGGCGCGGGCGGTCGAGTGTTCACAAGTACCGACTCTGGCCAATCCATTTACGTTAATTACGTCGAGATGGGGATAAATCGGCGTCCAGCCGTCCACCGTCGAGTTACGAGCCGACTATAAAATAAATTATACCCACTTCGTTCGCCTCCACTCAATTTTTTGTTAGCAGCCAAAAAAACAAAAGCAATACTTCGTGAGGACGAAATACGAGGCAAAGACAAAGCTTAAATTTATCTACTGATAATATAGACGTAGGGCGGCGGGCGCGGCAGACGCGGAGTTGCCGGGTGGCCGGCCAAATTATACAGGCGGGCATTCCTGCGCCCGAGCAAAAACATGATATATCGCCGCCTTGTGACGAAATATTTGAAATTTGGAGACCTGCCACACTCTAAATGGAATTCACTTTAAATATTATCTTCAACATTCTTTGTCGACGACGACTTTATAAGCGTTTGCGTGAAATTTTCAGTAAACTTGCTTTATTTACACTTTAAAGACTATACATTTAAAGAGAGGCTTTATTAACGAGGTATATCTATAATAAAATCCTGTGAATATGTCAATCTTGTTATTTTAAGAGTAGGAAAAAGTGTCAGATATAAAAGGTTTAACATTTAATTATAATTTGTTAATAATACCTGTGTAATATTTTTACCCACTGTCATCATATAAAGGGAAATTAATATAGGTATTAATTTTAAACGACATACATTGTATTTCAATAATATTGCGATCATTTAAAGTTCACGTGGTTGAAGCCTAGGAATTTTACTATTTGTAAATTATCTTATAACGATATTCAACAAATAATGCAATCCATTTATTAATACAAGTTTTAATAAGATTTTATTAAAATTTTTTTAATGATTTACCAAATACGCGACTTATTTATTCACCTTGTTAGGTCCCATAACCTAACTTTGACTCATTAATTACTCATTCGAAATGTTATTTTGACTACAATTTCAAGGTTTTGGGATTGCTGTTAGCTTGAATAGCAGTCATTCATAATTTTGTTCCAAGCGGATGTTATGGCTATATTATACATATAATATGTAATGATGTAATTTTATTTTACGCCTCATAAGCGTAGTAATTGCATTTACGTTAAGTACAGCTTTTCCCCAATATTTATAGTATTTTTGTTATTGTACTATAAATTTCGTTATAAAGAAGTATATACTAGAGTGCTAATGTATATCTCGGAATTTTATATGCTCAATTTTTTTCTAAAGTTTTAATTCAATACTGTATGTTCAAAATTTTAATCTTGCATCTGAGAAAGTTAGTAAGTTCTTAAGAACTTTATACTAAGAATTAAGGTTACATTAAAAGTAATGATTAAATCTTTATTAATATAAAAGATATGTAACTTTACTGCATGTTTTAACTATTCAATATGTACCCTTAGGTGAAGCGTTTTTGTATCATAGAGTACAATAGGTATGTCTATTTCCTTGCAATACTTGTGCTATATCGCTTTAATAGGTTGGTGTAAAATATGTGACGAACGGTTAAACAATAATACATCTTTAATATTTATATTTTTTTATTACATCATTGTCCTTTCAATAAAATAATAATTACACGATTATATATACAAATAGGTTATGTACAATTATCGAGGCCGCTACTATATGTACACTGGGTCCACGATTTATCACTAGGTCCGCACGAAGCCGTCGTGCCTTTGTCATCGGCATCCACAGCCCACTACCATCATGTCCTGATAATTTTTAAGCACCACATTGTTCACTTCGTCCATATATAACATAGATATAGAAGAAAGTTGCGTGGGAACGCAACACGCTTTCGGTACCGCCGCGGGGTTTACCGAATTGACCAGAGTTTGTACGATCGCATGATTCGTACCATTGAGATGGTCCGCAAGGGGGAACGGACAGTCTCCTTGGCAATAGTACGCGTCATAGCCGTGCGGGGCGACGATCCAGTCGCTCCAGCCGACGTCAGCGAAGTCAACAAATAGCGGCCGACGCTGACAAATTTCTCGCGCCTCTTTACGCCTGTGGTGTGCGCGATGACCTCTTCTCTGAGCTGCGCGTTTGTTGCGCGTGAGCCGTGTCTCACCACGCTCTCTAGCTGCTCTGGCTCGTTCGTCCTCTGTGTATAACATAAGCAAAGGCTGAACTGTCCGCCATACTTCGTCCTCATCCGTCGCACGTCTTCGAACACGCACATGTGGAAATTTTACATTACCCCCCGCACCGTCTTCGATTACGCGAACTAAAAGTCCATGATTGTGTTTTGGCTCCTTGAGCCATCTTCTCGCGGCGTCTAGAGCGTCCGCGGTAACAATGCCCTCTCCAGGTCGGAGGGGTACCGAATCTAGGAGCCTCAAGATTGGTTCACTTTGACCTTTCCGACCGGGTCTCACCACATCGTAGACCATCAGTCTCTGTTTTCCCGTAGTTCCGACGGCCCTCTGCAAAGTGAGGTCCGCACCCCGAGCTATTTCATCGGACGGGACGGCGCTTATGTTGAAAAATAGGCGAAAGCGATGTTCGCCAGGGAAGCGTTCGTCGAGATCGGTGGGGGTGTGGTAGAAGGAACGGGCCGTATTAGCGGCGGCGGCGGGGAAGGCTTTCCTCTGGTCGTAGAGCAGGCGCATGGCGCGCGGCACGAGCGGCGGCGGGCGCAGGCGCGGCGGCGGGCGGCGCGGCAGACCCAGCAGCGCGAGCAGCTGTCTCTCCGCGGCGGCGCGCGTTTCCTCGTCCAGCCCTGCGGCCGCGCAGAGCGCCACCAACGCGCACACCACCGCGCACGCGCACGCCCCACGCATAATTCTCCTCGACCCACCTGTACCAACAAAACACCTATATTAGTTTTCTTAATTACAAGTAAAACTTCAAATAACTGTAAAGCCGTCTACGTCTAAAGGAAAAATAAATTAACTAAATACGATAGCAAAAAATATAGCCAATGTGCAACTTAGGCGTTACCGTGATGATACAAACATACATAGAAATTAAAAAGCCTTAAAACATAACCCTTCGTTTTTGCTCTGCAGAAGTCGGGTAGTAAAAATATACTTGTTTTAAAAGTAAAGACATACTGTAAATATATTTAAGAGTAATAATTGAGTTCCAGGAGCAATCTATGCTATTTGTTACCAGTTATTAAACAAAGCTATGTATTGTACAAAAGCGGTAGTCGGTTTATCTTATTTCTCATTATTCCTAATAAATATACACATTGTAATTTCCACGACAAGAGCATTCTGCATATTTGTTTTAAATAATTATAGGAAACAATAACCTGTAATGTATATTATATTTTATTAGTATAATAATAATCACTGAATTTTCTTTTTTTTATGTTAGAATTAAAAAAAATAGTGTATTAGGAATTGTAATGACGATTGATAAAAATAAGACGATGACAATCTGTTGCGTTACATCATGCATTAGTGTTTATTTCCTTGCAAGGCTTACTAGAGCGAACCATATAAGGAAATTTAACGACACTATGACATAAGAATTCCTTATATGATTAAAACTATAAATAAATATCAAATATTTGATGTTACGATTTTATTCAATAGTTTCTGTTTAATTTTTGGACCTATAATAGGCACCTACTATTTAAAACTCAAGTTTACGGATTCTTTCAAGTTCAAACACCGTTTAAGAAAAAAACATAACGCACAATAGAATCCTGGAGCGTGTAGCTATAGGCTCCTTTATTACTGAATGGACTTATAAATCATTAGTTATTCTTGTACTGAAGGACTGTTTACTTTTAATGTTATTATGAGTTCAGAATTGCATTTCTTTGCATATTCAATATCATGATCATATAATAATAATAAATATCAAAATACCTATCTTAATAGTAAATTAAGTTTATGTTATTTATTACTTAAATATCTAAATATTGAAAAAGAAACGTTTAATAATTTATGCAAAACCTACCTTATCTGTTTGTTTAATATTCTACGAACATACTTGTTTTATTCAAGCAATTTGTATGGCATGAAATGTAAGTTACAACCTCAATAAAAACGATGATAAATAGGTAGGTATTCAACGTAACCTTTGATACCTACGGCTTCTGCATAATTTGTTTATTTACTAACAAGCCAGCTTGTTTGAAATATTATATGGTTACTAATTTTATGTCTACAATTACAATGTACCTACTTATTCTCATATTTAATATCTTCACACACAAAATAATTAAAACAGGTGCTAATTTAATATAGCATGATTATATAAAAAATCATGTACAGTTTATATTTTTGTTTGAAAGAATAATACCTTAATTATTTAAATATTTAAAAACAATCTACAATTATACTATTAAATATTTCTTCAGACAAATAAAAATTGACAATATCCGTAACTTAAAAGCATCAACTTAGTTCGATTTTCACATTTTATCTTTTGTCGTAATCACTTGTAAGTAGGTGCATCATATCATATTCATAGAAAATGTGATATTTGAATTAATTTGACCATTTGTATTCATAATAATGACTCCAAGAAAATGCAAATCACATTACATATATTTATTACGAATGAAAAAACTATGATTACTAGAGTCAGCTGGTACTTGTTTTTTATTTTAAAGCTGAAGTTGCTTACTTTTAGCTAGAGTAATCCATTGAAACAAATGTTTCTACATTTGTGTTAATTGATATTTGGAAATGATATTGAGTTAAGTCTCCAATATAATATATTTATCTTCTTTATTTGTGAAATAATAAGTAAAATATACATATATTAACAAATGAATATATCATTGATGCATAATAATATTACTTTTCCCCAAATTTAAATTTTCTTTAGGTGTTGCAACTCTATTAAAAAGTCTTAAGTAAAAGACTTCAACGAGATACATTCTCTTGATATAGGTCGATAAAATTATTTGCTTTTGCCAGTTATCACACTTTCTTCGACAATATTAAAATGTAAAAAGTATAAACTATTTTAAAACTTATCTTGATTAATATTTTATATATGTGTAAAAATTGCAACTTTTATGTTTGATATTTCTGTTAATAATGTATTAGGTATAATTAGAAGATGTTTACAACAAATGTATCAGTGATAGATGATATCGAATACGTATTTGTTTTTTATAGTGTTTTGATCGCTCTAGCGCGGTCGACCGGTCATGGCGTACGTATTTCGAAAATAATGCGGTCAAACCAGCCGCAGGCGCACGATCGCTCGGCTCTCTCACTCACCCGAAATTTTAACGCATCCAACGTCGATAGTTACACAAAATCCGCAATCCGTGATATCTTTGCGCGAGCGAAAAGCGCGTACAGTCAACGCTTCGGGAACAAATGGAACCGCACTCGTTCACGATCGAACCGTTGGCACATAACAACAGAGCGGGCGGGTAACATCACTGGCGCGTGGTTGCGCGCGAGAGCAGCGGCGCGCGCGACGTGCGTGTGCGGGCGGAGCGGAGACGAGCATGACGTGCTCGCGACACGGGTCTCGCGGCGGGAATGAGAGGCCGCTCCAGACGCGGCGGCGTCGGCAGGCCGGCCCGGCCGTGCCCCGCCCCTCCCCCACCCCACCCGCCTCTCGCACCCCGCGCACCCACCACCACCCGCGCCACCCACTACCATCTCGCCCCCATCGACCTACCCCGTGCCCGACGCCGTCGATGTTACCTACTAATCTACCTTACCGCACATATTAGTCGACGACACTACATGCACCAATATAAGACATTTTTATTTAAAACGCATGAAATTGATACAAATATATTATGTAGCCGTTGAGAGTTTATCGCAAGGCCACTTTCTACTTTATCAATTTCACATTCAATGATATCAGCTCGTAAACAACCGTGCATTACACTACACTATTGAACGTTTCTAAGAAAATAACTAGAATAAGCTTTCGGATTTCCCTTCTATTAAAAATATGTTATTTATTTTAAAAATAATTTATAAAAAAGGTAACATAGTTTTATGCAGAATTTTGATACATGTAATCTTTATTACTACTTAACTTTGTTAATTTACGCAGCAGGTCTTTAAAGCTTTTAAAGCTTAATATAATAAAAATAGTTTTTCTATTAAATGCTTTAGACAGTTTACATTTTATTTAAATCATGTAGTAATAAATCACAAAAAAATGTTAAAAATACAAATTTATTATGTGTTTTAAAAATAATATTGAGTCGTTCTTAATTTTTTTACATATTAACACGACCCCTAAAAATACTGTAAATAATATTAAATAATAAATAGCTTATAATCGCGCAAAATATTATATTTTTTTATAGTAAAAGTCTAAACTCTTACCTACCTAATTTCGGTAAAAATATTATAGTCCAAAAAATCCAGTACCGTGATGATGTACGAGTACCACTTATCACTGTCCTTTACATAAAACTAAGCTTTTGATGCGTATTTATGTCACATAAGGCGCCTCGGAATCACTGAGCGGTGTTTAAGTAAATAGTCGTAATTATAAGCGGGCTAGACTATGTGGCGGACTCATCATGAGTGGGGGTAGGGTGAGCGAGACAGTGGGCCATTTCTTGATTTTCCGAGAAATCCCCACCGTTATCTACTGTCTATTATATAAGCCGTAATAACATACCCCAAATGAGAGAGGGAAATGTAACCTTTGTTAATTAATTATATATACACATACATATCGATTTACTACGACATATGGAATTAATCTTGGTAGTAATAATATTTACTATTTGGTAAATATTAAAAAAAACGGAATATTTTAATTTGCTATTCATACTCTACAATTTAAAAAATAACTAAACCTTATTGTGATAAAACTTAAGTTAAATTAAGTGTACATTAAAATAATTAAATGTTAAATAAAAGAGAGCCGTCAAAAATGTTTATGCGTCAACGGTAAAGTTATTTTTCAAAACAGGTAGGTACTTATTCAGCAATTTGCTCATTTCGTTCCTGCACAATTGAAGTAGCGACACATTTACAGTTTATTTCACAGAGCTTCCATTAGTCACAAACCATACCGTCTACGATAAGCGAACAAAAAGTAACTTTATCAAAAAACAACAAAGTATTTCCGTTTATTTTAATACCTTCGTTGTAAACTTTTCACGTCCAGCAGATGGGCTTAAATGTTTTTAATCTATTTCCTGCACATGTTTAAACAATAGATAAAACAATTAAGATTGTGATATAAAAGTAAATATTGCGATGAAAATGGTATCTTACGTACGAAGTGCGCGCTTGAGCGATGAATGTGCCTGTTAACAATATGAAGCTTCGCAGGTGCCAAGAGATTTTATTTTGATTACAGCCAACGCACGTGCCTGAACAGATGGTACGATATAAAATGCGTTTTTCATGAAAGAATTGCTTTGCATACAAAAAATACCATACATGTGTACTATAACTTAATTCTTATTAGTGCTCAAAATAAATTTGAAATTTAATAAAAAGTATGCGAATCTATCCAATATGAAATATAGCAAAAAATATAACATACCTATTTTTTAAATATCTTATATTTTTATACAAAACTCTTTTTTATTACCTTAAGCATATTTAATTTTGATAGTTTTTGGAGTATTTTGCTATATAATAAGACTGTAGAAGTATTTGAAAAAAAGATGCTTATCTACATAAAGTAGTTGTTTGTATATTCTAGATATATTCTAGATAGTAGATATATTGTTTTAAATACACTTTAAGTAAAAAATATTATTAATGTTACTATTACACCTAGATTAGGTATGTATGTATGTACATTATATAGTATTAGAATATAAGTGGATGTGCCAACGCTATAAAAATTTTAAATTTCGCATATAAGCATTTCAAAGTTCCCTATTTATATTTTGAGTTCTTTAACCAAAGGATTTAGCTCTAATTATTCCAATTCTAGGTCGTTACTGTTTGCTATTATTCCGTCCGTTTGTGCAACAGTTAAAGATATTTAATGGTCTGATGAGAAGATCTTTAAATCTCTATAATAGTTAGCCGCATGGTAAATTCAAAAAAGTGAAAATAAATTAAGCGGGGTCAAATACAATCGGAAAAAGGACTCCTTCAAACGCCAAAAATAATTCCCGGTGTCATTAAGTAAACAAAAAATAGAGAATAGAGATAATATAAACATACATACCCCAAAGTTGGAGTATGTTATTCCATTAAGAGGGTAATGAACACTTTGGTTTCTATTAAATATGACTTATTAAATTGGAATTATTTTCGGCAAGTGACGTACCAAAAAAGTCGTAGATACAGTAAAGACTCCTTAATCAAGTTACATTCCTTCAGCTACATTTCGCTTGGCGCACAAAGTTTACATCTCGGTCACTACCACGTTTGTTTTTAAGCACGCTCTATGAAAACCTACTTACCGGGCTATCTGATCTGATGCAGACTATCCGACTACCAGCATCAGGTCAAGGTTAACATAAATAATAAATATTCAATTATTTAATCTTATTTAATTGCCATGTTAGTAGTCTGAATCGAACTCTACCACCGCTTACTATATTTAGCATTCAATATCAATATATAATTATTCACTCGAGCCCATTAACTGAAACATTCTTTCATTCACTTAACCACATTCATAAATATTATTCTAAATCCTCATAAACGGTATATACTAAATCAAAATTTCATATCGATTGAATGAGTGAAAGTAGCTCAAAATTCGTAATCAATCTATCCTTGTTTCTCTACCCTGCTCTAACATCAGATCCTATCATCCTGGTCACAATGTGTTAATGGTCACAAGGTGTCAATGGTCACAAGGTGTAAATCGCTCATATCCCTTTGCCGTCCAGAAAAGAGCTGATTTTGCAGGTAGCAGACAGCTGAAGACACCTTTCAAATAAAAAAAAGTGGGTGTGTGTAACTTTTACGTGCGGTTGAAGTAAAACTTCTTTGGCAAATATCGCAATTAAATTAAAACAAATCAATAATTAAATAAGGCATATTAGGCATATTATAATCATATATTTATAGAATATCATATACGGAAAGAATATAATATTATATATTTGTCAGACAATAACAACGGTTACCATGGCAATGTGGCATTATTCTGTCCCATTCTCTCGCCGGCTTAATCTCGTATATATTTATGTGTTTGTCTCTTTTTAGAATCGCATTTTTGCTTCATCGAGTTCCAAATCACAACGATTCTATAGAAGTTTCACTTCCAAAACTAAATTAAAATCGGTCCATCTGTTTGTGAGCTACGATGGCACAGGCAGACATGCAGATACAGATAGTACTTAGACACGTGTGTAAGGTTAAACTTATATCACCTCTCTTTTTGCGTCGGGGGTGCAAAATAATAAAAACTACCAGCATGAACTCGTGCAAAATTTATATATATTTTTATATACTTTATTGATAAATAAATACATCACGAACGTAAATTATTTGATATTTAATACAAGAATATTATATGGAATCATTCATGTGTAATTTTATAAAGCCGACGGCTTCCATTATACCTATTTTTTATGCAGTATTTTTCATCTCGATGCTTTTCCTGCAAAGTCTATGTTACATCTTAGAATAAGATCTTATTAGACTCTATTTAAACAAAGAAAGTCTTCTAAGACTATTATTTTACTAATTTTAATTAAAAATCTCTAGAATTTTTAGTTTATACTCTAAAATAACTACCTAAATTAACTGTGCTTTTCTTGTATATTTTTAAGTACCTTTCTCTGTCCAAAGTCCAAACATAAATGACCCAGGCTTCTGATAGGAGGACACTGTGTACGAAGGTACGATGCAATGCGTGAATAAAAATTCGGTTTATAAATTTAGTTATCGTCACATAAGCATAATGATTACGTTTTACATATTTTCTTAAAAATATATTATTTTTTAATCTTTCAAGTGTTATAATTCTAATAACTATTAGATTATTTTTACTTTCGTTTAATACTAGTTACGAATATATAAATTTTCTTAATATTTTCTTGTTTTTTTAAGGTTGTCAAAATATGCCCTACACTTCTGATTTATTTTTAATCTACCATTTTACCAAGGTTACGTTGTATAGAAAAACACATACAAAATTATCCAGCAATGTGTACAAAAAAAAATAAACTAATAACTATCGAAATATTGTATTTTAATTTAAAATATTGACAATAGGGAACATGTGTGATTTTTTTACCTATATTTGCACGTTTTAATAATTATTTTCTTAATCAAAAATAAATTACATTAAAAAAAATTGATATAGATTTAATTCCAAAGCAATAAAGATTATAAAAAAATATACTTCACCTTTATTTAAATCACACGCATATTAACTATTGTAAGATAAAGGAGAATGAAATTACTTTAGTTTACACTATGGATATATATATATATATATATATATATATATATATATATACGATTTTAAGGCTTATATATATATATATATATATATAAGCCTTAAAATCGTTCTGATTAAGTTCATGACGGACATACGGACCAGTGAAAATTACCATCAATAAATCCTTTTTTTTAATTTGTTTAATCAGATAATCAAATATGTTACATAAAATAAAGAAAACTTCAAAGAAATTATGCGGTCGTTAACATCTATTAACTTCAACTTAATTGTGTTTGCAATTTAAATTGCAATATAATTATTTTTGTAGATAAAAAAGAGCTTTAAAATTTTTAACTGTTTATTATTTAAAAAAAACTTCATTAAAAACACTTAAACTGTTATAAAATTCAAATTAAACTAACATAGAATCTACATTTCTATATGCCAAAAAACTCATGAGTAACAGAATGAATATGTAAAAAATAATACGAGTACAAACAGAGAAAGCTCTCGCATGAAGTTCGTTTTTAAATAAAATCTTGTTAAGTTGTCATAAAGCTGCCTCCATTAAATTAAAATTACTGAGATGGCTTATCGTTCTTAGCCAGCTACCGGAGCCGTTACGCGCAAATAACAAACTGTTGTTCTTGTTTTTTTTAATTCTTTTTTTTTGGCGCGTGTCGTTCGCGATCCGTTATACGCTGCCAGCGAAAGTTAGAAGTCGCTCGGAATTTTATACCAGTTTTTCTTGAGGTTATAGAATTTTGGTTACTTATTATAAGTGAGATTTGCTGCGTCATTATTGTAGATTGTTCTGTTTATACTAATAAGATTACTATTGTATTTTATGCATTTATATGTCATGGTATATATTTTTTTGAAGTCAAAAGGTTTCGATTCCGACACGTAATTAACGTTAAAAGTTCCAAATTATCAAAATATTGATCGGAGTTAGAAGTAGGTACCTATCTAGAAAATCTATTAAGTGCCTTCTCCAATGAGTAATAAGCACCTTCTGTCAAAGAAAACGGTATGCTACAAAAAGGGATCTTATAAGATACATTTACTTATTAGATACGTGTATTTTTACTGAAATCTGGTATTTTTATTTTTTAAATTTTAGATCTCTCAAAATTATTTAGAGATTTTAGTACTAAGTTTCTAAAGTAAAATTCTTAAAATTTTAAACATAGAAATAACTTTACATTTATTTTCTTAAGTTAAAGTAATAGTGGTCATTTTGCTCTTAAAGCCAGAGATAAGTAAGAAATATGGTGATTATAGTAGTAATTGCAAAAACTATTTTAATTTTCATAAAAATATTTATTTGTTATCATAAAAACCACTGAACCGACTTTGACGAAATATTTACTAATCACTAAGTGAAATAAATGTAAGCATATAAAAAAGTATGATCACGATCCGATTACTAATTTCGGATAATTGCGTGCATAAACACATACAGATACATACATACACCTATAAAGTTTTGTATATTTGTTTGGAAGCCCTAATAGATTATCATATGTGAATATTTTGCGGTTCCAATATTATTATTTAAATACATACGTGTCGATTTGATAAGCTCCTTTTTTTGAAGTTGTTTAAAAAATAGAATAACCATTAATGCTAAGTTTTCTACATTAAATTACATGTCAGCCACTACATATAATGTTTATGGGCGATTCTCTGTAAGCTCGTAATCGGCTGTCTCGACCCCTTTTTTAAAAAAATAATATACTTATTTAACAAAAACGAATTCCTAATGAAACTTTAACCTCGAAACTTTACGGACCCATTGTTTTTAGAACCATAACTATTATAAGTTTTTTTGCAGACGTGATAGAAGCTCTAAGAGGACAGTCCCATGGCTGTCCCCATAACTTTATTTTTACCTAGAATTAAGATTTACGAAGAAGTTATTGAAACTACATAGGTTCATTTGACAGTTAATATCATAAAGAAAAATAATTAAAATTAGTTTACTATAAATAGTAAACTTTTACTCTACTAAGTATTTTATATTGTATGATTTCCAAACTAGATATTACAATAAATACTCTCATATGATAGTTAACACTGAACCTCAATGTTATTGGAATTAAACCTTATTAGAATAAAAAGTTCTAAATAAATATGAATACGAAAATAATAATGTATTTTTTAACATAATATTGTATATTATAGTATTAGTACACACAACAACGAACTATGGCCGCGGAGCCATGCCGTCTGCCACCCACGGCCGCTCGCGTCCTGCCGTTTGCGTTACTCACCAATTCTCCTCTCATGTACGTAATTAGCCCATTAGCACGCACGCACAGCTCAAATGCTCAATTAGATCAACGACCGTCGGGCATAGCACAGGATTACATTCCCCGGTTTCAATGAAACACGGGATAAAATGTATCCAACAATTGACAGATCTTACTTCAATCTCGCTGAGTTACATACGGCTTAGACAATTTAATAAATTAACAAGCAGAGCGTTTTAGCCAGTAAGATTCGACGACTTCGGAGCTATTTTCCACTCATGCTGCCAAGTGTACGTGTAATCTACAACTATTTTATACCAGTAATAATTGCTCCGTCTTTCCCAGCCTACTTATGTCTGTCTTCGTCAGACTTGCGTCGTGAAGGAAATCGGGGTCTAAGACATTTTATTTCATTCTTGCATGTTCAAACACAGACTGTGTTCGATAAACACAGAATGTATAGAAAATGAACTCAATCTACTGAATAATGACAATAATGTATCTATCCATACTAATATTATAAAGAGGTAAAATTTATGAGTTTGTGACGTTTTAGGGGGTAATCTCTGGATCTACTGAACCGATTTAGATGACATTTGGAATAGAAAGGACATAGATACTTTTTATCCAGGAAATCATCCCTTAAGGGGGTGAAAATGGGTATGAACGTTTGTATTGGGAAGCAAGTAGCTCGAGTCGCTAGTAGATTATATTTTAAGAATTTGCACTGCTATTCTTTCTCATATTTCGGTCAAAATGAAATAAAAATAAAGGTTACTTTAATTTATTATCATTAGTACATTGGTTTTCTATGTCCAAATTAATAGTGTTCAACTCTTAATCTCTTCGCTGCTACATAAAAATAAATCGTGATAGTTAGATGATTAGACACTAAAAAATATGCAGAGCCACAGGCATAAATAAGCCAGAAAATTTTCAAAACACATTATTGATTTTATAACAACTATTTAGTATTATATTTCTAAGATATATTTTTAGAACCAAGTATCTACTGGTTCAACATTCCAGTGCTACACTAAGAATTCCGTAACCGCAATTGTTATTTGAGATGATATTGAAATACATTTGATATATTTGAAAAATAACAGTGAATCATTCAAAGTATAAGTTAAAGATATCTTATTAAGTAACAAAAAGTTTACATTTGAGCCATAATATATACTTATGCATATTTTCAATAGATAAATGTACTGTATAGTTTCAAAATCAACTAGATAAGTAGAAGCCCATAGGGCGCACTAAATAACTATAACTTCGACACGTGTAATTTTTACTGCAATCTGAATTACAAAGAACAACTTAGATTTATATTTCTACCAATTAGGATTTAATTTCACTTCCCTGTAACTGAGTGTAGTGTGAAAGCGGACTGTCCTTATGCGAGTATGAATAGGGTCTTTTTATGTTTGATGTCGAGTAAAATTACATCGACTGGTTCCAATTGCATTGGCAGAAGCCTACAAATGCAGTGATCGCTATCATAATGCAATAGTGTCAGCTCGTCGTGTCAAATTGAAGGTCGTCAACGCATTCCGAAGATCTGTACTGAGATACATGCTGATCTATCGCCGTGTTTTATTTATTGATTATACCTTATCTGATTGGTAATATGCCATACTAATAATGCAGTCCGTGTATCAACATTGATTTCCGTCAAGTTAATAAATTAAATTCAAAGCACTAGTCCTTTCACATTATAATTATACTTCGCAAACCTTTGAATTTATAACATTTCAAAATGATAAAACTGAAAATTTTAATTGAGGTTGGATGTCCAGAGTTATTTATCATCGCCCTCGAATCTAGACCAAACCGATGGGCGTAGCGTTCTGAAATTTTGATAGTGTATTTTTGTTATAAAATAGGTCACAGTTGAGATCAAATTTTTTGAAATTCATTACCTAAAGGAGTGGAAAAGATTATGGTGATGGTGTGTACCTACATATCTTTTTATTAACATTCTAGGCAGTTTTGTTCATCATAGAGCACATATGTACTACACATGCACCTCATGAAACTAAAGATAATTTATAAGATTTCTAACACATCTGTTTCATTAGCATTTATTTCCATATTGTTATATCAAATTAATATTATTACTAGGTTTACATTTAATACAATATATATTTTCTATAAAATATGTATAAAATAATATTAAATAAATATTTTCTTTATACAATCCCCTGTCTTAATGGGGCGTCGCAGGATTACTTACGCACTCAACCACGACACACCGATGGCAGGTCTGACGAAGCAGACCACAATAGATATGGGGTTGCTTCAACGGTCCACTCTGCTATCAGAGAAGTACCATAAACAACCCGAATGGCATACCGCCCACCGAGGTGGGCCGCCTACTGGTGCGTTTCTTGCCTTCGGCCCCGGCTGGATTGCCGGACGCTAATGAGACCCCTTCCTTCCCCTCCACCACGACAAGGTGAACGCACGTTTTTAATAAATAATACCTCAACCTCAATTTATATAAAAAATCTATGATATGCCTACCTGAAATATGGTGATCAATACAAAGATGAGGATGATGTTCTCCTGACCGATTCCGGCCACGGCGGCCAATCTCATTGAGACTAGCCAGCTGCGCAGGAGATATTATAGTGCATAAGTGTACGCGCAGACACAAGTGCACTCTCTATTCCTGTCACTCTCATACTCCGGTGGGACGACTACTCGACACGACCAGTGAGAGTTAAGGCGCAGGACCGACGGCTTTACGTGCTCTCCGAGGCACGGGAGTGAAACACCGCCAACTTCCCAACTCCGGGCTGTTACTGAGACTTACTATACAGAAAGACGCAATAACTAAACTTGGCCCGACCTGAAACTCGAATCCAGGACCTCCAAGTGTGCAGTCGTACATGCTAGCTACTACACCACCAAGGCAGTTGTTAATAATCTGGGTGTATTTTCCGAGGAAAACAATAATCGCTAACTGCTAAGTAGACTTCTCCAACAATCACTGAAGAGTGAGTCCATAAAGGTCCATCGAATTTTTTTGTAGAGCACAAAATACTAAAATTGATTCTTCTTTTGGTAGAAAGGAAAGTGGTGAAATATTTGACAATTACAGCTTTATTGTGTTTTTTTTGTGCACACGAAAAACATAATTCATGGCATTTTTAACCGCCGACGCAAAAAGAGGGGTGTTATAAGTTTGACGTCGATGTCTGTCTGTCTGTGTGTGTGTGTTTGTCTGTCTGTGTCATCGTAGCTCCCAAACGGATGGATCGATTTCGATGCAGTTTTTTTTTCATTTGAAAGCCAGTTTCCTTGCGGTGGTTCTTAACTATGTTTGGTTAATATCGGTCCAGTAGTGTAAGAATATCAGCTCTTTTCCAAAATGATGTAAGGCATTTTGGCGTATGATTACATGATTAAGTGCTTCACGCGTGCCAGTGTAATCGTTAAATGACAATTAATATGCGTAGGGGGTTTTTGAAATGTTTAATTTATAATTATCACATTTCTAATTTTTTTTCTAAAAATGAGTGATTGCTTCAAACTGACTAGCGAGTTTTATAGGGCATACTTGTATATAATTGCTGTAATTACGTGCTGCCTACGCAACTACTACTCCACTAGCCCA